>NC_069412.1:1231592-1247979 GCF_026875155.1 Cherax quadricarinatus | reverse complement strand
TTTATGGCGCCTTAAACACCAGATGTTATATAGGCGCCTGGTGAGAGACCTTAAACTTTCCAAAGAAAGTGCAGAGTTACTTGACTCTAGACTGAAGAAACACATGCTTCTAGCTCCTGGAACAACATTAGCTTGGTACCGTCATCGTGAAGCGGAATTCTCTGTTCTTTGACAAAGAGGAATCTAGTTTTCTGTTCAAAATTTTCTGGCCTTACTAAAAACATGCGATGTCATACAAAGCAGATGAATGGAGACTCTTCATTGTTTCTTCTAATAGAATTTAAAAGCTATACTCTCTACCATGGCAACACAGCTGCATCTGTGCCAATTGGCCATAGTGTCCAAATGTCAGAAACTTACGCAAATATGAAGACACTAATATCTGCAGTCAAGTACTAGGATCACAATTTTCTCATTTGTGATGATTTAAAAGTTATTGCTCTCCTACTAGGTATTCAAGGCGGATACACCAAGTATCCCTGTTCATAGTGTTGGCAGACAGCCAGCACTATGAACACAAAGACTGGTCACCAAGAACCAGCTTCTTACCCGGAAATCACAAAGTGAAAACTGTGCCACTAGTGGACCCCCAAGAAAATTCTGCTGCCACCACTCCACATCAAATCAGGGATTATGAAAAATTTTGTGAAGGCCCTGAACAAGAATGGAACTGCTCTCAAGTACCTGGAGTCAAAGTTTCTTCGTATAAGTGAAGGCAAGCTAAAGGTAGGAATCTTAGTTGGCCCTCAGATTCGGGAATTCATGAAGGACAAACATTTTGATGAAGCATTAGCAGGTGTCGAGATGAATGCCTGGTTTGCATTCAAGCAGATTGTCCACAACTTTCTGGGAAACAGGCGCTCCCCCAAATATGAAAAAAAATGATCCAAGACCTGATTTCAAGTCTTCAACAACTTGGGTCTAGAATGAGTGTGATGATGTACTTGTTGCATTGACATTTTGGGACTATTTTCCCAAAAATTTGTGGGAACTACAGTGAGGAACAAGGAGAGGGGTTCCGTCAGGATATTTGCACCATGGAAACTCGATACCAGGGCACAGGGAAATGTCAGCATGATGGCGGATTACGCTGGCATTGAAACGTATGGTCTCGATGTACAGCACATTCGAAAATCAAAGCGGTCCTCCTTCCTTAGATTCAGTATGTAGGCTAACCATTTGCAGCATCTTAAAACTAAAAGAATGTGATTTTCCCACGATTACTTGCTTAATTTTTATAAATTAACAATTTATAAAAAATTCACATTTTTATTATCATTAATTTGTATTTTATTCAAAATCCTTACGTGATAAAGCAAAATGGTTTAGATATTTACAATCAGCAGCCCAAGAATATGTAAGATCGCAGTCATGAATAAAAATAAAAATTACAAACATTCCAAATGCAGGTCAGTGTAACTGTGTTGTAAACAGCTGCCAGCAGTCGCCAGGATCCTTCCACGCAAGTCAGCTCATGTTAACAACCTTCCTAAATCTGCAAGTGTACCCGGCGTGATACCACTGATAAAAATTGTATGGAAATATAAAAAAATGAACAATCTTGAGCAAATACGAAAAGTGTTACAGTCTTGTAAAATACAATAAACACTGAAAATTACTAGTTAACGCAGCAACGTAAGGTCATTTCTCTTCCAGAAAACTATTTCACAAGTCGTTGACATACTATAAACAGTAAAATAATGGTAATTATCATGGTGGAGTGGGGAAAATTAAAAAATTCTTTTTTTTTATGAAATACGAGAAATATAAGTTACTTGTAGAAATACGTAAAATCTAGAACATCCATTTGCCTTTGATACCTTTGATAACCTTTGAAGAGTTTAGAGTTTTTAAAACTACTCTCAGAGATCAACCATGGGCCAAGCAGCCCGGGTTTGCTTGCCTGATCAACCAGGCTTTTTGCTGCTGGAGGCCCACTGCCCCACATATCCATCACAGTCTGGTTGATCTGGCACCTGGTGAAGATACTCGTTAAGTTTCCTCCTGAAGGCTTCTACACCTGTTCCAGCCGTGTTACTGATATTTTTCTGTAAGATGTTGAATAGTCTGGGACTCCAGATGTTGATACAGTGTTCCCATATTGTCCCCACTGAAAACCCTTGCTCCTCACTGGGTTATTTTACCCCTTCCATATCTCTCACTCCAGTATGTTTTATGCAGTGTGTAGATTTGGGGACCAGACCCTCGAGTACTTTCCAGGTGTTAATATCATGTAATCCTCTCTCTCTCTCCTCTGCTCAAATGAAGGATTTTGCCCAGTAATTTAGGTGCCTTACTGGCTCAATGTGAGCCGAAAAACGATCTCTTTATTTGTTCCAACTCTGATATTTCTCCTGCTTTGAACGGGGCCGTCAACACTGAGCAATATTCAAAATGAATGAGCTTTAGCGTTTGAAAAGTGTCACCATGGGCAATATTTCTTTTGTTTAGAAAGTTCTCAATACCCACCCCGTAAACTTCCTGGCTGTCGTGATCTTGTCATGTTATTTTCCCTTTAAAAAGGGAAAGATCAGCTGACATAATTATTCCCAGGTCTTTTACGTGCTCCATTCTTCATTCTTTCCATACTAAGCAGCTGGAACTTATGACCATTGAACGTCATGTTCTCCACTGCTCAAGGGAAAAAACCCTACTTATGTCTTCCTGTAATTTTTTCAGTGTCCTCAAACCGTAATGACTTTCATGCTTATTTTAGTGTCATCTGCAAATGATGATATGAAAGGTGAGGGGTGTTTTTATCTATGTCTGCTGTGAGGATGAGAAACAGCAGAGGTGCCAGGACATTGCCTTGGGCACTGAGCTTTTGACCTCGCTGATGCTGGATCTTGTTCTGTTTGCTACTTTTGTTGTGTACTGTGTGTTAGGAACCCGAAAATCATCTGTCTACCTTCCCCAAAATGCCCATGGCCCTCATTTTGTGAGCTATCACTCCAAACGCTTTTTTCGAATCTGTGTAATCACATCTGCGTTTTGGTCTTCTTCCAATGCCTCCGTAATTCTGCCATAATGGTTCAGCAGCTGTGACAGACATGATCGTCCTGCCTAAAACCATGCTGGTTCGGGTTATGCAGGTTGTGCTGGTCCATTACTCTTTCGAAGAATTTTTTTATGATATGAGAAGTTAGGGCTAATGGCCTGTAATTTTTAGCTAGTGCTATGCTACATCCCTTATGCAAAGGAACTATGTCTGCACTCTTTAAGACCCTCCGGTATTTAAACCTAGAATCTAAGCTCTTTCTCCAAAGAATACTGAGGGCTGGGTGTAAGTGGTTACTTTGCACTTCTTTATAAACAGAGCATTCCACGATTTTTTTCCAGGTGCTGAGTGAGTTGGTATGTTGTCCATTTCTTTCTCAAAAATACTAATGTCCGTTAGTTGGGTTGCACGGCCTTCTGCTGGAGTGAAAAATATTTCTGCATTTTCCACCTCGCTGACATTTAGTGGATTGCTGAACACCGACTCATACTGTCCTTTTAGGATTTCACTCTTTTATTTCCTGTTCATCCAACACTAATCTCCTCTCAATAATGGTCCAGTTCTACAGTTAGTTTTTTAGTGTGGATTTTGCATAGGAAAAAGAAATATTTGGTTTCGTGCAGTATCCTGTATGGCCCTTTATTCCTTTGAACTTTTTCTGTTGGGTATAACATCCTGAGTTTTTCCTCTAATTCAATGATTCTCTCGGCTAAGCCTATCTTTTCTCTGTTGCAACATATTGTGTTTTTAAGCAATTCAGTAACTCCGTTTTCTTTTTCTGTACATCTCAACACTCTGCCTATATATCTGAAACTGGGTTTCCTCAATGGGACGTTCTTCATACGTACTTTGTATGCTTCTGTATCAGCTTCTCTAAGCAATGGGGGATTTAGGGTGCTCATGTCTGATTCCCCAGGATATGTCCGATAACTCTTGGTTTTTTTTTTTCCCCGTCAATTCTAGGTTTTAAAATTAAACTTACTGAACATTCCGTCCCCTACATTAGTGGTGCAGTTCCCAAAACCCCGAGTTAATACTCGTTTGAACTTCTATGATGTTGTAATCGGGAAAATATTTTTTTTTTAACAGTTATGTCTCTGATTAGTTCTTCGCTGTTTGTGAATATCAAATCAGGGTATTTTAATTTCTAATGGGAACAATATCTGTTGGTTCAACAAAGTTGGTTCACAAAGCCTCATTAGTTCCCTGGTATGTGCCCGTTGAGCCCGAGTGCTTCACGGAGATATTTCGTTATAACATTGCATTGCACCATCTTCCATTTACATGAGGGATTAAAATCTCCAGGATAAAATATTTGTTGGTTTTCTAGACAAACCCATGGTTATCTATCTTCCTTAACTGATCTGTGAATTCCCAGCGATGCTGATGGTGGTTAAAATACTAGGGGTTTAAATTTCCAATTCCTTTCTCAACTTTAATCCTAGGATTACCCATTCATTCGTAGAGTTCAGCATTTCTGTGCAACAGAAAGTATCTTTTTAGTTAAGTCCTACTCCTCACTGTGACCTATTGATTTTATCACATCTATAATATGTTATAGTTTTCCATCTTTATTTCTCTGTCCAAAACATCCATTGCGTTTGTTTCTGTAAATGCTTCAAAAATGGCATTCGTTCTGTTACGAGCTCACTGACATAACTAACTGTCGTTTTTTTTTTGATTTCAGACCCTGAATATTTTTTAAATATGAAGCAGGAATTACCATTGGGATGTTTTGCTTTGTTTTGTGTTTCGTTAGTACAAAAGGGAATGTACTACCTGGTATGACCCCTGGTGTACATACCGCTGGTTCTCCAGTACTGACTTTGCATTTGATTGTTTATTTTGGGGGTGATGTGCTGATGCCTGGTTTGGGATGTGCCATTTTGCTGTCCGTCTGTTTACCCCTGAACCATTCCCCTGCTTTACTCTTTCTTTAATCCGATCGTTTTTTCTTTTGTCTAAAAGGGGATTGCTGTTCATTTTTCCCTTCTCTGGCTTTCTCTGTAGCACCCCCTTCCTTTTACATTGGTCCTGGCAGCTCAGGGAATAACATTCTCTGGATTGTGTCGAAGCTTTGCACATCTCTGGGTGGAAGTACCTGCTGCACTGATAAATAACAACACATGTGCAACTCTTGGGGATCTTTATTGAGGAAACGTTTCGCCACACAGTGGCTTCATCAGTCCATACAAAGGAGAATCTTGAAGAACAAGATTCTCCTTTGTATGGACTGATGAAGCCACTGGTGGAGAAACGTTTCCTCAATAAAGATACCCAAGAGTTCACATGTGTCTAATTTATCAACGTGTCGGTTCTCTTAACCACTGATCTACAAACCTGCTGCACTCTTTGTTCGCACATTTTCTGTTGTGTTTATTCCAGTAAGTTCTGCCCCTATAAGCACATACCCTTTTTCATAATATCTGCAAATGTTCTGACTGCCTATATTAAATGATTTTGTCTTCCCAAGTTCTGCCACCTGATCTGAATTCTCTTTTCTCTTTCATCTAGGTTTTGTATCTTCCCTTTTTTTATCATTTTCGTTTGTTCCTGCTCTAGCTTTCCTCTTCTTCCCTTTCCCCCTTTTCCCTATGTTATGTTCCCATGTTTTGTTCTTTTCCGACTTGCTCTGAATGACGTTTTCCACCTTATTACCACTCCTTGGTTTTTTACCTTTCTTTGCGCTTTCCTCCTTTTCTTGTTCATTGTCTTTTATTTTCCACTCTTTGTATATATCTGGCAAGCTCCTTAGGAACTTTCTTACACTTTCTAGGTTTCCATTTTTCAGTAGCTCTCTTATGCCTGGCCAGCTTTTCATCTCACTGGGGTAAATCCAGAAACGACTTTCTTGTTTTAGGTCATTTCTCACGGTTGCATGAAGCTTTGTACACGATATAGGGATGCTTTACCACATATTTCACAATCAATGCCCCTAATATTTCTCTCAAATTTTTTTCACATATACAACAGACCTTATTTCTGACCATGTTCACTTCCAGAGCACGTGTATGTGGGGTTGTTTTTGGTGGGGGGGGGAGGGGGAGCTAGGAGGTGGGGATCCGTGGAAAGAGGGTGGGGGTGCGCCCCTCTGGGGAAGTGGTGTTGTTGGCTGGGTGGTGTGGATCCGTTGAAGGAAGGTGGAGGTGGGAGGAGGGGGCTGGGAGGTGATGATCCGTGGAAGGAGGGTTAGGGTGTGCATGGCGCTTGCTCAATTGGTTCCCATCAAATTACTCCATATATTTTACACTATCACTTAGGATTAATTAAGATTACTCCCATCCATAATTTCTGTTGAGAAATGGCATTACCAGCTAAGTTTAAACAGTGAAAACTTAACTTAAAGACAACTCATCGCCTGCACAGAAGCCCCTGCAGACGAGGTCTAGAAGCTGTCGAAGCCATCTTTCAACGGGCTGTAAAGATTTATAATTTGTAAGATTATAAATTACCCCTAGGGAGTGTTTATGTCAGCATATTTCATTCACTGATGGCTGACAACTTACTTGTTTGGACTCAAAAGTCCACACCTTACTGCCGACTATAGGCTGATTACAAACCCTTGCGACTCAAGAACTGCGCAGTCCCCCCTACCACAAAAATTTGTAACATACCTTGCTCTTGTAACGTGAGCTATGGTGTTCTTCACACCTTCGACAGGTATCGGTGACTTGATAGAAGCTGAAGTGTCCTTGGATGTCCACGTCTTCCATTGTCTAGGAAACGCACACTGGTACACTATGTTCCACAAGATTTGTCTTTATTGTTCACAATCTTATCACAAGAGAAGCTGATCACACTTCTCTTAAGTGTTTATTGTGTTTTGTGAGACACTTTGTTCACACTAACGCACAGATCGTTGTTCTTTGTTGGTTATTCTGGCGTCAGTGTCACTCTCAGTAGAGTCAAAAGTAATCTCAAGACGCCCCAGCGCCCCTTGCCGTCACTCCCCTAGCACAAAAAAAAAGCTGACCTAGTACTTTTTGCTTCCTTGTCACTTCATCGATGAAGTAAAGCAGAATGTTTGTTTCTTGCTGTCTTAAGCATAGACAACAATGTCCACTATCTTTACCATGGTAATAAAGTGGGAGCAGGATTTTCCTTAATTGTCCTGCTAAAGTAAGAGATGCACTGTCTCTTATAAAAATACACTTTGCAACACTGGACTGCAAGGAGCAGAGGTCACTTGACCACGTCGCATATTCGTACTGCATCTGTGATCAATTACTGTAGCAGTAAACAAGATGCTTGCCCCTTCTGAGAGGTCTGGGCCCCTCAGGGCTGAAAGGGGCTGAAGGGGCTGAAGGGGGCTGATATCCCCCTCCTGGAGAAAATTCTCCACACTGGGGGGCGGCAGAGGTTCGCTGCAGGTGAACTATTCATCACTTAACATTAATTTGATTTTCTCACTCGCCACCACTGCTGCTTGTCTTTTCTGAACAGCTTTAGTCTGTGTGGTTTCTGGAGAATCACTAATTTTGTTTTCAACACTGTGTAATTCTAACGGCACTAGTTTATTTATTGTCCTCTTATTCACTACACCTTTGCTCAAAACATCAACTGTCCTGATGATTCCATTTGCATCAGGATATATGGTCACAATTTTTCCAAGTGGCCATTGGGACCTCGGACCATCATTGTCGATAATCACTGTCACCAGGTCTTAAGGACTTATGATTTTCAGGAACACCAGCTCCATAGAAGTGTTCTCTCAATGAGGTGAGATAGTCTTCTCGCCAAATTTTCTCCCAACATTCAATCACTTTATTAAGGTGTTTGAATTTACGTCTGAGTTGCTCAGGTTCGAAATAAGTAGGATCCTCTATGATTTCTTTATCATTCATGGGAGGAACAGGTTCGAGCCTTCTGCCATTGAGTAAATGAGATGGACTTAACACTTCTAAATTGTCCAAATCATCGGCAACATAAGTTAGAGGTCTGTTGTTGACTCTATTTTCTATTTCAGTCACAACTGTACGGAATTCTTCTAAGTCTATTCTCTGACGATGAAGAGTCTTCCTTAAACAACGTTTTACAATGCCGATCATTCTTTCATAAAATCGGCCGTGCCATGGAGATTTAGGAGGAATGTATCTCCAACGACAACTGCGTTGATTCAGCATCTGTTGTACTTCTGGTTGATCAAAGATCTTGCTTATATAAGCAGCACCAGCTGCACTGGTGCAAACCTTCTGAATAATTTGATAAAGGTTTCAGCAGACATGTCAGTGGCTACTTCTAGATGTACTGCTCTAGTCGTAGCACAAGTGAACAAACAGATGTACACCTTGATGGGAACTTTGTCAACTGTTTTGGTTAAAATTATTGGTCCAGTGTAATTTACACCTGTCACCTCAAATGGAGTGATATGACAAACTCTTTCAGAGGGATATGGAGGTGGACCTGGATACTGACATACTCGCTTATCATAGTGACGACAAGTAATACAGTCCCTTATTTGTTTTTTCACACTTTGTGGACCTTGAGATATCCAGTAGGATTGTCGTATATGACAAAGTGTGTCAGCTACCCCACCATGTAACACGTTACTATGGGCGTTTTGCACCATCAGTTTTGTTTAGCCAATGATCTTGGGGATCAATATTGGATGTATGGCTTCTTTAGGTAGTGAAGAATTATGAATTCTTCCTCGACATCTTATAATCTTTTCTGAGTCGAGATAAAGTCCTAAAGAATTAATCATGACAGGTTTCTTTGGGGATTTATCATGTGTTTCCAGAAATTTATATTCTGTAGAGAAAACATCTTTCTGTATTAGTTTCACCCAGTATTTAATGGGTTCAAGACAGTCATAATCAGGTTTTATTCCTTTAATGAATTTAAAGACAAGAGCTGTAACTCTTAAGAGTTAACCCAAAGATGAGTATTTAGATCCATCAATGACTATTTCTGTTGTGTCTGCAGTATTTACACAACTTATTTCTGCTGTGTTCAAGCAGACTGTTTCTTCTGGCATAATGTGAGCCTTTTGCTGAGGCCAGTTATTTTCATTAGAGAGCCAGTTCGGTCCGTGGAGCCATAATTTATTATCCACAAATTTCTTGAGTGGGACACCACGTGACAACATGCCAGCTGGATTCTCTTGGGTAGATACGTGAAGAAAAAGATAATCTCTCTGCATCTCTTTTATTTCTGCTACTCTGTTCTGTACATAGACCAACTTACTCTTATTATTTCTTAACCACTGTAGAACTGCTTCATTATCACTCCAGATCACGGATTTCTCGATAGTGAGATGATCAAGTACTTTGTTGAGATAGACAGCTAGTTTTGTACCTACATAGAGTGCTGTCAGTTCCAATTGTGGTACTGTTCTGACCTTCAAGGGTGCTACCCTGGCCTTTGAAGTAATTAGTGTACTTCCTTCAGCATTACTCATGTAAGCTACAGCGCCATAACCTTTGGTTGACGCATCACAGAACACATGTAATGTGCACTTGTTTCCCTCTTGACCTATTTGTCTGGGAAATTTAATTTGATGAAGTTGCTTAAACTCCCTGGATATTTCATCCCATGCTTGACTCATTTCTAGAGGCAAGTTCTCATCCCATCCTATTTTGAGCTTCCATGCATCTTGCATAAGCATTTTACCCTTTATGGTAATTGGTGAGACGAGTCCTAGAGGATCAAAACATTGTGATACCTCTGACAGTAAACTACGTTTAGTGAGTGTACTGCATGATTTATTGTTTATCCTTTTGAGACTCAAAGTATCTTCCTGTGTGTTCCAATTTAGTCACAGCACATTGTTGTAATCAGGAATTTCAGTTTCAACGAAATCTTCTTTGATAAGTTCCCTTAATTGCTTTGAATTTATATTCCACACCCTTAGAGGCATATTTGCTTCTTTCATCTCCTTGTTAGCTTCTCTGTATAAGGATTTCAAATCCTCCTCTTTATTCACAGTACCTTGAAGATTGTCCACATAGAAACTTTTAAGATTTCTTTGAAGGGACTTTCAGATTTCTTCAAATGTGTATTTAGAGTAGCTTCTAGTAAGAATGGAGAGGATGTTGCACCAAATAATATTGATTTGAAACGATAAGTTTTCACAGGACTTTGAGGATCATGTGGATTTTTAGGCCACAAGAATCGAGTATAATCTCTATCTATTTCTTGTAGTCCTACTCTTAAGAAAGCTTTGGAAATATCAGCCGTGTAGGCATATGGGTTTGTGCGAAATTTCATAAGCACGTCTCCAAGCTTCTCAGTTAGTGAGGGTCCGGTCATCAGACAGTCATTAAGACTTGCTACATCTTTATTTGCACGTGCGCTGCAATTATATACAACACGTAGTGGAGTGGTTTCAGAATCTTTTCTGACTCCATGGTGCGGGAGATAATGAGCGTCTGTCTTCAACTTGTCTTCGACTATTTCGTCAGTGAATTTATTGCCCAACTGTTCTTGTATGATATTATCATAGACAGTCAGTAGCTCTGGATCCTTCCTGAGCTCATGTATTTCTGCTTTCATCTGTCCGAAAGCCATGCGATAATTGCTAGGCAGATGTGGTGGATTTAATTTCCATGGTAATCTAACCCAATACTGTCCATCTTTATATTTGACAGTGTCCAAATATTGGTTATAAGTCTGAGACTCTTGTGGGCTTGGTTTATTTACATCAATACCTATCGCATCTAAATCCCACAACTTATCAACTGGTTCATTCATTTCTTCGAGTATTGATAAATTTTACTGTGGTACATGATCAGCGGTTATTCTCGTAACTAGTACATTTTCCACTGAATCAATATCAGCTTCTTTCCCACTTTGAGAGGGAATGGGACCAAATATCATGTGGCATCCTGCTGTTTTCAACAAGTGAACATCATGTTTACTTACTATATTTTGCACAAAACAGTGATAATAATCACTTCCAATGATTAAATCAATTGGACTAATTGTGTCCGTCTGTATGTCAGGACAGGCTAACTTGACCTTAGCTGCTTTCAGTGCTGCAACTGTTTCTTTTAATCCCTGGATCTGCACAGACTTAGGCAAATCATCTACTACCACAGTTTCTACTGTCTTTTTCCTGTTTCCTAGACGAACAGTGATTTTGGCTAGGTCATATGTCTGTTTACCAGAATTGTGGAAAAACCCAGCTATATCTAACTGTATTTTGGCATAGGGTTGTTTATTCAGTTTCTGCAACACTTTTCTTCTTATGAAGGACCTTTGTGAGCCTTGATCAAATAATGTTAGCACATTGGTTTTGTGTAATTTATTAGATAACTCAACTCGAGCTATCGGGAGAGCAGTTGCTTTAAACTTATCTCTCACATTTAATGCTGTTGCTTGTTGACTTCCTGATTCTGTGGAAGTCTGCTGCTGTTCAGCAAAAGTATCTGGGCATAATGCTGTATGATGCATACCCTTGCATTTAAAACACTTCTCAGTGAGCTTTACCTCCCTTGTGTTCACCTAAACACTTGATGCACCTTTTCAGCTGATGAACACGTTTACGTGCCTCCATTGATGTGTATTGAATACAATACTGTGCCCAATGTGTTCCATCACAAAGTACACATTTTGGAGTACGTTTATGTATGACAGTTTGTTTACTGTCTGTTGTATTCACAGCTTGATAAATGCCTATATGGGATTTCCCATTATGTGGTTTAGTGGGAGTAGGTATACTCTTTTTATACTGAGTTGAAGGTTTATTATCCACTGGATTTGTGGATTTTTCATCTTGTCTCGTTGCTTGCATGCATGAAACTATTGTTTGTAAACCATTACTAATTTCTTCACAAGTGAAATAGCGTTTATTGAACATAATATTTAATCGTTCAATAGTTTGTGGTGACAACTTATCTTGTACAATACCACTGATAAACCAATCACATTGTCTTAGGTCATATTTAGCACCTAGAGATCTGAGACTATTGTCTAATGTGATTCTAAATGCCTGTAAGTCTGAAAAACAATGTTTGGGTGGCTTCCAGCTTGATATTAAGACTGCATGTCTAACTCAAGCCTGTCAGCATCGAAGTAATTGTCTGCTAAGACACGTAAGGCTATTTGATAATTGCCTTTAACCACCGGAAATGACTTAATCAGTTCATAGGGTTCTCCCTTCACAAGACATTTAAGATAATTGAACTTAGCAATCTCATCTATGTCAGTTCGTGAATTTACTATGGATTGAAACCCACTAATGAATTCTTCATAATTATGACCTTGGAAAATAGGTAATGACAATGTAGGTAAGCTTGGTAATGGGACACTTGTTGTTGTTACAGGCGTAAACAGGTGTTTGACCACTAGTTACAGTAGGTCTCTGTGACAAAGTTTTGCGGCAGATAGCCTGTACTCCTGTCCACCTTAATTGTTGATTACTAAAAGTATCCAAAACATTTTAATTTCATCCTCAGATGGATCTGATTCAAGAAATTTATTTTCATAATGTGTATAGTCTGAATTAATTATTTCCAGACGTTGTGTAAATAATTCGAATTTGGCCTCAAGATCATCAAAATCTATGTTTGTATCTTGAGTTAATCCTATACAGACTGAAATTAGATTTTCTAATTGTGTAATCTTAGTCTGTAAAGACTGAAACTGAGTTTTCAAACAAGCCATTTTAATGGTATATTGAAAATTCTAGCACCACACTTAGAGTGTTTAAAAAACACTGTACTGCTATAAACAGCTGAGTTTTTGTTGTGCTTAAGTCAGCAATAATCAGTCAGACACTACTGACCTACTAAGCTTAACCTCAGGGTCAATGACCATGAAGGGTACACAGTACATGTGGCTGGTGTTTATGGCTTGAGTTTGCTGTGTCAGCCTGACCACGATGATTAATCGTAAATAACGTTATACATTTCATTCACTATACACTATAAATGTCACTGTATAACTGTAAATCACACGTGAATATTACTTACACATATATAAATGTCACTGTTAATATATATTTGAAAGCTTACACTTTATATGTAAGTTCCTTTAATATAACAGGTTTATCTATAAGAAACAAACTTTAACACAATCTTGTCTCTTAATTTCTGTCTATAAACATTATAAACACTGTGTGTATATATACTCAAACAAACTGAACATCACTTGGGTTGTTGTTGTCTTGGTCAGCAATTTTCGAGATTGGAGCAGTGGTTGGAGGGTGCCATCCCCCGTTTTCTTGTTGGGTGAGTCACCCAGCTCCCGTTTTCTTTGGGTGAATGCTGGGTGAGTGTCCGTTTTCTTTTGGCTGCCCATTCTCTGTGATTGAGTCTGGAGGGACTCATTTATACTGGTTTATATTGTAAAACACTAGTTTTGCAGCTTTTTTCGAAAGACATTGGCTCATAGGTTATTTGTACACTGTAGTACAACATATTTGGACCACAGTGTGGTCTTTATCCGGTTCGAGCACGACCAATTCTGTTGAGAAATGGCATTACCAGCTAAGTTTAAACAGTGAAAACTTAACTTAAAGACAACTCATCGCCTGCACAGCCGCCCCTGCAGACGAGGTCTAGAAGCTGTCGAAGCCATCTTTCAACGGGCTGTAAAGATTTATAATTTGTAAGATTATAAATTACCCCTAGGGGGTGTTATGTCAGCATATTCATTCACTGATGGCTGACAACTTACTTGTTTGGACTCAAAAGTCCACACCTTACTGCAGACTATAGGCTGATTACAAACTCCTTGCGACTCAAGAACTGCGCAGTCCCCCGTACCACAAGAAATTCGTAACATACCTTGCTCTTGTAACGTGAGCTATGGTGTTCTTCACACCTTCGACAAGTATCGGTGACTTGATAGAAGGGAAATTTTCCCTTGGATGCCCACATCTTCCATTGTCTAGAAAGGGAAACCACGGTACATATTTTCCCCAAAAGATTTGTCTTTATTTTTTCAAAATTTTTATAAAAAGAAACTAAAATCCACTTCTCTTAAGGTTTATTGTGTTTTTTTGGACACTTTGGGCCCACCAAAACGCACGATCTTTTGTTTTTTGTTTTTTAAACCTGGCGTCATTGGCACTCTCAGTAAGTCAAAAGAAATCCAAGACCCCCCCAGCCCCCTTGCCGCACCCCCCAGCACAAAAAAAAAAAAGCTGGAAAAGTTTTTAAATTTTTTTCCTTTTTCACTTCCTCAATGAAGAAAAGAAAAAAATTTTGTTTCTTGCTGTCTTAAGCATAGACAACAATGTCCACTATCTTTACCAAAGGAAAAAAAGTGGGGGGCAGGTTTTTCTTAATTGCCCTTCTAAAGTAAAGATGCCTGTCCCCCTTTATAAAAAACACTTTGCGCCCACTAAAACTGAAAGGGACAAGGTCACTTGACCGGCGCATTTTTCTTTAGGGGCACTGTGATAAATTCCTGTAGCAGAAAAAACGACGCTTCCCCCCTTATGAAGGTTGGGCCCCTGGGGGGCTGAAAGGGGGCAAAAGGGGGCTAAAGGGGGCTGATCCCCCCCTCCGGGAGAAAAATTCTCCCCCAAACATGAAAATTTCCCATTGTAATAATTTTTCCCCGGGGTTAGTAGCTTCAGATGCAGGATTTCATTCAGTTTCATTGGAAAAGGGTAGCATTAAAGGAAACTCAATTTGCGCCCCTCTTGGCTGGCAAAAAATCGATTTCGATTATCCAGTTCGGGCCCCAAAACTGCAGCCCTTCTGGAAATTTTTCATGCGAAAGGGTTCAGTGATCTAAATTTTCAGCCCCCCAGTGTTTAGGTTGCGGTGGTAATTTAAAATTAAAGCCTTCACGTACCCCTAAAAAAAAGAAACCAAAAACCCGTTAGGGGCCGGGACCCCCGCAGGGCCCCTTTTCAGAGGTCACTGGACCCTCTGTTTGAGGGCCCCTTTCTTTGGGGATTCTTTGGGGATACCCGAAAAAAGGGACAGTTTTCCCTAACCCCACTACCTGCACCCTGGAGGAGCTGAAAATTTTTTGGGCACGAAGCAGTTCGCATGATTACCCAGATATGCTTTCAGAGTGTCCGGACCGAATTGGGGCATCGGCCCTCGATGTTTTCCGAGCAACCAAGGGGCGCAACATTGAGTGCCTTTTAAAGCCAAAACCTATACCCCAAAAAAAATTTTTGGAAAGAAATCTGCATCTGAAGTTAATAAATGTGAAAGTTATTACAATAAAATTATATTTAAACCTGTTTTTTTTAAAACGGGAGTGTTTTTGTGGGCAAAACCCCCCAATATACACTGTGGGAATTTGGTATTTGTCCCGATTTAGTAAAACCCCCCAAAATAAAAACGCTATATCAGGGGAAAACATTTCCTCATCATACGCTATATTTCGTATGAAGAGAAGAGTAACAATCCTTCAGTACACAACAACAAAGACCCCCTGTGTAAAACATTTTGGCCTAGTTCAAACCTTCTCCTTCGGCCATTCAAAACCTTCTCCTTCGGCCTAGTTCCAACCTTCCCTTCGGCCCTATTACAACCTTCTCCTTCAGGCTGTTCAAAACCCTTCCCCTTCAGGCCTAGTTCACAACCTTCCCCCTTAGGCCCCTGTTCACAACCTTCTCCTTCGGGCCCTATTTTCACAACCTTCTCCTTCAGGCCTAGTTCAAAACCTTCCCCCCGTTCTACACTTTTATTTTTACTTTTACTTTTAAAATTTTACATTTACTTTTTCCGCGTTTTTAAAAATTAGTCCTTTTTCGTTTCTTATTTTTTGGGTTTTGGGAAATTTTTTGGTCCAGTCTTTCTTTCTTCTTATTTCCCCCCATGAACACCTACTGTAGCACAAACAATTCCATTGATTCCTTTGCTTCCGAAAAAATCCAAAAGCGTTTATCAAAATCGTATGCAACATTTGAGGAGCAAAATTTGTGAAGATCACAGGCAAATTAACAGAGAGCAGTGAAGCCAAGTAAATTACGAGTTTCGTTCATAATAACGCTGGTCTTGTACAAACGAGGACAACACTTTCTAAGGACGTGGGGGCCTGTTGGGGTTTCTTTTTAAAATAACCCCGGAAATTTTTTCGATGGGCTTTTGAACATGCTAAATTTAATTTTCCCATAACCCTTTTAAATTGAATTTTTAAAAAATAAAAGGGGAACGAGGGTTTTGAATCTATTTTGTTACAATATCTCGAGGACGGGAAAAAACTTTGATTTACAAAAATGAGCTGTATAATCTGAGTGGGTCTTCACAATGTTTAAACTTGAAAAATTTTTTTTCCCAGAAAACCCATGTGTGGGCGAAAGTAGTCAATGAGGGTGCATTTACCCATTTGTGTTTCTATTCCCGCAATTCAAATGTTGAGTTGTTTGCACGTACTGATTCAATAAAAAAAGGTCTAAGCCCAAATCTTTGGAAGTAAAACTCGCCATTCTTTGAATTGTTGGGCACTAAATAAATTGCAAATTGAATTGTTTCTTTG
>NC_069412.1:1215616-1231092 GCF_026875155.1 Cherax quadricarinatus | reverse complement strand
GTAGCTCGATGCCTACAGTAATTAATCCTTCGTCTCTCAGACTAACCGCCAATCTTGACGATTCACAGTCGCACCCTAAGTTGTTAGCCGAAGGTGTGACAGCACCACTTCACACCACTGCAGCAAGCGTAACTGACAAGGGCGCTCGCCTACACACAGCAGAGGGGTGCAGGGCAACACTACCGCATCACTACCGTGGTCAGGCCAGCGAATGCATTTATGGATTAGGTAAAGAAGAGTAGCAATGATGTTGAAGGGATAAGCTATGGCAGGAAAAGAGGGATATAAATGTATTATTCAAGGGATTATGGGAGGTAAAATAAAGCTTGGATTTGTGAGAAGTTGGTTATTGTAGCGTTCTATGCACTTGGGGGACAGAAAGAAGTATAGAAGAGTGAGAGAGATTTTTGGGAAAATGTTGAGTAATTGCGTAGGGGAGTTTTGAACCAAGTGTGAGAGTACTTGTCGGTTGGGGTTTTAATGATAAAGGTGTGGGAAAGAAATGTTCGTGGAGGAGAGTTGTATGCTAAATTTGGGGTGCCAGGGGTAATGTCAATGGGGAGCCTTTAATTGAGCTATGTGTAGAAAGAGGCTTGGTAATAAAAGTAATACATATTTCAAGAAAAAGAGGATCAATAAATGTACAAGGGATGAATGTAGCAACGTAATGAAAGTTGTTTGTTAGATTTTGTAATTTGGTGGATAAAAGATTGATGGGTAGGCTCAAGGATTTTACACGTTTATAGTGGGGCAACTGATATATCGTCATTATCTAAGTTGTACCTACAGTTAGAAATAAGAGGTCGTCTGGGATAAGAGGGAAAATGGGCAACAACAAGTAAGAGGGAGGTGAAAAGTGTTTTAAACTAAGGGAGGAGGAAGTTCGGGTGAATTATAAGCAACTATTGGCAAGAATGGTGGGCCTTGGTGCAGGTCATGAAGTAGTGGGGGGGGGGTTTAAAATAGGGTTGGTATAGTTTTAAATATACAGTATTTAATGCTGGAGGCAGAAGTTTGTGTTTATAGAAAGGTGGGTGCAAGAGGAAAGAGGAGTGAGTGGTGGAATGTTGAAGGTAAAGTGTTGTGAATTAAAGAGAATTAGGTAGTTATGGGTGGTATTTCAAAAGCAGAATGTTATAAGAAGAGTTGAGTATATGGAGAGTAAAAGAATGGTGGAAGAGAGTGGTGAGAGAGAGACGGTGCAATATAGGAAGCGGATGATTTAGAGTGGGTAGATGGTACTGTCTAATGAATTTTAATGGATCTAAATGAAGAAAAAAAAATTGGAGTGAGTAAACAAGGTTTAGAAAGCCTAGGGAACACCTGGATGGGTCAGTTTAAAACAGGGAAGGGGAGTTAGATGGGGAGATGGAGGTTTGGGCAGTGGCGTGAATATTTTGCGAAACTTTTAATTCGTCGACGAGAAAGGGAGGCGGTAATTTCTTGCACTGGCCAGGGAGGAATATCATCTTTTAGGAGTGAGAAGAGCAAGAATGTGAGTGTTGGGGGAGGTGCGTGAGGCAATTATGTAGAATGAAGAGGGGTACAACGCAGCGGGGAAAACTGACGCGGGGATCATGACAGAAATGTTAACACAAGGGGGGACATAGTGCTGGGAGTGGTTGTATTTTTGTTTAATTATTGTATGTATGAGGGGAAGATACCTAGGATTGGTGGAGAGCGTGTATAGTCCCTTATATTAAAGGGAAGGGGGACAAAGTAGATTGTAAAAAATTATAGAGAATAAGTTTTACTTGGTATTACATCGAAAAGTGTGTACGGTAGGGTTATTATTGAAAGAATTTGAGGTAATGACTGAATGTAGATTGCGAAAGTGCAAGATGTTTTAGGTGGGTTACGGGGATGTGTGATAAAGTGTTTTACTTTGTTGATGTATATATGTGAGCAGTATTAGATAAAAGGTTGGGATAAGTTTTTAATTGAATTTATGGATTGAGAAAAAGATATATGATAGGTGATAGGGATGCAATGTGGCAGATGTTGCAAGTTATGGAATAGGCGAATAAGTTACTAAATGCTGTGTAAATGAGTTTTTATGAGGATAGTGAGGCTCAGGTTAGGGTGCATGAAGGAGGGAGACTACTTCCCCAGTAAATGTAACGGGTCTTAGACAAGGATGTGTTAATGTCACCTTGGTTGTTTAACTATTTTTTATAGATGGGGTTGTAAAAAGAAGTTAAATGCTTGTTGTCGTTCGGGAGAAGGGGTGGGATTTAATTATGGGGAATTAATTACAAAATGGGATGTCGGATTCACACAGTATACTTTTTTGTGATAGTACTGTGCTTATGGGAGATTCTAAAGAAAAATACAAGGGTTTAGTGGGCGAATTTGGGAATGTGTTGTTAAAGGTAGAAAGTTGAAAGTGGAACTTGAAAAAGAGTAGGTGGATGAGAGTTTCACATGATTTAGAATAAGAAAAATTGGATATCAAATTGGGGAGGTGTATGGATGAAGAGAATGTTTTCAGATATTTGGGAGCTGACCGTGTCTGTCTGTGGGAAAGGATTTATGATGGATACAGGTTAATCATAGAATTGATGAAGGAAAAAAGGTGAGTGGTTGCATTGAAGGTATATGTATGAGGCAAAAAATGTTATCTATGGAGGCAAGAAGGGAATGTATGAAAGTATATTAGTACCAACACTCTTATGTGGTGTGTGAAAAGCTTGGGTTTGGTTAAATGCTGCAGCCAAGGAAGGCGGTTGGAGGCAGTGGAGATGTCTGTCTAAGAGCAATGTGTGGTGTAAATATTATGCAGAAAATTCGGTGTGTGGAAATTAGAGAGATGAGAAGGTGTGGTGTTAGTAAAAGTAATTAGTCAGAGGGTGAAGAGGGTTTGTTGAGATGGTTTGGTCATTTTAGAGAGAATGGATCAAGTAGATGAAATGGAGTGATTAAATCTGTAGGGGAATAGGAAGGAGGCGGTAGGGGTCGTCCTCGAAAAGGCTTGGAGGGAGGGGGTACTGGAGGTGTTGGTGGTGCGAGGGTTTGGGACGTCCAGAAAGTGTGCGTTGAGGTGTTAAATAGGAGGGAAGGAGACATATGGTATTGGGGACTGACGATCTGTTGGTGTATGAGCAGGGGTAATATTTAGTGAAGGGATTCAGGGAAACGGTTATTTTATATAACCGGACTTTGAGTCTGGAAATGGGAAGTACAATGCCTGCAATCTTAAAGGAGGGGTATGGGATATTCGGCAGTTTGTAGGATATATTGTGTATTTTTATACGTATTACTGCTTAAACTGTTGTTTTCTGGGCACCTCTGCACAAAACAGTGTTTATGTGTCGAGTGAGGTGAAAGTGATTGAATGATGATGAAAGTATTTTCTTTTGGGGATTTTCTTTCTCTTTGGGTCACCCTGCCTCGGTGGGGAGGACGGCCGACTTGTTTGATATATATATATATATTATATATATATATATATATATCATATAATATCAATATTATCTATGTGAATATATATAGTACTATATATATATATATACTATATTATATATATTTTATTTTATATATTATATATATATAAATATATTATATATTTAATAGTCGGACCGTCTCCACCGAGCAGGGTGACCCAGAGAGAAAGTGAAAATCCCCAAAAAGAAAACACTTTCATCATCATTCAAATCTTTCACCTAAACTCACACACATAATCACTGTTTTGCAGAGTGCTCGACACAAAAAGCTTAGAAGCAATTACGTATAAAAGTTACCAACATATCCTTCCAACAGTCAATATCCCCTCAAAAGAACCCTCCTTTAAAGTGCAGGCCATTGTACTTCCATTTCCAGGACCTCAAGTTCAGGCTATACTAAAAATAACCGGTTTCCCTGAATCCCTTCACTAAATATTACCCTGCTCACACTCCAACAGATCTTTAGGTTCCAATCCATTCGTCTCAATCACTTCCTATCGAACACACTCACGCACGCCTGCTGGGAAGTCCAAGCCCCTCGCCCACCAAAACTACTTTACCCCTTCTTCCAACCTTTTCGAGGACATCAGCCCGCCCAGGGAGGTACTACGTCGTGCAAAGTCGAGTGTAAAACGAAAAGGCCCTGTTAATTGTTTTACGTGATGGTAGGATGCTGGACTTTCTTTTTTCTGTTCTCATAATAACATGCAAGATTTCAGGTACGTCTTGTACTTCTGCTTACACTTAGGTCACACTTACACATAATGTACAAGCATATTCATAATACTTACACCTCTGGGTTTTCTTTCTATTTTCTTTCTATGTTCTTGGTCTTGTTTTGTTCCTCTTAACTCCATGGGAAAGGGGACAGAATTCTTCCACCGTAAGCAATGCGTGTTGTAAGAGGCGACTAATAACGCCGGGAGCAAAGGGCAAGTAACCCCTTCTCTGTATAAAGTACTAAATTTATAAAAGGAGTATAGAAACTTTTGTTTTTCTTTATGGGCCACCTGCCTCCGTCGGGATACGGCTGGTTTGATGAAAAGAAATATATATATAATATATATATATATATATATATATATATATATATATATATTATATATTTATATATGTATTTATATTATATATATATTTATATATATATATTTATATATATTATATTATATAATTATAAATAGTAGTATATATATATTATTGACCACGAACGTATGGTATTGATCAATAACAACACTGCACTAGCAAGGAGTCAAACACTGCTGCGTTGGCGTCTCATGGTGAGCGAAAGTACAGGATGGATGCTCTAGTGCACGAGACCACATTTCTCAAGAATGACGCTTCCAGCAATCTAGATGTTGTAACCATAATCCGAGAACACACGTGGTGTGGAATACCTCTGAGATGATTTTTGAATCATTACCAAACTGCGGGGCAGGTACGTTGTGTTGCCTCTTGAGGCTTGACAATGTGTAGTAGGGTCAAGCTCTGGGCATACTCCGCAGTTTGGTAAAATGGGTTCAAAATTAATTGTTTTCTTGTTTATATAGATTTATATATATATATATATAATTTATATATATTTATTTGATATATATATAATATATATATATATATATATTAAATATATATAGATATATATATATATATAAATATATATATATACTATATATATATATATCATATATATATATATACATATATATATATATATTTATATATATTTTATATATAAATATATATTTATATATATATATATATATATATATATATATTATATAATATATATATATATATGTCGTGCCGAAAATGGTAAAACTGGTTACAATTAGCAAAAACTCATTTAAAATTAAGTCATTTCTGAAATTTCTCTTATGCGTTTAAAGATATATTTTTTTTCATTAATGTTAATTGTAAAAATTTTTAATTTTGTCACCTAAAGAATCTTAGAAAAACTTAACCTAACCTTATTATAAGAAGAGCAATTTTTATTTTAGCCTAACTCAGACCTACATATATTTAAATACGTTTACAATATTTAGTACTATACAAACACAATCAAATACATTTTTTCGTTAGATTCAGAATTGATTTTGGCGAATTTATTGCATACACAAATTTTCACTTGTCCTATGTGGCAAGGATGAGCGTTGATATTTAAGCCAAGATCGCAAGTTCTGCACCCACTACCCCCCCCCCCCCCCCGGCCCCACTACATATATATATATATATATATATATATATATATATATATATATATATATATATATTATATTATATATTTATATATATATATATATATATATATATAGATATATATATTATTATATATATATATACTATATAATATATATATATATTTTATATTATATATATATATATATATAGTTATTATATTTTATTTTATATTTATATATGCAAAACAAAACACTCTGATGTTTAAAACCCCTTTTGTTTACGAAAGTTCCTGTTGATGAGTTATTAAGTTTCTTTATCTGAAGAAATCGTTAACTATGACTTACCATTGCCGGTTCCTATATCATTAAACTTATTAATCTTTGCATTGTTGATGCAAATTTGTATTTAATGATTAATGTTATACACTCAGAAGTTTGGTTTAATATGGCAATGGGAAATCCTCATTCACCTGTTTTTAGTAACCTATACATGGAAATTTTTGGAAACAAGGTTTGTAACACAATCACTCCCTAATTGAGCTAAATGGTTCAGATATGTTGATGATATTTTTTGTCTTATGGCCAAAAATGTAGATATACACCACATTTCTTGGAAAATTTAATAGATTAGCCCATTCTATAAACTTTACTGTTGAGTGTGAAAGAGAAAATACTCATTGCCCTTTTCTAGATGTTTTTAATTATGAAGGGTAATAATGAATTCTAATGTTAAATATTTACAGAAAACCTTCAAATAATGTTCTATGTCCACTATTATTTCCTCGCATCAAGTAGAGGTCATAACTGTCTGTTTTCTCATCCAAGGTTTTTGAGAGCTTTACGATTTGTAGTCACTGAGTTCATTGATGAGGAGGAAATATCCAAAATGTTCAGTGGCAATAGGAAGATTTAAAATACACAAGAAATGTAATTGATAAATCTTTTAACAGTTGCTAGAAATACTTCTTTACAAACCCAAAAAGGGACGACCAGCATTATTCAACTAAAATATGTTTGGTTTCACCTTACCATGAAAACTTGGTTGATATGCCTTCATCTTCTTAAGACTTTTAATATTAAAGTTGCTATTCATAAATCTTGATACTGTAAAAAATATTTTGTGATAGAGAATTCCCCCCAAAATGCTGATGGATGTGGATATTGATTCCTGGTAAAATTTGCGATTAAGTTTATTAGGTCAAACTGGTAAAAATCTCGATAACTAAGTTATAACATCATAAATATTGCATTAGAACTGGAACAAGATTCACCAATGCTCTATTTATTCTATGTAAGAGATTTTTAACCATCCAATTGATTTTCAAAAAGTGAGATAGTAGTATCAGCAAGTCCATGGTCGACAGGAATATAAGTGAATCTTGTTTCATAAAAAGCAGTTTTGGACAATAATTTGAATATTTCCTTTGGTTTATATAAATTAGATCCGTTATAATTATAGAAATTTGGGGAAAAATTTAATAATACATGGACAAATAATAATTTTTAATTTTCTTGGGTAGATTAGTTTGTGGGTGAGTTGTGCATAGGACCCTATCCAAGTTGGGGTTCGGCGCGCGTCAGGTGTTTAACCGTTGTGGGATTTGGATAGTGAGGTGCTGGCCAGACCCCTTATATGCTACCTTGGATGCTTTACTTTTCATAGTTCCTTGGATAATGTGAGTAATCACGAAAGCGTCTTGGAATTTTCTCTAGTCTTTCAGAGTGGTTGTTTTTGCATATTCTGAAATCACCTGTTTACTGTTTTTTTATGATCTTATGCTTTTACTATATTTTATATTATATATATATATATATATATATTATATATATATATATATTATATATATATTAGATAATTATATATATATTCATATATATATATATATATATCTATATATATATATATATATATATATATATATATATATATATATATATATTAGATATATTTATATATATATATAATATATATATATATATATGCAATAAGATCACGAGTAAAAACAGGTGATTCAATTTGCAAAACAACCACTTGAATTGAATAGAGAAATTCCAGCGCTTTCGTGACTACTCACATTATCATGGAACTATGGATAGTTCCTTGTTAATGTGGAGTAGTCACGAAAAAGCGCTTGGAATTTCTCTATCTTCAGAGTGGGTTGTTTTGCATTATATATATTTATATATATATATATATATATATATTTATATATATATATATCTATATATATATATATATATATATAATATATATATATATATTAAATATATATTTTTATATATTATATATATATTATATATATATATGTTTTTATTTTTATATATTTATATATATATATATATTTATTTATATATAGTCATATATATATATATATATATATTTATATATACATTATATACTATATATATATATATATAATATATATATATTATATATATATATATATAATAATATATATATGTTTATATTGATATAAATATATATATATGTCGTGCCTGAATAGGCAAAAACTTACGATTTTTTGCTTAATACCAACGCTTTTATTATGAGGAAGCGAAATTTGTTGTATGCCATAATTTCGCCCAAAAAAAGTCATTCTGAACCGAATGAAAACCGATGTAGAAAATAGTGAACTTCCAATGCAGCTTGGTGAATTTCTCACCACAAGTATGTACGCGTAGAACGAGGTCTCAGTGTTGAATCCCCATGACTCTGGACACCAGTTATATAAGCTTTTTCATCAATCCACTGCTACCATGCAGTGAATCTCGAAAAGATTTTGGAATTCTTAGCAGGTTGAAACGGAAGAATTTTTTTTAAAAAAACATTCATCTCTAATCTGCACCAGCATGAATCGAACATGCCACTTTTGGTGATAAATTGAATGACCAAAGATGAGGGAGTAAATACACCAGCTCGTGGTTGGATGGATGGCGACAGAGGATACACTTATCACACTGGGAAGGCTAGTAGCGACAGAGATACACTTAATCAACACTGGGGAAAGCATGGGAAACGACAGGGGATACACTTATCAATTTACTAGGAAATGCTGGAAGAGAAGAGATACATTTATTCAAACACTGCGGCAAGGCCGAAAAGTGACAGTGTTGAATTATCAACTTGGGAGGTGAGGTTGAACTGAATGTATAATTACCAACAACGGAGAGGTTCGAAAAGAATGTAAGTGTTGGATAACCCTGAAGTCGACCTGCAGCGGTAAGTTCCCTGGTAGCCCACCATAGAAGTCCAACCCCCCCACCTGCACCCCTAAGAACCAGCAAAATATACTAGTCTCACCACACACACCTTTGCTGCCTCGATATGTGGCGGAGTCCTAGGTGGGCTGGGTTATTCAGTTAGTGTTGCTGGACCCCGTTCCTCATGTCGTAGCTGAAGGAAGACACAATATTAATTTATGTTGCTAGTCACTGTTTGAATGTGACTGACTCATGGTAGTTTGGTTCATAATGAAGATGGTCATTCCAGATGGTAATCATGAAAAAAGTGGGGTTGTTAGCACGCAATGCTTTATTTGTTATATAGGATTGGGATTCAAATTGGTAACAAAAGAAACTTTAAAAGGTACCTGCCATTTTGTAAGCAGGTGGTAATTTTTAGAAGCAAGATGTAATTGTGAATCTCGCTTTAGATTCTGAATCTTGTAATTTTTAATATTGTCGTAGTTTTAGAAACAAAAATATATTTTACAAGTTAGCAAGATTTTAGAAACGTGATCTAATCTTATTCGACTGATGCTATTTTTGTTGCGTCTGGCAATATAATTTTCCCATGTTTAAATTTACTTCCTAATAATTAAACGCCCAACTTTACAAAATTAATATATGCTTTATGTGTATTAAATTAAGCGCTAACAATTTCTAATTGCTTCTGTTTGGCTCTTTGAAAAAAAATTCATGGGTCTTTTACATGTTATTAGCATCTATAGATGTGTTAATTTGTAGGAGGAATGGCCAAATTTAGTTCTAATAAAATGGTAATGATCGAAGCTGCTGTTCTTTGTCAACACTCCATCAACGTGCAAATCAAGTGTTTTCATCCTAACTGTTATGCAGTGTTCTGCATGACGTTGTAATGTACATTATAGTGGTGGGAAAGTGTGCCATAATAGTATGAAATGTTATAAACTGTAATGATTAAATTTTATAATTCATAATGTTGCTTTTGGGGGCACTGTAAAGTTACATCTAACTGTAATTATAAGGAAATCCTTCTAGGTAGTTATTTTCATGTGTGTTTCCCCTCAAGGAAGGTTCCTTGATGTTGGTGAGGGGCTCTTGATTTAGGAATTGGATCTGTTGCTCCGTTCCCCGAATTAAGCCTGGAATGCTTCCACATTACCCCCCCCCAGGCGTGTATAATCTCTCCGGGTTTAAGCGATTCCCCCTTGTTTATAATAATAATAATATAATAATCCTAAGTGTGTGTGGGTACGCGGAGTGGCGTGGCTCAGGGGCAGTCACGTGGGGTCAGCATGAGTTGTGGAGGATGGCGTACGGAGCTGCTGTGTGTTTTAAGCTAAGTTTGTAGTTGTGTACTCCTTTTGTAGTTAGCTAACAAGCAATAGCTTTCTATGGCGTACCTGTTGCCCCACCTGGGCCTATGAAATGGGTCGGGGTGCTGTGGGATTGAGTGAGGGAATATAAGAAAGGTGGGTTAGTAGTAGTGGTGTTGTGCTGCTGGCGCTGACTAGGCCTAGTGGTTTTGGTGGCTGGACACTCCAGCAGCTGTTCTTGTGTATCTCTTTTGGGGGTTTAGTATTAAGGTGTTTCTAGAGGGCTGTAATAGAGTTGATGTTGGAATAAATAGATATACGTATTTTCCTAACTGAGATTTGTGCCAACCCTCTTGTTAATAAACCATACCCATTGAAGAACACTTATCTGGTTTAGCGTTTCTCTTTTGACTGGGATTAGCCATGGGTGGCATGTTTATGCTTGAGTGTGTGTTATCTTTTTCATTTTCCCTTAGACAATGCTCAGCCCTAGGTAATCCCCACCATTTTTGCGTATCATGGGGACCTGTATATGGAGAATTATCAATTTTTATGTTGGTAATTCAAGTTGTGCAAAACCTGGAAAAATCATTAAACCTTTCTTACTGGGTTGGTCAGAGGAAGCATTCACTTATAACACTCACACCCCTAAAAGAAAGGTTCCTTGATGTTGGTGACGGGCTCTTGATTTTGGGAATTGGATCTGTGCTTCAGTTCCCTCGAATTAAGCCTGAATGCCTTCCAATCCACCCTAGGCGCTGTTTAATTCCTCTGGGTTTTGTGCTGCCCCTTTATTATAATAATAATAAACATCACACTAAAATAATATTTACCTTTGTGTGCACAATATTGCTGGTTTTTAGGGTTTATTATAAAATAATACTCTGGGAATAATTTACTCTTTCTGTGGCCATATTGTGTTTTTTAGGGTGTTATTCAATAACCTGATTAGTTTGTGCATTTAATTTGCCCTGCAGGTACAATCTTGCTGATTTTTTGGGGGTTATGTTTACCTAATCTTCTGGGAATTAATTTTCTTTGCAGGTGCAGTGCTCCATTTTTTCTGCCAGATTTTCTTGGTGCAAATACTGTTTAATTTTGTGGGAGTAACATGACAATCCACTCCTTGTGAATTTTACTTATTACAATTGTATGTACTTTGCTCTGTGTTTTTTTATTTTTTATCAGTAAGTTCTGTCGGATAATAGCAAGATTTGGTGCTATTATTTCTCAGAATGGCTGACATACTAGTGAATATTCTGGGGATGACATGTATTTGGTAGGTGATTTTGAATCCAATTTACCCATGATGGGACACTGGATATGGATGTTGTAATTTTTACAAATGAATTTAGCCCTAGTTGCGAAGAAAAGAACAACGGTTCTTAAGGATTGAAGTAAAAAGATCCAGGAACAGAGAGCTTAGAGGAGCTTAGGGCTCAAGAGAAAGAGCTCTCTAAAGAGAGGCGATTGACTTCTCACCCAAGCCTACAGAACGAGGTCGATGTTTTTCATTTGGAAAAGCCTATAATTTGTGCCCCAAATTCTTAGAGAAAGATCTAGACCAGTTTTTTCTGTTATTTTGAAAGTAGGCCAAATCCCAAGTTTGGCCGGGGAAAAGGAATGGACACATTAGCCACTGAACCCAATTAGTTGGTAAAGGGTTACAAGGCTGTTAGTTCTTTTGAGGGGATCGGCCCTTTTCTGATTATCATAAACGGAAAGAGGTTAGTGTTTTTAAATGGCTTATCAAAATGTTGCCGGAAAGGTACCGGCGAAGTTTAGAGGACTAAAATTTCATGCAGGGCAGTCTTTGGTGGTAATATGGTAAGGAGAAGATGTCACAATTCTAAATAGGTGGTGTTACCTCCAAAGGGGGTGGTAGGCAATTTATGGAGGTGTAAATTACCTTAATTTTGTTAGAGAGACTCAAAGAATAGTAATGCAGATTGCAAATAAACCATACCCCCGGCCGGGGATTGAACCAGCGGTCATAGAGTTCTAAAACTCCAGCCCGTTTGCGTTAGCCACTAGACCAGCCTAGCCACATATTAAGATTCATCCAACTAGGTATAATTCTACACACTAGGAAAGTTAGCACAGGCCACCTCTGTGACCACCAAATGGCAAGTTTTTACAGACGAATCTCCCGCTAGCGTGGCCGTGGACGACGAACTCTGCCTCAAGTCCCTTATGCCTGGTCAACATGGACTCAAGAAATCGTAATTGACACGATTGCAAATAAACCATACCCCAGCCGGGTATGAACCGCGGTCATAGAGTATCAAACAATCAAAGCCCGTCGCGTTAGCACTAGACCAGCTAGGCCGCTCATATGATTCATCCCAACTACGGTATATTACACATAGGAAAGTTAGCACATGGCACCTCTGTGACCCACAAATGCAAGTTTTTTACAGACGAATCTCCAGCTAGCGTGGCGTGACGACTATGCTCAAGTCCCTTCCACTGCCGTCAACTGATCAGAAATGTAAGACCGATTGCAAATAATCATACCCCCGGCGGGATTGAACCCGCGGTCATATGAGTCTCAAAACGGGCTGGAGTTTTGAGGCACACTCTATGACCTCGGGTTCAATCCGGCCGGGGGTATATATGGTTTATTTTGCAATCGTGTCACATTTACGATTTCATTGAGTCATGTTGACGGCAGATGATGGGACTTGAGCTAGGTTCGTCACGGCCCACACGATAGCTGGAGCATTCGTTCTGTGTATAAACTTGCATTTGTGGTCACAGAGGTGCTTGTGCTAACTTTCCTATGGTGTAGAAATATACCTAGTTGGATGAATCTTATTGTGGCTAGCTGGTCTAGTGGCTAACGCGACGGGCTGGAGTTTTGAGACTCTATGACCGCGGGTTCAATCCCGGCCGGGGGTATGGTTTGTTAGAGGATCTTTTGAGAAATGTTCCTCCTAACCTTAAGGCATATCTTGAGGAGAAGGATCTTTATGATTTTAATAATACGTTAGAGCTGGGTGACAGATTTTTAGCTAACCAAAAATTTGGTAGTAATTACCACCCACACTATAAATTTGGTTAAGTTTTTCTCCACCCACAATAGGTATAAGAAATTTCAGAAGTTTTTAAGCCAAACCATTTATCATCCTAATATCGCCCAAAGTTTTACTAAGCCTACTTTTCCAGTACCTACCCGAGGAGGTTTTAAATGTCAGCTGTCACAGGGTCCTGGACTACAAGGAACAGATGTGGACGAGCCAGTTCCACAGAGTAAGGGATCCAACCTAGGTCCAAATGGGCAGGGGGACCTTTAAACCCTATTACCTGTACTTATTGTCATAAACAGGGCCATTCTGCTCAGCCGTTATTGCAAGAAGATGCATAGAGATTCGGGCGCTTGTGGAAGTTTCTCAGGTAGATACACCAGGTACCCACACGTTAGGCAATATTGAAGCACCACCTCGGGTATATCAGGTAACTCAGCTGTTTTGGACCCTCGGATGAAAGGTTCTTTACAAGCAAAGTCCACCGTGGCCTTACACCAAATTGAAGGTGGGTAACAGCTGTGTTATGTCTTTGAGGAACACTGTTAGCATGTACACTTGCTTCGTAGGGGCTTTACTTGCCAGGTTCGGATGGAAACATTACACTGGAGTTGGACATTTTGCTCAAAGGAATTACCGGATTCACTGTTCAGACTCCAGTGCTAAGGTTATGGGTGGAGTCTGCATCCAGTGTCGGTTACTTAGCTGTAGGTTATCACTGAGGATATGCCTTGTGCAGCTGTTGACTTACTCTTAGGCAATTAAATGTCATGGGTTGTCTTGAAAGTGAGGAACCTCTGGTTTGGAGGGACCCAGCCTCACAGAGTTCGGGGGGAAAAAGCTAGGGCTACTTGCCCAAGTTATTTCCGGTGGGGTGCAGTAACCAGGAAAATGTAAAAAAGATAAGAGGGCAGCCCCTCTCTGTGACTCTTCAATCCTGGGGATGATTTGGGTTTGGGAAATCTTTCCTCGAGCCTAGCCTGCAGTTGGCCTCGGGGTTGTGATGAACCATCCCAGGCAGGACCTGTTTGAGTGGGGGTCTTGGAGCTGGTATGGGTGGGGGGCTACTCCTACTCGAGAGCAGCTGATCGAAGCCCAGGGGTGTGACGACACCCTAAAAGCTATTCGGTCATCTGCTGTTACCGAGGAAGAGGCCTCTTAACTGTTGCAACCCCTGAATGGGTTACAATGATTATTATGTATATATAATGTATATTACCTTTTCATTTAATTTTATATTGCTTATATTTGCGATAATAGCTAAATCGTAAATGTATGACTTTATATTATTATTTGACTGTTATATTGTTATTTAGCTTATGTTGTTAGGATGTACATAATATGTGCCAGTTAGTCTTGATTGTCAAACTACTGTAATTTATTGCTTGTCCCCTCGTTATAAATGCCGGCTTCTGAGCTGCAGTTGTCCCGTACTATCATGTGATCGAGGGGGGGTGTCCTCACCTCTCGTGAAGTTTTCAGTCTGGGTCTAGATTCGCTTGGGGTTGGACAGATTGTCTGTCTCATTATTCTTTTTAGTTCTGTAGAACTTCGTTCACAGAACATTGTAAAGACTTAGTGATTTTCGACGTTGTACTGAGGTTGTGTGTCACATAGACACTCTGAGCATCTCAGGTTCCCTTTGCTATAGCTTCTGACCTAATTTTGTACTGGTTCCGTGTATTGTCACAGTCACAGTTTTACCTATGCTGAACATAGATTCAGTATTATGGGAGTTTTGTAACTTTTGTGGAGGATCTGCTGATAGTCCCTATTAGTGTCGTTATATTATTTCCCGTTCCCGATTTCTGTGTCGCAGTCCCCTTTATATTGCATTGCTATTGGGCTTAGCATTCTTTGTTGTTAAGCAGACTGTTCGGGTTGCCAGTCGGTCAAGAAGTTTTGTTTATTTGAGGACTTTGTCAGTCACTTGTTTAAGTCTTATTCGAGTCTTGAGACATAGCTAACTACTTAAGAGCACTTACACGCATACACACACTTACTTGTACATATTTGTAATATCTTATAAATGTTAATGTACCTGATGGTACTTAAGAATTATAAATGTGATATGTGCTTTCAGCACAATAATATTGAAAATCGAGAGATTGATTTTATTTTGATTGCTGTAATTAATTTAATTTGATAATATACCTCTAGACAATTACTACTTTAAAAAATTATTAAAATTTTTAAATTTTTCTAGTTAGTAGCCTACCAGTTATAATCCTAAAGCACTATTGAACCATACTGAATTTTAATGGATAATTGGACAAGGTAGATATTGTTACGAAAACCCAGTAACGGCTGGATGCT
>NC_069412.1:1198775-1215116 GCF_026875155.1 Cherax quadricarinatus | reverse complement strand
TTTTGACAAAATTTGGACGAACTTTCTCTAAATGTTACCATGCCCACAAAACGCAAAAACCCCCTTCCGGGTCTTTGGTACAGGATAATTGTCTATAGCCTCCACCTTGGCATTCACTGGGGCCCTTTCCCCGGGCCCAATAACATGTCCTAGAAAAGTTACCTGGGTTGCCCGAAAACACTCTTTGCCAAATTAACTGAAAAGCTGAGCACCAGCGACCCTGAGAAAAGCTCTTAAGCTGCCTCAATGCTCTGTCCTACAGTCGCTAAAAATAACCAGGTCATCAATATAACACCTCACGCCCTTAGGCACGCATAATTTCCCTGCATTCTACGTTGAAAACAGGAGGGTGCATTACGAAGCCAAAGGGGAGAACTTTGTACTGAAAAAGCCATCTGGCATAACAAAAGCAGAGATGTTACTGGCACGTGGGGTTTTAAAGGTATTGGTAATAATCCTTCAAAAGTCTAACTTACTTACATATTTAGCTCCCCCCACTGCACAATGACATCTTCCATTCTGGGAAGAGGAAAAACAATCGGCCTAGTTTTTAAAATTTAAACCTTACGGTGGGTCAGTGCACATCCTCATGGTGCCATCTGGTTTGGGAACCATCAGACAGGGGATGCCCACTCACTCTCGCTTGGTATTATTAATCATTGTCAAGTAGAAATTTCACCTCCTTCTCCATACTTTTTCTCTTTTGTGGGTTCATTCTGTAAGGGACCTGCCGAATTGGTTCAGCTTCCCTTAATCTATTATCATGGGGCTTTAGCTTGCTTGCACGAGGGATATCCCCAAACAAATCCTCAAAATTCCAGAGAAGCTGAACCATCTCAGAAACCCCCTTTCCTTATAAGACATAACATACATTGTGAAGGATCTTTTAAAAATGCCCTTTTTACTAAGGTGTACATCTGTGGCCCCCTGTGGCATCAGCGTGTGCCCCTGGGTCACCTACTATTTTTTACACATGCCACACCTCTTTGGTGGTACCTTTTCAGCCTATTTATATGTACCACCCGTTCAGACTTCCGTCGCCCAGGTGTGTGAATTCTGTAATTTTGATCTGTGACCTTTTCCACCACCTTGTATGGCCCACTGAACTTTGTTTTTAAGGCATTACCAGACACCGGCTCCAATGCTAGTACCTCCTCTCCCACTTCAAAGGTACGAGGCACGGCCTTGCGGTCAAATTGTTTCTTCATCTTGGTTTGGCTGATGTGCAGGTTCTCAGCCACCAGACACTTCATGTGAGTCAAACGGTCTCTGAAAGTGAGAAAATCCTCCAGGGGCAGCCTCACAATCCTCACCGAGCCAGTAATCCTTCAAAATCATCAGTGGTCCCCGTACTTGGTGACCATAGATCAGTTCGAAGGGACTATAGCGTAATGAGTCCTGAGTGCTGTCCCGCATGGCAAATAAAAGGAGGGGGATACCCTCATCCCAGTCCTTCTGGTACTGGGCACAATAAGCCCGCAGCATAGTTTTGAGAGACTGGTGAAACCGCTCCACAACCCCTTGACTCTCTGGGTGATAAGCGGTGGAAAATCGTCATTTTAATATTAAACTCCCCCAAAAAACCGTTGTGGGAAAAAGTTTTTTGATGTAAAATTTGACCCCTGATCTGTTTGAATTTCCATAGGGATCCGACGTGCGTTTAAAAAAATTTTACCAATGCTCTCAAGACCACGCGCGTTGTAATTTTTTGAAGTGGAATGGCTCCGAAACCTGGTAGAGGAAAAAAATAATAGTGACTACTTGTTTCCCCTCTTGGTCCCGGGTAGTGGCCCCCCACAATCCCCAACCAGCCTGCTAAAAGGTTCTCCGGCTACTGTAATAGGGTTAAGAGGGGCAGGTTTAATTCCCTGATTTTGGTTTTCCTACCCTTTGGTAAACTGGGCATGATTCTACATACTTTCCCACTGATTCCCATACCTGGGGTCAGTAAAAATGTTTAGAAATCTTGCCCATAGTCTTTTTAACACCTAAATGTCCTCCCATGGAAACATCGTGGGCCAAACACAAAACCTGATACCTAAATGGTTCCGGCACCACCACTTGGTAGAGTGCCTGCCTTGCTCCATCATTAGATGTCGCATCCGATAGGGTCTTTCGCATCAAAATACAGTCTGCAAAAAAGAAACATTTAGTTAGTTAATGTTACAAAAAATGCGATTCTAAAAGCTTAAAGATCTCCAGTGAATACTAGTAAGGACTGCCCTTCTAGCATCCAGCCTGTTACTGGGTTTTCGTAACAAGTAGTCAGTATCCTTGTCCAATTATCCATTAAAATTCAGTATGGTTCAATAGTGCTTTAGGATTATAACTGGTAGGCTACTAACTAGAGAAATTAAAATTTAATAAATTTATTAAGTAGTAAGTTGTCTAGAGGTATATTATCAAATTAAATTAATTACAGCAATCAAAATAAAATCAATCTCTCGAGTTCCAATATTATTGTGCTGAAAGCCAATATCACATTTATAATTCTTAATTACCATCAGGTACATTTAACATTTAATAAGATATTACAATATGTACAAGTAAGTGTGTTTGCGTGTAAGTGCTCTTAAGTAGTTAGCTATGTCTCAAGACTCGAATAAGACTTAAACAAGTGACTGACAAAGTCCTCAAATAAACTAACTTCTTGACCGACTGGCAACCCGAACAGTCTGCTTGAACAACAAAGAATGCTAAGCCCAATAGCAATGCAATATCAAGCGACTGCGACACAGGATCAGGAACTGGGAAATTAATTTTAACGACACTAAGTAGGGACTATCAGCAGATCCTCCACAAAAATTACAAAACTCCCATAATACTGAATCTATGTTCAGCATAGGTTAAAACTGTGACGTGACAATACACAGGAACCAGTAAAAAATTTAGGTAGAAGCTATAGCTAAGGACCTAGATGCTCAGAGGTCTATGTGACACACAACCTCATACAACTCAAAATCACAAAGCTTTACAATTTTCTGTGAACGAAGTTCCAAACTAACAAGAATAATAGACAGACTCTGTCCAACCACCAAGCGAATCTAGAGCAGACGAAAACTTCACGAGAGTGAGGACACCCCCCCTCGATCACATGATCACTGGGACTGACAACTGCAGCTCAGAAGCCGCAGTATAACGAAGCGACAAGCAATAAAATAACAGTAGTTTGACAATCAAGAACTAACTGAAGCACATATTATGTAAATCCTAACAACATAAGCTAAATAACAATATACAGTCAAATAATAATCTAAAGTCATACAGTTACGCTTTAGCTATTATCGCAAATATAAGAGCATATAAATTAATGAAAAGGTAATATACATTATATATACATAATAATCATAGTTAACCCATTCAGGGTTTGCAACAGTTAAGAGGCCTCATCCTCGGTAACAGCAGATGACCGAATAGCTTTTAGGGTGTCGTCACACCCCTGGGCTTCGATCAGCTGCTCTCGAGTAGGAGTAGCCCCCCACTATACCAGTCTCCAACCCCCACTCAAACAGGGTCCTTGCCTGGGATGGTTCATCACACCCCGAGCCCAACTGCAGACTATCTCGAGGAATAGTATTTCCCAAACCCAAATCATCCCCCAGGATCTGAAGAGTCACAGAGAGGGTCTGCCCTCTTATCTTTATAACATTTTTCCTGTTACTGCACACAACCGAAATAAACTTGGGCACAGGTAGCCTAGCATTTTTCCTCCGAACTCTGTGAGGCAGGGTCCCGTCCCCAAACCAAGGGTTCCTCACTTCAAGACAACCCATGACACTATGCCTAAGAGTAAGTCAAACAGCTGCACAAGGCATATCCTCTGTGATACCACAGCTAAGTAACCACACTGGTATGCAGAGACTCCACCCATAACCTGAGCACCTGGGAGTCTTGGACAGTGAAATCCGTAATTCCTTGAGAAAATGTCCAACCCATTTATGTGTCCTTCCGACACTGGCAGTATGCCCCTACGAAGCAAAGGTGTACATGCACCAGTGTTCCTCCAAGACATAACACACCTGTTTACCTCTAACCCTTCATTTTGGTGTAAGGCCACGTGGACTTGCTGTAAAGACCTTCATCCGAGGGTCCAAAACAGCTGAGTTTACCTGATATACCCGGAGTTGGTGGGTAGCTCAATATAGCTACCGTGTGGGGTACCTGGTGTATCTACCTGAGAAACTCCAGCAAGCCCTGATCTCTATGCATCTTCTTGCAATACGGCTGCAAGATGCCCTGTTTATGACCATAAGTACAGTAATAGGTTTAAAGGTCCCCTGCCCATTTACCTAGGTTGGCTCCCTTGACTCTGGAACTGGCTTCGTCCCATCTGTTCCTTGTAGTCCAGGACCTGTGACAGCTGACTTAAAACCTCCTCGGGTAGGTACTGGAAAGTTAGGCTTAGTTAAAACTTTGGCGGTTATTAGTATGATAATGGGTGGCTTAAACTTCTGAAATTTCTTATTCCTAGTGGTGGGTGAAAAACTTACCAATAATAGTATGTGGGGTGGTAATTACTACCAAATTTTGGATAGCTAAAAATCTGTCACCCAGCTCTAACGTATATTAAAATCATAAAGATTCCTTCTCCTCAAGAATATGCCTTAAGTAGGAGGAACATTTCTCAAAAGATCCTCTAACAAACATACCCCCGGACGGATGAACCCGCGGTCATAGAGTCACAAAACTCCACAGCCCGTCGCGTTAGCCACTAAAAAAGACCAGCTAGCCACAATAAGATTCATCAACTAGTAGATTTCTACACCATAGGACAAGTTAGCACAAGCACCTCTGGACCTACAAATGCAAGTTTTACAGACGAATCTCCAGCTAGCGTGGCCGAGCCGAAACTCTAGCTCAATCCTTCACGCCGTCAACATACTCAGGAAATCGTAATGACACGATGGCAAAAAACCATACCCTCGGCCGGGATTGGAACCCGAGGTCCTAGAGTCTCAAAACTCCAGCCCTTTTGAGACTCTATGACCGCGGGTTCAATCCCGGCCGGGGTATGGTTTATTTGCTAATCGTGTCATTACGATTTCTTGAGTCATGTTGACGGCAGTGAAGGGACTTGAGCTATAGTTCGTCACGGCCACGCTAGCTGGAGATTCGTCTGTAAAAACTGGCATTTGTGGTCACAGAGGTGCCTGTGCTAACTTTCCTATGGTGTAGAAATAAACCTAGTTGGATGAATCTTATTGTGCTAGCTGGTCCTTAGTGGCTAACGCGACGGCTGGAGTTTTTGAGACTCTATGAACGCGCGGGTTCAATCCCGGCTGGGGGTATGGTTTATTGCATCGTGTGCAATTACGATTTCTGAGGTCATGGTTGACGGCAGTGAAGGGACTTGAGCTAGAGATCGTCACGGCCACGCTACTGGAGATTCGTCTGTAAAAAACTTGCATTGTGGTCACAGAGGTGCCTGTGCTAACTTTCCTATGGTGTAGACATATACCTAGTTGGATGAATCTAATTTGGCTAGCTGGTCTAGTGGCTAACGCAAACGGCTGGAGTTTTGAGACTCTATGACCGCGGTTCAACCCGGCCGGGGGTATGGTTTATTTGCAATCGTGTCATTACGATTTCTTGAGTCATCCTCTAACAAAATTAAGGTAATTACACCCTCATAATTGCCTACCACCCCCTTGAGTGTACACCACCTAATTAGAAGTGACATCTTCTCCTACCATAATTCCACCAAAGACTGCCCTGTCTTGAAATTTTAGTCCTCTAAACGTCTGTTCTGCGTACCTTTCCGGCAACATTTGATAAGCCAGTAAAACACCCTCTTTCAGTTTATGATAATCAAAAAGGCCGATCCCCTCTAAAGAACTAACAGCCTTAAAACCCTTTAAACCAACTAATTGGGTTCTTGCTAATGTCGCCCCCATGGATCCTTTTCCGGCCAAACTGGGATTTGCCGTACTTTTCAAAATAACAGAAAAAACTGGTCTAGATCTTTCTCTAGGAATTTGGGCCACAATATTTTATGGCTTTAAATCCAAATGAAAAAACATCGCCCCTTCGTGTCTGTGGCTGGTGAGAAGCAAGCCTGCCTCACTTTAGCTCTTTTCTTGAGCCCTAAGCTCCTCTAAAGGCCTCTCTGTTCCTGGATCTTGTACGTTCAATCCGTAACCGTTTCTTTTCTTCTGCAACTAGGGCTAATTTCATATGGTAAAATTTCTACTTCCGTATCCAGGTCCCTATCATGGTAATTGATTCAATATCACACCTCCAAATATCATGTCATCCCCAGAATTTTCACTAGTGTCAGCCATTCTGAGAAATAATAAGCACCAAATCTTGCTAATAATCCACAGAACTTACTGATATAAAATAATAAAACCCATAGGCAAAGTACATACACTGAAATAGTATATTCACAAGGAGTGATTGTCATGTGACTCCCCCAAATTTTTAAACAGGATGGCACACAAGAAAATCCTGGCCGAAAAAATGGAGCTTCTGCACCGCAAAGGAAAATTATTCCCAGAAGTTTAGGTAAACATAACCCCCTAAAAATCAGCAAGATTGTACCTGCAAGGGCAAATTATGCACAAACTATCAGGTATTAATAACACCCTAAAAATCAACAATATGGCACAGAAAGGTAAATTATTCACAGAGTATTAGTTTATAATAACACCCTAAAAACCAGCAATATTGCACACAAAGGTAAATTATTATTTTAGTGTGAGTGTTATTATTATTATAATAAAGGGGGAAGCACTAAACCCAGAGGATTATACAGCGCCTAGGGGGGGATGTGGAAGGCATTCAGGCTTAATTCGGGAACTGGAGCACAGATCCCAATTCCAAAACAAGAGCCCTCACCAACATCAAGGAACTTCTTCTGAGGGGTGTGAGTGTTAAGTGAATGCTTCCTCTGACCAACCCAGTAAAGAATGGTTATTGATTTCCAGGTTGCAAACTGAATTAACCACATAAAAATTTGATAATTCTATTCTCCCATAACAATCAAGGGCCCCATGTTACGCAAAAATGTGGGATAACCTAGGAGGGCTTGAGCTTTGTCTAAGGAAAAGGAAAAAGTTACACAACATCCTCTCAAGCATTAACAGGCCACCCAGGGCTATCCCAGTCAAAAGAGCAAGCGCTAAACCAGTAAGTTGTTACTTCAATGGGTTGGTTTAATAACAAGGGGTTAGGCATAAATCTCAGTAGAAAAAACGTATATCAATTTATTCAACATATCACTATATACAACCCTCTAGAAACACCTAATCCAAACGCCCTAAATGAGGATACCCAAGAAAACAGCTGGCTTGAGGTCCAGCCACCATAACCCCTAGGCCTGTCGAGCGCCAGGCCGTCACTACTACTCACTACTAACCCCATTTTCTTATTTCCTCAATCAATCCCACAGGCACCCCGAAACCATGTCAGACCCCAGGTGGGCATACAGTACGCCATAGAAAGCCTAATGGCCTTGGGTTAGCTAAACAAAAGGAGTACACAACTACAAACTTAGCTTAAAACACACAGCAGCTCCGACGCCCCAGCCTCCCACACCATGGCTGACCCCACGTGACTGCCCCAGCCACGCTCACTCCGCGTACCCAAACACACTTGGATTATTATTATTATTATTATTATAATCAAGGGGGAAGCGCTAAACCCGGAGGATTATACAGCGCCTGGGGGGGGGGATGTTGGAAAGCATTCAGGCTTAATTCGGGGAACTGGAGCACAGATCCAATTCCCTAAATCAAGAGCCCCTCACCAACATCAAGGAACCTTCCTTGAGGGGAAACACACTTGGAAAATAACTACCTAGAAGGATTTCCTATAATTACAGTTAGAGTACTTTACAGTGCCCCCAAATGCACATTATGAATTATAAAATTATTCTTTACAGTTATCAAATTCATACTATTATGGCACACTTCTCCACTATATGTACATTACAACGTCATGCGAACCCTGCATAAACAGTTAGGATGAAAACATCTTGATTCTGCTCGTTGAATGGAGAGTTACAAAGAACAGCCAGCTTCGATCATTTACCATTTATTAAACTAATTTGGCCATTCCTCTACAATTTACAGCTATAGAGCTAAGTAAACTGTAAAAGACCCATGAATTTTTTCACAGAGGCCTACAGAAGCAATAGAAGTTTGTAGCGCTAATTTAATACACAGATAGCCGTAGATTACTTTGTAAGCGTTAACTTATTAGGAAGTATATTTAAAACATGGAAAATTATTGCCAGACGCAACTAAAATTGCAATCTGTCGAATAAATTAGACACGTTTCTAAAATCTTGGCTAACTTGTAATTATATCTTGTTTCTAAACTACGACATTATTAAAAAATTAACAAGATTCAGAATCTAAAGCGAGATTCATAATTACCTCTTGCTTCTAAAAATTACCACCTGCTTACCAAAATGGCAGGTAACTTTTAAAGTTTTCTTTTGTTACCAAATTTAATCCACAATCCTATATAACAAATAAAAGCATTGCGTGCTACAACCCCTTTTTTTCATATTACCATCTGGATGACCATCTTCATTAGAACACCCACCGTACCATGTCAGTCACATCAAACAGTGACTAAGCAACTTAAATAAGATTGTGTCTTCCTTCAGCTACGACATGAGGAAACGGTCCAAGCAACTCACTGAAGAACCAGCCCACCTAGGACTCCGGGCCACATTCGAGGCAGCCAAGAACGCCCTTAATATTCAAGGTGCAGTCTGCTGACCAGGGGAACTTAACCGGCTGCAGGGTCGCCTTCAGGTTAATCCAACACTTAACATTCATTTCGAACCTCTCGTAGTTGGTAAGTATACTTTCAGTCACCTTCAACCTCCCAGAGTTGATAAGTCAACAACTGTCACTTTCGGCCTTCCAGTGGTTTGAATAAATGTTATCTTCTGTCTCTTCCAGCATTCCTAGTATTGATAAGTGTAAATCCCCTGTCCGTTACCGCTTTCCCCAGTGTTGAATAAGTGTATTCTCTGTCGCTACTTCTTAGCCTTTCCCAGTGTGGAAAGTGTTTCCTCTGTCGCCTCAGCCAACCAACGAGCTGGTGTTAATGACTCACACATCTTGGTCATATCACTTATCACCAGAATGGGCAGGTTCGATTCTGCATGTGCGATGAGAGATGATGTTTTAAAAAAAAATCTTCCGTTTAAACGAACTGCTAAGAATCCAAAATCATTTTCGCGATTCACTGCAGTAGAAGTGTTTTGATGAATAGCTAATTATAAGCCTGGGTTTCCAGAGCAATGGATTCACCACTGAGCCTCGCCTACCGTACATACTTGTGTGAGAAATCACCACGGGCGCTTGGAAGTTCACTATTTTCTACATCGGTTTCATCCGGTTTTTTTTTTTTTTTCAGAATGACTTTTGCGAAATTATGGCATACACAAAATTTCACGCTTGCCTCATAATAAAAGCGTTGGTATTAAGCAAAAATCGTAAGTTTGCTATTCAGCACGACATATATATATATATATATATATATATACATATATATATATATATATATATCTATATATTATATATTATATATAAATATATCTATATATATATATATATATATAGATATAATATATATATATATATATATATATATAAATAAATATATAAATATATATATATATATAAATATAAAATAATACATATTATATATATATATATATATATATAAATATATATATATATATATATATATATATTAATATTTATATATAATATTTATATATATAATATATATATATATTATATATATATATCATATATATATATATATATATATATGCAAAACAACCACTCCTGAAAAGAATAGAGAAAATTCCAAGCGCTTTCGTGACTACTCACATTAATCAAGGAACTATCATAGTTCCATGATAATGGAAGTAGTCACGAAAGCGCTTGGAATTTCTCTATTCTTTCAGAGTGGTTGTTTTGCATATTCTGAAAATCACCTGTTTACTGTTGATCTTAATGCATATATATATATATATATATATATAAATATATATATATAATATATATATATATATATATATATATATATATATATATATTTATATATATATATATATATAATAACTTAATGTATATAATATATATATATATATATATATATATATATATATATATATATATATAATATACTATATATATATATATATTATTATATATATTATGCAATAAGATCACAGTAAACAGGTGAATTCCAAGAATATGCAAAACAACCACTCTGAAAGAATAGAGAAAATCAAAGCCTTTCAGATTACTCACATTAATCAAGGTACTATGAAAGTAAAGCATCCAAGGGAAAGCTATATAAGGGGTCTGGCCAGCGCCTCACTATCAGATCCCAACAACGTTTTTAACCACCGTGACGGCGCGCCGGACCAACTTGGATAGGTCCTTTCACAACTCACCCACTAAACTATTCTTCCCAAGAAAAATTTAAAAATTATTATTTGTCCAGTGTATTATTAAATTTTTTTCCCCAAATTCTATTAATTCTAAAAATGGGTCTAATTTATATAAACCAAAGGAAATATTCATAATATTGTCAAAACTGCATATTTTATGAAAACAAGATTCAATTATATTCCCTGTCGACCATGGTCTTGCTTGATACTACTTTCTCAACTTTTTGAAAATCAATTGGATGGTTAAAATTCTCTTACATAATAAATAGAGCATTGAAACTTGTCCATTCTAATGCTAAAATTTATGTTGTTTTTAAATTCTTAGTTCGTGATTTTACCCAGTTTTTGACCGTAATAAACTTTATCGCAAATTTACAAGGAATCTATAGACACATCCTCAGCATTTTGGGGGAATTCGCTATCAAAAGTTTTTTACTGTATCAAGATTTTGAATACAACTTTTTAATTTTAAAAGTCTTTAAGAAGAGAAGGCATATCAACCAAGTTTTCATGGTAAGGAACCCAACAATATTTTTAGTTGAAAAGGCTGGTTGTCCCTTTTTGGATTGTAAAAAGTATTTCTAGCAACTTAAAAGATTTATCACTTACATTTTTCTGGATTTTAAATCAATACCTATTTCATAGAAATTTTGGATAACCTCCTCATCTATGAACTCAGGACTACAACAAATTCGTAAGCTCTCAAAACATTGATGAGAAAACAGACTAGTTTGAACTCTATCTTGATGCAGGCAAAATAAGGGACATAGGAACAGTTATTTGTAGGTTTACTGTAAATTTAATTTGAATCATTATTACCCGTAATAATTAAAACATCTAAAAGGCAAGGATTTATTTTCTTCAAACTCAACAGTATAAGTTTAATAGATATGGGGGGCTAAGCATTTATTTTCCAGGAAGGGTATAGCTATAAAAATTTTTGGGCATAAGAACACAAAATATCATCAACATATCTGAAACCATTTAGCTCTATAGGGAGGATTTGTTTAAGCAAACCCTGTTCCAAAAAATTCCAGTATAGTTACTAAAACAGGTGAATAGAGGATTTCCCATTGCCATACCAAACTTCCTTCTGATTTAACAACATCATTAATACAAATTTTGCATCACAATGCAAAGTTTAATAAGTTTTTTAATTAATGATAGTAGAACCGCAATGTTAAAAAGTTCATAGTTTTAACGGAGTTTTCTTCAAAAGAAACTTAATAACTCATCAACAGGAACTTTCCGAAAACAAAGAGTAACATCAAGTGGTTGTTTTGCAAATATAAATATATATATAATAAAATTATATATATTAATTATATAAATATATATCTATATATATATATCTATATAATATATCAATATCTATATATATATCTATATATATAAATATATATATATATATATATATATATATATATATATATAATATATAGAATATAATATATAATATATAATATATATATATATATGTAGTGCCGAATAGCAGAACTGCGAATCTTGGCTTAAATAGCAACCGCTCAATATCTTGCCACATAGGACAAGTGAAGATTTGTGTAATGCAATAATTTTCGCCAAAATCATTCTGAATCTAACGAAAAAATGTAATTTGATTGTGTTTGTTTAGTACAAAATTTATTGTAAACGTATTAAAAAAAATGTAGTTGAGTTTGCTAAAAATAAATTGCTCTTCTTATAATAAGGTTAGGTAAGGTTTTCTAAGATTCTTTTGGTGCAAAATTAAAAATTTATTACATTAACATTAATGAAAAAAATAATCTTAAAAACGCAAAAGAGAAAATTTCAGAAATGACCTTAATTTTAACTGAGTTTTTGCTAATTGACCAGTATTACATATTCGGGACACGACATATATATATATATATATAAATATATATAATATATATATATATAGATATATATATATATATAATATATATATATATATATATATATATATATATATATGTATAGATATATATATATATATATATATAATATATATATATATAACTCTATATTATATATCTATATATATTTATATATATATATATATAAGATAATATATATATATATCTAATATATTATATATATAATATATATATAGTATATATATATAATCACGAAACAATAATTTTGAACCATATACGCAAACTGCGGTATGCCAGAGCTTGACCCTACTACACAATGTCAAGCCTCAAGAGGCAACACGAAACTACCTGGCCGCAGTTGGTAATGATTCAAAATCAGCTCAGAGGTATCCCACCACGTGTGTTCTCGGAGTAGATGGGTAACAATCATCTAATGCTGGATGCGTCATTCTTGAGAATTGTGTCTCGTGCACTAAGAAGCATCATCTGTCTTTTCGCTCACCATGAACGGGCCAAAGCAGCATGTGGTTTTGACTTCCTTGGCTAGTGCATTGTTGTTATGATCAATACCATTCGTTTCGTTGGTACAATAATATATATATCCCAATTTTTATATATATATATATATATATATATATATAAAATATATATATATATATATATATATATATATATATAAAATCTATATATAAAATATATAAATAAATATTAATATTTATATATATGATATTATATATATATGTTCTTTCATCAAACCCAGCCGTACCCACGGAGGCAGGTGGCCCATAAGGAAAAACAAAAGTTTCTCTTTTTAAATTTAGTATTTATACAGGAGAAGGGGTTACTTGCCCTTTGCTCCCGGCGTTTTAGTCGCCTCTTACAACACGCATGGCTTACGGAGGAAGAATTCTGTTCCCCTTTCCCATGGAGGTAAGAGGAAATAAACAAGAACAAGAACTAGAAAGAAAATAGAAGAAAACCCAGAGGTGTATGTATGTATGAATATGCTTGTACATGTATGTGTAGTGTGACCTAAGTGTAAGCAGAAGTAGCAAGACGTACCTGAAATCTTGCATGTTTATGAGACAGAAAAAAGGACACCAGCAATCCTACCATCACGTAAAACAATTACAGGCTTTCGTTTTACACTCACTTGGCACGACGGTAGTACCTCCCTGGGCGGCTGATGTCCTCGAAAAGGTTGGAAGGAAGGGGTAAAGGTAGTTTTGTGGGCGAGGGGCTTGGACTTCCAGCAGGCGTGCGTGAGTGTGTTCGATAGGAGTGAATGGAGACGAATGGTATTTGGAACCTAACGATCTGTTGGAGTGTGAGCAGGGTAATATTTAGTGAAGGGATTCAGGGAAACCGGTTATTTTTATATAGCCGGACTTGAGTCCTGGAAATGGGAAGTACAATGCCTGCACTTTAAAGGAGGGGTTTGGGATATTGACTGTTTGGAGGGATATGTTGTGTAACTTTATACGTATATGCTTCTAAGCTTTTGTGTTCTGAGCACCTCTGCAAAAACAGTGATTATGTGTGAGTTAGGTGAAAGAGTTGAATGATGATGAAAGTGTTTTCTTTTTGGGGATTTTCTTTCTCTCTGGGTCACCCTGCCTCGGTGGGAGACGGCCGACTTATAAAATATATATATAATATTATATATATATATATATATATATATATATATATATAAATATATATATATATATTATATATATATATATATATATATATATATATATAATATATATATATATATATATATATATATATATCAACAAGTCGGCCGTCTCCCACCGAGGCAGGGTGACCCAAAGAGAAAGAAAATCCCCAAAAGAAAATACTTTCATCATCATTCAACACTTTCACCTCACTCACACATAATCACTGTTTTGCAGAGGTGCCCAGAAAACAACAGTTTAGAAAGTATATACGTATAAAAATACACAATATATCTCTACAAACTGCCAATATCCCAAACCCCTCCTTTAGAGTGCAGGCATTGTACTTCCCATTTCCAGGACTCAAGATCCGGTTATATAAAATAACCGGTTTTCCTGAATCCCTTCACTAATATTACCCTGCTCATACTCCAACAGATCGTCAGGTCCCAAATACCTATTTGTCTCCATTCCTCCTATTTAACACGCTCACGCACACTTGCTGGAAGTCCAAACCCCTCGCCCACAACACCTCCTTTACCCCCTCCCTCCAACCTTTTCGAGGACGACCCCTACCCCGCCTTCCTTCCCCTACAGATTTATATGCTCTCCATGTCATTCTACTTTGATCCATTCTCTCTAAATGACCAAACCATCTCAACAAACCCTCTTCAGCCCTCTGACTAATACTTTTACTAACTCCACACCTTCTCCTAATTTCCACACTCCGAATTTTCTGCATAATATTTACACCACACATTGCTCTTAGACAGGACATCTCCACTGCCTCCAACCGCCTCCTTGCTGCAGCATTTACAACCCAAGCTTCACACCCACATAAGAGTGTTGGTACTAATATACTTTCATACATTCCCTTCTTTGCCTCCATAGATAACATTTTTTGCCTCAACATATACCTCAATGCACCACTCACCTTTTTTCCTTCATCAATTCTATGATTAACCTGATCCTTCATAAATCCATCCACTGACACGTCAGCTCCCAAATATCTGAAAACATTCTCTTCTTCCATACTCCTCCCCAATTTGATATCCAATTTTTCTTTATCTAAATCATGTGATACTCTCATCACCTTACTCTTTTCTATGTTCACTTTCAACTTTCTACCTTTACACACATTCCCAAATTCGCCCACTAACCTTTGTAATTTTTCTTTAGAATCTCCCATAAGCACAGTACTATCAGCAAAAAGTAACTGTGTCACTTCCCATTTTGTATTTAATTCCCCATAATTTAATCCCACCCTCTCCCGAACACACTAGCATTTACTTCTTTTACAACCCCATCTATAAATATATTAAAAAACCATGTGACATTACACATCCCTGTCTAAGACCTACTTTTACTGGGAAGTAGTCTCCCTCTCTTCTATGCACCCTAACCTGAGCCTCACTATCCTCATAAAAACTCTTTACAGCATTTAGTAACTTATTACCTATTCCATATACTTGCAACATCTGCCACATTGCTTCCCTATCACTCTATCATATATTTTTCTAAATCCATAAATGCAATAAAAAACTTCCCTACCTTTATCTTAAATACTGCCACATATATACTTCAAAGTAAACACTTGATCTACACATCCCCTACCCACTCTAAAACTTCCTTGCTCATCCGCAATTCTACATTCTGTCTTACCTCTAATTCTTTCAATAATAACCCTACCGTACACTTTTCGTGGTATACTCAGTTAAACTTATTCCTCTATAATTTTTACAATCTCTTTTGTCCCCCTTCCCTTTATATAATGGGACTATACACGCTCTCCGCCAATCCCTAGGTATCTTCCCTCTTACATACATTTATTAAACAAAAATACCAACCACCCCAGCACTATGTCCCCCTTGGTTTTAACATTTCTGTCATGATCCCGTCAGTTCCAGCTGCTTTACCCCCTTTCATTCTACATAATGCCTCACGCACCTCCCCCACACTCACATTCTGCTCTTCTTCACTCCTAAAAGATGATATTCCTCCCTGGCCAGTGCATGAAATTACCGCCTCCCTTTCTTCGTCGACAATTAAAAGTTTCGCAAAATATTCTCGCCATCTACCCAAACCTCCATCTCCCATCTAACTCCCTTCCCTGTTTTTAACTGACAAATCCATTTGTTCCCTAGGCTTTCTTAACTTGTTTAACTCACTCCAATTTTTTTTCTTATTTTCATTAAAATTCCTTGACAGTACCTCTCCCACTCTATTCATCCGCTCTCCTTTTGCACTCTCTCACCACTCTCTTCACCTTTCTTTTACTCTCCATATACTCTACTCTTCTTAAACACTTCTGCTTTTTAAAAACTCTAAAACCCACCTTTTTTTCCTTTTATCACCACTTTTTCTTCATATTCCA
>NC_069412.1:1145989-1198275 GCF_026875155.1 Cherax quadricarinatus | reverse complement strand
AAAGGGGACTGTGGGACCAGGAAAAGATCAACACACTAAGATCAAATGAGAGACCTCAAGACAATGAAGGAGCTATGACATATGCAGAGACTCCAACAGACAACTGCAGTGGCAAGGAACAGCTGAGCAGGGAAGACAGTCCACTGAGCATAGGGGCTGCAGCAAGAGCAGTGATTGAAGGCAGGAATGTTTTGATGGAAGGAACTAAAACATCTCAGAAGATAGAAAGGGAGACACAGTAGGAGGAGGAGAGGGAGAGGTTCAGTGTTTGTCTGCGGGCTCCAAGAAGTCAAAGGGGAAACCTACGATGAAAGAAACCAGGGGGAGAAGAAATCGATCGAAGGTATCATGAAAGCAATAGATGAGGGAGACATGACCCAGGTGACAAATTTTTGGAGAATTGGGTGGTTTGCGAGTGGAAGGAAATAGCCTGTCAAAATAATTTTCAAGGCAAAATCAGCTTGAAACAGGATCCTGCAGGAGAAAGCACGACTGAGGGACAATCCAGAGTCCTGGAGAGTGTACCTCAATCACGACAGAACACAAGAAGAAAAGACGATAGTGAGAGAGAGGGTGCAAAGATAAAAGGAGGAACGAGATGCATTGATGAAGATGAGCAGAACCAGACTCAGATGGAAGAGCAAACACACTTTACAGAAACACCTGCAGAAGGACTCCAACCATGACAACTGAACAATCTAAACCAATACCCCACATCACAAACCCCACCCCTACAGCAGCCCCATATGGGCACTGTGCCCCCAACCCCCCTCATCACAACTCACCCACACTGTCACAACCCCAATGAAAATTAACAATCTAAGCCAAAACCCACACACTGTTCCCTCTGCCCCCACCCCACACATCACAAGCCTCACCCCTACAGTAGCTCCCTTTGGGCACTCTGCCCTCAACCCCCCCTTACAAACCCAACCCACACCATAAACCCCCATAGGCCCCCTCCAGGGCTTCCACTCCCCCATCTCCAATATTCTCCAAGGACCACCGTGATAGATAAGAAGCTGAAGGTGTGGTACATGAACGCAGATGGAATAACAAATAAATATGAGGAGTGGCATGAAAGAATCAATGAGAAGTCCCCAGACATCATAGCAGTCACAGAAACGAAACTCACTGAGACAAAAACAGACACAGTCTTCCCAATGAGATATCAGATCCTGAGGAAAGACAGAAAGAGCACAGGGGGAGGAGGGGTTGCACTGCTCATAAAAAACCGATGGGGTTTTGAGGAAATGGAAGGCATGGACAAGATTGGAGAAAGGCACTACATAGTAGATACAATTCAGTATGGGGAACATAAGGTAGTCATTGCAGTGATGTATATCCCACCACAGAACTGCAGGAGGCCAAGAAAGGAATATGAAGAGAACAACAGAGTGATGGTGGACGCACTGGCTGAGGTGGCATGAAGAGCCAAATCGTGCAGAGCAAAGTTACTGGTTATGGGAGATTTCAACCATAGGGAGATCGACTGGAAAGCCTGGAGCCTCATGGGGGTCCTGACACATGATGGGTGTGGTACTGGAAAACCTCATGCATCAACACGTCAGGGACACTACCAGAGAAAGAGAGGGAAGGATGAACCAGGAAGACTGGACCTTGTGTTCACCCTGAGCAGTTCAGACATTGAGTACATCACATACGAGAGGCCCCTTAGAGCTAGTGATCACGTGGTTCTGAGTTTTGATTACATAGTAGAGTTACAAGTGGAGAGTAACAGGAGTTGATTGGGAAAGCAAAACTATAAAAGGGAGGGACTACACAGTTATGAGGAACTTCCTGCGTGAAGTTCAGTGGGACAGAGAACTGGTAGGAAAGTCAGTAAACGAAATGATGGAATATGTAACAACAAAATGCAAGGAGGCAGAGGAAAGGTTTGTTCCCAAGGGCAGCAGAATTAATGGGAAGACCAAAGTGAGTCCTTGGTTTACCCGAAAGTGTAGGGAGGCAAAAACTAAGTGCATTATAGAATGGAAGAGGCAAAGGCAAAGGACCCAGGAAAATAAAGACATCAGTTGAAGAGCCAGAAACGAGTATGCACAGATATGGAGGGAGGCCCAGCGACAGTATGAAAACGACATAGCATCGAAAGTCAAGTCTGATCCGAGACTGCTGTATAGCCACAGAAAGACAACAGTCAAAGACCAGGTTATCAGGCTAAGGAAAGAAGGTGGGGAACTCACAAGAAATGATCAAGAGGTATGTGAGGAGCTCAACAAGAGATTTAAGGAAGTATTCACAGTGGAGACAGGAATGACTCTGGGAAGACAGGACAGAGGGGGACACCAAGAGGGAATACACCAACAACTGCTGGATGACATACACGCAACCGAGGAGGAAGTGAAGAAGCCGCTAAGTTACCTTGATACATCTCCTCATGGGCCCTTAAAGAGGGAGCAGAAAAACTGTGTGTGCCAGTATCCACAATCTTCAACACATCCCTTGAAATTGGGCAGTTACCTGAGATATGGAAGATGGCAAATATAGTTCCCATTTTTAAAAAAAGGAGACAGAAAAGAGGCACTAAATAACAGACTAGTATCACTGACGTGTATAGTATGCAAAGTCATGGAGAAGATTATCAGGAGGAGAGTGGTGGAGCACCTGAAACGGAACAAAATATAAATGACAACCAGCACGGTTTCATGGAAGGCAAGTCCTGTGCCACAAACCTTCTGGAGTTTTATGATAAAGTAACAGAAGACACGAGAGAGAAGGGTGGGTTGATAGCATCTTCTTGGACTGCAAGAAGGCCTTCGACACAGTTCCTCACAAGAGATTAGTGCAAAAAACTAGAGGATCAGGTGCATATAATGGGAAGGGCACTTCAGTGGATCAGAGAATACCTGACAGGGAGGCAACAACGAGTCATGGTACATGAGGTATCACAGTGGGCACCTGTGATGAGCGGGGTTGTTAACAGGTTGGTCCTAGGACCAGTGCTATTTTTGGTATATGTGAATGACATGATGGAAGGGATAGACTTAGAGATGTCCCTGTTCGCAGATGATGTGAAGTTAATAAGGAGAATTAAATCAGATGAGGATCAGGAAGGCCTTCAAAGAGACCTGGACTGGCTGGGCATGTGGCCCAGCAACTGGCTTCTCGAATTCAACCCTGCCAAATGCAAAGTCATGAAGATTGGTGAAGGGGAAAGAGGACAGCAGACAGAGTATAGGCTAGGTGGCCAACGACTGCAAACCTCGCTCAAGGAGGAAGATCTTGGCGTGAGTATAACACCGAGCATGTCTCCAGAAGCACGCAACCAGATAACTGCTGCAGCGTATGGGTGCCTGGCAAACCTGAGAATAGCATTCAGATACCTAAGTAAGGAATCTTTCAAGACACTGTACACCATGTACGTCAGGCCCATACTGGAGTATGCAGCACCAGTTTGGAACCCGCACCAGGTCAAACACGTTAAGAAATTAGAGAAAGTGCAAAGGTTTGTGACAAGGTTAGTTCCAGAGCTCAGGGGAATGTCCTACGAAAAAAGCATAAGGGAAATCGGACTGACGACACTGGAGGACAGGAGGGTTAAGGGAGACATGATAATGACATGCAAAATACTGCGTGGAATAGACAAGGTGGACTGAGACAAGATGTTCCAGAGAGGGGACACAAAGAAGGAAGTTGAAGACCCAGATGAGTCACAGGGATGTTTGGAAGCATTCCTTCAGTCACAGAGTGGTCAGGAAGTGGAACAATCTGGCAAATGATGTAGTGGAGGCAGGGACCATACAGAGCTTTAAGACGAGGTATGATGAAGCTCATGGAGCAGGGAGAGAGAGAACCTAGTAGTGTTCAGTGAAGAGGTGGGGCCAGGAGCTGAGTATTGACCCCTGCAACTACAATTAGGTGAGTACAATTAGGCGAGTACAACTTCCATCCTTCTCCAAGGACCATCCAACAGCATCTATCCTCCTCTCCCATTCCCAGGATCGTCCAGCAAACACCATCCCTCCCTTTCCCAGGTATTCCCTTGGCACCCACTGCACTTCCCTCCCCAGATCCCCCCCCCAGCACCCACCCTCCTTCCCTCTCTCAGGTCCATCCAGCAACCACACTCACTCTCTTTTCTAGGGCTACCTCCAGCACCCACTCTCGCTCCCTCCCTAAGGATCTCCCAGCACCAACCCTCCTTCCCTCCTTCTTCCAGGGCCCCCAACACCCACCCTCCCTCCCTCTCCCAGGTAACCCCAGTACCCACCGTACCTGCCACCCCCAGGGCACCCAGAACCTGACCTTCCTCCCTTTCCTTGGGCCCCCAGCACAAAACCTCCTTCCATCTCCCAGAGCCCCATCCTGCACTCACCCTCCCTCCCTCTCAAAGGACACCCCAGCACAAACCCTCCCACCCTCCCCCAGGGCCCCAGTATGCACCTTCTTTCCATCTCCCCCACCCCCCTCCAGCATCCACCCTCCCTCCCATCTCCCAGTGCCCCCGCTGCACCCACCCTCAATCACTCTCCCAGGGGCCCCCTCCAGCATCTACCCACCCTCCCTGTCCCAGGGCCCCCACCAGCACCCCATTCCCCCTCACCAAGATCCCACCCAGTACCCACCCTCCTTCCTTTCTCAGGGCACTCTCCAGCACCTATATTAGGGAGTACTGTGTTAAAAATTACATAAAATAACGTTCCTCATATAATGTCATTTTCCGTGTGGTATGATGAAAGCAGATGTGTATTATTCCCTGAAAACGGACGCGTTTTATTCCTGTCACAGGCAGAGTGGCCAGGACAGGAGCAGATGAGGTGCGTTTAGGCAGTAGGTTATGCACAACAGAGGAACAAGATGTAGCGGTGTGAGTATGTGATGTTGGGTAGGTTTTTGTAGTATATACTATTTTGTTTGTTTTGGTGCTCTCATTTATTTGTAAAGCCCCAGTGTGCGCAAGGGCCTGTGTTTTGGAGAGCATTTAATATTTTAACTGTAGGCTAAGTAGCCGGCAGGAAGAAGGATGGGGGGTGTCTTGAAACCTCCCTGTTTATATATATTGTTTAACTCACTAGTAGCAGTGTGTTAGTGAGCTAATGTGAACTGAAGTGTGGTGACTTTTTGGAGTAGATTGCAAGTTGTATATAAGTTACTTATTATTATATTATATATATATTTTTTTTGTATAGGTGAGATTTTGTGTCCTTTCTTATACAGCATTAATTATTTGCACTCATGCTTCTTAATTTGTATGAGTACATGCTGGCCCTAGAGTTGCTGTGTTTTTCATTGTAATTTAAATGATCCTAGACAGCAGATTGAGCAGCCATTTAGGAACCAAGACTATTTTATTTAAGTTAGGACATCAAAGTCGTAACAACCCTCACTCCCTCCCTCCCCCTCCAACAAACACCCTCCTTCCCTCACCGAGATCAACCACCAATACCCACCCTCCCACCTCTCCAAGGGCACTCTCCAGCACGCACCCTCCCACCTCTCCCAGGGCCTCTCCAGCATCACCCCTCCCTCCCCTAGAGATCCCCCAGTACCCACCATCCCTCCTCTCCGGGGGCCCATTCAGCACTCACTCACCTTCCCTCTCCCATTTCCCTCCACACCCACCCTCCATCTCTTTCCCAGGCCCCCCAGAACCCCACCCTCCCTCCACCAGGTTCCCCAGCAACCCAAATAAAACTCAAACCCACCATCCCTTCCTCCCTCTCTCTATCTTCCTCCCCCTCTCTCTCCCTCTATCACTCTCTCTCCTTCTCTCTTCTTCTCTTTCTCTCCTCTCTCTCTCTCTCTCTCTCTATCACTTTCTCCTTACCTCTCTCCCACACATGTGCACGCACACACACACACACACACCTTAGAGAGGGAGCAGAGATGCTGTGTATGCCATTAACAAAGATCTTCAACACATCCATTGAAACAGACATGAGGCATTAAATTACAGACCTGTGTCACTAACGTGTATAGTATGCAAATTCATGGAGAAGATCATCAGGAGGAGAGTGGTGGAGCGCCTGGAAAGAAACAAGTGTATATATAATCGACAACCAGCACGGTTTCAGGGAAAGAAAATCCTGTGTCACAAACCTACTGGAGTTTTATGACAAGGTGACAGAAGTAAGACAAGAGAGAGAGGGGTGGATCGACTGCATTTTTTTGGACTGCAAGAATGTCTTCCACACAGTTCCTCACAAGAGGTTACTGCAAAAGCTAGAGGATCAGGCACACATAACAGGAAAGGCACTGCAAAGGATCAGAGAATACCTGACAGGGAGGCAACAACGAGTCATGGTACGCGACGAGGTGTCAGAGTGGGCGCCTGTGACAAGCGGGGTTTCACAGGGGTCAATCCTAGGACCTGTGCTGTTTTTGGTATATGTGAATGACATAACGGACGAGGATCAGGCAGGACTACAAAGAGACCTGGACAGGCTACAAGCCTGGTCCAGCAACTGGCTCCTTGAGTTTAACCCTGCCAGGTGCAAAGTCATGAAGATTGGGGAAGGGCAAAGAAGACCTCAGACACAATATAGTTTAGATGGCCAAAGACTGAAAACCTCACTCAAGGAAAAAGATTTGGGGGTTAGTATAACACCGAGCATATCTTCTGAGGCACACATCAATCAGATAACTGCTGCAGCATACAGGCGTCTGGCAAACCTACGGATAGCATTCCGATACCTCAGTAAGGAATCGTTCAAGACTCTGCATACCATTTACGTCAGGCCCATACTGGAGTATGCAGCACCAGTTTGGAATCCACACCTAGTCAAGCACGTCAAGAAATTAGAGAAAGTGCAAAGGCTTGCAACAAGACCAGTCCCAGGGCTAAGGGGATTGTCCTACGAAGAAAGGTTGAGGGAAATCGGCCTGACGACACGGGAGGACAGGAGGGTCAGGGGAGACATGATAACGACATATAAAATACTGTGCAGAATAGAAAAGGTGGACAAAGACGGGATGTTCCAGAGATGGGACACAGAAACAAGAGGTCACAATTGGAAGTTGAAGACTCAGATGAATCAAAGGGATATTAGGAAGTATTTCTTCAGTCATAGAGTAGCCAGGCCGTGGAATAGCCTAAAAAGTGAAGTAGTGGAGGCGGGAACCATACATAGTTTTAAAGCGAGGTTTGATAAAGCTCATGGAGCTGGGAGAGAGAGGACCTAGTAGCAATCAGTGAAGAGGCGGGGCCAGGAGCTATGAATCGACCGATGCAACCACAAATAGGTGAGTACACACACACACACACACACACACACACACACACACACACATGTGGCGAGGTGTCAGAGTGGGCACCTGTGACCAGCGTGGTCCCACAGGGGTCAATCCTAGGACCAGTGCTGTTTCTGGTATTTGTGAACAACATGACGGAAGGAATAGACTCCGAAGTGTCCCTGTTTGCAGATGAGCTGAAGTTGATGAGAAGAATTCATTCGATCGAAGACCAGGCAGAACTTCAAAGGGATCTGGACAGGCTGCAGACCTGGTCCAGCAACTGGCTCCTGGAGTTCAACCCCACCAAGTGCAAAGTCATGAAGATAGGGGAAGGGCAAAGAAGACCACAGACAGAATACAGTCTAGGGGGCCAGAGACTACAAACCTCACTCAAGGAAAAAGATCTTGGGGTGAGTATAACACCAGGCACATCTCCTGAAGCGCACATCAACCAAATAACTGCTGTAGCACATGGGCGCCTAGCAAATCTCAGAACAGCATTCCGACATCTTAATAAGGAATCGTTCAGGACCCTGTACACCGTGTACATTAGGCCCATATTGGAGTATGCGGCACCAGTTTGGAACCCACACCTTGCCAAGCACGTAAAGAAACTAGAGGAAGTGCAAAGGTTTGCAACAAGACTAGTCCCAGAACTAAGAGGTATGTCCTACGAGGAGAGGTTAAGGGAAATCAACCTGACGACACTGGAAGACAGGAGAGATAGGGGGACATGATAACGACATACAAAATACTGAGAGGAATTGACAAGGTGGACAAAGACAGGGTGTTCCAGAGATGGGACACAACAACAAGGGGAAACAGTTGGAAGTTGAAGACACAGATGAATCACAGGGATGTTAGGAAGTATTTCTTCAGCCACGGAGTAGTCAGGAAGTGGAATAGTTTGGGAAGCGATGTAGTGGAGGCAGGATCCATACATAGCTTTAAGCAGAGGTATGATAAAGCTCACGGTTCAGGGAGAGTGACCTAGTAGCGACCAGTGAAGAGGCGGGGCCAGGAGCTCGGACTCGACCCCTGCTACCTCATCTAGGTGAGTACAACTAGGTGAGTATGTAAAGTAAAAGGACACAAGTGCAACTAATGTGACATTTATTGTGGCAACGTTTCACTCTCCAGGAGCTTTATCAAGCCATTACAAACAATACATGGACACAGAGGGTATATAAAGGCTCAGAGTGAGGTGAATACTAGTGAGGTACCATTCCGATGTTCACTAGTGGTAGTAGTAGTAGTAGTAGTGGTAGTGACAAAAGCAATTAATTCGTACATGAGTAAAAGGATATAAAAGCTATTACTTGGGTAACATAAAAATAGGTTGGACAAATATAAACTGGAATGAGGCAGGTTGTTTCAGTGTTCACTCTCTGTGCTTTGTAGTATAACAGGAGAGACTATGTGATGGCAGGGTTTACTGTTTTCAGGAGGATTCTTGCTAAGACTTCGGAGATGGTGAAGCTGCCGTTGTTTTGTTTAATTGTATTCGAAACAGCGATCAGTGCTGATTCAAGGCACTTGCGTGTGCGGAAATTAGTTTCTTTTATCACTAATTGGGCGTCTCTGAATTTCATAAGATGATTGGTGGAATTTCGGTGTTGTACACAGGCGTTGTTTAAGTTGTCGTTCCTACATGCGTATATGTGTTCATTGAGGCGGGTGTCGAGGTTTCTTGCTGTTTCACCTACGTAGATCTTGTCACAGCCTCCACAGGGTATAGTGTAAACTCCTGCATTGACTGGTTCGTGGTGATTGGGTTTTGTCCTGGTTAGATCCTTTATTGAAGTGGTAGAAGCGATGGCGACTCTGGTGTTAGCTTGTGAAAGTACTTTTGAGTCGTCATACTCAACACCAGTGACTACAACACTAAAATGATGGACCTTTTGAATGATCAATCTACATACGAACCTATCAGCACTCAACAGTGGGAGACGCTCACCAAAGACTTTCTATACAAAAGCAGACAAATACTCAAACGCACTAGAGAAGGGAAGAAACTTCTGTACTTGTTACCAAGCAACCCTAAACCAGCACACATGTATGGTTTACCCAAGACCCATAAACACAATATTCCTCTCAGACCAATCACGTCAGGAATAGGCAGTGCTCCACACAAACTAGCCGGAGTTCTTGCCAAACATCTTTCCTGCCTTCTGGGGACCATCAGCCCCGCTCATCTTAAACACTCAGGCGACCTTCTCAACCGCATCCGTAACCTCTCCATCCGTAACAAGAAAATAAGCAGTTTGGATGTGACTTCCCTCTTCACAAAAGTACCTACCAAAAAAGCCATCGAGGTTCTACGACGTAAAGTCAACCGGGACCTTAATCTTCCTTTACCTCCCGGAGATTTTGTTGACTTGATTGAACTCTGTGTTAACTTCAACTGTTTTTCCTTCAATAACAAGCTCTACAAACAAACCTACGGCATGGGAATGGGGTCCCCAATAAGTGCCGTCCTAGCCAACTTATACATGGAACACCTAGAGTCCGAACACTTCGCCAACATCATCCCTTCAAGCGTCACTTGGTTACGTTACGTGGACGATGTCCTCGTAATAACTCCAAAACGTTTTGATGTACGGGATCTTCAGGCAAGGCTCAACGCAGTTGAACCAGCGATTCAGTTTACACTAGAAGAAGAGTCCAATGACAAGCTACCTTTCCTCGACGTCCTCATTCACAAAGTAGACAACAACCTAAGATTTCAAGTTTATCGGAAACCCACCAATAAAAATGATCTCACACACTTCTATTCCAGTCAAGATACCAAGACCAAAAGAGGCATCATCATCGGGTTTTTCCTAAGAGCATACCGAATTTGTAGTCCTGAGTTTCTTGACGAGGAATGTACTTACATTCACCAAACATTCACTGAGTTACAATTTCCTTCTTTTTCATCAAAGACTGCAAGAAAAGAGCTCTTCAGATCATCAATTCTCCACGCATCAACACCGCTCCCAACAAAGTTATAATTCTTCCCAACAGCCAGGTTGCACTAAAAAGTCTCAAAAGTACTTTCACAAGCTAACACCAGAGTCGCCATCGCTTCTACCACTTCAATAAAGGATCTAACCAGGACAAAACCCAAGCACCACGAACCAGTCAATGCAGGAGTTTACACTATACCCTGTGGAGGCTGTGACAAGATCTACGTAGGTGAAACAGCAAGAAACCTCGACACCCGCCTCAATGAACACATATACGCATGTAGGAACGACAACTTAAACAACGCCTGTGTACAACACCGAAATTCCACCAATCTCTTATGAAATTCAGAGTCGCCCAATTAGTGATAAAAGAAACTAATTTCCGCACACGCAAGTGCCTTGAATCAGCACTGATCGCTGTTTCGAATACAATTAAACAAAACAACGGCAGCTTCAAACCCTCTCCGAAGTCTTAGCAAGAATCCTCCTGAAAACAGTAAACCCTGCCATCACATAGTCTCTCCTGTTATACTACACAAAGCACAGAGAGTGAACACTGAAACAACCTGCCTCATTCCAGTTTATATTTGTCCAACCTATTTTTATGTTACCCAAGTAATAGCTTTTATATCCTTTTACTCATGTACGAATTAATTGCTTTTGTCACTACCACTACTACTACTACCACTAGTGAACATCGGAATGGTACCTCACTAGTATTCACCTCACTCTGAGCCTTTATATACCCTCTGTGTCCATGTATTGTTTGTAATGGCTTGATAAAGCTCCTGGAGAGCGAAACGTTGCCACAATAAATGTCACATTAGTTGCACTTGTGTCCTTTTACTTTACATATTGTCGGTAATTCTACCAACTTTATTACAACTAGGTGAGTACAACTAGGTGAGTACAACTAGGTGAGTACACAGTAGTGACACCGCGTGCACGAATACCAACTTCGTTGCTCTGTTAATAAGTGTTTTTGAGGGCTACCCGAAGGTATTGCAGGAGTCATTATAATTTTATAAGTGAACTGGAAAGTGATATTTGATGGCGCAAGTCAGAGTGGGCAGGCACAGTGTGCTCCAGGCGACGGTGCCATATGTCACCCAAGAAAGAAAATAAAGTGAAATGAATATGTGACCAGTGAAAGAAATACATTGAATAGGTTATGTTATATCGACAAGAAACAGAAGTGGATATACGCCAGGACATCACATCGAGATGGACAATCTACAGGCTGCTACAGGCTGCTTCTTAGGAATATCACCTATATGCGTGGTTTTCGGGGAGTGGGTGCGAGTTCCAATTAACCGCCAAGCTGTTTGTGAACGGACAGAGAATAGGATATCAAGTACTCAATAACGAATACCAATTGGTAATTTATAGCAGAACAGGGCGAGCAGACAGGTGAAGCATAGAAGATGTAAGCTAGTAGGTGGGTGTAGGTGGGTAGGTTCGTGTGGAGTGTCACACGAAAACTCCACATACACACTCATACACAATAACACACAATCCCACCAACTACTTTTCACACAATAAACCCGCACTCATATAATTCAACACACACACACACACACATGTTCACACCCACACATTCCCACATATATAAGAACATAAGAAAGAAGGAGCACTGCGACAGGCCTACTGGCCTATGCGAGGAAGAATCAATTTTCCCATCGGCTTATGCCAATGCCCTGTCCTAGTCAGGTCAGTCACGTCACTTAAGGGAGGAACACGGCATCTGACCTAGTAGCACAAGCTAGTCAGGTCCAACTCACACCCACCCACAACCACTTATGTATTTATCCAAACTATTTTTAAAACAACACAACGTCTTAGCTTCTATGAAGGTACTCGGGAGTTTGTTCCACTCCTCCAAAATTCTGTTACGAAACCAGTGTTTACCTATATCCTTCCTGAATCTGAATTTTTCCAATTTTAAACCATTGCTGCAAGTCCTGCTTATGCTAGATATTTTTACCATGCTATTTACACCCCGTTTATTAATTCCTGTTTTCCATTTATACACCTCAATCATATTCCCCCTAATTCTACGCCCTTCTAGAGAGTGCAGATTCAGGGCCCTCAGTCTATCCTCATAGGGAAGATTTCCGATACATGGGATCAGCTTTGTCATCCTTCTTTTGTACGTTTTCCAGAGCATTTATATCCATTCTGTAATATAGTGACCAGAACTGTGCAGTATAATCTAAATGAGTCCTAACTAAAGATATACAGAGTTGAAGAACAACCTGAGGACTATTATTTATACGTCTTGCTACGAAGCCAAGGATTCTGTTAGCTTTATTGCGAACACTTATGCACTGTCGTCTTGGTTTCAGATTATTGCTAACCAGAACTCCTAAATCCTTTTTGCAATCCGTAATATTAAGAGTTACATTATTTAGTTTACATGTGGCATGGTTATTTTCCTGTCCAACATTTAGAACTTTGCAATTGTGTATATTAAACTGCATCTGCCACTTCACCGACCACTGTATCAGTCTATTCAAATCATCCTGGAGTCCTCTAATGTCCTCATTAGAATGAATTGGACGGCCTATTTTGGTGTCATCAGCAAATTTGCTTATGTTGCTATTTATTCCCTCATCTATGTCATTTATGAAGATTGTGAACAACGAGGGACCCACACATATATTCTCTCCCCCCCATATTCTATCCCCACTTCTCTCCAACTTCCTCCCCTGATCCCCCTTCTCTCTCTCACCCTCCTCCTCCTCCCCCTCTTCTCCCTCTTTCCCCTCTCCCTCTCCCATTCTGTCTCCCCCCTTTGCTTCTCCCCCTCCTCTCTCTCCCCATATTTTCCGTTCTTTTCCCCTCCCCACCTCTTTCCATTTTGTCACTGTCTGCAGCTTCCTCCTCTCCTACCCTCTGCCCCCCACACACACACTCAGACAAACACATCACAAAACAACCACTCATAAATACATAGTTTTTCATTCTGTGACAACCAAAAAAATGGGTTGCCAGAGACCAGGATGGAAAGCCAGGGGACTGGAGGATGAATCTGCGAAGGAAGATTGGGTAGTAGAGCTTATAAAAAAGATTAACTGAGTAAGGAAGGAAGCTAGAAGAACCTAGCATGAAAATGGAAGAGAGAATAACTGCAGAGAGCAGTAATTGGGAGATGCAAGTCACAGCAACAGAAGAGGAATCGAAAAATCTGAAACAGCATAAAGAACTAAAGAGCAATGTTGGCATGAAATCAGAAACTGCTACATCAGTCACAAACAAGTGGACTGTAGTGAATGAAGGAGAGAAACTGTATGCAGAGGCCCTACCAAACCATCGTGGAGCCCAAGAAAAAATGATGATCACATCAGGGACAACTGAGGGGAATGAAGAAAATGAAAGAGCTAAACTATATGTAGAGGCCCTAACAGACCACAGCAGTTCCGAGGGAAAACTGACAAGGGAAAATGACAGACAACTGGGCCCAGGGACAACACTTAGTGCAGAGATTAAAGAAAGGAGAGCTCAAATGGAGGCAACTAAATCGAATAAAGGGATACATAGGGATATGCAGAGGGAGAATGAAAGGGAGTGATCAATCTTTGTTTATGAGCTCCAGGAAGCTGAAGAGGAAACTTACAAAGCAAGAAGACAAGGGGAGAAAATAATGATTGAAAGTATCAGGAAAGCAATAGGAGATGACATAACCCAGCATGGCAAATTTTCTAAGAATAGGGGCCTTGCATGAGGAAGACACCAACCAGTCAAAGTCATTTTCAAGGTGGAAGCAGCTCGAAACAGGATCCTGCAGGAGAAAGCAAGACTATAGAATGTGCCGGTGGGTGTATCTCAACCACGACAGAACAGGAGAAGAAAGGTAGAAACTGTAAGAGAGGGTACAGAGAGCAAAGGAGGAAAGAGAGGTGAAGATGGAGATGGAAAGACACTGTTATGCAGAGTTCTGCATGACATTGTAATGTATATACAGTACAGAAAGGTACCATAATAGCATGAATGTTATAATTATAAAGCATAATTTTATAATTCATAATGTGCATTTGGGGGTACTGTAAAGTACTCTAATGGTAATTATAAAGAAATTCTGCCAGGGATTTATTTTCCAACTGTGTTTTGGTATGCGGATAAGTGTGGCTTGGGAGACATGCGTGGTCCGCATAGCATGGAGGCTGACGTCGGAGATGCCGTGTATTTAAGCTAAGTTTTGTAGTTGTGTACTCCTCTTGTTTAGCTAACTCAAGCCACAGGCTCTTCTCTGGTTTACCGGTATACTCATCTAGGCTCTGACATGGTCAGGGGGCTGTGGAATGAGTGAGGAAATAAGAAATGGGGTTGGTATTGGAGTAGTGAAGGCCTGGCGCTGACTAGGCCGAGTGGTTATGGATGTTGGACCGCCAGCCACCTGCTTCTTGTGTGTGCTATTTGGGCATTTAGGATAGGAGATACATGAAGGTGTTTATATAGTGTTATGATGAATATATAGATATATTTTCCTAACTAGGACTTTTTGCCTAACCCTCTGTTAACCAACCCATTGAAGTAACAAATACTAGTTTAGTGCTTTCTGTTTTGACTGGGATAGCCCTGGGGGTCCTGCTTAAGCCTGAGATGTGTGTAATGTTTACCTTTGCCCTTAAACAGGGCTCTAGCCTCCAGCTATCCCACCTTTCTACATAACAACACCAACCACTTGAAGTAAATTTCAAGACAGAAGCAGCTCAAAACAGGATTCTGCAGGAGAAAGCAAGACTAAGGGACATGTCGGCATACCGGAGGATGTATCTTGACCACGACAGAACACAAGAGGAAAGGCAGAAACTGAAAGAGAGGGTACAGGGATGAGAGGAGGAAAGAGAGGTGAAGATGGAGATGGACAGGTGCATCCAAACTCAGGAGGAAGTTCAAATACAACCTCCATCGCAACCACCTACAAAATTCCCCCAGTCAGGACAACCCCATTGCATCCAAACATTCTAACCCAAAACACACACGCCATACCCAATGCCCCCACCCACCTCACTACAAACTCCACCTTCACAACAACCACCCATAGTTCCTCATCAGGTCTCCCAATTCTCCAACCCCAACGTAGCTACCAGACTACAGTTTTAGAAAAGTTGAAGGTTTGCTATAAAAATGCAGATGGAATATCAGATAAATGTGAGGAGTGGCATGAAAGAATCAAGGAGACATTCCCAGTCATAATAGCAATCACAGAGACAAAGCTCATGGAAGTGTTAAAAGATGCAATCTTTCCACCTGGAAATCAAATCCTTAGGAAAGATAGAGGGAGCAGAGGGGGAGGAGTTGCACTGCTCATTAAAAACCAGTGGGGATTTGAGGAAATGGAAGGAATGGATGGAATGGACGAAAGGGACTACATAGTAGGAACAATTCTGTCTGAGGGCCATAAGGTGGTAATTGCAGTAATGTGCAACCTGCCACAGAAATGCAGGAGGCCAAGAGACAAATACGATAAGAGCCACAGAGCAGTGGTAGACACACTAGCCAAGACAGGCGGAAGAGGTCTCATGGGGAAAGGAGATTGACTGGGAAAACTTAGAGCTACATGGGGTCCTGAAACATGGAAAGCCAAGATGATGAATGTCGTACTGGAAAACCTTACGCATCAACATGTTAGAGACACTACCAGAGAGAGAGGTGAGGATGATCCAGCAAGAGTGGACCTAGTATTCACCTTAAGTAGTTCAGATATCGAGGCTATCACGTATGAAAGGCCCCTTGGAGCTAGTAATCATGTGGTTCTGTGCTTTGCTTACATAGTTGAGCTACAAGTGGAGAGGGTAGCACTAATAGGATGGGAAAAACTAAACTACAAAAGGGGGGACTAAACTGGCATGAGGAACTTCCTCCAAGACGTTCAGTGTGAGAGAGAATTGGCAGGAAAACCAGTAAAAGAAATGAGTGGGCGTCTGTGACGAGCGAGGTTCCACAGGGATCAATCCTAGGACCTGTGCTGTTTTTGGTATATTTGAATGACATAACAGAAGGGATAGACTCAGAAGTGTCCTTGTTTGCAGATGATGGGAAGTTAATGAGGAGAATTAAATCGGTCGAGGATCAGGCAGGACTACAAAGAGACCTGGACAGGCTATACAAGCCTGGACCAGCAACTGGCTCCTTGACTTTAGCCCCGCCAAATGCAAAGTCATGAAGATTGGGGAAGGGCAAAGAAGACAGAGTATAGTCTACGTGACCAAAGACTGCAAACCTCATTCAAGGAAAAAGATCTTTGGGCGAGTTTAATACCGAGCACATCTCCTGAGGCGCATGCTACAGCATACGGACATCTGGGAAACCTAAGAATAGCCTTCAGATACCTCAGTCAGGAATCGTTCAAAACTCTGTACACCATATACGTTAGGCCCTTACTGGAGTATGCAGCACCAGTTTGGAATCCACACCTGGTCAAGCACATCAAGAAATTAGAGAAAGTGCAAAGGTTTGTAACAAGACTAGTCCCAGAGCTAAGGGGATTGTCCTACGAAGAAAGGTTAAGGGAAATCGGCCTGACGACACTGGAGGGCAGGAGGGTCAGGGGAGATATGATCACGACATATAAAATACTGTGAGGAATTGACAAGGTGAACAACGACAAGATGTTCCAGAGATGGGACACAGAGACAAGGGGTCACAAATGGAAATTAAAGACTCGTATGAGTCAAAGGGATGTTAGGAAGTATTCCTTCAGTCATAGAGTCGTCAGAAAGTGTAATTGCCTAGAAAGTGGCGTAGTGGAAGCGGTAACCATACACAGTTTTAGAGCAGGGAGAGGACCTAATAGTAATCAGTGAAGAGACAGGTCCAGGAGCTATGAATCGACCCCTGCAACAACAAATAGGTGAGTACATACATACACACACACACACACACACACACACACAGAGGAACACGGGGGGTGGAGGAGTGGCACTGTTGATCAAAAACCACTGGAATTTTGATGAGCTGGAGAAAGGAGACAGTGGAGAAGCAAGAGTAGGAATGCTTCAGTCTGGAGGTCTCAAGGTGGTAATTGCAGTGATGTATAACCCACCACAGAACAGCAGGAGGCCAAGGCAAGAGTATGATGAGAGCAATAGAGCGATGGTTGACACACTGGCTGCAGTGAGCAAAAGTCTCATGCATGCAGGGCAAAGCTAGTGATCATGGGTGACTTTAACCACAAGGAAATCGATTAGGAGAACTTGGAGCCACATGGGGGCCAAGATACATGGAGGGCTAAGATGATGGAGGTGGTACTGGAAAACTTCATGTACCAGCACGTTAGGGACACTACTAAATAGAGAGGAGAGGATGAGCCAGCGAGACTGGACCTAGTATTCACCTTGAGTAGTGCAGATATTGAGGACATCATATACAAAAGACCCCTTGAGGCCAGCGATTATGTGGTTTTATGCTTCGATTACACAGTAGTGTTACAAGTGGAAGGGGAAGCAGGAAGGGCCGGGTGAATGAAGCCAAACTACTAGAAAGGGGATTATGCGGCAATGAGGAACTTCCTGAACGGGGTTCAGTGGGACAGAGAACTGGCAGGGAAGGTAATGATGTAATGGAATATGTAACAAGGAAGCTGAGGAGAGGTTTGTATCCAAGGGTAACAGGAATAATGAAAAAGCCAGGATGAGCCCATGGTTCACCCAAAGGTGCAGGGAGGCAAAAACCAAGTGTGCTAAGGAATGGAGGAAGTATAGAAGGCAAAGGAGAGCAATCGTAGAGCCCGAAATGAATATGCACAGGTAAGAAGGGAGGCCCAACGACAATATGAAAACGACATAGCAGCGAAACCCAAACCTGACCCGAAACTGTTATACAGCCACATCAGGAGGAAAACAACAGTCAAGGACCAGGTAATCAGGCTAAGGAAGGAAGGAAGGAGGAGAGACAACAAGAAACGACTGCGAAGTATGAGAGGAACTCAATATGAGATTCAAAGAAGTGTTCACAGAGGAGACAGAAGGGACTCCAGAAAGACGGAGAGGTGGGGTACAAGTGTTGGACACGGTACACACTGCCAAGGAAGAAGTGAAGAGGCTTTTGTGTGAGCTAGATACCTGAAAAGCGATGGGGCCGGATAACATCTCTCCATGGGTCTTGAGAGAGGGAGGGAGCAGAGGCGCTATGTGTACCTCTAACAACAATATTCAACACATCCATCGAAACAGGGACATTGCCTGAGGTATGGAAGACAGCAAATGTACTCTCAATATTTAAAAAAGGAGACAGACATGAAGCACTACACTACAGATCAGTGTCATTGACATGTATAGAATGCAAAGTCATGGAGAAGATTATCAGAAGAGTGGTGGAACACCCACAAAAGAATGATCTCATCAACAACAACCAACATGGTTTCAGGGACAGGAAATCCTGTGTCACAAACCTACTGGATTTCTATGACAGGGTGACAGCAGTAAGACAAGAGAGAGAGAGAGGTTGGTAGATTGCATTTTCTTGGACGGTAAGGAAGCGTTTGACACAGTTTCACATAAGAGATTAGTGCAAAAAATGGAGGACCAGGCAGGGATAACAGGGTAGGCACTACAATAGATCAGGGAATGCTTGTCAGGAAGACAGCAGCGAGTCATGGTACGTGGCGAGGTGTCAGAATGGGCACCTGTGACGAGTGGGGTACCAAAGGGGTCAGTCCTAGGACCAGTGCTGTTTCTGGTATTTGTGAACGACTTGACGGAAGGAATAGACTCCGAAGTGTCCCTGTTTGCTGATGATATGAAGTTGATGAGAAGAATTCATTCGAAAGAAGACCAGGCAGAACTACAAAGGGATCTGGACAGGCTGCAGACCTGGTCCAGCAATTGGCTCCTGGAGTTCAACCCCACCTAGTGCAAAGTCATGAAGATTGAGGAAGGGCAAGGAAGACCACAGACGGAGTACAGTCTAGGGGGCCAGGGGCTACAAACCTCACTCAAGGAAAAAGATCTTGGGGTGAGTATAACACCAGGCACATCTCCTGAGGCGCACATCAACCAAATAACTGCTGCAGCATATTGGCGCCTAGCAAACCTCAGAACAGCATTCCAACATCTTGATAAGGAATCGTTCAGGACTCTGTACACCGTGTACGTCAGGCCCATATTGGAGTATGCGGCACCAATTTGGAACCCATATCTTGCCAAGCACGTAAAGAAACTAGAGAAAGCGCAAAGGTTTACAACAAGACTAGTCCCAGAGCTAAGGGGTATGTCCTAGGAGGACATATCCCTGACGATCTGACGACACTGACGACCCTAGAGGACAGAAAAGATAGGGGGACATGATAACGACATGTAAATTTGAGAGGAATTGACATGGTGGACAGAGACAGAATGTTCCAGAGACAGGACACAGCAACAAGGGGACACACTTGGAAGTTGAAGACACAGATGAATCAAAGGGATGTTAGGAAGTATTTCTCCAGTCGCAAAGTAAGTCAGGAAGTGGAATGGTTTGGGAAGCGATGTAGGTTTAAGCAGAGGTATCATAAAGCTCATGGTTCAGGGAGAGTGACCCAGTAGCGACCAGTGAAGAGGCGGGGCCAGGAGCTATGACTGAACCCCGGCAATCACAACTAGGTGAGTACAAATAGGTGAGTACACACACACGCACAAACACATACTCACGATGTTAGGAAGAATTTCTTCAGCCACAGAGTTGTTAAGAAGTGGAATAGTCTGGCAAGCGATGTAGAGGAAGCAGGAACCATACATAGTTTTAAGACGAGGTATGATAAAGCTCATGAAGCAGGGGTCAGTGAAGAGGTGGGGCCAGGAGCTGAGTCTCGACCCCACAGACACATACTCACTCACATTCACACACACTCGCACACATAAATGCAAGTGCACACACACACACACACACACATAAACTACACACGTGAGCTTCAAAATGTAACCTAGTTGCAATCTGAAGCTGTGGAAGCCAAGATACGGGCCCTAGAATTTGAGACGAATATACTGAAGCGAGTTACAGGGCTATTGCCCAGAGAACACATGGTAGCTGAAGGAGGTACATCTCTATTAAACGAGGAAAGGAAGAATTATTATAATCAAAAAGAAGCGCTAAGCCACAAGGACTATACAGCGCTGCAGGGCAGGAAGGAGGAAAGGAAGAAGCATGACTTACTCTAAGGCCCTATCAGTCCACAAAGCAAGGCCAAGGAATAAAGGGGGAGAGCTGTGAGGAGCAGGGATAGCAGCAAGTGGGGGAGGGTGCAGGTAGAGAGGACAACAGGTTCCATGCAGAGGTACGACCAAGCCACCAAGAATTACAGGAAAAAATAAGGGAGACAATGGTTATGTATAAACATGACTCAGACACATAGAGGAAAAGGCAATGGGTGGAGAAGAGGGAGAGATCACTTTTTATTCATGGGCTTCAGGAGACTGAATGGAGGACACAGTGAAAGACAGCAAGCAAAAAAAAAAAAGGAAAAATTGAAAACATCATCCAAGAAATTGACAAGGTGGACATGACTGAAATAATAAATTTTCAGAGAACAGAGGGGTACTTGAAGGGGGTAAATCGGCCAGTCAAGCTGATTTTCAATACAGAAACGGTGTGGAACAGGATCCTCCAAGCGAAGCCATGGCTGAAGGAATCATCAGCATACAAAAGGGTGTTCCTAAACTGCGACACAACAAGGACAGAATGACAGCAGCTGAGGGAGAGGACACAGAAACGAAAGGGGCTAGGAAGAGAGACAAGGACAGAGTCAGCAAAGGCCAACTATTATACACCCAGGTGACAAAGGCCTGTTAACCTGGTCGTAATGGGACTTGGAGCGAAAATAAACACAGCAGTAATCTTTGAATTGTATTTTTCTTCACCAAATATGATTATAGGTATTAACACTTATGTATACTATATACAAGAGTTTGGAAAATAAATGTATCCCAGTAATCAAGGCAAAAACAACAGCCAGAGACAAAGAGAGAACCGTGAGCAACCAGCAGATCTATGAAACTGACAAGAGCTGACCATGAGTGCTACCACATCACCCCAGCAATTGTCCGACCCATGATTTGTTAATGAACCAGAGTACTGAATTAACGATGGGGCCCCATAAGATTGTTAAATCCTTAGCACCTGGTTCACTGGTTGGGAGGCAGCCTATATGGGAGTGTGTACATACACTGAATAAATGTAACATGAATAAATGTAACATGAATAAATGTAACTCCAAAAGGGCTCTAATGGCCAGGACTAGGCTTCCACCTCCATGGGTAGAGTGCCGCCATGGCATGGTAGAATAATGGAACCACCTTTCCTCTCAACCATCCAACCCATTAGATAGAGTTCAACTTTTCTCGAGACATGAAGTAAAACTCTAAGTTTAGAGCAAGACAGCAGACAGTAAGGCTAATGTAGGTTCAAGACACCTGCAGAGAGTAGCAGAATATCCCCTCCCCCCCAAAAAAAATCTCCACCAATTACATTAAAATTTTACATATAAATAAATGGGGAAAAGAAAGAGCTATTCTACCTATAGTCCTTTACACATCCTAACGTAATGCCTTTAATTTTTTAAATTCTTGACAGAGAATCAGTTAGCATATTACCTTTGCCAACAATATGAACAACTGTATTATTGTAAGGTTGCAACCTGAGACTTCAGTGCATGAGGTGTGTTTTGTGATTCTTCATAGCGCTGATATACACCAGAGGGTTGTGGTCACTATAGACTGACCACTTGAGATGACTGACCCACATGGACCTCGAAATGCTTTAATTCCAGTATCAAAGCGAGGGCTTCTTTTTCAATTGTGGAGTAGGATTTCTGGTGAGGGTGATATTTAGCGAAGAAGTAGGTCACAGGCTGCGAACACTCACCTTTCCCCCAGATTGTAGAAGTACTCTCCCTACCCCTGACTCACAAGCATCATTCTATAACTTAAAAGGTTTTGAAAAATCAGTAGACAGGAGAATGGGTGCAGTACAAAAGAACTCTCTATGCTTTCGTGAAGGCATCTTGACACTCTGGGGTCCACTTAAAGTGAGATTTGTGACTGGTAAGTGAGGTTAGAGGGGCTACAACATCTGGACAATTTTTAAAGAATCTTCTATAAAACCCAACCATACCTAGGAAAAGTTGAAGGGATTTCCTATCATGAGGTACTGGATAAATTTTAATGACAATAATTTTAGCAAATTTAGGGGCCACTTTGCCACCACCTACTTTATGGCCCCAGAAATTAACAGAAGACTAACCAAAGGATGACTTAGATAAATTAACAGTTAAATAGAAACTGAAATTTCTCAAAGAGAACTTTAAGTCTAGACAAATGTTGGTCCCAAGTATGCGACACAACAATATCACCTAGGTAAGCAGCAGTGCCTTCAAGTTCTTTAATAGCCTGATGGATCAGTTTCTGGAATGATGCCAATGAGTTTTTCTTTGTGAATGGGGTTACTGTATATTGATATTGACCTCCTGGAATTACGAAAGAGGAGTAACTTTTAAGGTCTAAATTAGAGACAAAGGTAGCCTTACATCATCCAGTCATGGCAGAGGGTAAGCATCTGGAATAGTGACCTCATTCGCCTTACGATAGTCTGTACACATTCGAAAACCTCCAAGGATGCACGGTGAAGCCCACAAGACAGATGACTCCTCCACTAACCCATGCACTAATAGAAATTCTACCTCCTGCTGTAGTAGCCTCTGCTTTTCAGGGTTAGCTCTGTAGGAGGAGAGTTTAATTGGTTTAGAACTTCCAACATCTACATCATGATATCCTAGTGTACATTTTTTCGGAACATCCGAAAAGATATCAGGGTAAGATTGTAGGGTATGATTGTAGGAGCGCAGTTAAACTTGTTCCTTGATTCTTAGACAGCCCCATTAAAGGGCTAGGGTCCTTGAGGAGGACATAATTGGGAAGCTTTACATGAATTTCAGGATTCGAGTGCAAGGAGTCAGGGTCGTCTACAGAGGCAGAGGACAGAATCATTACTGGGACTTTATCTGGAGTATTAAGTGCTTAAACTGATTAATGTGGTATGTTTTACTCTATGAGGTCTTGTCAAGGGAAGCTACCACATAATTTACAGCAGATAGTTTACTTACAATTTGCATGGGTCCCGTAAATCTAGCTTTTAAGGTGTGACCAGGTATAGGTTCCTGTACCAACATCTTATCTCCTGGACAGAGGGAGCTAAACTTTGAGTTTTTGTCATACGTCTGTTTCATCGTATTTTGAGTTGCTTTTAAGTTATCCTTAGCCAACTGACGTGCCACCTGCAATCTTGAAGAAGGGTTGTAGAGTATTATGCGGGCGTCTTCTCCCATCCATCCTTCTTTGAGCACCCAAAGAGGACCTCGTACTTTGTGCCCAAAGATCAGCTCAAACGGACTGCGCCCTGTGGACTCCTGCACAGTTTCTCTTATTGCGAATAGCAATAAAGGAAGTGATTCATCTCAGTTTGTAGGATAATGCATGCAAAAAGTTCTCATTATGGTTTTTAATGGCTGATGGAATCTTTCCAAGGCGCCTTGGGACTGAGGATGATAGGCAGTGGATAATTTATGAATTATTCCTAGCCTAGTTAATGCTTCCCTAAAAGCTTTGGCAGTAAAATAAGTACCTTGGTCACTCTGAATAGACTGAGGAATGCTAAAGCAGGAGATAAACCTAATTAAGGCCTTAAGTATGGCTTTAGTATTGATACTGCACATTGGGATTCCTCTGGATATCTAGTAACTTTATCCATAATAGTAAATAAACACTGGTTCCCAGACTTGGACTGAGGTAAGGGACCTACACAATCTATGATTAATTCTGCGAAAGGTTCTCCATCTGTGGGTATGGGATGGAGAGGTGCAGGTTTAATGGGGTGTCCAGATTTCCCTACTTGCTGACATTCTCTACAACAACGGATATGGTTTTTCACATCTTGCCTTAACTTTGGCCCCCCAAAATTTTTTAGTATTCTATACAGTGGTTTTTGTAATTCCTAAGTGGCCTCCTAACGAAGAGTTGTGAGCTATATTTAATATTTGTGACCTAAGCTTTTTATTGAACTACCAATCTATCGATCTTTTGCCTTCCCTCTACTTCCTTACCAGTCTCAGTGCAGAATGAGATGTCGTTTTTAATTTCATATTTGATAGGTCTGAGGGGGATTCACCCATGGCTGCCTGAGAAGCAAAATTCAATAAAGGGTCTATTCGCTGTTCTTCCCGAAAGGACAGTCCCTCAGGCATATAAACAGAGATAGCTGGCAATCCTGCAACCCGAGAATAGGAAGGCTTGGTCTGGATCTGTTCACTAAATTTACGAGGCCCTGGCCAGTTTTCCTCGTCAAACAAATTGGCTTTTCCGAGATCAGAGTCGTCCAAGGATGGGTTGACATTCTCACCAGAAATCGCTTGGGATTTTGCCAACATAGGAGAAGAATTAGTCATTGTAGGTTCTGGACACTCAGTAGAATTAATATTATTACCCAATAATAACACGGCATCTTTCATAGGAAATCCGTCAGAAACACCTCAGTCAAATATCCAGTGTAATATTTACTCTGCACATATATTTTATGTAAAGGACCGAAAATACCGCCCCTCCAAATGCTTCTAAAAGAACTGATGAGTGTAATGAAGTTTGTTCAGAGAGGGGAAGTACTCCCTCTCTTATTAAAGAACAATATGCCCCAATATCCCTAAATGTTCTTACTTCCGTTTTCTTGAATTCTCCAAAAAGGAGACGTGACAAGTACTGTAGTATGGGACCATCCCTAATGGCTCCATACAACAATAGGGAGATTAGTAATTCTCCCTAATGGTTGGAGACTAATTGGGCCGTTGGGCTTCATATTGCCGGGTTTATGACAAAAACAGCATACTACCTCAGATTTAACTTTGGCTCCTTGCTGATTTTGTGGCTGGCAGCACTCTGGGTGCCATGGTTCACCATGCTGAGTGGTTTGATGTCGTTCACCAGGATGACCATGGGTTCAGTAACGTGGCTCACTACGTCTCATGGTTGACGTCGTCGTTCACCTTCGTCGTGGTACTTCGTCCTCCAATCAGGAACTCTTCTTTGTTGATCTCTGCTTATGCCAGGTTGTTCAGAAGAAAGAAAGACTGCTCGGACATTGAGCGGTTAGTTTCAAAAGTATCAGCCTAGCTAGCAGCTTCCAATGCAGTAGCTAACGAATGATCTTGAAGAAAAACTCGAACCTCTGGTCCAACACATTCCAGCAGGTTATCCACCAAGATTAACTGGACCAGGTCCGAGAAGTTAGCGATACCACTTGCCTTGTACTACTTAGTGAACGCTTTCATCTGCTGCCTTACAAAGTCGACAAAAGACTGACCCAGCTGTCGTTTACCTAGTTTAAATTCTCTTCTATACTTGGGAGGAATACACTGATAAGCCCCAAGAACCATGGTTTTTCTCCACCCAATAGTTGCCAAAATCATCACTGTCTAACGCAATTGTAGACTCCAGTGCCATACCATACAATGCTGTATACACCAATGCTGCCCAATGCACCTCAGGTCACCCCATGGCTCAAGCCTGGTTTTCAAATGCCTCGAAAAACTGTTTAGGCTAGGCTTCAACAAAACAAGGAACTAGCTATACTGCCTTTGCAAACTAAAGTATCTACATTCTGTTTAAACTGCCTCCTGTCCTTCTCTCTATCGAAGTCTTCCTTAGCATATGCTCGCTGCTCCCTGGTCTTCTCAAGATTGATTTTAGCTAACTCAAGCACCAAAGAAATGGACGCGCCCATAGACAAAACCGATGCACCTGCTGCTGCATGAGACTGCTGATCGCAGGATTCTGATGTTGTGTCTCTCTCATTATTCTGCAGGAACCTAAGCAGAGATCTGCGATTAACAGCTCCTGCAGCAGGAGATACGTCAGTCTGGTGCGCCATAGTGGCTCAGCTTTCAACTTTGTACGAATAATGTCACGAAGCTGCGCAGCAGTAAGAGTGTTTTGATACTCTATACCACTGGAACGAGCAATTCCCTGCAATGCTGTAGAGAAAGTTTGGCCAGGTTTAGCAGAGTAAATTCAGACACCAATCACCGGACTAGTGTAGGTGGCATTAACCTCAACCTAACATGCTGTTTGCAATACATGCTCAAGCAGCTATGCACAGTATAACGGGATACACATACACACAATAGCAGGACTGACACGCAGTAGCGAAGTGATTACAAGGCTGACACGCAATAACAGAAGCGATGGCAATGTTGACACTCAATGCAGACCGATAGCCAAGCTATCTGAACGATACAAGACTAGCTCCTGCTTCAACTCTAGCTCTTTCAGCTCCTGCTCCAGCTCCCGGACTGGGCTCCCATATGTTATGCACCCAAGTGATAAAGGCCTGTTAACCTGGTCGTAAGATAAGATAAGATTTCGTTCGGATTTTTAACCCCGGAGGGTTAGCCACCCAGGATAACCCAAGAAAGTCAGTGCGTCATCGAGGACTGTCTAACTTATTTCCGTTGGGGTCCTTAATCTTGTCCCCCAGGATGCGACCCACACCAGTCGACTAACACCCGGGTACCTATTTGTTGCTAGGTGAACAGGACAACAGGTGTAAGGAAACGTGTCGAAATGTTTCCACCCGCCGGGAATCGAACCCGGGCCCTCCGTGTGTGAAGCGGGAGCTTTAGCCACCAGGCCACCGGGCCACCGAATAGGACACCGTAATAGGACTTGAAGCGAAAATAAACACATCAGTAGTTTTTAAATTGTATTTTCCTTCACGAAGTATGATTTTAGGTAATTACACTTAGACAAACCATACCGCGGGTGGGGTTTGAACCCGCCGTCGGAGTCTCAAAACTCCAGACCGTTGCGTTAGCCACTGGGCCAGCTAGCTTAATAAGATTTATCAAACTAGGTATATTTTTACACCATAGGAACGTTAGCATAGGCTCCACTGTGACCACAAATGCATTTGTGGTCACAGAAATATACCTAGTTGGATGAATCTTATTAAGCTAGCTGGCCCAGTGGCTAACGCGACTGTCTCGAGTTTTGAAACTCTCTGACCGTGGATTCAAACCCCACCAGTGGTATGGTTTGTTTGCAATCGTGTCATTACGATTTCCTGTATCATAATTACACTTATGTACACTGTGTACAAGAGTTTGGAAAATAAGTGTATCATGGTAATCAAGGCAAAAAGAACAGCACCAGGTTCGCTGATTGGGAGGCAGCCTATAGGGGAGTGTGTACTTACGCCGAATAAATGTAACATACTTTTGCATGCCACACAGAGCAACAAGGGTAAACACACACAGACCCACCCTCAGAACCCCATTGCCAAGCATGCTATACCATTACAAACTACAATTCGCACTCACAGCCCCCACCCTACAATAAGGACTAGAATCACACAGCACACTGCAGGGTACCTCACTCCCCCAACCCCCAAACACCCTCCAGCACACAGTGGTGGAGAGGAAACTGAAGGTATGGTACACCAATGTTGATGGAATAACGAATAAGTAGGAGTGGCACGAAAGAATCAAAAAGGCATTACTTGACATCATAGCTCTCACAGAAGCCAGTCTCACAGGAATGATAGCAGATGCCATCATTCCAACAGGATGTCAGATCCAGAGGAAAAATAGAGGGAACAGAGGGGGTGGAGGAGTGGCATTACTCTTCAAAAACCAATGGGATTTTGAGGAGCTGGAGAGAGGAGTCAAAGGAGAACCGAAAGGCTACGTAATAGGAACATTTCAGTCTAGAGGTCCTAAGGTGGTAATTGCAGTGATGAATAACCCACCACAGAACGGCAGGAGGCCAAGATAAGAATATGATGAGAGTAACAGAGCGATGGATGACACACAGGCCAAAGTGGCGAGAAGGGCTCATGCGAGCTGGACAAAGCTTCTGATTGTGGATGACTTCAATCACAAGGAAATTGACTGGGAGAATCTGGAAAATACATAGGGGCCCAGAAACGTAGAGGGCTAAGATGATGGAGATGGTACTGGAAAACCTCCTGTAATAACACATAAGGGCCTCTACCAGAGAGAGAGGAGAGGATGAACTAGCAAGACTGGACCTAGTATTCACCATGAGTAGTGCAAATATTGAGGACATTACATATGAAAGACCCCTCGGGGCCAGTGACCACTTAGATCTGAGCTTCGAATACATAGTAGAGCTACAAGTGGAAAAGGAACCATGAAAGGCAGGACGAATGAAGCCAAACTACAAGAGAGAGGAATACACAGACATGAATAATTTCCTACACGAGTTTCAGTGGTACAGAGAACTTGCAGGGGGTTAAGTACATAAGATGATGGAAAATGTGGCAACAATATGCACGGAAGCTGAGGAAAGGTTTGTACCCAATGGTAGCAGATAAAAAAAGGGAAAGCCGGTATTAGCCTTTGGTTCACCCGAAAGTGTAGAGAGGCCAGAACCAAGTGTGCTAGAGAATGGAAGAAATATAAAAGGCAAAAGACCCAGGAGAATAAGGAGAGGAGTCGTAACATCAGAAATGAATATGCACAGGTAAGAAGGGAGGCCAAACAACAATATGAAAAGGACAAAGCAGCGAAAGCCAAATCTGACCCGAAGCTGTTGAACAGACAAATCAGGAGAAAAACAACAGTCAAGAATCAGGTAATCAGGGTGAGGAAGGAAGGAGGGGAAATCACAAGAAATGACCGAGAAGTATGTGAGGAACTCAACATGAGATTCAAAGAAATGTTCACTGAGGAGACAGAAGGGACTCCAGAAAGACGGAGAGGTGGGGTACACCAAGTGTTGGAAAGAATACATATAACCGAGAAAGCAGTGAAGAGGCTGCTAAGCGAGCTAGATACCTTAAAAGCGATAGGGCCACATAACATCCCTCCATGGGTCCTGAGAGAGGGAGCAGAGGCTCTGTGTGTACCACTAACAACAATCGTCATCACATCTATTGAAACAGGCCTCCTACCTGAGGTATGGAAGACAGCAAATGTAGTTCCAATTTTTAAAAAAGGAGAGAGACACGAAGCATATAGCTACAGACCAGTGTCACAGACATGTATAGTATGTAAAGTCATGGAGAAGATTATCAGGAGAAGAGTGGAGGAACACCTAGAAACGAATAAGCTTATCAAAGCTAAACAGCATGGTTTCAGAGACGGTTCTGTTTCTGATATATGTGAACGACATGACAGAAGAAACAGACTCAGAAGTGTCCTTGTTTGCAGACGATGCGAAGTTGATAAGAATTAAATCGGACCAAGATCAGGAAGAACTACAAGGATCTGGACAGGCTGCAGGCCTGGTCCAGAAACTGGCTCCTTAAGTTCAGCTTCACCAAGTGCAAAGTCATGAAGACTGGGGATGGGCAAAGAAGAGCGCAGATGGAGTACAGTCTAGGGGGTGAGAGACTATAAACCTCACTCAAGGAAAAGGATCTTGGGGTGAGTATAACACCGGGTACATACCTGGAGTTTACCTGGAGAGAGTTCCGGGGGTCAACGCCCCCGCGGCCCGGTCTGTGACCAGGCCTCCTGGTGGATCAGAGCCTGATCAACCTGCTGCAGCATATGGGCGCCTAGCAAACCTAAGAATAGCATTCCGCCTTTTCAATAAGGAATGGTTGAGGACCCTGTACACTGTGTACGTTAGGCCTATATTGGAGAACGCGTCACCAGTCTGGAACCCACACCTAGCCAAGCATGCAAGGAAATTAGAGAAAGTGCAAAGGTTTGTAACATGACTGGTCCCTGAGCTAACGGAAATGTCCTACGAAATGAAATTTTGGTAAATCGACCTGACGACACTAGAAGACAGGACAGAAGAGATAGGGGGGACATGATAACGACATATAAAATGCTGAGAGGAATTGACAAGATGGATAGAGACAGGATGTTCCAGAGATGGGACACAGCAACAAGGGTTAATAGTTGGAAGCTGAAGATTCAGATGAATCACAAGGATGTTAGGAACTATTTCTTCAGTCGCAGAGTTGTCAGGAAGTGGAATAGTCTGGGAAGTGATGTAGTTGAGGCAGGATCCATAAATAGCTTTAAGAAGAGATATGATAAAGCTCATGGAGCAGGAGGAATAACCTAGTAGTGGCCAGTAAAAAGGTGAGCCAGGAGCTGTGGCTCGACCCCTAGAACTACAACTAGGTGAGTACACACATGCATATAGTCTGACCCGAAGCTGTTGTATAGCCACATCAGGAGGTAAACAACAGTCAAGGACCAGGTAATCAGACTCAGGAAGGATGATGGGGCGTTCACAAGAAACGACCAAGAGGTATGTGAGGATCTCAACATGAGATTTAAAGAAGTATTTACAGTGGAAACAGGTAGGACTCCAGGAAATCAGAACAGGGAGGTACACCAACAAGTGCTGGATGAGGTACACATAACCGAGGAGGAGGTGAAGAAGCTGCTATGTGAACTTGATACCTCAAAGGTGGTGGGACTAGACAACATCTCTCTGTGGGTCCTTAGAGAGGAAGCAGAGATGATGTCTGTGCCACTAGCAAAGATCTTCAACAGATGATGTGAAGTTAATGAGAAGAATTAAATTGGTCGAGGTTCAGGCAGCACTACAAAGAGACCTGGGCAGGCTACAAGCCTGGTCCCTCAACTGGCTCCTTGAATTTAACCTCACCAAATGCAAAGTCATGAAGTTCGAGGAAGGGCAAAGAAGACCGCAGACGCAGTATAGGTGGCCAAAGACTGCAAACTTCACTCAAGGAAAAAGATCTTGGGGCGAATATAATACCGAGCACATCTCCTGAGACGCACATCAATCAGATAACTGCTGCAGCATACGAGCGTCTGGCAAACCTAAGGATAGCGTTCCGATACTTCAGTAGGGAATCGTTCAAGACCTCTGTACACCATATACGTCAGGCCCATACTGGAATATGCAGCACCAGTTTGGAATCCACACCTGGTTAAGCACGTCGATAAATTAGAGAAAATGCAAAGGTTTGCAACAAGACTAGTCCCAGAGCTAAGGGTATTGTCCTAAGGAAAATTGGCCTGACGACACTGGAGGACAGGAGGGTCAGGGGAGACATAATAACGATACATAAAATACTGTGCAGAATAGACAAGGTGAACAAAGACAGGATGTTCCAGAGATGGGTCGCAGAAACAAAGAGTCACAGTTGGAAGTTGAAGGCTCAGATGAGTCAAAGGGATGTTAGGAAGTATTTCTTCAGTCATAGAGTTGTCATGAAGTGAAATAGCCTAGAAAGTGACGTAGTGGAGGCGGGAACCATACATAGTTTTTAGGCGAGGTTTGATGAAGCTCATGGAGCAGTGACCTAGTACCAGTCAGTGAAGACGTGGGGCCAGGAGCTATGACTCGACCCCTGCAACCACAAATAGGTGAGTACACACACACACACACAAACACCCACAAACACTCCCTCACAAACAATCCTGCACACATATATACAAACCCTCAGTGCCACACACACACACACACACACACACACACACACACACATGCAGGGAGGCAACAATGAGTCATGGTACGTGACGAGGTATCAGGGTGGACGCCTGTGATGAGCAGGGCTCCACAGGGGTCAGTCCTTGGACCAATGCTGTTTCTGATATGTGAATGAGATGACAGAAGGGATAGACTCAGAAGTGTCCCTGCATCCAGATGATATGAAGCTAATGAGGAAAATTAAGTTGGATGAGGATCAGGCAGGACTAGGGCTGGACAGGCTGGAAGCCTTGCCAATCAACTGTCTCCTCGAATTTAACCCTGCCAAATGCAAAGTCATGAAGATCGGGAAAGGCAAAGAGGACGACAGATAGAGTATAGGCTAGGTGGCCAAAGACTGCAAACCTCACTCATGGAAAATGACCTTGGGCGGAGTGATACCAGCAAGTGAGGAAGGGGCGCAGGTATAGAAGATGACAGGTCCCATGCAGAAGCACGACCAGGACACTAAAAGTTACAGGAAATAATAAGAGAGACAATGACTGTGCAAACGTGATCTAGAGACACTAAAGGAAAGGCAATGGGAGGAGGATAGGGAGAGGTCAGTCTTTATTCCTGGGCTTCAGGAGAATGAAGTGACAGACGGCAGAAAGAAAAACAAGAGATTGCAAAGATCAAAGAAATAGGCGAGGAGGACGTGACTGAGATAATAAATTTTCAGAGAAGTGTGGGGTGCTCGAAAGTGAGAAATCTACCAGTCAAACTGATTTTCAAGACAGAAACGGTGCGGAACATGATCATGCAGGAGAAACCAAGGTTGCAGGAATCATTAACATACAAGAGAGTGTTCCTAGACTGCGATGGAACGAGAACAGAACGACAGCAGCTGGGGGGGAGGACATAGAAAAGAAAGGGGCTAGAAAGAGAGACAACCAGAGCCGGGCATAGCAACAAGCACAAACGTACGAAGAACCACCCTCAGAGCCCCACAGCCAAATATATTATCTCAGTGCAAACCACAATCCACAGTCACAGACCCCATCCCCCCGAATGCAGTGATGGGGAGGAAATTGAAGGTATGGTACACCATCGCTGATGGAATAACGAATAAGCGGGAGGAGTGGTACGAAAGGATCAAAGAGGCATCACCTGACATCATAACTCTCACAGAAACCAAGTACACATGAATGATATTTAAATACCCACGTGATACCTAGATAATTCGTAAAAGTTTAAAGAAGTGTACTAATTTTGTGATACTCCAGATATGATGAAACACGTGATATTCCTGTCTTTATTACCAAGCTTTTCCATAAGTTTATTATGAGCTTATTTCTGTTTCCTAGACAATCTTCGAAGAGAAATGAAGCATGTACATGACAGATACTTAGCTCACAACTGTATGAATTCGTTTCCTCAACTCAACAGTCCTCTAGGAGTGTTTAGTTATGAAGATATGTAATGCAGAACATGTCTTTATTTGTGATGACCTGTCACTCTGGACTGGGGCAAATTTACGTTACAGAAAGCTTAGGTTAGGTAAGGTTTGTCAAGAAACAGAGTAAATGTTTCCTAATGCGGGTCTTAGTCACATGGCCTGCAGCTGGAGCTTTTGGTCATTTGACCGAGTCCTTCCGCTGGCTTCCAAGTCCTACCCTTAAAATTAAATTTATAATTGTAACTACTTTTTATATATGATGTTACAGAGAAACCCAGTAGAAAACGATCCTAGTTTTAGTGGTGTAGTGTGGAAGAGACCTTGAGAGAGGTTTCTTTGCAGTCGTGTACATGAAGTTTTGTTAGTGTTACGCAAAAATGTGGGATACCTGGGGGCTTCAGCTTTGTCTAAGGGCAAAGGTAAAAGTTACACACATCTCAAGCATAAACAGGCCACCCATGGCTATCCCAGTCAAAACAAAGCGCTAAACCAGTATGTGTTACTTCAATGGGTTGGTTAACAGAGGGTTAGGTTAGGCAAAAATCCCAGTTAGGAAAATATATCTATTTATTCAACATAACACTATATACACACTCTAGAAACACCTTAATCCTAAATGCCCAAATGAGGGTACACAAGAAACAGCTGGCTGGAGGTCCAGCCACCATAACCAGTAGGCCAAGTCAGTGCCAGACCGTCACTACTCCACTACAAACCCCATTTCTTATTTCCTCACTCATCCCACAGCACCCTAACCATGTCAGAGCCTAGATGAACATACAGGTAAGCCATAGGAGAGCCTATGGCTTGAGTTGGTTAAACAAAAGGAGTACACAACTACAAACTTAGCTTAAACACAGCATCTCCGACGCCATCCTCCACACCATGCTGACCCCACGTGACTGACCCCAGCCACACTTACCCCGCATACCCAAAACACATTTGGAAAATAACTACCTAGAAGTACTTTACAGTGCCCCCAAATGCACATTATGAATTATAAAATTATTCTTTACAGTTATAACATTCATACTTTAGGGCCATTTCCCCCACTATTGTACTTACAATGTCATGCAGAACCCTGCATAACACACCCACCCCTAGACCATAGTTCTCACTCTGCTAGCGGGGTCCCTACGGACACCGTTAGGCAAAAGGAAAAAGAAAGAAAATAACCCCAAAATTAGGGCTGAGGCAACACAAAAAAAACCCGGGGGAATGACCCCCATCAATCACTGTCTTTGGTACTACAAATATGCAATTTTAAACAAACGAGGTACATTTTCAGACTGTGAAACTCGCGAAACATAAAAGTGATCAAGTTCTATGCCAAACGACCCACAGTCACGCTCTTAGACAATTGTTTAGGAAAAGGCACCTCCACCCCCCCGGGCCAACAGTGGCGGGGCTTTTTACCTAAATTACATAAAGCAAACTTATAAGTGAGCAATTTAATTTTGTAAAAAAGTGCCCCCTGAGAATCCCGTTTTATGAAGAAAACACCAAATTTTCAATTGTTTGAAAGGGCAACCAAACTGTAGGTGCCCAAAAAAAACTTTTTAAAAAATAAATAATTTTCCAGGGGTTCAAAGAAAAGGGAAAAAAGATTTACATGTTAAATTTTACTTAGAAAAACAACATCACATTATCCCCCATCCACCAATTTTTTTTTAAAAAAAAACTGGTTCCCCCTGACACACCTGTGGAATCAGGAGAGCACAGGGGGGGAAAAATATCGGCCCAAAAACAAAAGGGGGGGGTAGTCACATAATCTTGTTGGGGGGACTGGGCATAAAACCCTGGAGTCTCACTGAAGACCCCCCAAAAAATGGACTCCCAGGCCGACACCTACATGTCATTCCAAGGACCCTGGAGTCACCCCAGCGGTGATCCAAAAAGGAAAAATTGAAAAGAGTCCTGTAGAACCAAAACATCTCGGATCAAGAGACATGACCCAAACAGTGGGGGGCATCACTGCCAGCCCCACATTCACTAAAATGTTAGGTCCAACAGTCCCTATACCAACATAAAACAGAGGCGAGGCATTCCAGCCAACACCTAAGAAAAAAGTAGCATACCTTATCTAGGCATGGCACTTGATGTGACTACCACCCAAAACACACAAACACTAGGGAATCCTGATACCTCCAACTCCAGCTCAACCTGCCCTTCCCCTTTGGGTGGTCCAGGGTTCCATCTATTCGTCTACTGCAAATCACTGCAAAATAAGAATAGATAAGTGATCTATACACTGCATCACGCATTTTAAACACTAGACAAGGCATCAGCAACCACATTCTCCGCTCCCTTCACATAATGAATCACAAGATTAAGAGGTTGGAGAAACAAGGCCCACCTTGTAAGTCTCTGTGGTTCCTCATTAAGTGAAGGAAACGTAAAGGATTATGGTCACTATACACAGTTATAGGGTGAACTGATGATGATATATACACCTCAAAATGTTGCACTGCCATCACTAATGCAAGAGCCTCTTTTTCTATGGTGGCATAGTGCTGCTGGTGTTTCTTCAGTTTTGCCGAAAAGTAGCTGACTTGCAATAATTGTCCGCTACTTCTTGCAGTAACACAGCCCCAACACCAGTATCACTGGCATCTACTTGTAGAGAAAATGGCAATGTGAAATTAGGACTAGCCAGCACAGGAGCACTTGTAAAGCAAGCTTTTACATGTTCAAATGCCCTCTGACACTTCATATCCAACACAAATGTACGCTTGGGGCTAGTCAGGTCAGCGAGTGGAGAGATCACCTTTGACAAATTTGGACAGAACTTTCTCTAAAATGTCACCATGCCCACAAAACGCATAACCTCCTTCCGGGTCTTTGGTACAGGATAATTGTCTATAGCCTCCACCTTGGCATTCACTGGGGCCACCTTCCCCTGGCCAATAACATGTCCTAGAAAAGTTACCTGGGCTTGCCCGAAAACACTCTTTGCCAAATTAACTGTAAGTTGAGCACCAGCGAGCCTAGAGAAAAGCTCTCTAAGCTGCCTCACATGCTCTGTCCAACAGTCGCTAAAAATAACCAGGTCATCAATATAACACCTCACGCCCTTTAGGCCACGTATAACTTCCTGCATTCTACGTTGAAAACAGGAGGGTGCATTACGAAGCTCAAAGGGGAGAACTTTGTACTGAAAAAGCCCATCTGGCATAACAAAAGCAGAGATGTTACTGGCACGTGGGGTTAAAGGTATCTGGTAATAATCCTTCAACAGGTCTAACTTACTTACATATTTAGCTCCCCCCACTGCATCAATGACATCTTCCATTCTGGGAAGAGGAAAACAATCAGCCTTAGTTATTAAATTAACCTTACGGTAGTCAGTGCACATCTTCATGGTGCCATCTGGTTTGGGAACCATCAGACAGGGGGATGCCCACTCACTCTCGCTTGGTATTATTAAATCATTGTCAAGTAGAAATTTCACCTCCTTCTCCATACTTTTTCTCTTTTGTGGGTTCATTCTGTAAGGGACCTGCCGAATTGGTTCAGCTTCCCTTACATCTATATCATGGGGCTTTAGCTTGCTTACACGAGGGATATCCCCAAACAAATCTTCAAAATTCCAGAGAAGCTGAACCATCTCAGCAACCCTTTCCTTACTAAGACATAACATACATTGTGAAGGATCTTTTAACAATGCCCTGTTACTAAGGTGTACATCTGTGGCCCCCTGTGCATCAGCGTGTGCCCCTGGGTCACCTACTATATTTACACATGCCACACCTCTTTGGTGGTACCTTTTCAGCCTGTTTATATGTACCACCCGTTCAGACTTCCATCGCCCAGGTGTGTGAATTCTGTAATTTTGATCTGTGACCTTTTCCACCACCTTGTATGGCCCACTGAACTTTGCTTTTAAGGCATTACCAGACACCGGCTCCAATGCTAGTACCTCCTCTCCCACTTCAAAGGTACGAGGCACGGCCTTGCGGTCAAATTGTTTCTTCATCTTGGTTTGGCTGATGTGCAGGTTCTCAGCCACCAGACACTTCATGTGAGTCAAACGGTCTCTGAAAGCGAGAAAATCCTCCATGGGCAGCCTCACAATCCTCACCGAGCCAGTAATCCTTCAAAATCGTCAGTGGTCCCCATACTTGGTGACCATAGATCAGTTCGAAGGGACTATAGCGTAATGAGTCCTGAGTGCTGTCCCGCATGGCAAATAAAAGGAGGGGGATACCCTCATCCCAGTCCTTCTGGTACTGGGCACAATAAGCCCGCAACATAGTTTGGAGAGACTGGTGAAACCGCTCCACAACCCCTTGACTCTCTGGGTGATAGTCGGTGGAGGTCGTCATTAAACTCCCCCAAAACCGTGTGAAAATGTTTAGATGTAAAATTTGACCCCTGATCTGTTTGAATTTCCATAGGGATCCCGACGTGCGTAAAAAAATTCACCAATGCTCTCAAGACCACGCGCGTTGTAATTTTATGAAGTGGAATGGCCTCCGGAAACCTGGTAGAGGAACAAATAATAGTAAGTGACTACTGGTTTCCCATCTTGGTCCTGGGTAGTGGCCCCACACAATCCACAACCAGCCTACTAAAAGGTTCTCCGGCTACTGTAATAGGGTTAAGAAGGGCAGGTTTAATTCCCTGATTAGGTTTTCCTACCCTTTGGTAAACTGGGCATGATTCTACATACTTACCCACTGATTCCCATACCTGGGGTAAGTAAAAATGTTTAGAAATCTTGCCCATAGTCTTTTTAACACCTAAATGTCCTCCCATGGAAACATCGTGGGCCAAACACAAAACCTGATACCTAAATGGTTCCGGCACCACCACTTGGAAGAGTGCCTGCCTTGCTCCATCATTAGATGTCGCATCCGATAGGGTCTTTCGCATCAAAATACAGTCTGCAAAAAAGAAACATTTAGTTAGTTGAGAGGCCTCTTCCTCGGTAACAGCAGATGACCGAATAGCTTTTAGGGTGTCGTCACACCCCTGGGCTTCGATCAGCTGCTCTCGAGTAGGAGTAGCCCCCCCTATACCAGCTCCAAGACCCCCACTCAAACAGGGTCCTGCCTGGGATGGTTCATCACAACCCCGAGCCAACTGCAGGCTAGGCTCGAGGAATAGATTTCCCAAACCCAAATCATCCCCAGGATCTGAAGAGTCACAGAGAGGGGCTGCCCTCTTATCTTTTTACATTTTCCTGGTTACTGCACACACCGGAAATAACTTGGGCAAGGTAGCCCTAGCTTTTTCCTCCGAACTCTGTGAGGCTGGGTCCCTCCAAACCAGAGGTTCCTCACTTTCAAGACAACCCATGACATTATTGCCTAAGAGTAAGTCAACAGCTGCACAAGGCATATCCTCTGTGATACCTACAGCTAAGTAACCACACTGGTATGCAGACTCCACCCATAACCTGAGCACTGGAGTCTTGACAGTGAATCCAGTAATTCCTTTGAGCAAAACGTCCCAGTGTATGTGTCATCCGACACTGGCAGTATGCCCCTACGAAGCAAGGTGTACATGCTACCAGTGTCCCTCAAACACATAACACCTGTTACCCTACCTTCATTTTGGTGTAAGGCCACGGTGGACTTGCTTGTAAAGACCTTCATCCGAGGGTCCAAAACTGCTGAGTTACCTGATATACCCGGAGGTGGTGCTTCAATATTAGCTACCGTGTGGGTACCTGGTGTATCTACCTGAGAAACTCCAGCAAGCGCCTGATCTCTACGCATCTTCTTGCAATACGGCTGCAGATGGCCCTGTTTATGACAATAAGTACAGTAGTAGGGTTTAAAGGTCCCCTGCCCATTTGACCTAGGTTGGATCCCTTGACTCTGGGGAACTGGGCTCGTCCCATCTGTTCCTTGTAGTCCTGGACCTGTGACAGCTGACTTAAAACCTCCTCGGGTAGGTACTGGAAAAGTAGGCTTAGTAAAACTTTGGCGGTTATTAGGATGATAAATGGGTGGCTTAAACTTCTGAAATTTCTTATTCCTATTGGTGGGTGGAGAAAACTTACCAATATTAGTATGTGCGGGGGTGGTAATTACTACCAAATTTTTGGTTAGCTAAAAATCTGTCACCCAGCTCTAAAGCATTATTAAAATCATAAAGATCCTTCTCCTCAAGATATGCCTTAAGGTTAGGAGGAACATTTCTCAAAAGATCCTCTAACAAAATTAAGGTAATTACACCCTCATAATTGCCTACCACCCCCTTTGAGTGGCACCACCTATTTAGAAGTGACATCTTCTCCTTACCATATTCCACCAAAGACTGCCCTGACTGAAACTTTAGTCCTCTAAACTTCTGCCGGTATCTTTCCGGCAACATTTGATAAGCCAGTAAAACTACCTCTTTTAGTTTATGATAATCAGAAAAGGCCGATCCCTCTAAAGAACTAACAGCCTGTAACCCTTTACCAACTAATTGGGTTCTTGCTAATGTCGCCCATTCCTTTTCCGGCCAAACTTGGGATTTGGCCGTATTTTCAAATAACAGAAAAAACTGGTCTGGATCTTTCTCTAGGAATTTGGGCACAAATTTTATGGCTTTATCCAAATGAAAAACATCGACCCTCGTGTCTGTGGCTGGGTGAGAAGCAAGCTGCCTCTCTTCAGCCCGTGGCTAGCGCGACGGGCTGGAGTTTTGAGACTCTATGACCGCGGGTTCAATCCCGGCCGGGGGTATGGTTGAGCCCTAAACTCCTCTAAGGCTCTCTGTTCCTGGATCTTTGTACGTTCAGTCCTTAACCGTTCCTTTTCTTCTGCAACTAGGGCTAATTTCATTTGTAAAATTTCTACTTCCTTATCCAGGTCCTTATCATGGGAATTGGATTCAATATCACCTTCCAAATACATGTCATCCCCAGAATTTTCACTAGTGTCAGCCATTTTGAGAAATAATAGCACCAAATCTTGCTATTATCCACAAAACTTACTGATATAAAATAATAAAACACATAGCAAAGTACATACACTGAAATAGTATATTCACAAGGAGTGATTGTCATGTGACTCCCCAAAATTAAACAGGATTGCACACAAGAAAATCCTGGCAGAAAAAATGGAGCTACTGCACCTGCAAAGGAAAATTATTCCCAGAAATTTAGGTAAACATAACCCCCTAAAAATCAGCAAGATTGTACCTGCAAGGGCAAATTATGCACAAACTATCAGGTATTAATAACACCCTAAAAATCAACAATATGGCACAGAAAGGTAAATTATTCACAGAGTATTAGTTTATAATAACACCCTAAAAACCAGCAATATTGCACACAAAGGTAAATTATTATTTTAGTGTGAGTGTTATAGTGAATGCTTCCTCTGACCAACCCAGTAAAGAATGGTTATTGATTTTCCAGGTTGCAAACTTGAATTACCACATAAAATTTGATAATTCTCCCATATACAGGCCCCCATGTTACGCAAAAATGTGGGATACCTAGGGGCTTGAGCTTTGTCTAAGGGAAAAGGTAAAAGTTACACACATCTCAAGCATAAACAGGCCACCCAGGGCTATCCCAGTCAAAAGAGAAAGCGCTAAACCAGTAAGTGTTACTTCAATGGGTTGGTTAACAAGAGGGTTAGGCAAAAATCTCAGTTAGGAAAATATATCTATTTATTCAACATAACACTATATACACCCTCTAGAAACACCTTAATCCTAAACGCCCAAATGAGGATACACAAGAAACAGCTGGCTGGAGGTCCAGCCACCATAACCACTAGGCCTAGTCAGCGCCAGGTCGTCACTACTCCACTACCAACCCCATTTCTTATTTCCTCACTCAATCCCACAGCACCCCGACCATGTCAGAGCCCAGGTGGGCATACAGGTACGCCATAGAAGAGCCTATGGCTTGGGTTAGCTAAACAAAAGTACACAACTACAAACTTAGCTTAAACACACAGCAGCTCCGACGCCAGCCTCCACACCATGCTGACCCCACATGACTGCCCCAGCCACGCTCACTCCGCGTACCCTAACACACTTGGAAAATAACTACCTAGAAGGATTTCCTTATAATTACAGTTAGAGTACTTTACAGTGCCCCCAAATGCACATTATGAATTACAAAATTATTCTTTACAGTTATAACATTCATACTATTATGGCACACTTCTCCACTATATGTACATTACAACGTCATGCAGAACCCTGCATAACAGTTAGGATGAAAACATCTTGATTCTGCTCGTTGATGGAGTGTTGACAAAGAACAGCAGCTTCGATCATTACCATTTATTAGAACTAATTTTGGCCATTACTCTACAATTTACAGCTATAGAGCTAAGTAACTGTAAAAAGACCCATGAATTTTTTTCAAAGAGGCCTACAGAAGCAATAGAAGTTGTAGCGCTTAATTTGATACACATATAGCAGTAGATTAATTTGTAAAGCGTTAATTATTAAGAAGTATATTTAAAACATGGAAAATTATTGCCAGACGCAACTAAAATTGCATCTGTCGAATAAGATTAGATCACGTTTCTAAAATCTTGGCTAACTTGTAATTATATCTTGTTTCTAAAACTACGACAATATTAAAAATTACAAGATTCAGAATCTAAAGCGAGATTCATAATTACATCTTGCTTCTAAAAATTACCACCTGCTTACAAAATGGCAGGTAACTTTTAAAGGTTTCTTTTGTTACCAAATTTGAATCCCAATCCTATATAACAAATAAAAGCATTGCGTGCTACAACCCACTTTTTTTCATATTACCATCTGGATGACCATCTTCATTAGAACCAACCTTACCATGTCAGTCACCTCAAACAGTGACTAGCAACTTTAAATTAAGATTGTGTCTTCCTTCAGCTACGACATGAGGAACGGTCCAGCAACTCACTGGAAGAACCCAGCCCACCTAGGACTCCGGGCCACATTCGAGGCAGCAAAGAACGCCCTTAATATTCAGAGGGTGCAGTCTGCTGACCAGGGAACTTACCGCTGCAGGGTCGACTTCAGGGTTAATCCAACACTTACATTCATTTCGAACCTCTCCGTTGTTGGTAAGTATACTTTCAGTCACCTTCAACCTCCCCAGAGTTGATAAGTCAACACTGTCACTTTCGACCTTCCCTGTGTTGATAATTGTATCTTCTGTCTCTTCCAGCATTCTTAGTATTGATAAGTGTATCCCCTGTCGTTTCCAGCTTTCCCAGTGTTGATAAGTGTATCCTCTGTCGCTACTAGCCTTCCCAGTGTTGATAAGTGTATCCTCTGTCGCCTCCAGCCAACCACGAGCTGGTGTATGTACTCTCTCATCTTTGGCCATTCACTTTATCACCAGAATGGGCAGGTTCGATTCCTGCTGTGCGATGAGAGATGATGTTTTTAAAAAAATTTCTTCCGTTTACGAACTGCTAAGAATTCCAAAATCTTTTTCGAGATTCACTGCATGTAGCAGTGTTTGATGAAATAGCTTATTATAAGCCTGGTGTTCCAGAGCATGGGATTCACCACTGAGCCTCGTCTACGCGTACATACTTGTGTGAGAAATCACCAAGGCGGTTTTCATCCGGTTCAGAATGACTTTTTGCGAAATTATGGCATACACAAATTTTCGCTTGCCTCATAATAAAAGCGTTGGTATTAAGCAAAAATCGTAAGTTTTGCCTATTCAGCACGACATAATATATATATATATATATATATATATATATATATATATATATATATATATATATATATATATATATATATATATATATATATATATATATATATATATATATATATATATTTTTTTTTTTATTATCACACCGGCCGATTCCCACCAAGGCAGGGTGGCCCGAAAAAGAAAAACTTTCACCATCATTCACTCCATCACTGTCTTGCCAGAAGGGTGCTTCACACTACAGTTTTTAACTGCAACATTAACACCCTCCTTCAGAGTGCAGGCACTGTACTTCCATCTCCAGGACTCAAGTCCGGCCTGCCGGTTTCCCTGAATCCCTTCATAAATGTTACTTTGCTCACACTCCAACAGCACGTCAAGTATTAAAAACCATTTGTCTCCATTCACTCCTATCAAACACGCTCACGCATGCCTGCTGGAAGTCCAAGCCCTCGCACACAAAACCTCCTTTACCCCCTCCCTCCAACCCTTCCTAGGCCGACCCCTACCCCGCCTTCCTTCCACTACAGACTGATACACTCTTGAAGTCATTCTGTTTCGCTCCATTCTCTCTACATGTCCGAACCACCTCAACAACCTTCCTCAGCCCTCTGGACAACAGTTTTGGTAATCCCGCACCTCCTCCTAACTTCCAAACTACGAATTCTCTGCATTATATTCACACCACACATTGCCCTCAGACATGACATCTCCACTGCCTCCAGCCTTCTCCTCGCTGCAACATTCATCACCCACGCTTCACACCCATATATAGAGCGTTGGGTAAAACTATACTCTCATACATTCCCCTCTTTGCCTCCAAGGACAAAGTTCTTTGTCTCCACAGACTCCTAAGTGGCACCACTCACTCTTTTTCCCTCATCAATTCTATGATTCACCTCATCTTTCATAGACCCATCCGCTGACACGTCCACTCCCAAATATCTGAATACGTTCACCTCCTCCATACTCTCTCCCTCCAATCTGATATTCAATCTTTCATCACCTAATCTTTTTGTTATCCTCATAACCTTACTCTTTCCTGTATTCACCTTTAATTTTCTTCTTTTGCACACCCTACCAAATTCATCCACCAATCTCTGCAACTTCTCTTCAGAATCTCCCAAGAGCACAGTGTCATCAGCAAAGAGCAGCTGTGACAACTCCCACTTTGTGTGTGATTCTTTATCTTTTAACTCCACGCCTCTTGCCAAGACCCTCGCATTTACTTCTCTTACAACCCCATCTATAAATATATTAAACAACCACGGTGACATCACACATCCTTGTCTAAGGCCTACTTTTACTGGGAAAAAATTTCCCTCTTTCCTACATACTCTAACTTGAGCCTCACTATCCTCGTAAAAACTCTTCACTGCTTTCAGTAACCTACCTCCTACACCATACACTTGCAACATCTGCCACATTGCCCCCCTATCCACCCTGTCATACGCCTTTTCCAAATCCATAAATGCCACAAAGACCTCTTTAGCCTTATCTAAATACTGTTCACTTATATGTTTCACTGTAAACACCTGGTCCACACACCCCCTACCTTTCCTAAAGCCTCCTTGTTCATCTGCTATCCTATTCTCCGTCTTACTCTTAATTCTTTCAATTAATAACTCTACCATACACTTTACCAGGTACACTCAACAGACTTATCCCCCTATAATTTTTGCACTCTCTTTTATCCCCTTTGCCTTTATACAAAGGAACTATGCATGCTCTCTGCCAATCCCTAGGTACCTTACCCTCTTCCATACATTTATTAAATAATTGCACCAACCACTCCAAAACTATATCCCCACCTGCTTTTAACATTTCTATCTTTATCCCATCAATCCCGGCTGCCTTACCCCTTTCATTTTACCTACTGCCTCACGAACTTCCCCCACACTCACAACTGGCTCTTCCTCACTCCTACAAGATGTTATTCCTCCTTGCCCTATACACGAAATCACAGCTTCCCTATCTTCATCAACATTTAACAATTCCTCAAAATATTCCTTCCATCTTCCCAATACCTCTAACTCTCCATTTAATAACTCACCTCTCCTATTTTTAACTGACAAATCCATTTGTTCTCTAGGCTTTCTTAACTTGTTAATCTCACTCCAAAAACTTTTTCTTATTTTCAACAAATTTGTTGATAACATCTCACCCACTCTCTCATTTGCTCTCTTTTTACATTGCTTCACCACTCTCTTAACTTCTCTCTTTTTCTCCATATACTCTTCCCTCCTTGCATCACTTCTACTTTGTAAAAACTTCTCATATGCTAACTTTTTCTCCCTTACTACTCTCTTTACATCATCATTCCACCAATCGCTCCTCTTCCCTCCTGCACCCACTTTCCTGTAACCACAAACTTCTGCTGAACACTCTAACACTACATTTTTAAACCTACCCCATACCTCTTCGACCCCATTGCCTATGCTCTCATTAGCCCATCTATCCTCCAATAGCTGTTTATATCTTACCCTAACTGCCTCCTCTTTTAGTTTATAAACCTTCACCTCTCTCTTCCCTGATGCTTCTATTCTCCTTGTATCCCATCTACCTTTTACTCTCAGTGTAGCTACAACTAGAAAGTGATCTGATATATCTGTGGCCCCTCTATAAACATGTACATCCTGAAGTCTACTCAACAGTCTTTTATCTACCAATACATAATCCAACAAACTACTGTCATTTCGCCCTACATCATATCGTGTTATACTTATTTATCCTCTTTTTCTTAAAATATGTATTACCTATAACTAAACCCCTTTCTATACAAAGTTCAATCAAAGGGCTCCCATTATCATTTACACCTGGCACCCCAAACTTACCTACCACACCCTCTCTAAAAGTTTCTCCTACTTTAGCATTCAAGTCCCCTACCACAATTACTCTCTCACTTGGTTCAAAGGCTCCTATACATTCACTTAATATCTCCCAAAATCTCTCTCTCTCCTCTGCATTCCTCTCTTCTCCAGGTGCATACACGCTTATTATGACCCACTTCTCGCATCCAACCTTTACTTTAATCCACATAATTCTTGAATTTACACATTCATATTCTCTTTTCTCCTTCCATAACTGATCATTTAACATTACTGCTACCCCTTCCTTTGCTCTAACTCTCTCAGATACTCCAGATTTATATATATATATATATATATATATATATATATATATATATATATATATATATATATATATATATATATATATATATATATACATATATATATATATATATTATATATATATATATATATATATATATATATATTATAATATATACATATATATATATATATATATATATATATATATATATATATATATATATATATATATATATATATATATATATGCAAATAAGATCACAGTAAACAGGTGATTTCAGAATATGCAAAACAACCACTCTGAAAGATAGAGAAATTCCAAGCGCTTTCGTGATTACTCACATTATCAAGGAATTATGAAAGTAAAGCATCCAAGGAAGCTATATAAGGGGTCTGGCCAGCACCTCACTATCAGATCCCACAACGGTTTAAACACCTGACGCGCGCCGACCCAACTTGGATAGGTCCTTTGCACAACTCACCCACAAACTATTCTACCCAAGAAAATTTAAAAATTATTATTTGTCCAGTGTATTATTAAATTCTTCCCAAATTCTATTAATTATAAATGGATCTAATTTATATAAACCAAAGGAAAATTCATATTATTGTCAAAACTGCTTTTTATGAAACAAGATTCAATTATATTCCTGTCGACCATGGACTTGCTTGATACTACTTTCTCAACTTTTTGAAAATCAATTGGATGGTTAAAATCTCTTACATGAATAAATAGAGCATTGGAATCTTGTCCAGTTCTAATGCTATATTTATGTTGTTTTAATCTTAGTTCGAGATTTTTACCAGTTTGACCGTAATAAACTTTATCGCAAATTTTACAAGGAATCTTATAGACACATCCATCAGCATTTTGGGGGGAATTCTTTATCAAAAGTTTTTTTACTGTATCAAGATTTTTGAATACAACTTTAATATTAAAAGTCTTAGAAGAGAAGGCATATCAACCAAGTTTTCATGGTAAGGGAGAACCAACATATTTTTAGTTGAATAAGGCTGGTTGTCCCTTTTTGGATTGTAAAAAGTATTTCTAGCAACTTTAAAAGATTTATCAATTACATTTCTTGGGTATTTTAAATCATTACCTATTTCATAAATTTTGGATATTTCCTCATTTATGAACTCAGGACTACAAATTCGTAAAGCTCTCAAAAACATTGATGAGAAAACAGACAGTTTGACTCTATCTTGATGCGAGGAATAATAGTGGACATAGGAACAGTTATTTGTAGGTTTTCTGTAAATTTTAAATTTGAATTCATTATTACCCTTAATGATTAAAACATCTAGAAAAGGCAATGAGTTATTTTCTTCAAACTCAACAGTAAAGTTTATAGAATGGGCTAAGCTATTTAATTTTCCAAGGAAATGGTGTATATCTACATTTTTGGGCATAAGACACAAAATATCATCAACATATCTGAACCATTTAGCTCTATTAGGGAGGATTGTGTTAAGCAACCTTGTTTCAAAAAATTCCATGTATAGGTTACTAAGAACAGGTGAAAGAGGATTTCCCATTGCCATACCAAACTTCTGAGTGTAAAACTTATCATTAAATACAAATTTTGCATCAACAATGCAAAGTTTAATAAGTTTAATGATAGTAGGAACTGGCAATGGTAAGTCATAGTTAACGAGTTCTTCAGATAAGAAACTTAATAAATCATCAACAGGAACTTTCGTAAACAAAGAAGTAACATCAGAGTGGTTGTTTTCCATATATATATATATATATATATATATATATATATATATTATATATATATATATATATATATATATATATATATATATATATATATATATATATATATATATGTAGTGCCGAATAAGCAGAACTTGCGATCTTGGCTTAAATAGCAACGCTCATCTTGCCACATAGGACAAGTGAAAATTTGTGTATGCAATAATTTCGCCAAAATCATTCTGAATCTAACGAAAAAATATATTTGATTGTGTTTGTTTAGTACTAAATTATTGTAAACGTATTTAAAATATATTTAGTTGAGTTAGGCTAAAATAAATTGCTCTTGTTATAATAAGGTTAGGTAAGTTTTCTAAGATTCTTTTGGTGCAAAATTAAAATTTTTTACATTAACATTAATGAAAAAATATATCATTAAACGCATAAGAGAAAATTTCAGAAATGACCTAATTTTAAATGAGTTCTTGCTAATTGACCAGTTTTACATATTCGGCACGACATTATTATATATATAATATATATATATTATATATATATATATATTATATATATATATATACATATATATATATTATTATATATATTATATCTATATATATATATATATATATATATATATATATATATATATATATTATATATATATATATAATATATATATATATATATATATATATATATATATATATATATTATATATATATATATAATATATATATATATATATATTTTATATATATATATATATATATATATATATATATATATATATATATATATATATATCACGAAACAAGTAATTTTGAACCATTTACCAAACTGCGGTATGCCAGAGCTTGACCCTACTACACATTGTCAAGCCTCAAGAGGCAACACAACGTACCTGCCGCAGTTTGGTAAATGATTCAAAATCAGCTCAGATGTATCCACACCACCGTGTGTTCTCGGATGATGGGTACAACATCTAGATGGCTGGATGCGTCATTCATGAGAATTGTGGTCTCGTGCACTAGAGCATCATCTGTCTTTCGCTCACCATGAGACGGGCCAAAGCAGCATGGTTTGACTCCTTGGCTAGTGCAGTGTTGTTATTGATCAATACCATTCGTTCGTGGGTACAATAATATATATATACCTATTTATATATATATTTTTCTTTTCATCAAACCAGCCGTATCCCACCGAGGCAGGGTGGCCCATAAAGAAAAACAAATGTTTCTCTTTTTAAATTTAGTAATTTATACAGGAGAAGGGGTTACTTGCCCTTTGCTCCCGGCGTTTTAGTCGCCTCTTACAACACGCATGGCTTACGGAGGAAGAATTCTGTTCCCCTTTCCCATGGAGGTAAGAGGAAATAAACAAGAACAAGAACTAGAAAGAAAATAGAAGAAAACCCAGAGGTGTGTGTATGTATGAATATGCTTGTACATGTATGTGTAGTGTGACCTAAGTGTAAGTAGAAGTATCAAGACGTACCTGAAATCTTGCATGTTTATGAGACAGAAAAAAGGACACCAGCAATCCTACCATCATGTAAAACAATTACAGGCTTTCGTTTTACACTCACTTGGCACGACGGTAGTACCTCCCTGGGCGGCTGTCCTCGAAAAGGTTGGAAGGAAGGGGTAAGGGTAGTTTTGTGGGCGAGGGGCTTGGACCTCCAGCAGGCGTGCGTGAGCGTGTTCGATAGGAGTGAATGGAGACGAATGGTATTTGGAACCTAACGATCTGTTGGAGTGTGAGCAGGGTAATATTTAGTTAAGGGATTCAGGGAAACCGGTTATTTTTATATAGCCGGACTTGAGTCCTGGAAATGGGAAGTACAATGCCTGCACTTTAAAGGAGGGGTTTGGGATATTGACTGTTTGGAGGGATATGTTGTGTAACTTTATACGTATATGCTTCTAAGCTTTTGTGTTCTGAGCACCTCTGCAAAAACAGTGATTATGTGTGAGTTAGGTGAAAGAGTTGAATGATGATGAAAGTGTTTTCTTTTTGGGGATTTTCTTTCTCTCTGGGTCACCCTGCCTCGGTGGGAGACGGCCGACTTATTAAATATATATATATTATATATATATATATATATATATATATATATATATATATATATATATATATTATATATATCAACAAGTCGGCCGTCTCCCACCGAGGCAGGGTGACCCAAAGAGAAAGAAAATCCCCAAAAGAAAATACTTTCATCATTATTCAACCCCTTTCACCTCACTCACACATAATCACTGTTTTTGTAGAGGTGCCCAGAAAACGACAGTTTAAAAGTATATACGTATAAAAATACACAATATATCTCTACAAACTGCCAATATCCCAAACCCCTCCTTTAGAGTGCAGGCATTGTACTTCCCATTTCCAGGACTCAAGTCCGGTTATATAAAATAACCGGTTTCCCTGAATCCCTTCACTAAATATTACCCTGCTCATACTCCAACAGCTCGTCAGGTCCCAAATACCATTTGTCTCCATTCCCTCCTATTTAACACGCTCACGCACACTTGCTGGAAGTCCAAACCCCTCGCCCACAACACCTCCTTTACCCCCATCCCTCCAACCTTTTCGAGGACGACCCCTACCCCGCCTTCCTTCCCCTACAGATTTATACGCTCTCCATGTCATTCTACTTTGATCCATTCTCTCTAAATGACCAAACCATCTCAACAAACCCTCTTCAGCCCTCTGACTAATACTTTTACTAACTCCACACCTTCTCCTAATTTCCACACTCCGAATTTTCTGCATAATATTTGCACCACACATTGCTCTTAGACAGGACATCTCCACTGCCTCCAACCGCCTCCTTGCTGCAGCATTTACAACCCAAGCTTCACACCCACGTAAGAGTGTTGGTACTAATATACTTTCATACATTCCCTTCTTTGCCTCCATAGATAACATTTTTTGCCTCAACATATACCTCAATGCACCACTCACCATTTTTCCTTCATCAATTCTATGATTAACCTCATCCTTCATAAATCCATCCACTGACACGTCAGCTCCCAAATATCTGAAAACATTCTCTTCTTCCATACTCCTCCCCAATTTGATATCCAATTTTTCTTTATCTAAATCATGTGATACTCTCATCACCTTACTCTTTTCTATGTTCACTTTCAACTTTCTACCTTTACACACATTCCCAAATTCGCCCACTAACCTTTGTAATTTTTCTTTAGAATCTCCCATAAGCACAGTATTATCAGCAAAAAGTAACTGTGTCACTTCCCATTTTGTATTTAATTCCCCATAATTTAATCCCACCCCTCTCCCGAACACACTAGCATTTACTTCTTTTACAACCCCATCTATAAATATATTAAACAACCATGGTGACATTACACATCCCTGTCTAAGACCTACTTTTACTGGGAAGTAGTCTCCCTCTCTTCTACGCACCCTAACCTGAGCCTCACTATCCTCATAAAAACTCTTTACAGCATTTAGTAACTTACTACCTATTCCATATACTTGCAACATCTGCCACATTGCTTCCCTATCACTCTATCATATATCTTTTCTAAATCCATAAATGCAATAAAAACTTCCCTACCTTTATCTAAATACTGCTCACATATATACTTCAAAGTAAACACTTGATCTACACATCCCCTACCCACTCTAAAACTTCCTTGCTCATCCGCAATTCTACATTCTGTCTTACCTCTAATTCTTTCAATAATAACCCTACCGTACACTTTTCGTGGTATACTCAGTAAACTTATTCCTCTATAATTTTTACAATCTCTTTTGTCCCCCTTCCCTTTATATAATGGGACTATACACGCTCTCCGCCAATCCTTAGGTATCTTCCCCTCTTACATACATTTATTAAACAAAAATACCAACCACCCCAGCACTATGTCCCCCCTTGGTTTTAACATTTCTGTCATGATCCCGTTAGTTCCAGCTGCTTTACCCCCTTTCATTCTACATAATGCCTCACGCACCTCCCCCACACTCACATTCTGCTCTTCTTCACTCCTAAAAGATGATATTCCTCCCTGGCCAGTGCATGATATTACCGCCTCCCTTTCTTCGTCGACAATTAAAAGTTTCGCAAAATATTCTCGCCATCTACCCAAAACCTCCATCTCCCCATCTAACTCCCCTTCCCTGTTTTTAACTGACAAATCCATTTGTTCCCTAGGCTTTCTTAACTTGTTTAACTCACTCCAATCTTTTTCTTATTTTCATTAAAATTCCTTGACAGTGCCTCTCCCACTCTATCATCCGCTCTCCTTTTGCACTCTCTCACCACTCTCTTCACCTTTCTTTTACTCTCCATATACTCTACTCTTCTTATAACACTTCTGCTTTGTAAATACCTCTCATAACCTACCTTTTTCTCTTTTATCACACACTTTACTTCATCATTCCACCAATCACTCCTCTTTCCTCCTGCACCCACCTTTCTATAACCACAAACTTCTGCCCCACATTCCAATACTGTATTTTTAAAATTATTCCAACCCTTTTTACCCCCCCCCCCCCCCACTACTCATACCTGCACCAGCCCACCTTTCTGCCAATAATTGCTTATATTTCACCCGAACTTCCTCCTCCCTTAGTTTAAACACTTTCACCTCCCTCTTACTTGTTGTTGCCATTTTCCTCTTATCCCATCTACCTCTTATTCTAACTGTAGGTACAACTAGATAATGATCCGATATATCAGTTGCCCCTCTATAAACGTGTACATCCTTGAGCCTACCCATCAATCTTTTATCCACCAATACATAATCTAACAAACTACTTTCATTACGTGCTACATCATACCTTGTACATTTATTGATCCTCTTTTTCATAAAATATGTATT
>NC_069412.1:1025989-1143489 GCF_026875155.1 Cherax quadricarinatus | reverse complement strand
AACGCTGGTATATGGTATTTAGGATAAGATTCAAGGAACAATTCGTAAGTGCAGGTTACTATAACTCGTACTCAGCATCATGAAACGGCTCAGATAACTTCCGAAATCTTCCTCGGCGTTGCGTCAATCCCTTAAAAAATTAATCATAATTATGTGACGGCTGTGAGTGAAATTCCAGCAGGTAGTCATACATCTGAAAATTTATGAGTAAAATTGTGCGAAAACTTAACTCCCGTTTAATTACTGTTACGAACACAGGTGACAGTCTGATGGCCTGTTGCTCCCGGTTATAAGTTAGTCAGCACATCTAAAGAGCTTAGGACAAAGTAAACAAGCAGGGGTAGATTTCTGTTGCTTGAGTGACCAAGCAACAGTGGACACAACGCACCCTACTACCTTGGCAAGGTGCGTTGAAGACGTCATTTAGGCTGAATTTGTTGGCTTTCACGTGACTGGCTGTTGAACTACCAATAAGTGTAGCAGTGAAGCCCTGGTCGAGAGGGTATGCGAAATAGGTGTGTGTCAAACATCGAATATAATGTAACATACTCGGTGCACACCACACCCCTACCATAAAAGCGCTGCAAGAGCTGTACATTGGGATCCCTCTAATGTGTAGTATGCTACTATGGCAGAGAACATAACAAACTAACGGCAATGCTATTCTCTTCATACCATCCATACCAGCAGGCAGTGCTCAACCAGACATAAAAATATGCAGTGACTTTAATACCAAGCACTTACCTTAGTGTGAGACAGCAGACAGTAGAGCTAACAAAGGTCCCAAACATTTGTGTACGGGAGAAATATGTCCCTTCACCAAAAAAAACTTATTGTTTTATTTTTATATAAACCATTAACAATTACTAAAATAAGGGGGGAAAAGAATAGCTACCCATTTTCCTAAACCTAGCACTTATACAATACACACATATATTTAATGTCCTAACGATCAAGCCTTGGAGAGTGAGTCCGCCATTCAGCCTTCCTTGCCAGCGATGTGTTTGACCGAGGTAGCAGGCGCAAGGCCTAGCATATGAGACGAGTATTCTTGTTCCTTATGGAGCTGAGGTAGGTCAAAAGATTATGGTTACTATATACTTGAACCACTTATGGAGAAGATGACAGATATGAAGAAGCCCAGAGCCAGGGCTTCCTTCTCGATGGTTGAGTGGGTCCTCTGATATGATTTCAGTTTGGCGGAAAAGTGAAGGACTCCCTCGCCAGAGGCTTGAAGTAACACTGCACTCACTCCAGCCTCACAGGCATTACCTGTAAGGAATAAGGCTTCGCATAATCTGGAGATAACAATATAGGAGCAGCGCATATAAGCCGCCTAATTAAAATTATGCCTCTTGACAAAAGTACTAGGTGTACTTTACTTTATTACTGGTAAGAAAGGTTAATTAACGGGGCCACGATATCAGAGAAAATCTTACAGAGCTTCCTATAAATTCCAATCATTTCCAGAAATCTCTGAAGGGATTTTTTTTATCATGGGGACCTGAATATTCTTGTATGGCCAAAACTTTAGCAAATTTGGGTGTCACTTTGCCACATCCTACCTCATTAAGATTGACGTGTATGTCCTGCACCTCTCAAGGAGATCTTTTAGACGAGACGCATGATGATCCTACGCATCATAGGCCCGAGAGTTTCTCATACCAAACAGGGTCACACTATGTTGATAATAACCTCATGGGATTAAGCAGGCAGAAATCTCCATAGTGTTATTGATGAAAAGAACTTGTTAGTATCCATTAAGGTCTAATTTAGAACCATACTTGGTCTTGCCCACTCTGTCGTCCATACCTCGTTCACTTCCGGTAATCTATACACATTCATACTCCGCATCAGGTTTTTTCACAAGGATTCAAGGCAAGGTCTATGGGCTTGAACATTCTACCACCAACCCATGTTCTAGTCTCTTCTTTGCATGGACTAGCTCTGTAGGGATATAGATTAATACGATTAGCTGAGCTCACATCTACGTCAAGGTTTCACATCTTTGGGACATCCGAAAAAAATGTCAGAATAGGTTTCAGTAGAGTGGCAAGATTTGTCATTTGGACTTCTGCAAGTTCTGACAAAAGAGGGCGAGGATCCTTGAGGATAACCGAGTTAGGAAAGCTTATTTGAACCTTCGGAACTGGGTATAAGGAATCAAGGTCTTCAATAGACTCTGTACGAACAGAGGACAAAGTCATTATTGGGTAGTGAGGTGGTTTAAAGATTTTTTAGGAGTGGTTAATGTGGTACACTTTACCCAATTTCAGTATATCTAGAGGTGCTACTGCGTAGTTAAGGTCTGAGTTTTTCTACATCACCTTCATAGGGCCAGTGAATCGCGCTGTAATGTGAGTTGTAGCTGCCTCATTATACCTCTATTTCATGCTGTCCTTGGCTGTTTTTAGGTTGTCCTTGGCCAGAATTCGTGCCACATGCAATTGTTTTAGGATCATAAGGAGTCCTAATGGCGTCTTCTCCTAACCATCCTTACTTAAGCACGTATAGTGTACCTCTTACATTATGTCCAAAAATCAACTCGAATGGACTGTACTTTGTAGATTCCTGCACAGTTTCTTATATGGCAAAAAGTAGCAGAGTTAACGAGTCATTCTAGTCTGTAGGAAAATTCACGAAGTGCATACGTATAATAGTTTTCAATGTTTGATGAAACCTCTCCAGTCTCCCTTGATACTGAGGATGATATGCAATGGAAAGTCTTTGCTTAATTCCTAGACGGCTTAAAGCTTCTCTAAATGATTTTGCAGTAAAACTAGTGCCCTTGGTCACTTTGAATAGAACGTGGAATAGGCACTGCCTCAGGATACCTGGTGGTTTTATCAACATTAATGAACAGATATTGGTTATCTGACTTGAACTTAGGTAAAAGTCCCAAACAGTCTGTGATAGGTCTGCGAATGACTCTCCATCGGCGGGTATGGGACGAAATGATCCAGGTTTGAAGTGGTGTCCGGGTTTTCCCCACTTGGTCACACTCACGGCAGGATCTGATATAACTCCTAATATCTCGTCTTAAACCTGGCCAAGCGAATTGTTGGGAAATCCTATAAGAAGTTTTAGTGACGCCCATGTGTCCTCCTAAGGATGAGCCATGAGAGACCCTTAACACCGAGGTCTAAATACTTTTTGCTATCACAAGTCTATCAGATTTGGACACCCCCTTACCTCCGTACCAGTATTTTTGCTAGATAATATATTGTCCTTTTAGTATATATTTAGCTAGGTTTATAGTCTACTCTGTTGGTAGGCGACTGAAAAGCCGAGAGAAGAGAAAGGTCCTTCAGATGCTCTTCCATGAAAATCGGTCCGTCGGGCATCTGGCAGTTCTGCTACCCATGAATTCGAGGGCTTGCTCAGAGGTGTTTCACTCGATCTGAGAGGCTTTGGCCAGCTACCATCGTAAACCAACTTGTCCACCCCAAGATCTGAGTCCCCGAAGGTAAGGTCAGCATTCGCATCAGACTTTTCCTTGGACATTGCCCGAGTGACGGCCAGAATTGGAGAAGGGGTAGAGCTTTCCGTAGTTACAATAGAATTGGGACAATCTGGAACAAAGGATACTATTGCCCAACGACAGTAAAGCATTCTCCATGAGAAAAAAACATACATACCTACAGTTAAATAACCAGTGTAATACATTCTATGCAGGGGAAATGAGAAAACAAATCCCCCTTAACTTCTGTTAGGACAGAGAGTTTTAATGAAGCCTTATCCGAAATTGGGAGTACTCCCTCTCGTAAGATAAGATAAGATAAGATTTCGTTCGGATTTTTAACCCCGGAGGGTTAGCCACCCAGGATAACCCAAGAAAGTTTCGTAGTCATTGGACTGTCTACGTTTTTCCATTGGGGTCCTTAATCTTGTCCCCCAGGATGCGACCCACACCAGTCGACTAACACCCAGGTACCTATTTGCTGCTAGGTGAACAGGACAACAGGTGTAAGGAAACGTGTCGAAATGTTTCCACCCGCCGGGAATCGAACCCGGGCCCTCCGTGTGTGAAGCGGGAGCTTTAGCCACCAGACAACCGGGCCGAGGGAGCAATAAGCCCCTTCATCCCTGAAGGTGGATACTTCAATGGATATTTTACTGACACTAAAGAAAGATGCCATATAGGCACCTACTTCATTTTGATTAGTTGTAACGTTAAGTAGATTAATATTACCCAATGGTTGTGGTACACTAGACTTACCACTGGTTACAGACCTTTCAATTTGGAATAGGTGGTCTTGACATGGTCAGGCTTACGGCAATAGTCACAGGTTACCGACTGTCAGATCTTGTCTCGTTCATCTTTCTATTCTTGAGGTGGGTGTCGTATTTCACCCCCAGCTTCCGTCCTCAGACTAAACACCTAGTAGGTGTTTTCCGACAATCTCTGTCCATACGAAGTTGGTGTGAAGAAAGTTTAGAAGATGTGTCACCCAAAATCCAGTTAACCTCACAGGTATCGGCTAGCTTAGCTGCCTCCATAGCAGTTGCTGCAGAATAATCTTCCAGATTGACCCATACCTCCTGACCAACTGACTCAAGGTAATTATCGACCATGATTAATTGTACCAATTCGCTAAAATTAGAAGCACCAGCTGCTCTATACCACTTGCTGAAGATCTTGATGTGGAGCCTAACACTGTCGACACAAGTTTGGCCGTACTGACACTTGTTCGTCTCTGCTAAATTTGGCAGGAATACACCGATATGCTTTTAGCACAGTCACCTTTACAACGCTGTAATCAGAGAAGCCTTCATCACCCAAACCAGTAGTAAATTCTTTTTCTTCATCATACAGTGCTCGAATGACCATTGAAGAGCTCGATTCTGGTTTATGAATAACTAGAAAAACTGTTCAGGCTCTGAATCAGAGAAACGAAGTACCAAAGACAGAGTGAAATTATTATCACTAGTACGCCGAAACTGCCTCCTTTCTATCATATTCCTCTTTAGCAAAGGCACTCTGTTTCATAGTTTGTTCCAGAGCAAGTTTTGCTAGGCTGAGTTAAAGAAACTGACTGATTCTGAGTAAAATGGACTTGGAAATGGGTTCAACAACCTGAAAATTTGAAACCGCTAGGATGAGGCGTTTCCTGGTTGTTAGCAAAATAAAATCGACAACTTGCACTATAAAAATTTCAGGTGAACCTCGTCAAGGTACCCGTTAGAGTATTCTTAGTGATTTCCATTCAATAACTAAAGAATGCCTGGTCTTATCGGCTTCAAAATATTAATGGTGATGCATTCTATGAGAAGGAAGAAAACCTCTACGTTTAGACTATTTAGATTCAGATTTGAGATTTTAATGAAATTGGTAAAAGCAAAAATTGTAATCTTTGGATTCAGATTAATTACTAATTACTGGAAAATGCCATTTCTAATAGACTTCAACTTTTCAGAGTTTATGGACACTGCTAAGAGAAAGCATGATTTTCACCCTGAGCTTTTTTTTGAGGATTGTTTCAGTTTCATATCAGCGGGTTGTTTATGTATTGTGGAGGATTGTAGAATTTTAAATAGAACTGAGCTGCAAATAAATTGAAAATTTACGTTTCATAGCGTTTTTTATTTTCTCGAGTTTGGTGAACCCCGGCATATGGTTTCGCTTTTTTTTTTTTTTTTTTTTTTTGTGAATGTGAAGGAATATGTAATTAAGATGAATATTATGTACCAAATAAGGTATATTCATAGTTACATTGTTCTCGTATCCCCAGACTTCCTCAAAGGCTTTCAGTCCTGGTCAGCTATTACTTAGTGAAGGTTCGTGGAAAATTTGACAAGTGCAGGTTCCTTATGAACAATTTTAAATAAACCATTTCAGAAATTGTTTTTTTCTGAGATAAGTTTAAAGGTCCTTTATGATAGGACTCAAAATGTCGGCACTTTTGTATACTACTTCAAAAACTGTTGTTACTGCTAGTGCAGTTTCTAGGTGTTATTTTTAATCGTTAAATCTTGATATGGTATATTAACATTCTGCACTTCATAATTTGACTCGTGAAGGTGGTGCCTTGATGCTGGTGACTGCCTTCGTGAAGGTGGTGTCTTGATGCTGGTGGAAGGCTTCGTGAAGGTGGTGTCTTGATGCTGGTGGAAGGCTTCGTGAAGGTGGTGCCTTGATGCTGGTGGCTGGCGTCGTGAAGGTGGCACCTTGATGCTGATGACTGGCGTCGTGAAGGTGGCACCTTGATGCTGGTGACTGGCGTCGTGAAGGTGGTACCTTGATGCTGGAGACTGGCGTCGTGAAGGTGGTACCTTGATGTTGGTGACTGGCGTCGTGAAGGTGGCACCTTGATGCTGGTGACTGGCGTCGTGAAGGTGGTACCTTGATGCTGGAGACTGGCGTCGTGAAGGTGGTACCTTGATGCTGGTGACTGGCGTCGTGAAGGTGGCACCTTGATGCTGGTGACTGGCGTCGTGAAGGTGGCACCTTGATGCTGGTTACTGGCGTCGTGAAGGTGGCACCTTGATGCTGGTGACTGGCGTCGTGAAGGTGGCACCTTAATGCTGGTGACTGGCGTCGTGAAGGTGGCACCTTGATGCTGGTGACTGGCGTCGTGAAGGTGGCACCTTGATGCTGGTGACTGGCGTCGTGAAGGTGGCACCTTGATGCTGATGACTGGCGTCGTGATGGTGGCACCTTGATGCTGGTGACTGGCGTCGTGAAGGTGGCACCTTGATGCTGGTGACTGGCGTCGTGAAGGTGGCACCTTGATGCTGGTGACTGGCGTCGTGAAGGTGGCACCTTGATGCTGGTGACTGGCGTCGTGAAGGTGGCACCTTGATGCTGGTGACTGGCGTCGTGAAGGTGGCACCTTGATGCTGGTGACTGGCGTCGTGAAGGTGGCACCTTGATGCTGATGACTGGCGTCGTGAAGGTGGCACCTTGATGCTGGTGACTGGCGTCGTGAAGGTGGCACCTTGATGCTGATGACTGGCGTCGTGAAGGTGGCACCTTGATGCTGGTGACTGGCTCTTACTCTAAGGAACTAGACTTATCCATCAATTTCGTGGATCGAATCTGAGTGCCTGTTATATTGAGTCTTAATGTGCCAATTTTACTTATCAGATTCTGTGAAATAACTTGAGATTGTCTCTTCTTATCATAAATATGTCACAATGTTTACCTACTGGGTAACCTTAATGAACTTTGTATCTCAATAACATCTTTGTACCCTCAAAATCATTGTAAGATTGTATGATACTTACATACTTTTTCTCACGCTTTTACTAAAATAAGAACATAAGAACATAAGAAAGGAGGAACACTGCAGGAGGCCTGCTGGCCCATACTAGGCAGGTCCTTTACAATTCATCCCACTAACAAAACATTTGCCCAACCCAGTTTTCAATGCCACCCAAGAATAAGCTCTGATGTGAAAGTCCCACTCAAATCCAACCCCTCCCACTCATGTACTTATCCAACCTAGATTTGAAACTACCCAAAGTCCCAGCCTCAATAACCCAACTAGGTAGACTGTTCCACTCATCAACTACCCTATTTCCAAACCAATACTTTCCTATGTCCTTTCTAAATCTAAACTTATCTAATTTAAATCCATTACTGCGGGTTCTCTCTTGGAGAGACATCCTCAAGACCTTATTAATATCCCCTTTATTAATACCTATCTTCCACTTATACACTTCGATCAGGTCTCCCCTCATTCTTCGTCTAACAAGTGAATGTAACTTAAGAGTCTTCAATCTTTCTTCATAAGGAAGATTTCTAATGCTATGTATTAATTTAGTCATCCTACGCTGAATGTTTTCTAACGAATTTATATCCATTTTGTAATACGGAGACCAGAACTGAGCTGCATAATCTAGGTGAGGCCTTACTAATGATGTATAAAGCTGCAGTATGACCTCTGGACTTCTGTTGCTTACACTTCTTGATATAAATCCAGTAATCTATTTGCCTTATTACGTACGGTTAGGCATTGCTGTCTTAGTTTAAGGTTGCTGCTCACCATAACCCCCAAGTCCTTTTCGCAATCTGTATGGCTAAGTTCTACATCATTTAACTTATAAGTACTAGGGTTATGGGCACTCCCAAGCTTCAGAACCTTGCATTTATCTACATTGAACTGCATCTGCCACTTTTCTGAACAAGAATAGAGTTTGTTTAAACCCTCCTGAAGTTCCATAACATCTACTTTAAATTAAATTTAAACCTACCAATTTTTGGGTTTCGGGAAATTTGCTCATTCACAAGTAATTCCTCATAAATATCATTGATAATTTTTTTAAAAAAACAACGGGCCCAAATGATCCCGGGGAAAACCCCAAATTGTTCCCAATCCCCCCCTTGGATTTAACCCCTTTTATGGACACTCTCTGCTTCCGCCCGTGACCCCTGACTCGATCCAGGGAGAGCATTTTTCCCCCCCAATGCCATAGCTCCCCACTTTTTTTAAACCCGGCTATGGTGGGGAAAACTCTATCAAAAGCCTTACAAAAACCCAATTTAAAATTTAATATCAAAATTTCTTTATGGTGGTAAAACAGCCTCAAAACCCTTTCCTGAAAGAAAGTTAAAAAAATTTTTTTAGACAAGCCCGGGCCCCTTTGTAAATCCATGCTGATTTCATTAATCAAGCTAGGGTTATCGGATGGCTTCTTAAAATCTCATTTATAATTGCTCTAGAAAATTTGGGCCTACAATTGGGGTCAGGCTTATTGGGGGGAAATTTTTGAGGGTAAGGGGATTTCCCCCCCTGTTTTAAAAATAGGAGTTACATTAGCCCCCTTCCACATATCAAAACACTACACCTTTTTGAAGAGATAAAATTAAAAATATTAGAAAAATTTCACAGATTTCCCATTTTGCTTTCCCTCAAAAAACCCTTAAAAAAACCCTCATCAGGCCCGGCGCCCTTTTTTTGCTTCAGTTTTTTTCTATCTGCCTTAACAACCATCTCACAAAGGACGTGGGGATGTTACATAATTTATCTTCTTCAGCCCAGGGAAAAAATTTAAATTAAATGGAATATTGTTAGTTTTCTTCCTGTGAAAAACTGAGAAAAAATTAATTTTTTAAAAAACAACCCACTTTTCCCATTCTCTTTGTCAGAAAGGGTCCCAAAAGTTTTTTTTTAAGGGGGCCCCTATCTTATCCCCTAACTTTTTTTCCTATAGACCGGGAAAAAAACTTTTTGGGTTATTTTTTAGAATCCCTAGAATTTTTAAAATTCAAAACCCCTTTTAGCTCTTCTTACCCCCTTTTTAATGCCCCTTTTTAAATGCAATATACTGTTTCATAAGATGACCCCCCCCTTTTTTGGGATACTTTTTAAAAATTTTTTTTTTATGCCCTAGTAGATTTGGAGCCAATTTTTCACCTTTTTTTTTTGGGTCATTTCTATTTGATCTAATTTTTTTATATGGGAAAAAAACGCCTCTTTGAGCACTGATAGTGTTCAAAAAACTTTTTCCATATTTGTTTATTTTTCCCCTTCGTTCCCCAGTAAAACAGATGATAAGTGTTCTTTTAAGTCATCGTAACGCTAAGAAAAAAATCGGGGGACTGTTACTGAGTTATCGCAAACTATCGTATTTTCCCATTTGCTAAATTTTAATTGTTTGTGGTCGCAGCCCCCCAGTTCCTCTAAAATTTTTAAAAATTATTAAAAAAAGGGGATTCATTTTTTGGGCCTTTAACTAAGTCAAGCGGGTTTTTTCCCCTTGTGGGTTTTCCGTCACAAACTGCTTCAAAAAAACAACCCGGAAATTCTTCTAAGAATTTCGTTTGATTCAAACCCCCAGTCAAAAAATTTCCCAAAGTCAACATGACTAAAGTTAAAGTCTCCAAAGAATTACTAATTATCGTGTTTGGGGGCCCTTTAACAATTTCCCCCCATAGTATTTTCCCCGGGGGTCCCTTTCTAATTTTGGGGGGGACGGTAAATCACCCAAAATCGGGTTTTTCATGCCCCCTGAAAATTCTACCCAAAAACGACTCTTTTTACTTCAGATTTAAAAATACCCTTTTTTTTATGAAACGTTAAAGCGTCTCGGACATACAATGCCACCCCCCCCCCCTTCCCCAATACTTCTATCTTCTTGGAAAAATTTTAAACCCCCTTTAATAGGGACTTTCCCCGCAGGCATGTCCCGATTTTTTAAATTTTAAACCACGTCTCATTTTGGGGCAAATACATCAATGTTACCAAATAGCAACTAAAAAAAATCGTCCATCTTTTCCCTAGCACTACGGAAATTAGCATAATAAACCCATAAAAGACTCCCTTTTTTTTTCCCTTCCTGCCATTTCTTTTTTCACTAAACCTATTACTTTTCCTTATCACCCGGGCCCCGGGCTTTTCAATATCTATCTCTTTTCTTTTTAATTACTAGTTCCCTTAAACCGTAATATTACTACACGGGACTTCCCTTTTTTTCCTGCCAAAACCCATCCCCACAAACTTTTCCTATTTTAAATTCCAACTCCCCCCCTTTCCACTCATTTTGCCGGGTGCTCCCAACCCACACCTAAAAAGGGGAACCCCCACCCTGCATACGGGTCATTTCTCCCATAGAAGGGGCCCCAGTTGTAAATGAATGTTACGGCATTTTCCTTAAGTATTTGTCCACCCGCAATTGAAAACCAATTCCCCTGGAAACCATTCATTTAAAACCCCCCCTTTTTTTGGGAAAAATCCCACATATGAGAGGGTTCCCCCCCTTATTTAATTTAATTTTCTTTTGTTTTGACCTATACCTGAAAACAGGTCCTAAACCCCCTACGTCTCCCAACTTCGTTGCCTCCCACTGGGGGACAAAATAATAGGATTGTCCCTTTTACCCTCTTAAAGGGCATCCAGACGGCCCCCCCAATATCCCCATCCCACCCCCGGGGAAAAGCAAACCTCTGTCCCCCTATCCTTTCCTTCAAGCAAAAAAGGGCCCCACCATATCCCTTTAATTTGGGCTTCCCCAAAAACAACAAAATTTTTCCTTTTTTAAATTTGTTTTTTTTTGGGGTCGTGACTTTTCCCATATTTCGACTCACATTTTCGGGTAGCATGAGAATTTTTTGGATTTTTTCCAAACATTTTCCCCAGGGCATCTCTTTTTTCTTCATCGTTTCTCCCTTTCCCATTCGTTTTCTTGTTGGGAAAAAATTTCCCTTTCCCCTTTGCTGCCCAGCCACTGCCCGTTTCCCTTCTTGACCTGGGACTCAAAACAGGGGGACTACTCCAAATCTTTTTGTTTTTTTTCCCGGTCAGTCGCCGAATTTCCATATTCGCCAACCTAAATTCTTTCTTAAGCTTTTGGGTTAAGTTGTCGATGGGGGACACTTGTTTTTAAAATTCAGAGGGGGCGCGCCCAAAAAAACCTTTTACAGAAACCAAGGACACGTCAACACTGCGCAAAAGCCAAAATCAATCAGGAGCTTTCTGCGCGCACGTCCCCAGGCCCAATAGCGATGGGGGAACAATGAAAAATAATTTTCATTTAAATTTTTTTTCTTAAATTAAAAGGGTTTGGGCAAATTTAGTTTAAAAAATTTAGAATTGGTTTCGGGTAAGAAAGGGTTTCCCAAACGTTTCTTTTTTGAAGAAAACGGGGTATGCCCAAAATTTAAAGATTTTTTTTGTTTTGCATTTTCTTTTTATGTTTTCCTTTTTTCCCCCCCTTTTAACCTTTTTAAAAAGGAAAAGGGAATATTTTTCTTTATAACTGTGTTATCCTTCCTGAGTGAAGGGGGGAGGGTGGGGGTGGGTGTGGGGTGGGGGGGGGGTGTGGAGGGGGAGGGGATGGAGGTTTAGGGGGGGGGAAGGGGGGGGGGGGGGGTGGGGGTGTGGGGTGGGGGGTGGAGGGGGAGGGGGTGGAGGGGTGAGGGTGTGGGGGTGAGGGTGTGGGGGTGAGGGTGTGGGGGGTGAGGGGGTGGAGGGTAGGGTTGGATGGTGAGGGGGTGGGGGTGGGGGGTGGAGAGGGAGGGGGGGGTGGGGTGGGGTTGGAGGGTGGGGTGGGAGGGTTTGGGGGGGTGGAGGGTGAGGGTGTGGAGGGGGAGGGTGTGGAGGGTGAAGGTGTGAAGGGTGAGGGGGTGGAGGGGGGGGTGGGGTTTGGGGGGGTGTGGGGGTGAGGGGGGGGTGGGAGGGGGAGGGGGTTTGGGGGGAGGGGGTGGAAGGGGAGGGTTTTGGAGGGTGAAGGGTTTTTTGGGGGGGTGGGGGGGGAGAGTGAGGGTGTGGGGGGGGGGTTTTTGGAGGGGGGGGTGTGAGGGTGGGGTGGGGGAGGGTGGGGTTGGGGGGGGAGGGGTGGAGGGGGGGAGGGTGTGGGGGGTGAGGGTTGGAGGGGGGGGGTATGGGGGGTGAGGGTATGGGGGTTTAGGGTTGGGGGGGGTGAGGGTGTGGAGGGGGAGGGTTTTTGGGGGTGAAGGTTGGAGGGGGAGGGGGTGGGGGGTGGAGGGGGGGGAAGGGGGGAGGGTGGTGGAGGGTGAGGGTTTTGGAGGGGGGAGGGGGGGGGGGGAGGTTTTGGGGGGGTTTTAAGGGGTGGGGGGGGGAGGGTGGGGGGAGGGGGGGGTTGGAGAGGGAGGGTTGGGGGAGGGGGGGGTGTTGGGGGGTGAGGGGTGGAAAAGGGGAGGGGGGGGTGGGGGAGGGTGTGGGGGGGAGGGTGTGGGGGGGAGGGGAGGGGGGTGTGGGTGGGGGTGTTGGTGGGGGAGGGGAGGGGTGGAGGGGGAGGGTTTTGGGGGTGAGGGGTGTGGGTGGGGGGTGTGGAGGGTGGGGGTGGAGGGGGTAGGGTGGGGGGGGGTGGGGGGGTTTAGGGGAAAGGAGGGGGAGGGTTTGGGGGAGTGAGGGGGTGGGGGGGGGTGGGTGTGGAGGGGGGGGGGGTGAAGGGGGAGGGTGTGGGGGGGTGAGGGTGTGAGGGGAGGGTTTTGGGGGTTTAGGGTTGGAGGTGAGGTGTGGGGGGGGGGGGGGGGGGGGTTATGGGGGTGGGGGGGAGGGGGGGTTGGGGGAGGGGGGGGGTGGGGGGTGAATGGGGGGTTGGGGGGGGGGTAGGGGTATGGGGGGGGGGGGTGGGGTTTGTGGGGGGGGGTTTTAAAAGGGGAGGGGGGGTGTGGGGTGGAGGGGGGGGGGTGGGGGGGAAGGGGGGGGGTGAGGGGGTTTGGGGGGTTGGGAGGGGAGGGTTTTGGGGGTTGGGGGGGGGTGGGGGGTGGGGGGGTGGGTGTGGGGGGGTGAGGGGGGGGGGTGTGGGGTTTAAGGGGGAGGGGTGGTTTGGGAGGGTTGTGGAGGGGGGAGGGTGTGGGGGGGGGTTTGTGGGGGGGGGGGGGTGTGGGGGGGGGGTGGGGGGGGGTGGGTTGGGGGGGGGGTGGGGGGGTGGGGGGGGGTTGGGGGGGTGGGGAGGGGGGGTGTTGGGGGGGTGGGGTAAAGGGGTAAGGGGGTTGTGGGGGGATTGGAATTTTTGAGGTGGAGGGTGAAAGGGGTGGGGGAGGGGTTTTTGGGTTGGGGGTTTGGGGGTGAGGGGTGGGGGGAGGGATGGGGGGGGGGGTAGGGGGTGAGGGTTTTGGAGGGTAGGGTTTTGGGAGGGTTTAATCTGAAGGGGGGGTTTATGGGGGGGTTTTTGGGGAGGGGGGGGGGTTAGGGTAAGGGGGGGGTGGGGGGAGTGAAGGGTTTTGGAGGGGAGGGTGGTGGGGGGTGGGGGAAAGGGGTGGGGGGGGAAGGGGGAGGGGTATTTTTGGGTGTGGAGGGTAGGGGTGGGGGGGGAGGGTATTTGGGGGTGTTGGGGGGGGGGAATGGGTTGGGGGTAGGGTTAGGTTAAAGGGGGAAGGGTGGGGGGTGAGGGGGGGGGGGTGGAGGGTTAGGGGGGGGAAGGGGGGGGGATTTGTTGGGGGGTTTGGGGGGGGAGGGGGGGGGGTTGGGGGTATGGGAGGCGGGGGTGGGGTGAGGGTGTGTGGGGGGGGTGTGGCCCCTGGAGAGGTTGGGGGTGAGGGTGTGGAGGCCCGGGGTGTGGGGTGAGGGGTGGAGGGGGGGGGGAAAAGGGGCCGGGGGGGGTTTTTGGGGAAAGGGGAGGGGTGGAGGCTGGGGGGAAGGGGTTTGGGGGTGGGGGGGAGGGTGTGGAGGCCCCGGGGGTGAAGGGTGAGGGTGTGGGGGGGTGGGGGTTTTTGGAGGTGAGGGTGTTGAGGTTTGGGGGGGTGAAGGGGGAGGGGGTGGGGGGGAGGGGTGGAGGCTGAAAGGGGGTGAAGGGGGGGGGTGTGGAGGGGGAGGGGGTTTGGGGGGTGAGGGGTGGGAGGGTGAGGGTGTGGGGAAGGGGGGAGGGTTTGGGGGGAAAGGGTGGGGGGGAGGGGGAGGGTGGGGGGTGAGGGTGTGAAGGGGGAGGGTGTGGAGGGTGAAAGGGGGGAGGGTGAGGGTTTTGGAGGGGGAGGGTACCTTTTATTTCTGGTGGGGCCATCTTGGGTTAGGGGGCTTTAATTTCCCTTTTCCCTTTAAAAGACCGAATCCGAAAGACTCTTTTTTTTAAAGGAAAAATAAGAACCCCTTTTTGCTATTGATTTTAAAAAATAATTAGTAATAATTTTGATATACGTGTTTTGCCACGTTTTGTGCGGTTTTTTTGCCAAAATTTTTTTTTTTTTAAAATATGGGGTTTTAAAAAAGTAAGGGGCAAAGGACAGTGCTGAGAAAAAAAAAAGGATTTTTCCTAGAAGGGAAAACATGAAAACATAGATTAAAAAAAAGAAGGGTAAGCATTGGGGAAAATGTTTTAGAGAAAGGAGGGGAATGCCCCACCCTTGGGCCGGGACATATTGTATTTATTTTAGAGTTAAAATTCAGGTTTTTTATGTTAATTTTATTGTTTTTATGTCATATTAGGGTGAAATTTTGATAGATTAAAAAAGGCCCTTGAGTTGATATTAGCGTTAAATTTAAGTTGAAGATTTTGGGCCTGCCCTTTTGAGAGCAAAGGGTTCCGCTGGAATGGATTAATGGTAATTTAGTTAAATTTTAAAAGAGGAAAATTGGGCCTCAATATACGGGGCAGATCGGGTTTGGGGCAAAGGTCAGGAACGAATTTAAAAATCCCTAAGCAGAGGGTTTCCCCTGTATATTTATAAAATAATATAGTGGCCGAATAGGGAGAATTGCCATCTTGGGGTTTAAAAAGCAACGCTTATCTTACCATATAAGACAAGTGGGAAAATTTGTGTATGCAATAATTTCGGGGTTTTTTCATTTTTAAACCAACGAAAAAAAATTATTTCACTGGGGTTTTGGGTTTAAAATTTTAAAATTTCTGTATCAAATTTTTAAAATAATTTAAATTGGGGTTGGCTAAAAATTTAAAATTTTCCCCTTGTTATAAAAAGGTTAGGTAAGTTTTTTTTAAGATTTCTTTTGGTGCAAAATTAAAAATTTTTACATTTTAAAAATTTAAAGAAAAATTTTATATCTTTAAAAGGGACGGAGAGTTTTTTCTGGGGGAGAGGGTTTGGGGGCAACCCCCGCGGGGCCCCGGGCGTGACCAGGCCCTCCTTAGGGCAGTGTTTCCCCGGGGGCGACCACACCAGTCGCCAACAAAACCCCCGGGGACCCCTTTTAATGAGGGGAACATTTTGACAACAGGTGGAAAAAAACAGTTCCCAAAGGGTTTTACTCTGGCTGGGAATCGAACCCCGGCCCTCACCGGTGAAGCGAGAGCATTTAAACCCCCCGGTCACCAGGACTTTAAATTTTTAAAAAAGTTCAGGTTTCCAAATTTTTTAAAAATGTATGGAAAGGGTAAGGTACCCAGGGGTTGGCAGAGAGCATGCTTTTTTTTCCCTTTTTTAAAAGGCAAAGGGGTTTAAAAAAAGTGCAAAAAAATTTTAGGGGGGGTAAGGTTTTGTTGGGGTGTACCTGGGGAAAGTGTATGGGAGAGTTATAAATTTAAAGGAAATTAAAGGGGAAGGGCGGGGGAATAGGGGTAGCAGATTTAAAAAAGGAGGCTTTTTGGGAAAGGTTTTGGGGTGTTTGGACCAGGTGTTTTTCAGTGAAAAATATAAAATGAACGTATTTTGATAAAGGGTAAAGAGGGGTTTTGTGGGGATTTTTGGATTTGGAAAAAGGGGTTTTGGGACAGGGTGGATAGGGGGGCAATGGGGCAGATGTTGCAAGTTTTTGGGTAGGGGGTAGGTTACTGAAAAGCAGTGAAGAGTTTTTACGGGGATAGTGAGGCTCAAGTTAGAGTATGTAGGAAAGAGGAATTTTTTTTCCCAGTAAAATAGGCCTTAGCAGGGATGTGTGATGTCCCCGGGGTTTTTTAATTATTTTAGAGGGGGTTGTAAGAGAAGTAAATCGGGGGTCTTGGCAAGGGGCGTGGAGTTAAAAGTAAAAAATCCACACAAAGGGGGGTTTGTCCCAGCTGCTCTTTGCTGAGCACGTGCTCTTGGGTTTTTTAAAGAGAAGTTGAGAGATTGGGGGTGAATTTGGTAGGGTGTGCAAAAAAAAAAATTAAAAGGGGAAAAATACAGGAAAGAAAAGGGTTAGAGGATAACAAAAGTTTTGGTGTTGAAAGATTGAATACAGTTGGGAGGGAGAGGTAGGAGGGGTGAATTATTCAGATATTTGGGAGTGGACGTGTAGGGGATGGGTTATAAAAGATGAGGGAATCATAGTTTGTGGGGAAAAAGAGTGGGGGTGCACTTGGGAGTCTGTGGAGAAAAAAGAATTTTTGCCCTTTGGGGGGAAAGAGGGGAATGTAGAGAGTTAGTTTTCCCAACGCTCTTTTTGGGGGTGGAAGCGGGGGTGATAATGTTCCCGCGGGAGAAGGCTGGGGCAGTGGAGATGTATGTCTGAGGGCAATGTGTGGTGTGAATATAATGCAGAGAATTCGTTTTTTGGAAGTTAGGAGGGGGCGGGTTTACCAAAACTGTTGTCCAGGGGTGGGAAAGGGGTTGTTGGGGTGGTTTCGGAATGTAGGAGAATGGAGCGAAACGAATGCTTAAAGGTGTTCGCTGTGGGGGAAGGAAGGCGGGTAGGGGTCCCCCTGGGAAAGGGGTTGGGAGGGGGGGGGTAAAGGGAGGTTTTTGTGCGGGGGGCTTGGACTTCCAGCAGGATGCGTGAGCTGTTTGTTTGGGTGAATGGGGACAAAAGGTTTTTTTTTATTGACGGCTTTGGGGTGTGAGCAAAGAAAATTTTTTGAGGGTTCGGGAAACGGCAGGCCGGACTTAGTCCTGGAGATGGGAAGTACGTGCCCGCACTCTGAAGGGGGGTGTTAATGTTTTCAGTTTTTAAAAATTGTGTAAAACCCTTTTGGCAAGACAGTGTGGGGGAATGATGGTGAAAAGTTTTTTTTTTTTTCGGGCCCCCCTGCCCCTTTGGGGGGAACGGCCGGGGTGATAATAAAAAAAAAAAAATTCTTCAAAAATTGACCAGTTTTACATTTCGGCACGACAATTTTTAAAAATAATTATTATATATAATATATATTAATTTAAAAATATATAATAATAAAAACACTGATCTTGCTGGGAGACTCGAACCCACGAAAACCCTTTGGGAAAAGGGACGCAGGCTTTACCAAAACTACTCCATGGACCAAACCTTGGGGTACGCTTCCTAGACTTTGATAAGGCAGCCAGCTTTCAGGGAAAGGCTTTTAGCTTTTCATCTCTCCCCTTGCAACACCGCCCTTTCTAAGATATTAACAAAGAAGGAAATTTGCAAGAGAGGGGGAAAAATACCAAAAAATGTTCTGGCTGAGACTCGAACTCAACCTTTGGGAAAAAGGTATGCAGTGCTTTACCCCAAACTACCCACACGGACAAACCTTGGAATCCAGCTGGGACAGATTTGATCCAAGGCAGCCAGCTTTTTAGGGGGAAGGCTTACAGCTTTTCATTTCATCCCCTGCATGGGATACCCCACTGAGATGTTAACAAAAGCAAAGGGAAATTGCAAGAGCGTCGAAAATATCACAAACATGACTCTGGCTGAAGGAGACTCGAACCTACGAACCTTGGAACAAGGTACGGAGTGTTTTACCAATCTACCCACACTGTACAATACCTTGGAGTCCAGCTTGCACTAGACTTTGATCCAAGGCAGCCAGCTTTCAGTGAGAGGGCTTACAGCTTTTCATCTCATCCCCTGCATGCATCAGCCTCACTAGAGATATTAACAATGCAAGGAATTCGCAAGAGCAGGCGAAATATACACAAACACTGATCTCTGGCTGAAGGAGACTCGAACCTACGAACCTTGGAACAAGGTACGCAGTGCTTTACCAATGTACCCACACTGGACAATACCTTGGAGTCCAGCTTGCACTAGACTTTGATCCAAGGAAGCCAGCTTTCAGTGAGAAGGCTTACAGCTTTTCATCTCATCCCCTGCATGCATCAGCCTTACTGGAGATATTAACAATGCAAGGAATTCGCAAGAGCAGGCCAAATATACACAAACACTGATCTCTGGCTGAAGGAGACTCGAACCTACGAACCTTGGAACAAGGTACGGAGTGCTTTACCAATGTACCCACACTGGACAATACCTCGGAGTCCAGCTTGCGCTAGACTTTGATCCAAGGCAGCCAGCTTTCAGGGAGAAGGCTTACAGCTGAAAGCTGAAAGCTGGCTGCCTTGGATCAAAATCTGGAGCAAGCTGGACTCCAAGGTATTATCCAGTGTGGGTAGATTGGTAAAGCACTGCATACCTTGTTCCAAGGTTCGTAGGTTCGAGTCTCCTTCAGCCAGAGATCAGTGTTTGTGTATATTTCGCCTGCTCTGCGAATTCCTTATATATATATATATATATTATATATATATATATATATATATATATATATTATATATATATATATATATATATATGTCGTACCGAATAAGCAGAACTTGCGATCTTGGCTTAAATAGCAACGCTCATCTTGATATATAGGACAAGTGAAAATTTGTGTATGCAATAATTTCGCCAAAATCATTCTGAACCTATCGAAAAAAATATATTTCACTGTGTTTGTTTAGTATTAAATTATTGTAAACAAATCTAAAATATATTTAGTTGGGTTGGGCTAAAATAAATTGCTCTTGTTTAAATATAATAAAGTTAGGTAAGTTTTTCAAGTTACTTTTGGTGCAAAAATTAAAATTTTTTACATTAACATTAATGAAAAAAAATATATCTTTAAACGTATAAGAGAACATTTCAGAAAGGACTTAATTTTAAATGAGTTCTTGCTAATTGACCAGTTTTACATATTCGGCACGACATATATATATATATATATATATATATATATTATATTATATATATATATATATATATATATATATATATATATATATTATATATATATGTCGTGCTGATACGCAAAATTATTCAGATAGCAAGAGTTCATTTAAAATTATGTCCTTTCTAAATTTTTCTTTTACACGTTTAAACATATTTTTTTTTTCATGTTAATGTAAAAATTGATAATTTTGTACCAGAAGAACCGCAGAAGAAGCGCAGTTTAATTTAACTTAAACCAAAATCGCACTTATCTAGCTGAGGAATTCTTGCCTAGAAGCAAAACTTTTCTTAGAAATAAATTACTTACATTGAAGTAAAATATTTTCCAATAAATGTAAGAATAACATGAGCTGGAACACTTTCGGCAAAAGTAAGTTCATAAGTTTTGTCACTTTTCTTTCCTCTGATAACTTACATAGAATGAAACATTTGCAATGTAAGAATTGTTCAGTATCGTAAAAAAAAAACGCCAATTGCGTTATGAAAAATTCTGTCAAATTTAATTTTACACATGTTATTCAGAAAAAAAACACATTTTATAATTAAACGAGAAACAATCACGACTCAGGGATCCTCATCAACACTTAAAATATACTGAGGTTCTGATAACGTGTGTTGGTTTAGTGGTTTTCATGTATAAGTGTTTTTGCAATTTTTCTTGTAACATAATATTATTTTTTAAGACTTTGGGTGATTCTCATATGACAAGTATTTTGTTTATGTTAAGTGAACAAAATCACTCAGGAAGATGAACGCCGTTATACTCAATAAGTCATAGAGTGAATAATAGTTATTGATAGTTATATAGTTTCTTGTTTATAATCAAGATTATGAAGGCCCCATTATTATTATAATCACGGGGAAGCGCTAAACCCGTAGGATTATACAGTGCCGAGGGGGGAGGATGGAAGGTATTCAAGCTTTATTCAGGGAACTGGAGCACAGATCCAATTCCCTACATCAAGATCCCCTCGCCAATGTCAAGGAACCTCCCTTGAAGGGTTGAAGGACCAAGCTGTTGCCAAAATCCCATTTCAAGAGAAGTTCGACTCACACAAACCACAGATATAAAAACAAATGCTTCATCACTTCGCTTCACGAAATGAGTACAGTATTTCAATTAATCTTGTACCTTGAATGGGGTCCATTGATGCTGGAAGATTGCCGTTCTTCCAGATAGGTGGAATTAGCCTCCGGTTCCTCGAGTAATACTTAATTACATCGAATTTCTCTAGTGTTGTATGGCTGCTAATGATTTACCTTTCCCCATGAATGAAGTAGCCGGATCTGTTCTCTGTACACCGTTTAGAATTCTGAACATATCTTAGCTGGATCAATTATTTAGTTTAAGTCATTGCACTGTGCTGGATCATTCACTGATGAAACCCACAGCTCAGCAATTTCTTTTGTACAACACATTTACCTTTGTATACAAACTCATAACTTTTATACGAACGCAATCATAATCATAATTTAATAATTATAATTTAATATTTTTTTCATTCTGGATGTGGCCCCGCAGTTCCGCCTTTGTGGGTTCGAATCCTAGGTGATCGGGCACCACTAAGTGCTGGACGCCCCTATGATCTTCACTGCCAAGCTGTAGGAGGTAGACCTCCTGCTGTCATCTCTTGGCGCCTTCAGAATACCGTCCTCAGCAGCCAAACTGATAAGGTTAGTTAATAGCATCTTGAGGTTAAGAGAACCACGCCTTATAAGACATATTCCATGATAAGCATAACCAAATGCAAAAACCAGCACTTCCTTCTTAAGTTTAAGGATTTCTTCTCATATAATCTGTCACTTCACAATTATTATTATCACGAGGGAGCGCTTAACCCGTAGGATTATACAGCGCATGTGGGGGAGCGGGATGGAAGGTATTCAGGCTCACTTCAGGGATCCGGAACACAGATCCTACCTTGTGAAGTGACTCCCTTGAGGGGAGTCACTTATCAAGCAAAATAAGAAACAGTAGTCTTCCTGTACATTACCTGCAGATGATTTAGAGGTCTATCTTTTCCGGGGTCCAGCCTCAGATCTGATTATTTGGCTGACAAACTGCTGGAGTTTCTGACATTATATATACAGACCAAATTTACGGTGGTAGTTGCAACTACTTTTATTAAATCAAGGAATAGTAACCACTAAATAAAAAAAATATGAAAACCGTTCTGCGTTGCAATTCCAGTAGTCATCTGAGTGGAATCACAAAATTATTTAGGTTGAGTTGGATAAACAGAAATATCAGCTGTCCAACGCAACTGATGCTCTTCACAACAAACCCACAAATTGGATATAAGATTAAACAACGAAGCGGTCGGTCTCACGGAAAGAACAAAATATTGTTAATTTCATTTTAATTTTAAGGGATAGTTTAGGCGAGTGTGGTGAGTTCGTGAGGTGACTATGTGGGGACTGTGAGAGACTTTGTGAGGGAACTGTGGTGCCGGTGGTAAGTCAATGTGTGAGGGGACCGTGAGAGGTAATTGTGTGAGGGGTCTCTGGTGCCGGTGGTAAGTGAATGTGTGATGGGACTGTGAGAGATGATCGTTTACAACATTTTATTTGAGATGGGTATGTGAGGTGACCTTGTAATGTAACTGTTTTGTGACTCTGTAAAGTGCATGAAGTGACTATATGAAATTACTGTATGAGGATGTGTGATGTGATTGTGTGAAAACTGTGAGGTGACTGAGTATGGTGACTCAGAATAGTATCCATACGATATGGTTGAGATAAATATAGTGAAAGTATGAGGTGAATCATAATAATGTGTATGTTAATATCTAAGAGTCGTGAAAGTAAGATCTGAATGTGTGAGATGACTGTATGGTGACTCAGAATAGTGATGTGTGAGGGTTTTTGTATGTGACTCAAAAAAAAAGTGTTCTAAGGGGACGGTGTGTGGCGACTGGTGAGATGACTGAGGTGAGCGCATGTAGTGACTGAGGTGATTGAGTTATAACTGAAGTGACTATGTGAAGTACTGTGTAAGCTGACATAGGTTGTGACTGAGTGAATTGACTATGTGAAGTTACTAAGCGACATGAATGAGAAAGGTGACTTAATGAGTTATGTTCACTCACAGACGTCCCATGACGGCAACGTGACATGGAGTGAGCTGCGTTGGACTCCCAGTGTCAGGGACGCTGGGAAGATATTATCCTGCCTGGCTGACTCTCCTGTCCTGCAACCTGGCCCTATGGTCGATGAATGGCGCCTCCAGATATATTGTAAGTTCTCAGACGTGTGTTTCTTTCTGTTTTTCATGTTCACACACACACACAGACATACACAGACACACACAAACACACACACACACAAACACACACACACACACAAACACACACACACACACTACTCTTATTTCCTTACGTTTGAAAACAAAATCTTTAAAAACCTGTAGCTTTAGACAAAGCAGAGCTGCATATATAAATTTAATGAGAGAAATATTAGGGTGTGGTGATAGAATGAAATTATGATAAAATGATAAAACTAGAGGAAATAAAAAAAATAGATTTAATTCCCGCAAAAAGAAAACTCTCTTGGATAATATGCAATATTCCCAGTAGATTCCAAGTAAAAGATATGCAAAGAAAAAATAAAAGTGGAGTGACTAATAACTAGCCAATAGTGAATTTTTGAGGAACAAAGGAGATTATGAGGTTTATTATTTAACAGCTACTAAACTGAGTGCAATGGGATTGGGAAATACATCAGCTCCTGATGTAATGAAGAGACTTTGATTAATATTCCTGGCCACAGAAAATATCATACCAACCAGGAGAAATAGAAATGCTAAAGATTAGAGCCCTTGTTACAACGGAGACGTTGAGGCTAGAGTAAATAAAAACGATTGCCGGAAGAACATTTAGCTGGAAGGAAAAAGAGAAAATAGTGAATGAAACATGAAAGCAGTGAATGAAAAAGGTGGGATACGGAGCTAGTTTGAGTGACGGTGAGTGTGAGCAATAAACTCTCAAAGGTAAGCTCAGGACAGAGGTAACAGGAAATTATGAAGATGATTTAAGTTTTCGTTGAGGAGTCAGAAACGGTACCAGTAAAAAAAATGAATCAGGTGAAACTGAACAGCCTTCAAACGTCAAAGAGAAAGTGATGAAGATACTGAGAGAAATGAATGCCTCGATGTTAAAAAATACTAGAATGCTAGAATGTCTCCCCTTCTAGCATTCGGCCTTTTTTTTTTTTTTTTTTTTGTAACAAGTTGTCAGAGTAAGATCACGTCTAGTTATCCCGTGAAGAATTTTGGGATTACAACTACGTGATAATAATCCAAAGAAATAAAATTTGAGATTATTAATACAAAAGGTGTCTAGGTGGACAGTAAGTGTTACATAGTTTAGGATACAAGCTCCTTCATATCTCTTGTAGTACAATACTGAATTCTACATATGGTAATAAAGTGCTGAGAGCACTTTTCGAACAGTACAAATCGTGAGTACTTTATTATGATGAAATTTACTCTTGAATACAAATATTACAAATATATACACGAGTATGAATGTGCATGTGTGCTCAAAGTGCTCGTAATGTCTCAGTAAGACTTGATTCGAAATAGACTTAAATAGTGACTGACAATAAGTCCTTAGATAATCTATCTTCTCGACCATCAAGGCAATCATAACAGCGAGCTTGTACAAAATGAAACATTCGCCAGACAGCAATAATGTACCAAGCAGCCGCACAGCTTCAGGAACAAGGAGACAAAATAACGATCCTAACTGAGAACCATCAGCAGATCCTCCATAAAAATCATGAAACTCCCTTAATACTGAATCTAAGTTCAGCATAACCAAATCCCGACTACAACGGTGCGTAGATGTTTTTTTATATTTTATTTAAAAAACCAATATACATACAATTTACATACAATGAGAACATACATCAGCGATTAACAATCAGGTTATATAAAGGATAAACACAATCAAAACTTTCACATCAAAAGAGTATTAGTCCAATACCTGAACTAACTTAACCACTCACCGCTTATATACAACTCAAAAAACCCAAAATTAAAATGAACAAAACACTACAATGTCCAAAACTAGTTATCCAGTGCATTACTGGAAATGCAAATAATAACACAAGTGATAATATAAATGATAAACAAGTATATGGAAAACCCTGAAAAAAAAACGAATATAAATGATTTACCTACACCTGTATCATAAGCATCGTATAACAATCAGTTGTATGTATTTTTTTTCTTTTTTTATATATATTTTATGTAAAAACTTCATGTGACAAAAGAACAGGTACAGAAATAATAATTACTCCGCGAGTAATACAAAAGTTATCAGTTTACAGTCCAAGAGGTAGGTACATATTTATGACATGGAATCAAGTGTAATTATTATTATAATCAAAAGGAAGAGCTAAACCACAAGGAAATCAGTTGTAAGTTCCTAACTACCACGTACAATCAGTATTGACACCCATATGTTTATGGGCCATAAGGTTGAATGTGGGATTACTTCGACTTACCCCCCCCCCTGTCGAAATACTGTTCCCCTTCACACCATACACTTGTTACCTATCATCAAATCCATTGAAAAATTTAAACAGGAGTCTAGAGATAACTACTAAACATGATAAAATCGTAAGTAGCTGAAACATTGTGTCATCCTTCAGAAAATTAACGACAAACCTCATGGGGTGATCGTTTCACAAAAGGAGACCCAAATAGACAATATTTCTCCTGCACACCAATTAGGATGCTTAAAATAACCCCTAAAAAGACAATTAAAACACTATACTAATGATGCTACATCAGCACGACGACTGTGTGCTACATGTCAGGAACAATACCTACGATGACACTGGTAAAGACCCACATAGACTTCGCTACGTCACCAAAAAAACATTAGCAAAAAAAAAAAAAAATACAAACTCGGCCATGGCCGGGAACTGGTCCAGTTTCACAAAAGGAAAAAAGCATTTACAGAACAAAAACGTTTTGTCCGCCTTGCTAGACGTAATGTCCAGAAAGTAGAAAAAATCAAGATCTCAGTCGCACATCGCATCACATCCATACACCATCAAGCACACGTAACTTACCATAACTACACACACGCAACTCAGTAACTCCCGCTTCCACCCTAAATATCCTAACATACCTTAGGGTGTTACCACGGGATGAGTCCAGCCCCTCGCTGCCTTACCCCCCTCTCAGTTGCAGTAACCGCTGTACTGTAAGACTCCTATAGCTTGCAGGGAAGACGGTACCCCACCTCCCACCGTAAAGGAGTCTGTTCCTACAAGCTGTTCTATAAATACCCGCTGCAATCGCCCTAACCCTACCTGCTCCCTCGGTTTCCCTCATATCCCATGAGATATACAGGAAGTCAGCCACCACGTACAGTATTGCCCTTCTTACCTCCCTTGACACTCCGCTAACTTCCAAGGTTAATGCCCGTAGAGTTGAGATACTTCTTCCACTGAGAAACCCTAAAACCCTACCCAACCACGTGCGAACTTCTTCCAATGTTTCACAAAAATAAACCGCATGAAACACAGTTTCTTCCAGACCACTACTTAAACAATTCGCATCCCTTACCAAACCCATCCTGCTTAAAACTGATTTCGAAGCTAAAATACCCATGATGAATCTGTACACTAATTCGCGAACCCTCGGTGCCAACTTAAGCTTACAAAACCCGTCCCATATTTCCCCCCGATTATACAGCGGAAAAACAGACACCCCCTGCACAATTTCTCCGCACAATCTGCCCCGCCCTAATCCTTTGAACATTTTTTAACATTAACAACAGATGCAACATGTCCTCACACTCTATTAATCCTCTGCTGCTCCACCATTTGCGTATATCTACCATTACCCGACCCACCCGGGCTCCTCTCTCCCCACCCTCTTTAAGGAACCGCTGCTTTACATATAGAGCCTTCGCCCATGGCCCCAATGCCAAGAGACCTAAACCCCCAAGACGTACATGTGTCATGACAACTTCCCTACTCAACCAAGCTCTCCCATAACCCCATACATACCGTAAGACCCTTCTCTGCAGCTCCTGAATATCCACGTCCCTGTAATGGGTATACCTCAGCCACTCCCCATGCCTTGCTGTAAACAAGAGAGTTAACCACCACTGCCCTTTGTTGCAAGGAGACATCCCTAGCTCTTAAACCTCTGAGATGGTCTAAAGTCTTTTTTACCACAAATTCAGAATTTACCTTTCTACTCTCCATCTCTTCCGCCATGTACACGATCCCACATATTTTAAGTTGCTCCACAACTGACCACCCATACCTTTCGCCCAAACCCCCCACCCACGTACCCACCTCCAATAATTTTGATTTTGCTCTGTTGACACACATACCAGTTGCTGCCTAAAAAAAACTCAACAACCCTGCCTACGATCTGCAAGTCCTCCTCCTCTTAACAAAATCGTGGTATCATCCATGTAACCGACTACGCACGCTGCACGATTATTACCCAGTACCCCACATCCCAAACCGCCATCCACCAGTTAATAAAATGGGTTTTGCACACAGGCAAAAAGCAGCTGAGAGAGGGGGCATCCTTGCCTCAAACCCCATTCCATGTGTACAGGCTGCCCTAACTTACCGTTCACCTGTACTCTTACCGCAGAGGCATATAAGTGTCAACCCATCGTACTATTCCCTCCCCAAAACCCTGCTTCAATAAAATAAACCTTAATAAATCTCTGTCAACACAGTCGTAAGCATTTTTCCAGTCAAGCCCGAGGACAACCCCCCTTGACATTCCCCCCAAAACTCTCTAATATGGCCATGTCCTTCCCTCATACTCCTACCTGGTATGCCTAGCTGTCCCCTATGAATAACCGATTCCATGACCTTTCTCATCCTGTTACCTAGGACCTTTGCAAATATTTTATAGTCTGAACACATTAGAGAGATAGCCATATATACACTCAGACCTCCCTCCCTCTCTTTTTGGGCACCAACACCACTACCCCTGTACTTTGTGACGTACCCAACCTCCCTTCCGTAAGCATGCAATTCAATACCTCAACCAAGCATTGTTTAATGTTTCCCCAATGCGTCCTATAAAATGCATTTGATATGCCATCTATGACTGGTGCTTTCCCTTTACTCATCCTAAAAATCGCCTCTTCGACCTCCTCCACACGAATCTTACCCTCTAGTACCCTCCGATCCTTTCAGTTATGACCTTTCTGAATACCCCCCCCAGCAGATCACCCTCATGAACCCCCCCCTGCTCTCCGTCGGAGCTTTTCCTCAAACCAATTGTCAGTATAAAAACTCATGCTGTCCGTATTAGAGAGCAACTGACCAGGCTGGTAACCACCCAAACCGGTGCAGAAGGGATGTTGCTTGATGTCTAACCCTAAATTTCCGCACGACACAACCCGAAGGTTTGTCACCTCATAGCACCTCTTCCAGGCCCACCCTGATTCTAACCGCATTGAAAAGCTCATTGTGGATTTCGGCAAGTTGATTGCGAAGATGTTCGATGTTTTCATACCTATTACTTCCGCCCCCAACATAATAATCGTTCAGTTGCCCCTTCAGGTAATTTTGTAGCCCATACTTCCACCTCGCTTCTTCCTTACCCCGATTCCTACAATAACTCGCTATCCCAGGTTTGGCATGCGTTTCCCACCATTCCAACAAACATTCACCTTCCTTCCGAGTTTCCCAGAGATTCTTCCACCAAACTTGAAAAGTAGACCCATCCCCCTCTCCCTCCCCTTCCAAAAGCCGCACGTTTAGTTTCCAATAACCTGGATAAATCTGTACCATTCCATCCCAGTCCAAATCTGCTAGCACTGCATGGTGGTCTGAAAATCCTATATCAAAGGTCTGTACGGCCCAACTCGAAATTCTTTGTGTTACATAAAGTCTATCCAGTCGGGCCGTGTAGCCTCTGCGGACAAACGTGTGCTCCACCCCCTACCCACCCCGCCCCACCACATCATAAACCCCTGCATCCCCCAGCAAATTTCTTAGGACAAGTAAAACACACCCTGCCCTCCTCGGCTCAACATCACCATGGTGGTTTACGAAATTCCAATCCCCACCCAAGACCGAAAATAAAGGCAAACCCCGAGTGTGATACGTTAAAACCTCCCTCACAAAATTTATTTTAACTTTAGAGTTACTGTCTGCAGGCATATAGACTCTAATGAAACAAACTCTAACCTCACCCAAATACCCATCCACCCTTACCACCCTTCCACCTCCCCCCTCCTCCCATCCCAAGACACACCAAGGGCTGGACTCCTTCACTGCTATAGCTACCCCACCCTTGAATCTTAAAGAATTACTCACATACATGTGGTAGCCTTTCAACCGTAACTCTACCAAACTTGTAATTGTGTTCCTGCATAAAACATACATCCACATCGTAATGTCGCAAAAACCACTCCATCCACACTTTTTTAACTTCCATCATCAGGCCATTGGCATTGATGGTGACACACTTGAACTTACAAAAAAGGTGGTTTTCTTCTATGTCTGTTGGTCTTTCCCGTTCCCACACGTACTTTAGACTGTCCTTCTTTGCCATTCGGCTTCTCGAGAACCCCTTCCCCCGAGCTCTACCCATATGCTGGGACCTTGCAACTACCCCTTCTGTGAGAGGCGCCTCAGCCACTTTCGCCCACGATTTCTTCCCTGAGCGCTGTGCTGGTGTCAAGACCTCGTCTATGTCCTACGCTCCCGCCGATCGTTTGCGGGAGCTGCCATCCACATACATCTCGCCAGACGAAGCTTCCTGGTGGACCTTCACCACAACCCCATGCGTCCGTACAAACGTGGATGTGTCCTGCGCCACTGCGTTAGGTGATTCCTTCGTCGTTAACTCACAACACATCAGTGTAAGAACAGGACCACACTCTGTTCCATCCAGGAGGTCATGCAGCACGTCCTCCAGCAACCTATCCTGTGTCAAATCCCCAGGCCTCACAGGATCCACAGAAAGAGTGGGCACGGTCGTAGCATCCATTGACAAGGTGGCACACATCGTAGATTGCTTGTCTTCTTGTTGCATCTCTTCACTCCAAAGCTTGGAACCTTGCCCAGCTGGGGGACTAGACTCAGGCACGAAGGCCTCAGCTTGTAGGCCCACAGGTGAAGGGTCCCGGGACCGGACTACCAGTCGACATGAGCACTGGGCAGCCATATGCTCATAAGAGTTGCATAGTCTCCATTTCTTCCTTTGGCCAGCGTAATGAACAAACACCTGGGTCCTATATTTCACCAGACGTACGTAAGAGGGAATCGGCTGGCGTAGCGTCATCTTGATGGTGAAGAAGCCCTCGGGGAACCCCTCGTATGGGCCCTCTCTCCACACTCCCTTGGTCGCTGCAGGCACCATTCCGTATCTGCCAAAAACATCCCGCAGATCATACTCCTCAGCCTCGAAAGGCACGTTTCTCACCCTGACCCAGGTGACATACGTAGACACATCATGTAGACAAACCTCCAGAGCTGAATTTACCACATTCTCCTTTCTTGAAAAGTTTGCACAATCTTGGTGTAGAAGCCGGCATTCACGAATTTCACAAATATTCTCGACATCCCATTTAGAGCTACGCCATATAATTCTTCATTGGGGATGCCGTAGACGTCGCGTATGATGCACGGCATTAATGCATGCATTGTAGAACCACTGAGGAAGCCTCGGGTGAATTCAACACAGACCGTGTTTACTCTCCGACCTTGACGGTCCGCCATCTTGTGGATTGTAGTACACGGGCCATCACCAGGTGTAAGACGGAGCAAGCTCAGAGTGCGTCCTCCTAGCCCGCAGGTTGAGAGACGAATGGATGCGTAGATGTCACACAAAGTAGGTCAGAAGCTTAAGCCTGTGACTAGGGTGAAGAGTGTTTCCACACGACACACAACCTCTGCACAAAGTCAAAACCACTAAGTCTGAATGAGAGGTACTTTTTGAACTCACCAGCGAAACTATACTCTACCAAAACAGTCTAAATAATGAACAAACAGCCAGAGACGAGAGAGATCCATGGAGAGATGTTTCTCAGACTAGAAGCAGATGGAGAGAGAGAGAGAGAGAGAGAGAGAGAGAGAGACAGAGACAGAGACAGAGAGGGAGGTATAAACTGCAAGCCTCACATCAGGTGAGATTACGTGACTCTCCCGTGGTATTGCAGAGATGAATTAGACACATGTGCAACTCTTGGGTATCTTTATTGAGGAAACGTTTCGCCACACAGTGGCTTCATAAGTTCATACAAAGGAGAAACGTGAAGAACAGGAGGAGAATGAGGTAATCAGTCCCTCGACCTTGAGTCAATGTGGTCAGTCCATCAATCTGAGTGGTCAGTGGTCAGTCGTCTGAGTGGTCAGTGGTCAGTCGTCACGTGAGGTCACAGACCCTGAGCTGCTTTGGGGATTAGCGTGGACGGTTACAAAGCATGGCTTTCTTCTGCAGTGTTTTAAAAATTGAGGTTGGAGAGTTGAAGGAGGAGGTCTTGCTTCTCCAGGAGGAGATTAGGAGGCTGAAGGTCCACCTCAATGGGTCTGGGAGAGAGTGTGAGGTGGCTGGAGTTGTGGGAAATGAGCTTCTAGCGTGAGGTGCAGTCTCTCTCGTGTGAGGAGGCTGTATTTGGGGAGGTAGCAACGACTACCAAAGCAGTTGAGTGCACCAGACCTGCAAACAATTGGCGATGGTTCCAGTAATGGAGGCGCATTCAGAGTAAGAAGTTAAGAGTGAAGGGACTAGAAGGTAGAAATCGCTTCTCTGGTCTTCAGGATGAATGTACTTCAGTGGCCATGAAGGTAAGGACTACTGCCCCTGCTAATGGAGGAAAGGGCACATTCTTGTGGTTGGTGACTCTCAGGTAAGATATATTGACCGTGCTTTTTGTAATAGGAATAAGAAGATGAGAGATAGAGTGTGCTTCCCTGGAGCTGGTTTTGGGGACATTTGTCAACGAGGCTGGATAATATCATGTCAGGTAATGGAACAAGCCATTATCTGTTTCAGTGCTGGTGGAAATGATATTGGGAAGGGTAGGAGAGAAGAGCTGCTAGATAAGTACAGGTCAGCTATAGATTTCATTAAGTCAAGGGAGGGATCCCAATCATATGTAGCATCTTGCCTAGAAGGGGAGTAGGAAATGAATGGTTGTCTAGGGCAATTGGTGTAAATTGCTGGCTAGACAGATACTGCAAGGAACTGCAATCCCATTCATTGACAACTGGAACAACTTTTATGGCAAACATGATATGTATGCAAGGGATGGGGTACATCTCTCTGGGGCAGGGGTGGTAGCACTTGCAGACTCGATTGAGAAGGCCATTGGTGAAATGCCTATGATTTTAAACTGATGGAAGATAGAGGTATGGGTGTGTGTGGGAAACAAGCAGGTTGCAACACTAGGGTTGGAAACAGTAAATGTATAAAAGGCATTTAGCATGAAGTTATAAATAAAGACAATAGATCAGGTCAGCAAACAAAGGGGACAGCAGAGGGCAGCAAGGACTAGCTCCCTTAAGGTTTACTATACTAATAGCAGGAGTGTAAGAAATAAGATAGATGAGCTAAGATTAATTACAAGTGCAGGAAACATAGATATTATTGCTATAACAGAGACCTGGCTCAATCTGAAAGATAGAGAGATGCCCTCTGAATGTCACATACAAGGCTATAAATTATTCCACACTGACAGGGTCAACAGGAAAGGTGGTGGAGTAGCGATGTATGTCAGAGACAATTTAAATTGTTGTTTAGACAAATATTAAATTAGAAGCGTCAGCCACTGAATCTGTTTGGTTACAGCTTCTCGAGGGCCGAGAAAAACTAATTTTGGGTGTGATTACAGGGCCCCAAATCTTGATAGGGAGTGCAGAAAAACTTCTATGGACGAAATTCGTAAGGCATCTACATACGAAAATGTTGTGTTAAGGGAGATTTCAACTATAGACAGTTTTGACTGGAGCAATTTGACGGGAAAATTTAGAGTCAGGTGACTTTCTTGATACGATCCAGGATTGTTTTTAAACATTTGTGACAGAGCCAACTAGGGGAAATAACCTCCTTGACTTGGTTTCTTGCAGTAGGGAAACACTAATTAATAATCTTGAGGTTAATGATGAGCTTGGGAAAGTGCACAAATCACTCAGTTTTTAATATATCATGGAATTCCCCTAATAATGGCACTCAAGTTCTCCGTCCCTGACTTTCGCTTGCTGATTTCATAGGACGAAAAATTACTTAGGTGGGCTGAACTGGAATGACCTGACTAAGGGTCAGTAGGTGGTGATGGTTGCCGATATGATGCTTTCCAGGGCATAGTTCTAGCTCTCAGTCAAATTATGTTCCAACTAGGGAAATCAGATCATAACAAAAATGATCCTAAATGGATGACAATAGATTAAAATATCTGATTGGTCAAAAGAGAGGCATATATAGGCAAATCAAAAGAGGAGAGGGGCAATTAAGAATCGATATAGTTAGTTAAAGAGGAAATAAAAAGGGAATTAGAAAAGCAAAAAGAGATTTGAGGTTAAAGTTGCAAGAGAATCGAAGGACTAACCCAAAAGGATTCTTACAGGTATACAGAAGTAAGATCAGGACAAGATAGGCCCACTCAAAAGTTCTCAGGGTCAGCTCATGCAGTGATAAGGAAATGTGTAGAATTTTTAACACATACTTCCTCTCAGTTTTGTACACAGGAGGATACCAGCGATATTCCAGTAATGATAAATTATGTAGAACAGGACGATATATAAGCTGTGCACGATTAGGGTCACAAGTGGACATGGTCCTTAGCAAATAGATAAATTAAAACTAACAAATCCCAGGCCCTGATGAACTGTATGCAAGGGTTCTAAAGGAATGTAAGAGGAGCTTAGCACACCTTTGGCTAATCTTTGCAACATATCACTACAAACTGGCATGGTGCCAGATAAGTGGAAAATGGCAAATGTATCCTATTTTCAAAACAGGTGACAGGTCCTTAGCTTCGAACTAAAGACCAATAAGCCTAACCTCCATAGTGGGAAAATTTATGGAATCAATAATTGCCGGGGCAGTTCGTAGCCACCTTGAAAAGCATAAATTAATCAACGAGTCTCAGCATGGTTTTACAAAGAGGCGTTCCTGCCTAATACGAATTTATTAACTTTTTTCACTAAGGTATTTGAGGAGGTAGATCATGGTAATGAATATGATATTGTGTATATGACTTCAGTAAGGCTTTTTGACAGGTCCCACATCAGAGACTATTGAGGAAAATTAAAGCACATGGAATAGGAGGAGAAATTTTTTCCTGGAGAGGCTGGTGTGACACAATAGCACAGAGTTTGCATAAATTGGAAATCAAGTGGGAGCGTCCAGAGCGTTTCCACAGGGGTCATTGTTGAGCCCCCTGGTTTTTAATCTACATAAACGACATAGATGAGGGCATATAAGAGCGACATCGCATGTTTGCCGATGACATCAAAATAGGCCGTCGAATTCATTCTGACGAGACATTCGAGCACTCCAGGAAGATTTGAATAGACTGATGCAGTGGTCGGAGAAGTGGCAGATGCATTAATATAGACAAATGCAAAGTTCTAAATGTTGATAGGAAATAACCATGCCACATATAAACTAAATAATGTAGATCTTAATATTACGGATTGCGAAAAGATTTAGGAGTTCTGGTTAGCAGTAATCTGAAACCAAGACAACAGTGCATAAGTGTTCGCATAAAGCTAATAGAATCCTTGGCTTCATATCAAGAAGCATAAATAATAGGAGTCCTCAGGTTTTTCTTCAACTCTATACATCCTTGGTTAGGCGTCATTTAGATTATGCTGCACAGTTTTGGTCACCGTATTACAGAATGGATATAAATTCTCTGGAAAATGTACAAAGGAGGATGACAAAGTTGATCCCATGTATCAGAAACCTTCCCTATGAGGATAGACTAAGGGCCCTGAATCTGCACTCTCTAGAAAGACGTAGAATTAGGGGGGATATGATTGAGGTGTATAAATGGAAGACAGGAATAAATAAAGGGGATGTAAATAGTGTGCTGAAAATATCTAGCCTAGACAGGAATGGTTTTAAGTTGGAAAAATTCAGATTCAGAAAGGATATAGGAAAGTACTGGTTTGGTAATAGAGTTGTGGATGAGTGGAACAATCTCCCGAGTACAGTTATAGAGGCCAGAACGTTGTGTAACTTTAAAAATAGGTTGGATAAATACATGAGTGGATGTGGGTGGGTGTGAGTTGGACCTGATAGCTTGAGCTACCAGGTCGGTTGCCGTGTTCCTCCCTTAAGTCAATGTGACCTGACCTGACTAGGTTGGGTGCATTGGCTTAAGCCGGTAGGAGACTTGGACCTGCCTCGCATGGGCCAGTAGGCCTTCTGCAGTGTTCCTTCGTTCTTATGTTCTTATGTTCTTATGAATACAGCATATGTACGTAGAAGTAGCTTATATACCGTAGGCAGGAGAGGTGCAGCTGTCGTAGGTGGTGTCACATGAAGCCACTGTGTGGCGATACGTTTCCTCAATAAAGATACCCAAGAGTTGCACATGTGTCTAATTTATCAACGTGTCGGTTCTCTGAACCATTCATCTACAGTATTGCAGAGATGCCAGCAAGTAAACAAGCGAGTGGATAGTTAAGGAGTTTACCAATGCGGACAGCCAACCACAACTCTCGAACAGCGAGCACAGTGAAGCATAAATGTTACATTTTACCTAATGACATAGCTAAGTCAAATAACAGTATAAAGCAAGATATTTAAAATTTAGCTATTAATGAAAATATCATATAAAATTATATGAAAGATAATATACATCAAATATATATTATATACATTGTGTTCCTTTCAGGGGGCACAATATTCGAGATAAATGAATTTTATACTGTGTCCTATAGGCACTAAAAGAAAGATTAGAAGAATTTAATGAGTCTATTGCGACTGTTATATAAAGTCACTGGATATAGGACAACTTGCACATGCCATTCGTTGCTTGACCCTCAGGGAGAGCGGACGTGCGCAGTGCTTGCTCCCTACTGTCAGTTCGCGTCACTTTGGTTTTCACAAAATGGCGACACAAGGACGATGCCAGGTGAATACTATTAGCATTGAAGTCGTTCGTGGGGCTGTTTTTCCCCACTCGGCACAGCTACTGTTACTGGCTATTATCAGGGACACTTATGGCATAGCGACTGAGGAGCTATATGGAGTAGCATTGAATGTGGCCTACAGAATCTTCGTAAAATTCCGTAACACCAGTGTTTACGAGGATATCGTCACAAGATTTCAAGATGTCAACATGACGGTGAATCCGGCGGTAACGGTGAGACTATATGATGTATCTCGGTTTTTCACATGGGTGAAAATTAGGAATGTGCCGTTCGAAGCAGACGAGGCGGATCTATGAGCTGCATCTGAGAAATACGGGACTGTACAGCTGGTGACGATGGGTACATGGAAGGACGGATCATATGCGGGAATGCCTAAGGGTAGTTTCTCACTAAAGATGACGCTTCAACACCCTAAACCTTCTTATGTGCAACTGGAGGATTTCAGGACGCAAGTACTCGTCACATATGCAGGGCAACAACGGACATGTAGATTGTGTGGCGCCTACGACCACATTGCAGTGAATTATCCTCGTCGTCGGGACATACAGGAGCCGGAACAACACCAGGAATCATCAGGGGGTCAAGGAGCACCTGTGGGGGCATCTGCGATGGGGACATCAGGTCACAAGGCATGGAGTGTGGAGGTTGGCAAAACGTTGTCACAGGATGATGCATGCGCCACACTAACGGGTGAGCAGGAAACTACAGGGACGACACAGGTGCCTGTGAATAAGGCGCCACTCTAGGACGCAGGGAATATGAGGAGCGCCATAGACTCGATGATCCATGACCTGCTGGGTTCCCCGAGAGAAGTCTCCGTAGAGGGCCTTGTAGATACTTTGGAGTATGCTCCGCCCACCGTGCAAGTGGTGGACGATGTATCGGGGTCCAGTATGGACGACGCCTTGCAGCATGAAACTGTAGAAGCGGAGGTGCATGATGCAGGCTTTCAAGAGGTTGTGAGGAGGAGGACCAGTGTCCCAGAAAAGGGTGGCTGCATCGTCGGACATAGACGACATGTTTACACCGGCCCAACATGTAGGGAAGAAAGTTTGGGCCAATGTCGATGAGCGGGGCCTTGGTGGACCCAGGGGTAAAGGTCCTGTTAAAGGAGGCCACGATGGTCCGGCTGAGGGCCTTGGGAATGTCCGGAGCAAAGAGGATAGAGGTTCCACAGTGCATAAGGGTAAACCTCCAATTACAGTTTCAAGAGCCTCACTATAAATGTTAATGGTTTAAGGAATGAAAGGAAGCGAGACTGGTTTTAGAAATTAGTGGTACGATGTGGAGTGAATATGGTGTTCGTGCAAGAACATAATTATAAACCTGGATGTTTGTTGGTGGTTGAGGGCTTCGTTGTCTATGCAGGCCATTCGCCACATTTGAAAGGAGGTGCTGCAATTTTAATAATGGAGACTATCCCGTTTACTGTTCACCATTGGGAAGAGGGAGGGGAGGGGAGGATAGTTTGCGTGGATGGGTCGTGGGGGAGGGTAAGAGTATCTCTGGTGTGTGTTTATGGTCCGGCGGAGAGGGATAGCGAGGTTAAATATGACTTTGTTCGGGATATACTGGTTTATCACTTACGATCGTTGCCGGCAGTTGGGGTGGTGGGAGGGGACTGCAATTGTGTTTTGTGTAGGGATGGGGAACAAGGGGGAGGGGGTTTGTTCGGAATTTTGGGGCAAACTGATAAAGGAGTAGGGTTGGTAGATGTGCGGGGTGTTGACACGGAAGTGGAACATCATTTGTACGGAGGGATACGCAGCTCGGCGGGAAGAATTCTAATTATTTAACCTGTGGTGGTAAAGAGTGCGGGTTATGGATTGGGGTTTTGGGATATGGGGCGTCATGGTGATTTTTGGTTTGGGGAAAGGGGTTACCACATAGGTTAAGGGTTTTTGGGAAATTTAAAAATGTACGATTTAATTGATGTGGGGGAGGGGTTTTTTTGCGAGATTCTTGGGCGTGGGAGAGAGAAGGATGATGTTTGGCGTGGTGGGACACTGTTGTAAATCGGGGATCGGGAATTTTATTTTCTCGGGGTGTCGGAAAAAGTAAAATGGCTTAGGGACTTTTGGGTATGTCGATGGACAATTACGGGTATGCATAAAGGGAGGGGGGGGTGGGGGATACCCGGGTTGAGATTATCGTAAGTTTGAAAGAAGACTCGGGGGACCTACATAATGAGAGGGACGGGGGGGGGGTCGGGTGATTTGGAAGAGGTATTATGGGGTGATAGACCGTCGGTATTGTACGCTTGGACAAAGCCCCCGGGGTATGGCAACGGAAATGGTTGGGCTGTGTGTGCATGCTGCAAAGGTGAGATATGTGGAGGAACAAGAAGGGGGCCAAAAGGGTGGGGGGTATGTGGATCTTGGGTTTTCGATTACATGGGCAGTGTGGTGTAAATGAGGAGGCCCATAAGGAGAGGGGAAAAAAAAACGTGTTGTTGGGGTTTTCCGAGAGTTAAAGGGTTTTATGGGGGGGGCCCCCAAAGTGGGAAGGGTGTGAGAGGCTTTGGGTGAGCATGTGTCGAGGCAAGGCCCCTGGTATTTGGGGGTTTGCCCAGTGACTTTTAGCACGACATTGGGTGTTTTAAAGGATTTTTTGTAACCTTATTTAATACTATGAAAACAATGGGGAGTTAGGGGCACACACAACGGCAATAGTTGTATTCGTACCCAAAGGTGTTATCACCAATAATCAAGGATTAAGTATGAACACTCATGTGGGGGACATAAATTATTTTTAAAATTTTAGGGAAACGCTTAAAGAAAGTCTCAAAAAGTAATTGTTACGGCCAAATTTGGATTCCAGGGCTTCTATGCTAAGAACATGGGCCTAAACGTTTTTTAAGGGGTATTTTCGTGAAAGTGAGGGGGGGGGTTTAGCGATTGTTGGAAGGGGGCTTATGATAGTGTAAGCGTCAGGGTTGACGCTTTATGAGATGGCAGGGTTTTGGAGAGGAAAATGGAAAGGGCACCCGGTTTTTTATATAGGGATCTGTATGGGTTGTTTTATAGGGACGCTGGTATGGGTTTGAGACAAGGGTACCCTCTGTCTCAAATCCTGTTTGCGTGTTTGCAGAACCCTTTTTATAGGGCAGTGGAAAGGTGTGTCCATAAAGGTATGTGGGAGAATAGAAGCAGTGGCCAACCGGGTATCATAGGATATGTCGATGACACAACAATTCTAGTGAGAGGGAGGGAAGGTTTAAGGGGACTGGGTAGAATTGTGGATGTGTTCGAGGCAGCAACAGGTATGAAGGTGAATGTGGATAAGTCTAAACTTCTAGGTTTGGGTGGGTGGGGAGAGGGGGACGAGATGTGTGCAGGGGAAAGGTGGCGAGTAGTGGACAGACTCAGGATTTGTGGGATTGTGTATATGGCTAATGAGGTGATTGCAAGAGAGGAAAATTCCACGTGTGTTGTGAATAAGGTACTGGGTCGCTTGAATGGGTTGAGGACGCCTCACCTTTCTTTACATCAGTGGTCATTGTGGTGAATGCGCGTTTGTATAGCAAAATTTGGCATGTTGCTGCAGTGTACCCGTTGGTGTCAAGAGATGTAAGGAGGCTATTGGGTAGAGTTTTTAAATATATATGGGGTTCAGGGTGTGACTGGTTGAGGAGGGAGGTAGTAACACTTCCGGTAGCCAAGAGCGGGCCGGGGTTAATTTCCCTGGGGAATAGGTTAAAGGGAGTTTATGTCAAGAGTGAGTTCAGGCGAGAGTATGGGGAAGAGGGGCGTCTGTGTAAAGTGAGAAAATATTCAGAGGTGGTGGAGGGAGATTTTACAAATATTTTTGCAGGCCCGTGCAACAACGATAATGAGGGTCGTGTCAGTAGAAAGGAGGGTTTGGTCTCAGATAAGGTCCCTGTGGAGGGAGCTTATCCCATGTATGCATGGGACAGCATTTTGCGGCATTTGAAGGGGTTGCGCTTACGTTCACGTGTGAGGGAAGTTATGTTTGGATTCTTACACGGCATCCTACCATCAGGGGCGGTCTTAAAGAACAGAATAATTGCGAGAGAGTGGCGTGTGTTCGTATTGTGAGGACGAAGAGACTGCATACCATGTCTTTTATTTCCGTGAGCGTTTAGGAGTCGTGAGGGAATTGTTGGGAAAGTGTTTCAGCTCCTGGGAGGGGGAGGATTGTCAGTTCTCAGGGCTTTAAGTTTGGATCTGGGCGGGGCAGAATACAGGGTTTAACGGGCGTTGGCTTATGTAATTGTTGATTTTGTTTACATGTCATGGACGTTGCAAGAAAGGACGGTACGAGAAAGACTGGGGCGTTAGCAGTAACTTTTTATAAAACTAAGTGTCACAATGAAGGGATATACAGAGGTAGGTGGGAGCGAGATTTTCCGGAAAGTTACAGAGCTTTTACTCTGGGGGATTTGTGGCGACTGTAGTTTCAGGGGTAGGAACGGGCTCGTCTCACGGAGGACATGACATTTTGGAGTATGTGCGGTGTATGCTTGACGAGGACGAGTTTTAATTGATCACGAGTGCGTGCAAATGGGGGAGGGGGTGTAAGGTGTGATTGCGAGATTATTACTCTCAGCGGGGATTACATAATGGTGGAAGTAGGGGCAGGAACGAACCTTGATGCCATTCAGCATAAAACAGTTTCCTGTTGTGTAAGATGTAGCATACCAGGTACTGTACTTCGAGGCATCTCAGTTTAGGCTACCAAGACGTAATGTTGGATTTGGCTTTACGTATTTCATGTATTCCTGCGTTATACCCACCCTGTAACTTTTATAGTTTGTTGTGCGAAGTCACACATTGTGTTGTCTTTGGTGTGACCTATGAGGAAGTCACTATATATACTGTAACGGAATTTTTATTCCCATAATGTATATTGTCTTGATACATGCAGGTATGGCTCCTAGATGTGTAATGTAAAGGAAGGGTATGGATGTGTGTGCCGGGGTTGTGTTGGGAGGAGGGGAGAAGAAGTGGATGATGTTACAGCGTGTGTGCTTTTATGTACCTTTCACGTATTATGTCGAAACATATATTGCTAAGTGCAGGAGCAACGTTCTACATGCTTTCCATAGACTTTCATTGCGTGGAAAGTACAGATAGTTCTTTTTTTTCAGCACTTGACCTGGGTTATTTTGCATGTATGTTACTATTCCATGTACCTGAGGTTTTCATATTTGTATCTAATGTGCTCCTAGGTTTTTATTCTAACCATATGAATTACATGGTTTTCCTTACGGGGGGCGAAAGTTCATATTGTTTGTTAATTTTGTAGTTTACTGTTTTGTTTGTGGTTTGACATGTTTTAGCAATATGCATTCCTTGAGTGGATTGTACGGGCAAGTGTCCCTTTTATTTTTGCCTATATGTTTCTGATTTGTGTACCTAAGATTTTCAATAAAAAAAAAAAAAAAAAGATTAGAAGAATTTAATGAATCCATTGCGACTGTTATATAAAGTCACTGGATATAGGACAACTTGCGCATAAATGAAAACTGCAAATGTGAACTGTGTGTGAGCCGTTAGCCAAAATCTTTAACAAATCAATTAATGATGAATTAGACAAATGTGCAGTGCTTGGGAATCTTCGATCCGAATATATATCGCCTGTGTAGAAGGCTTTAATTCTAATACAGAGGCAACTTATATATTGGAAACAGGGAAAAAAGAGGAAGTGTTTTAAAGGTGTTCAGTCCCTTAGTCTTCAAGTGTTCATAGACTTTCAGTTCTTTTGCTTTTATCGAGCATATTCAATCTCTTAGCCTCGACATGTGAAAAGCAGAGACATATGGACAGAGACCTTACAAAGGAGCTAAAGGAGATGTGCATCAGTTTCACATTGCATCATATTAGTGGCAATAGGTTATGACAATATATCGGGACAGAGGTTAGTAAGATGTAGAAAAAAATCCCTTGAAGCAATATTGCATTGTGTTGGTGTGTCAGACATGTATGATACATTACTGATATACAATACCGCCAAGTTAGTGAAAATGACCTGAACAATACTTGGGGTATACTTATTGACGATGTGTTTCACTTGAGACATGTGAAGGTATAACGGCCTTTTCAGACCCTCAAAGAGTTTTTAGAGGACTATTCCTCCTTATGAAAAGAAAAGATAGAAAAAATAAATTATAATATTAAAAGTAATCAGTTTTATTGAAATATGTAAAAATATAATTATAAAAAAGTAAAACAATAAAACCTGAAATTTTTCCTAACTGAAGCAAATAATGAAAACTAAATTACAAATTAATTTTGTGAAGCAAAATGTCTTCCAGTGTGCCGATGGCCATGACAGGTAACTCTCAGGCTTCTTGAAGTGTGAGTGAGAAGCTTTGTGAGACGAGGTAGTCGCTGGAGGATGCGACTCTTGTATATAAACTTCAGCCCTAGACTGAGAGCACAGGTGCCTATAGTTGTTTCACCGATGGAAGAGGCAAGCTTTGTGTACTCTTATGGAGGTTTGCTGCAGGGCTTTGAAGACAACAGAGGATCAGTTAACAAGGGTGAAGCGACACACTGCGGTGTTCAAAGATGAGGTTAAGATTCTGATCTAGTGCAGAGATCATGCTGCCCACCTTGTCTCGCCGGTGCTGAGTGTCCCAGTTCGATCAACAAGGCTAAACGTAAAAAAAAGAAAATAGCAAAAGGTTAAAGACCCGGACAAGCAGTCTATCACTCACGTGATGGACAGAAGGTCTTTATGTTAAAATACATAAGTCATATGAGGGCTGCTTACAATAAGATAACAAGAAACCAGACTTGGTGAGAGCAGGAAGTCAAATGATATGGAATATGCTATGAAGGATCCCATGTTAACTTCCAGTTCATTCAACACCATTCAGTCATGCTTCCATGCTTTCATGCTTTTTATAAATTAAGTAGAGAGGCGGCTTTAATACTGGAGAAATTGAAAGACAGTGTTCCTGTCCTTTAGTCTTGATTGAAGCTGTTTACTACCCTCTGTTATCGACTCAAGAAGCTTGCTGCCCTGGCGATTCGTCCCTGCAATAATATACCCAAGTGTTGCAAAAGTATCTTACTAAACTGTCGGTGTTGTACACTATTAACTCAAAGTCATTTGATACAGTCACTTCCAGAAGTGTGGAAACAACGTTCTTAAACGGAAAATTTAAAGAAAGATATAGACCGAAATCTTTATAAACTTTAGGCTAGTTTCACTGACATACATAGCATGTAAGGTTATGGAGAAGATAATCAGGGAGAGAGGTGGAGCACTTGAAATGGAGCAGAATAGTTGTGGGGGCACCACGGGCGTCTCGGTGCTCATACTTCGGGATATTGTCTATGAACACTCACAAATGTAAGACAAGGTAACCAAAGTCAATTAGGTTAGGTAAAAGTGAATATTAACAGTTTCTTTTTGTAAGGGGCTTGTGCGGCTATAAGCCCAGATGCCAGTGCCATGGGCATTGTGTTTTGCCAGAAGTGGATAGTATCACCATTTATTTATGTGGTCGAGAGAATAATTGCCAACTTCAAGAAATAAGTAGAATAACAGGGGCAAAATAATATATAAGAGAAGTATGAAGTGATTAAGAAGAGTAGCCCAATAAATTACAGTGGCATCAGCAGAGTACGATAACCATGATAAAGTTTTGTGTATGTGACAGCAGCCCTACGCTGGAGCGATGCCGTCCAGACGTATGATATTCAATACTATCAGTGAGGTCAGTTTGTCTTGACTTTGTTTGGTAACTGGCCTGTAGCTAGCTGCGGAACATCACTCTATCCATACTAATGTGAGCCAAGTAATAGACAATGCATCTTAGGTAGGTGAGTAAGGTAGGCTGTTAAATCCTGCGGCATTTACCGTTATAGTAACAGACTGTAGTTATTATTATAATATGCTGACATAGCTGGAAAGAAGGCGAGTCGTGCGAGGCGAGACGCAAATGGTACCTCAAAACCATCTCACCTCGCTCAAATAGTCACTCTGAACAGATCGTACCTTGCCCCCATCCTTCCCCAACAACATTCTCAATCCTAACCTATACTAGTGCAGTATCCATTTTCACAACCTCCCCTCATCCCAGCCAAATTCCTGCCTTCTTGTAGCTCCCCAGCCACTTCTTGTAGCTCCCCAGTCCACTCGCACAATCCCACCCCACTCCCCAAATTTTATTTTCCTCCACACCTACTCCTTCCCTGATACATGGATAAAAGCCAGGAGAACAGGGTCCCAGAAACACGAACACAGTAATGGGAAGGAAATTAAAAAAGTGTATAAGAATACGAGTAAAGAAAGGAAAGAACAAATACCAGAGGATTTACCAGACATTGTAGCTCACGAAGGTGATTACAGATATTTTTTTCCAGAAGGATATCAGAGGAAACAGAGTTAGTGAAGGAGTAGAATTGGTTATCAGGAACTAGTGGATCTTTGAGGAGGTGAATGGAGTAAATGGAGAAGGGATGAATTACTTCATTATAAGGATACTCAGAAGTGTGGAACAGAAGGTGATAATAGCAATGATGTACAGCCCACTATTGAACAACAGGAGACTGAGACAGGACTATGAGGATAGCAACAGAGCAACCGTGGCCACAGTGGCAGAGATACAATAGCTAGAAGAGCTCACATAGGTAATGCAAAACTATTGATCATGGGAGACTTCAACCATAAACAATTTGACTGGGAGTGTCAAGAGCAACATAGAGGACCGGAAACATGGAAAGCTAACCCGTTGGAGAAATGATGGAAAGCTGTGTGTGCCAACACGACAGGGACACGACTAGGAAGAGAATGGAGAAGAGGAGCCTAAGAGGATGGACTTAGTGTTCACCCTAAGTAAATGAAATGGGGCGCATCCAGCATGAATGACAAACCTTGGTGCCAGTGACCATGCAGTGATGAGGTTCGAATACTTCGTGGAAGTAAACGAAGTGAGGAGTAGAAAATGAAGAAAGGAATGACTATACTTCAGAAGAGGTGAATATGATGGTATGATCATATTCCTAAGCAGAGTGCCACGGAAGAGGAAGCTAGAAGGAAAGACAGGAAATGAAATAATGGATTATGTAGCTGGAAAGAGCTGAGAGGCAGAGAAAACATTCTACTCTCTATTTTATAAACCTTCACGTCTCGTACTTGTACATGCTGTTCTCTCTGTACCCCATCAACCTTTTACTCTCACTGCTACTTCATCTTAAAAATTATAAAATGTATATGTTGCCCTGTATAAACATGCGCATCCAGAAGTCTACCCATCAGTCTTTCAACCACCAATACATAAATCAACCAACTATTGTTATTACACACAGAATCATATCTTTTCTTATTTATCTTTTTTGCTTAAAATATGTTTTACCTATTACTATACCTCTTTCTATACAAATTTCAATGAAAGGTCCCCAGTAGCAGGGAAGGTCCCAGAGTGTGGGAGCAGTCCACCCCTCCAAAATTTTGGGTTGGAGCTCTCCCCCCCCCCATTTTATTAAATGAGAGGCTCCACCCCTTTTTTGGACCCCCCTTTATCTTATATACTGTTTTCGCTGCGCATCCCCCTACAGCGCACCCCCCATCGGCTCCACCCCCTCCGCCCGAGAGTGTTGCCATCTTTTCTTCCATTTACTTTTCCAGAAGTGTTGCCAACTTTTCATTTATTTTTCGAATTTTGGGGGGGGGGCAGTTTTTCGACGTTTTTATTATCTCCAATTGCTCGGATCAAAATTTTTCGAATTTCAGCGAGTTTCTCGAATTTTAAGCTACCCTTCATCTCCTTAGACCAATTTTTTTCAAATTTTGAGTTACCCCCTTGAAATTTTCTAACTTTACCGAGAATTTTCAAGTTTTTTTGAGCTGCTCTCCATCTCCCTTCTTCATTTTTTTCGAATTTTGAGTTACCTCTTGAAATTTTTAAACTTCACCAAGATGTTTCAAATTTGAGTTACCCTCCATCTCCTTGGATCAAGTATTACCTCGATTTCACGAATTTTAGAGTTACTCCTTAATATTTCTCTCGAGAATAAGTATACAATAGGTAAGCATTTCTAATTTTTTTGACTTACCCTCCAGGGGGATTTTTCGAAATTTTTACCAACCCTTTAATTCCTCGGATCAATTTTTACCTCAAATTTTCTAATTTTGCTTTATTTTTTCGAGTTTTGAGGGAGGTTAACCTAAAATCTAACAAAGCACCAAATGGTGTATTGGGTTCCCCCTATGGGTAAATGGGTAAGAGATAATTTGAGTGGTAAACGCATTCACTCCTACCTACAGGGGCAGCCTTCAGGTTGAATCAAGTAAAGCCAGGTGGGGTGTGACTTCGTGGGTGACCACCAAACAAACGAGTCATTTGATAAAGGTTCACAATGGGTACACACCCCACATTATTGCGCCACATTTGTACAATGCCCAGGCCCCAGAATAACATTTCTCTCGAGAAATCATGGCAGACATATTCAGTCAATGACAGACACTTTCACAATTTTCATTCTAAACACAAAGGTGAATCATTACACGTTTTTTTCTCATACTGATAATACAACAAATTTTATTTTTTTCTCAACTCAAACACTTTTTTTTTTCATCATTTATTTGTTACATACAATTTTCGGTAATACAGAAAAAAAAAGTGCAAAAGACAATTTGAGGAACTCTCACACCTCATGACTCCATCCCCGGAATCTCTCCTACACCTCCCCCCTCCTCCTCCCCCCAACTCTCCTGCACTTCACTACCATGCACCTCACTCCCAGTCATCATCTATTTCATCTGTTATAATACCAACAACACATAACACTTCACACTATCCACTAACGTTTTTATTCATTCATAACTCAAAACAAGACATTTTTCACTCATAACCCACAAGACATTTTTCACTCATAACCCACAAGACACATTTTCACTCATAACCCACAAGACATTTTTCACTCATAACCCACAAGACATTTTTCACTCATAACCCACAAGACATTTTTCACTCATAACCACAAGACATTTTTCACTCATAACCCACAAGACATTTTTCACTCATAACCCCAAAGACATTTTTCACTCATAACCCACAAGACACTTTTCACTCATAACCCACAAGACATTTTCACTCATAACCCACAAGACATTTTTCACTCATAACCCACAAGACATTTTTCACTCATAACCCACAAGACATTTTTCACTCATAACCCACAAGACACTTTTCACTCATAACCCACAAGACATTTTTCACTCATAACCCACAAGACATTTTTCACTCATAACCACAAGACATTTTTCACTCATAACCCACAAGACACTTTCACTCATAACCCACAAGACATTTTTCACTCATAACCCACAAGACATTTTTCACTCATAACCCACAAGACATTTTCACTCATAACCCACAAGACATTTTTCACTCATAACCCACAAGACATTTTTCACTCATAACTCACAACAAGACATTTTTCACCTCAAGCCACAACAACACATTTTTCACTCATAACCCACAACAAACACATTTTTCACTCATAACCCACAAGACATTTTTCACTCATAACCCACAAGACATTTTTCACTCATAACCCACAACAACACATTTTTCACTCATAACCCACAACAACACATTTTTCACTCATAACCCACAAGACACATTTTCACTCATAACCCACAAGACATTTTTCACTCATAACCCACAAGACACATTTTTCACTCATAACCCACAAGACACATTTCTCACTCATAACCCACAACAAGACATTTTTCACTCATAACCCACAAGACACATTTTCTCTCATAACCCACAAGACACATTTTCACTCATAACCCACAAGACATTTTTCACTCATAACCCACAAGACACATTTTTCACTCATAACCCACAAGACACATTTCTCACTCATAACCCACAACAAGACATTTTTCACTCATAACCACAAGACATTTTTCACTCATAACCCACAACAACACATTTTTCACTCATAACCCACAACAACACATTTTCACTCATAAACCCACAAGACACATTTTCACTCATAACCCACAAGACATTTTTTCACTCATAACCCACAAGACACATTTTTCACTCATAACCCACAAGACACATTTCTCACTCATAACCCACAACAAGACATTTTTCCTCATAACCCACAACAAGACATTTTTCACTCATAACCCACAAGACCACATTTCTCACTCATAACCCACAACAAGACATTTTTCACTCATAACCCACAAGACATTTTTCACTCATAACCCACAACAACACATTTTTCACTCATAACCCACAACAACACATTTTTCACTCATAACCCACAAGACACATTTTCACTCATAACCCACAAGACATTTTTCACTCATAACCCACAAGACACATTTTTCACTCATAACCCACAAGACACATTTCTCACTCATAACCCACAACAAGACATTTTTCACTCATAACCCACAACAAGACATTTTTTCACTCATAACCCACAAGACACATTTTCACACATAACCCACAAGACATTTTTCACACATAACCCACAAGACACATTTTTCACACATAACCCACAAGACACATTTTTCACAACATAACCCACAAGACATTTTTCACACATAACCCACAAGACACATTTTTCACACATAACCCACAACAAGACATTTCTCACTCATAACCCACAACAAGACATTTCTCATTCATATCCTCCATCAACAAGACAATTATTTCTCATTTTCGTAATACAATAAAAAGGTACAAGTCACAACACAGAGTTTTCCATCGATATTTCCCCAACACCACAGTCAACTCTAGATGTTTATTACTCAAATGAATTTATTTATATACCTGGTGAGGGTCGCCCAACACCTCCAAAGTGAGGATTTCAGGTGCATTCCCGACTTGATTTAAGAACACCTGTGTCAATTTACATTTGGTTGGTGAGGTTAACCTGTGACCTCACCTAACCTAACCCTCCTCCCCCCCCACACACAATTTTTCGGTAATACATCAAAAGACACCATGCTGTACACCCCATCCCGCAGGTATTGGGGGTCGTACCAAGAAAGACATGACATGATCACTAAAATTCTAAGCTATAACTGAAATATAAGACATGGGACACTTATATGATCAAACATATGACACGATCACAAAATCCATGGCATGTCTTAGTTGGAGGTGTCTATGTCTTAGCCTTTGTGTTCATGTTACATGTTAGTTGGTGGTCAAGTTGAAGAGTTTTAGTTTTTGACACACGTCTTAGATTTTGGCGTTCATATCTCATGTCTTACATTTTTCTGTCCATGTCATGTCTTAGTCGGTTGTCATGTTATAGTATACATGTCGGGTATTAGTTGGTTGTCATGTTATAGTGAACATGGCATAGTTTTTGTGCTTATGTCTTAGTTTTCGGATACTCTGTCTTAGATTTTGGTGTTCATGTTATGTCTTAGTTGGTGGTGGTTATGTCTTAGATAGAGGTGTTTGTGTCATAGTTTTGGTAGTTAAGCCTCATGTCTTAAATTTGTTGTGATAATGTAATGTTGGTGGTCATGTCTTAGATTTATCTATACATGATATGTTTTAGTTGGAGGTGATCATGTTCTAAGTGTTTGTGTGTTAGGTTTGTGTTCATGTTAAGTCTTGGTTCGAGGTCATCATGTTCAAGTGTTTTAGTTTTTGGCTCACATGTCTTAGACTATGGTGATCATGCCTCATGTCTTATTTTTTTTGTGTTCATGTCATGGTTGTCGGTCATGTTATAATGTTCATGTCATGGATTTTGTGTTTATGTCTTAGATTCTGGTTATGTCTTAGATTTTTTTGGTGATCAAAGTGATCATGTTCTGTGTGTTTGTGTTAGCTTTGTGTTCATGTTATGTCTTAGATGGTGGTCATCATTTTTAAGTGTTTTAGTTATTGGCTCCCATGTCTTAGATTTTGGTGTTCATGTCTCATGTCTTAAATTTTTGTGTTCATGTCATGGTTGTCGGTCATGTTATAATGTTCATGTCATGGTTTTTGTGATGTCTTAGATTTTGGTTGTCTTAGATTTTTTGGTGATCAACATGATTATGTGTTAGTTTTTGGTGTTCATTTTATGTCTTAGTTGTGTACATGATATGTTTTAGTTCGTGGTGATCATGTTCTAAGTCCTGGTGTGATGGGTTGGTGTTCATGTTTTTTGAGTTCATGTCATAAGTGTATGCCTTAGTTTTTTGTGTTTATGTAGTAAAGTAAACTTTCATTATGAGTGTGTAGTTTTGTGGATGAGATGTAATTTTCAGTTAATGAAATGTGTGATTGAGAATGTAATTTGGTGGTTAAGTTAGAGTTGTCAAATGTTATTTGTGAGCAGTCAAATGTTATTTGGGAGTAGTTAAATGTTATCCCAAACCTACTTTAACAGATGACATAGTGAGTTCTTGCAGGTCAGGTAATGAGATTGAAGATATATCAGAAGAAAAGTTGACAGAGATTAATGACTTTAAGATCTTGAAATATTTATAAAAATGAGAGTGATCTATGATCTTAGTAACAGTGATCTTGGCTATAGTGTTTTGAGGGAATGTGTATAAAAATATGTGTTAGATGATGTTGATCTGATGAAATTAAGACACATGTGCAACATCTGGGTATCTTTATTGTAGACGTTTCGCCAACCAGTGGCTTTATCAATACAAATTCCAGGACATTACTTGAAGACAGTAGAACTGTGTACAGAAGATGAGGTGATCAGTCCCTCAACCTAGGAGTAGGTGCGAAGAGCACCATAGTCGTGGAGATTCTGAAGCAGAAACAAGGCGGCTGACGCTTATATAGTAACGTCAGGTGGAAATGGGACGGGTAGCAGACGAGGGCATTGTCACTGGTAGGCGGGATACCCCAGTGGAAGTAGGTCCTACCCAAAGAGATGGGTTAGTTTAGTAGTAGTTGTCGTAGTCGTGAAGGTTATGTACATGTCCTCAGAATCAAGATTCGATGATGCTGATCTTTGAGTGAACTTAGATTTTAGTAATCATCTTAAGGATTTGGTGGTCATGATTTTTGTGTGAATGTGTATAAAAATGAATGTATTCTGTGATCATAGTTTTAGTGATCTTGACCTAAGTGACGTTGTGAGTTTTGGGTATTATAAATGAAAAATTGTGTCTTGTTGTGGGTTAAGAATGAAAAAAAATGAGATTGGACAATGTGTGAAGGTTATTAGTGCTGCGAGTTGTATTTTGGGGTGTTAAGTATGTTATATGATGTGACTTGTGAGCATAGTTCATAGTGCTCTTCATTAATAGGGTTCTTCAGTGATCTTAGTTGTTAGTAATCTTAGTGTCTAGTGATCTTTACATAGTAGTAAGTGATCACAGTAATAGTATTCTTGGGTTTTCATGTATTAGTTGATGATCTTAGTTTTAGTGAGCTTAGTGGTTTTGAGATGAGTGATCTTAGATTTTGGTAGTCATCTTAGGAGTATGGTAGTTATGATTTTGTGTTCTGGGGAGATGTGTATAAAAATGAGTGTTCTTGGATCTGTAGTGAGAGGTTAAGGCTTGTTGATGGGCGTTGTAGATCAATTGAGGTCACAGGCTGACCTCACACTTTCTTGCCTTGGCACCGTCTCGTTCATAAAATGGAAAAGAGACCGATGGTGAGTGAACCCCCCAATATCTGGGGCGAACCCCCAATACCTCTTTTGATGTATTACCGAAAAAGTGTGTGTGTGTGTGTGTGTGTGTGTGTGTGTGTGTGTGTGTGTGTGTGTGTGTGTGTGTGTGTGTGTGTGTGTGTGTGTGTGTGGTTAGGTTAGGTGAAGTCACAGGTTAACCTCACCAACCAAATGTAAATTGACACAGGTGTTCTTATATCAAGTCGGGAATGGACCTCAAATCCTCACTTTGGAGATGGGTGACCCTCACCAGGTATATAAATGAATTCATTTGATCAGTAGACATCTAGAGTTGACTGTGGTGTTGGGGAAATATCGATGGAAAACTGAGTTGTGGTTTGTATCCTTTTGTTGTATTACGAAAACGATAAAAAAAATTGTACATTGTTGATGTAGGATATGAGTGAAGAATGTGTCTTGTTGTGGGTTATGAGTGAAAAATGTGTCTTGTTCTGGGTTATGAGTGAAAAATGTGTCTTGTTGGGTTATGAGTGAAGAATGTGTCTTGTTGTGGGTTATGAGTGAAAAATGTGTCTTGTTGTGGGTTATGAGTGAAAAATGTGTCTTGTTGTGGGTTATGAGTGAAAAATGTGTCTTGTTGTGGGTTATGAGTGAAGAATGTGTCTTGTTGTGGGTTTATGAGTGAAAAATGTGTTGTTTGTGGGTTATGAGTGAAAAATGTGTCTTGTTGTGGGTTATGAGTGAAAAATGTGTCTTGTTGTGGGTTATGAGTGAAAAATGGCCTTGTTGGGGGTTATGAGTGAAAAATGTGCCCTTGTTGTGGGTAAATGAGTGAAAAATGTGTGTTGTTGTGGGTTATGAGTGAAAAATGTGTCTTGTTGTGGGGTAATGAGTGAAAAATGTTTGTTGTTGTGGGCTATGAGTGAAAATGTGTTTGTTGGGGGTTTATGAGTGAAAAATGTGTCTTTTGTGGGTTTATGAGTGAAAATTGTGTTTTGTTGTGGGTTATGAGTGAAAAAATGTGTCTTGTTGTGGGTTATGAGTGAAAAATGTGTCTTTGTTGGGGTTATGAGTAAAAAAATGTGTCTTGTTGGGGGTTATGAGTGAAAAATGTGTCTTGTTGTGGGTTATGAGTGAAAAATGTGTCTTGTTGTGGGTTATGAGTGAAAAATGTGTCTTGTTGTGGGTTATGAGTGAAAAATGTGTCTTGTTGTGGGTTATGAGTGAAAAAGGGTGTCTTGTTGTGGGTTATGAGTGAAAAATGTGTCTTGTTGTGGGTTTATGAGTGAAAAATGTGTCTTTTTTGTGGGTTATTAATGAATAAAAATATCAGTGTGAAGTGTTATGTGTTGTTGGTATTATATCAGCTGAAAAAGTTAATGATTGGAAGAGTGAGGTGCATGATATGAAGTGCAGGGGGAGATGGTGGGGGAGGGGGGGTGAGGTGCAGGGAGATGGTGGGGGAGGGGGGTGAGGTGCAGGGGAGATGATGGGGGAGGAGGAGGGGTGAGGTGTAGGAGAGATTCCGGGGATGGAGTCATGAGGTGTGAGTGTTAGTTAGTTAGTTAGTTAAAGATTAGCCGGCCCGGGCCCTTTCCAAGTGGTGGCCCGGCCTTGGCTCCCTCTTTAGGGAGTGTCTGAGACCTAAGTCTCCCATGGGAGGAGGCACAAGTACCTCCTCATCTTTGGGACTAACTGTCCCCAGGCCTAGCCACAAGCTAGGCCCCTCTGGTCTGCCATCCCCGCCCCAAGGGGGCAAATGGGAATGACAGTCTTATGAGCTAAAGGCTCGGGCTCAGGCACCTACCCTACCCTAGAAGGGCTGGGCAGGTGTCGATCGTGTGTGAGTGTTCCTCAAATTGTGTGTCTTGTACTTTTTTTTTTTTTTTGCTGTATTAACAAAAATTGTGTGTAACAAATAAATAGTGAAAAACTTGTGTGTTAGAGTCGTCAGTCACTTGAGAAAAATTTAAAATTTGTTGTATTACCAAAATGAGAAAAGAATGTGTAATGATTCACCTTTGTGTTTAGAATGAAAATTGTGAAAGTGTCTGTCATTGACTGAATATGTCTGCCATGATTTCTCGAGAGATGTTATTCTGGTGCCTGGGCATTGTACAAATGTGGCGCAATAATGTGGGGTGTGTACCCATTTTGTACGTTTGTGTTTGGTGGTCACCCATGACGTCACACCCCACCTGGCTTTACTTGATTCAACTTGAAGACTGCCCCCGTAGGGGAGAGTGAATGTGTCTCCCACTCGAATTATCTCTAATCCATAGGGGGAACCCAATACACCATTTGGTGCTTTGTTCGATCTTAGGGTAACCCCCCTCAAAACTCGAAAAAAAAAACCAAAATTCGAAAATCTTCATCCGAGGAATGGGAGAGTAACTCAAAAATTTGAGAATTCAAAACTCTCAAAAAAAGTTGATCCGAGGAAATGGACACCAAAAAAACAAAAAAAATGAAAAATAAATGAAAAGTTAACAGCACTCCCGGAAAAATAAATGGAAGAAAAGATGGCAACACTTCTGGGTGGGGGATGCCGAAGGGGGTAAGCTCCGCCGGGGGGTGCACCCCAAAAAAAGCATACAAGAAAAATGGGGATCCAAAAAAGGGGGGCAGAGCCCCCATAAAAAATTTCGGGCAGAGCCCCCATTGAAAGTTTTGGAAGGGGACAGAGCCCCCATTCAAAACAGATAATCACTCTGGGACCTTTCGTACTACTGTCCCCCATTAAGGTACTAACGTACTAAGGATGGTAATAAATAATAAAAATAAGCAAGAAAATAAAGATGAACTCTTGGACAGTCTACCAAACATATATGAAACATCGGAGGAAGAGATAGGAGTGAACCAAAATATGCAGAATGCCCATACCACAACGGATGACTCGAAATTTGTCACCTACTGGAAAAACACAGGAAACAAAACCATCAGTTAACCCAGATTATGTTGCAGTCTTAAACACTGCACAACTTAAGAATACACGTACCAAAAATTCTTCCCAACCAAAATCGAAATTGTGCAAATTTTATGTTTGGGGCATCTGTAAGCATGGAATATCAGGTAAAACAAATTGGACATGTAACTTTGAGCATCCCAAAAAATGTCGTGACTTCGTGTCTAAAGGAGTGTGTAGTTCTCCCTTCTGCAAACTCTTTCACCGAGAAATGTGCCACTCTTCAGTCCTCCAAAAACAGTGCTACAACACCAACTGCCCTGCATACCATCTAAAAGGGGCTTCCCCTAACGCCTCCCTGTCCTCCCTGCCCCCCCCCATTTCCCAAAAAGCCGCTTCGCTTATACCCACGCTCACCATATACAACCTGAACCATGCATCGATATATCCACTCATACCCTCCGTAGTACCAAATCTTGACCCCTCACGATACCCCTCCATCCTTACTTGCACATTCAACCCTGTCTGTCTCATAACACAAGCTGATGGCAGGTCCTCCCAGAGCATTTCCTCCATACCTCCCAACACTCGCCCACTGCCAAAACGGTCATTTTGCAAAACCCAGATATGGTCCTTTAATCCCTCAATTTCTGCCACAGAATAGCACCCACCTCTGCCCCCATAACAAGCACGCTGCCCTTCAAGATACCCATTGAGCCCATACACCAACCGACTACTCTCCCACTCACGTCGAACATAATGATCCTAATACATGTCTTAGCCACTGTTTCCCACGAATGAACCAATTCCTCATCCCTAAGCGCACCTTCCCTCAAACTCACCCACAATTTCGGAAACGACTGCCTTCCTTCCTCCACTTGTAGCAACCGTACATTCAATTTCCAGTAACTTCTATACCATCTAGGCAATCCCTCCCACCTTAAATCCACCAAGACACCCCGATGATCTGAGAAAGCCACATCCATAATACTTACCCACCAGATTTCGACTGTGCGAGGCACGTACAGTCTATCAAGCCTAGCCGCATACCCACGACTGCCAGTCCCCCCGCATCCCCTATTTATTAACCTCACCCCATTTAATAAATCTTCTGAGGTTCCACATCATTACACCTAAGCACACAATTCCAATCATCGCCTATGACCACCTATGACCGTTACCGCTGGAAGGGACCTCAGATAATAAACTAAAACACGAGCCTATTTTTCACACGACCATCCCCCTCTGCTGGTCCATACGCACACACAAAGGCAGCCCTCTCCCGGCCCCATAAACCTTCCACCCGTATAACCCTCCCCTCCCCCCCACAGAGCCGCACAACAAACGGGCTAGTCTCCCTAATCATGATTGCCACACCTCCCTTCAATCTTGTAGTGTGCTCCACCTACACATTATACCCCTTTAACGTTAGCTCACAACCTGACTTACAATTGTGTTCCTGAACGAACACATCAACACTAACGTACTAAACATTCTCGAAAAATACTTTCATGCAGACCTCAGACCAGTTGTTGAGAAATGGTATTACCAGCTAAGTTTAAAGAGTTTGTACTTAACTTAGAAAGACAGCTCATCGCCTGCACAGCCGCCCCTGCAGACGAGGTCTTGAGAAGCTGTCGAAGTCATCTCTCAACGGGCTGTAAATGAGTTATAATTTGTAAGATTATAAATTACCCCTAGGGGGTGTTATGTCAGCATATTTCATTCACTGATGGCTGACAAACTTACTTGTGTGGACTCAAAGGTCTGCCCCTTACTGCCGACTATAGGTTGATTACAAACTCCTTGCGACTCAAGAACTGCAGTCCCCCGTACTACAAGAAATTCGTAACCTACCTTGCTCATGTAGCATGAGCTATGGTGTTTTTCACACCTTCGACAGGTATCGGTGACTTGATAGAAGTTGAAGTGTCCTTGGATGTCCACGTCTTCCATAGTCTAGGAATACGCACACTGGTACACTATGTTCCACAAGATTTGTCTTTATTGTTCACAATCTTATCACTAAAGAAGCTGATCACACTTCTCTTAAGTGTTTATTGTGTTTTATGAGACACTTTGTTCACACTAACACACAGATCAGTGTTCTTTGTTGTTTATCCTGGCATCAGTGTCACTCTCAGTAGAGTCAAAAGTAATCTGAAGACGCCACAATGCCCCACGCCGTCACTGCCCCCAGCACAAAGGAAAAGCTGACCTAGTACTTTTGCTTCCTTGCCACTTCCTCGATGAAGCAAAGCAGAATGTTTAAATATTGCTGTCTTAAGCATAGACAACAATATCCACTATCTTTACTATGGCAATAAAGTGGGAGCAGGATTTTCCTTAATTGTCCTGCTAAGGTAAAAGATGTACTGTCTCTTATTAAAATACACTCTGCAACACTGGACTGCAAGGAGCAGTGGTCGCTTGACCACGTCGCATACTCGTACTGCATCTGGGATCAATTACTCGCTGTAGCAGTAAACAAGATATTTGCCCCTTCTGAGAGGGTTGGGCCCCTCAGGGCTGAAAGGGGCTGAAGGGGCTGAAGGGGGCTGAAGGGGGCTGATACCACCTTCCTGGAGAAAATTTCTCCACACTGGGGGGCGGCAGAGGTTCGCTGCAGGTGAACTATTCATCACTTAACATTAATTTGATTTTCTCACTCGCCACCACTGCTGCTTGTCTTTTCTGAACAGCTTTAGTCTGTGTGGTTTCTGGAGAATCACTAATTTTGTTTTCAACACTGTGCAATTCTAACGGTACTAGTTTATTTATTGTCCGCTTATTCACTACACCTTTGCTCAAAACATCAACTCTCCTGATGATTCCATTTGCATCAGGATATATGGTCACAATTTTTCCAATGGCCATTGGGACCTCGGACCATCATTGTCAATAATCACTATGTCACCAGGTCTTAAGGACTTATGATTTTTTAGGGAAAACCAGCTCCTAGAAGTGTTCTCTCAATGAGGTGAGATAGTCTTCTCGCCAAATTTTCTCCCAACGTTTTCAATCACTTTATTAAGGTGTTTGAATTTACGTCTGAGTTGCTCAGGTTCGAAATAGTAGGATCCTCTATGATTTCTTTATCATTCATGGGAGGAACAGGTTCGAGCCTTCTGCCATGGAGTAAGTGAGATGGACTTAACACTTCTAAATTGTCCAGATCATCGGTAACATAAGTTAGAGGTCTGTTGTTGACTCTATTTTCTATTTCAGTCACAACTGTACGGAATTCTTCAAACTCTATTCTCTGACGATGAAGAGTCTTCCTTAAACAACGTTTTACAATGCCGATCATTCTTTCATAAAATCAGCCGTGCCATGGAGATTTAGGAGGAAAGTATCTCCAACGACACCTGCGTTGATTCAGCATCTGTTGTACTTCTGGTTGATCAAAGATCTTGCTTACATAAGCAGCACCAGCAACAAAGTTCGTTGCATTATCTGAAATCATCAGTCTGGGACATGCCCTTCTGGCTGCAAACCTTCTGAATAATTTGATAAAGTTTCAGCAGACATGTCAGTGGCTACTTCTAGATGTACTGCTCTAGTTGTAGCATAAGTGAACAAACAGATGTACACCTTGATGGGAACTTTGTCAACTGTTTTGGTTAAAATTATTGGTCCAGTGTAATCTACACCTGTCACCTCAAATGGAGTGATATGACAAACTCTTTCAGAGGGATATGGAGGTGGACCTGGATATTGACATACTCGCATATCGTAGTGACAAGTAATACAGTCCTTTATTTGTTTTTTCACACTTTGTCGACCTTGAGGTATCCAGTAGGATTGTCCTATATGACAAAGTGTGTCAGCTACCCCACCATGTAACACGTTACTGTGGGCGTTTTGAACAATCAGTTTTGTTAGCCAATGATTCTTGGGGATCAATATTGGATGTATGGCTTCTTTAGGTAGTGAAGAATTATGAATTCTTCCTCGACATCTTATAATCTTTCTGAGTCGAGATAAAGTCCTAAAGAATTAATCATGACAGGTTTCTTTGGGGATTTATCTTGTGTTTCCAGAAATTTATATTCTGTAGAGAAAACATCTTTCTGTATTAGTTTCACCCAGTATTTAATGGGTTCAAGATATTCATAATCAGGTTTTATTCCTTTAATGAATTTAAAGACAAGAGCTGTAACTCTTAAGAGTTTACCCAAAGATGAGTATTAGATCCTCAATGACTATTTTGTTTTGGTGCTGCAGTATTTACACAACTTATTTCTGCTGTGTTCAAGCAGACTGTTTCTTCTGGCATAATGTGAGCTTTTTGCTGAGGCCAGTTATTTTCATTAGAGAGCCATTTCGGTCCGTGGAGCCATAATTTATTATCCACAAATTTTTTGAGTGGGACACCACGTGACAACATGTCAGCTGGATTCTCTTGGGTAGAGACATTGGAGAAAGAGATAATCTCTCTGCATCTCTTTTATTTCTGCTACTCTGTTCTGTACATAGAGCAACTTACCCTTATTATTTCTTAACCACTGGAGAACTGCTTCATTATCACTCCAGATCACGGTTTTTTCAATAGTGAGATGATCAAGTACTTTGTTGAGATAGACAGCTAATTTTGTACCTACATAGAGTGCTGTCAGTTCCAATTGTGGTACTGTTCTGACCTTCAAGGGTGCTACCCTGGCCTTTGAAGTAATTAGTGAAACTTCCTTCAGCATTACTCATGTAAGCTACAGCGCCATAACCTCTGGTTGACGCATCTCTATACTATTATTAAAGATAAGCCGGTATTCTCCCGGCCCGGGCCTTTTCGAAGTGGTGGCCCGGCCTTGGCTCCCTCTTTAGGGAGTGTCTGAGACCTAAGTCTCCCATTGGAGGAGGCACAAGTACCTCTTCATCTTTGGGACCAACTGTCCCCAGGCCTAGCCACAAGCTAGGCCTCTCTGGTCTGCCATCCCCGCCCCAAGGGGCAAATAGAAATGACAGTCTTATGAGTTAAAGGCTCGGGCACCTACCCTACCCTAGAAGGGCTGGGCATGGTGTCGATCACTACTATATGCGAGTATGTCAATGTCCAGGTCCACCTCCATATCCCTCTGAAAGAGTTTGTCATATCACTCCATTTGAGGTGACAGGTGTAGATTACACTGGACCAATAATTTTAACCAAAACAGTTGACAAAGTTCCCATCAAGGTGTACATCTGTTTGTTCACTTGTGCTACAACTAGAGCAGTACATCTAGAAGTAGCCACTGACATGTCTGCTGAAGCCTTTATCAAATTATTCAGAAGGTTTGTAGCCAGAAGGGCATGTCCCAGACTGATGATTTCAGATAATGCAACGAACTTTGTTGCTGGGCTGCTTATAAAGAAAGATCTTTGATCAACCAGAAGTACAACAGATGCTGAATCAACGCAGGTGTCGTTGGAGATACTTTCCTCCTAAATCTCCATGGCACGGCTGATTTTATGAAAGAATGATCGGCATTGTAAAACGTTGTTTAAAGGGAAGACTCTTCATCGTCAGAGAATAGTTTGAAGAATTCCGTACAGTTGTGACTGAAATAGAAAATAGAGTCAACAACAGACCTCTAACTTATTTAAACCGATGACTGGACAATTTAGAAGTTTTAAGTCCATCTCATTTACTCCATGGCAAAAGGCCGAACCTGTTTCCCCCCATGAAGGGATAAAGAAATCGTAGAGGATCCTACTATTTCGAACCTGAGCAACTCAGACGTAAATTCAAACACCTTAATAAAGTGATTGAACGTTGGGGAAAATTTGGCGAGAAGACTATCTCACCTCATTGAGAGAACACTTCTATGGAGCTGGTTTTTCCTGAAAATCATAAGTCCTTATGACCTGGTGACATAGTGATTATTGACAATGATGGTCCGAGGTCCCAATGGCCACTTGGAAAAATTGTGACCATATATCCTGATGCAAATGGAATCATCAGGAGAGTTGATGTTTTGAGCAAAGGTGTAGTGAATAAGCGGACAATAAATACAGTGTTGAAAACAAAATTAGTGATTCTCCAGAAACCACACAGAGTAAAGCTGTTCAGAAAAGACAAGCAGCAGTGGTGGCGAGTGAGAAAATCAAATTAAATGTTGTGATGGGAAAAATTCCCCTGCACAAACCTCCGCTGCCCCCCAGTTTTGGAGAAATTTTCTCCAAGGGGGTATCAGCCCCCTTCAGCCCCCTTCAGCCCCTTCAGCCCCTTTCAGCCCTGAGGGCCCAGCCCTCTCAGAAAGGGGCAAATAAAACTTGTTTACTGCTACAGCGAGTAATTGATCCCAGATGCAGTTGAGTATTGCGACATGGTCAAGCACCCACTGCTCCTTGCAGTCCAGTGTTGCAGAGTGTTTTTTAAATAAAACAGTACAATTTTTACCTTAGCAGGACAATTAAGGAAAAATCCTGCTCCCACTTTATTGCCAAGTTAAAGATAGTGGATATTGTTGTCTATGCTTAAGACAGCAAGATTTAAACATTCTGCTTTGCTTCATCGAGGAAGGGGGCAAGGAAGCAAAAGTACTAGGTCAGCTTTTTTCCTTGTGCTGGGGGGAGTGACGGCGTGGGGGATTGTGGCGGGCTTCAGATTACTTTTGACTCTACTGAAGTGACACTGACGGCCAGGATAAACAGCAAAAACACTGAAACTGTGTGTTAGTGTGAACAAAGTGTCTCATAAAACACAATAAACACTTAAGAGAAGTGTGATCAGCTTCTTTAGTGATAAGATTGTGAACAATAAAGACAAATCTTGTGGAACATAGTGTACCAGTGTGCGTATTCCTAGACTATGGAAGACGTGGACATCCAAGGACACTTCAACTTCTATCAAGTCACCGATACCTGTCGAAGGTGTGAAGAACACCATTGCTCATGCTACAAGAGCAAAGTAGGTTACGAATTTCTTGTAGTACGGGGGACTGCGCAGTTCTTGAGTCACAAGGAGTTTGTAATCAACCTATAGTCGGCAGTAAGGGGATACGGGGGACTGCGCAGTTCTTGAGTCGCAAGGAGTTTGTAATCAACCTATAGTCGGAAGTAAGGGGTGGACCTTTGAGTCCACACAAGTAAGTTTGTCAGCCATCAGTGAATGAAATATGCTGACATAACACCCCCTAGGGGTAATTTATAATCTTACAAATTATAACTCATTTACAGCCCATTGAGAGATGACTTCGACAGCTTCTCAAGACCTTGTCTGCAGGGGCAGCTGTGCAGGCGATGAGCTGTCTTTCTAAGTTAAGTACAAACTCTTTAAACTTAGCTGGTAATACCATTTCTCAACATATTGGTCCTTCGAACCGGATTCGAACCAGTAACCTATGGATGTCCACGTCTTCCATAGTCTTGGAATATGCACACTGGTACACTATGTTCCACAAGATTTGTCTTTATTGTTCACAATCTTATCACTAAAGAAGCTGATCACACTTCTCTTAAGTGTTTATTTTGTTTTATGAGACACTTTGTTCACACTAATGCACAGATCAGTGTTCTTTGCTGTTTATCCTGGCGTCAGTGTCACTCTCAGTAGAGTCAAAAGTAATCTGAAGACGCCACAACGCCCCACGCCGTCATTGCCCCCAGCATAAAGGAAAAGCTGACCTAGTACTTTTGCTTCCTTGCCACTTCCTCGATGAAGCAAAGCAGAATGTTTAAATCTTGCCGTCTTAAGCATAGACAACAATGTCCACTATCTTTACTATGGCAATAAAGTGGGAGCAGGATTTTCCTTAATTGTCCTGCTAAGGTAAGAGATGTACTGTCTCTTATTAAAATACACTCTGCAACACTGGACTGCAAGGAGCAGCGGTCGCTTGACCATGTCACATACTCGTTCTGCATCTGGGATCGATTACTCGTTGTAGCAGTAAACAAGATATTTGCCCCATCTGAGAGGGCTGGGCCCCTCAGGGCTGAAAGGGGCTGAAGGGGCTGAAGGGGGCTGAAGGGGGCTGATACCCCCCTCCTGGAGAAAATTTCTCCACACCAGTGATATTTATAGTCAGGCATTTAAAACGGACAATGGCGTTTTTCCTCGTGACACTGACACAATCTTCTCATCCGTCCGTTTCTTTCCTCTGTCCCCCCTCCCCCTTAGGAGTTCCCTTCTCTGACCCCAACCCCTTAGGACCACCGGGATCACTCTGCGTCACATCTGCCCACGTCTTCGTATCTGTTCGCTTAGCAGGTGTCAGCAAGTCCTCTGAGTCTGAAAGCTCTGCAGTATGCTTCTGTGTCCCACTGTCCACCTGCATCATATCATCAGAAGGGCAGGTCTGATGTACCTCTGCCTCCACAATATGTACCAGCAAGTCAGCCGCCACACCAACCTCCAGCCCACCCTCATCCCCGACTCCTGCTGCAATTGCAGACCCGAGATCTAGTGCCGTGTCTGTCACAGCATACGCCCTGTGTTGCCAACAAATCATCCAAGACAGAGGCAATCGAGGATTCCATGTCGCTGATAACCACTTCCAGGACAACCTCACCACCCACAGATTCTGCCTCCAAAGAAGGCGATTCCTGGGAAGTGTACACACGCCGTCTCCTCCGTCCATCCTCTTGACCTCTCTCTCCCTCCATCCCCGGGCGAAAGCACCAAACGACTGCGGGTCTTGCCCTCATTTTCCTCCCGGGCCTCCTTTGGGTCCCCTTTTTGCCCGCATGTGTCCCATCACCTGGGTCCAAATCGCTCAAGATGACGAGGAGGAATCGGATGAAATTTGGTCACCCCTTTAACGAAAACGTTTTTCCCCGGGAAACTCGCATTCCCCCCTTCGATCACCTCCCACCACCTCCCGACTGTAGCCATATGTACTGTCCAATTTTTTCGAAAGCTGCACGGATATCGATGCATCGGGGTCAAAAGCCATTATGGGTCTTCACCCATGTATAATATCGTGACCATCATGGAGCTTTTACAGACACCGCAGGTTAACCTTAACAGGATATAAATTTGACACGTGCAACTCTTGGGGACTTTATTAGAAACGTTCGCCACACAGTGGGTTCATCTTCCCCACAAAGAGAAACTTGAAGAGCAGGAGGAATGAGGTAATCGTCCCTCCAAACCCTTTAGTCCAGTGGCCAGTCCCTCAATCTTTAATAGAAACGGCATATTGCGGGGAAACACTTATATACCGTAGTTAGGGACTGATTACCTCATTTCCCTCCGCTCTTCAACTTTCCTTTGTAAAGGGCTGAAGGACCACGGGGCGAAAAGTTTCCTCAATAAAGATACCCAAGAGTGTCCCCATGTTTCTAAATTACCAACGTTGGGTTTTCTGAACCTTTTTACAAAACCGTTAACACCTGGTACTTTTCCACCACTGCCTCATAAACACCGGCAGTACAGAATTTCACAAAAATCCTTGACGCTCCGTTCAACGACACACCACATAAATCCTCATTGGCAATACCATAGGTATCACGAATAATTGCCGACAATATCAACGTCGTAGATGGCCCAGACACAGCCCCACGGGTCAGTTCGATACACTCACTGTTGACACGGCGCCTACCTGCCAGCTCCGTATTGAGAAAAACTGCCACCAGGTGAATATAGGGGGCAGCTGAAGCGCATGTCCTCTCTCCCCAGTGGTTGAGAGACGAATCATTTATGAATTATGTCACCTTGCAGCTGTTATTCATGAGTTACGTAGCCTTGTATTCTTGGTGATCTATTATATGCCAAGTTGGAGAGCGATATTTATAGAACAGAGGCTACTCTCCCTCCTCCAAATAATACATCCATGCTGGGCAATTATGGCATGTCTACGATCAAGTAGGTTGTCTGTTACACAGTATTAATAAGTCACTTCTTTGTTCTGACATCACTCTTATAAATATTACCACTTGAATATGCTTTTTATTGTGCTTAAATTTAGTACTCCGTACTAGGCAAGAATATGTGATTCCTAATTGTTTTGTCACAATATGTAAAACGGTCGGAGATACATTGACGCTTCTGTAGTAAATGTTTTAAAAAACAATCATAAGTGGATTCACTAACGAACGGTTGTTTAGGAAGCTGGACTGCACATTCACCTCTAAATCTGATTTTCACACGATTTAATAATAATAATAATAATAATAATAATAATAATAATAATAATAATAAAAATAATAATAATAATAATAATAATAATAATAATAATAATAATAATAATAATAATAATAATATCTTGATTTCTACAAGGTATACAGGCCTAGCAGACATCAATAACATAACTGAGCATTTCGGGCAAATTAGGTCAGTTTTGTCCCAGGATGCGACTCGCACCAGTCGACTAACACCGACGTACCCATTTGATACTGATGGGTGAAGAGGGACCGCAGGTGTCATGGAAACACGTTCCTAATGTTTTCCAGCCGTACCGGAGATTCGAACTCCGGGCCTCAGTGTATGAGCTGAATGCGCTAGCAGTCGAGTTACGGGACACCTGAGGCTTTGCACCAGACAGCAACTGTTATGCTGGTCAACTGCGAGGTGTACTGATTATACTGCCTTGTTGTAGTTGACAAGGCTGAGGGAAATATATGCAGTTGAATAATTTTGTATTATGTATAATCTAGTCTTTGTATTGTAATAGAATTTCAGATAATTCAAACTGGGGGAGAAAGGGGGATGTGATGTAGGTCAACTGAGGTCACAGACTGACCTCAGCAACCAGTGTAAATTGTCACAGTCCTTGCCTTGGCAGGGACGAATGATACTGAAGGTATTACATGGAGTTTACCTGGAGAGAGTTCCGCGGCAACGCCCCCGCGGCCCGGTCTGTGACCAGGCCTCCTGGTGGATCAGAGTCTGATCAACCAGGCTGTTACTGCTGGCTGCACGCAATCCAACGTACGAGCCACAGCCCGGCTGGTCAGGTACCGGCTTTAGGTGCTTGTCCAGTGCCAGCTTGAAGACTGCCAGGGATCTATTGGTAATCCCCCTTATGTATGCTGGGAGGCAGTTGAACAGTCTCGGGCCCCTGACACTTATTGTATCGTCGACGAAGTTTGTAAACAGAAATGATTAATCATCAAAACCAAGAAAATAAACTCGTCCTACAGAACACCCATTATTATCTAAACCTTCTGATAAATATGAACACATAAATCTGCTTGTGAACACATACACAGGACGTCAACAACGCACCGTCAACGTTAAAAGTTGGGTAAACTCATCCATGAAAATAGACATTACTTATCTGGTTACTAGTTCTGAGTTGCCAGATATCATTTCTGATCAGCAGAGATAGCCCAGAAAGTTTGTTCTACAAATGTAGTTTTAAGCCTCTTTACAAGATACAACTCAGATCATCCCTGTGTGATGTACCTCTGATTTACCTTCAATTATTTACTGCTTACCAAATGCAATCTATCATCACCTGCAATTTACCTGCATATTAACCTTAAGAATATTTTTTTGTCTACATCTTTCCAGTTAATTTGGGTTTTTTAAATATATCATGTGAATAGTTGCTAGACGTAAGGACTGTACATGAGTCAATAATGCTTCATTCTCTTGAACAATATCAACAATATTTTAGCCACTAAAATGATTTTTAGAAGTATATTATTTGCGTAATTTCGGTGACGAAAGTTTCTTGGTTAATTGGGTTTTAAGCTTATCGACTATACCATCAGCTAAGAAAACCTTGTTCCATAAATTAAAGAAAAGATACCTGATTGCCTAATTAAGTGAGCAAAAAGTCCCTCAACTCTCTCTCTCTCTCTCTCTCTCTCTCTCTCTCTCTCTCTCTCTCTCTCTCTCTCTCTCTCTCTCTCTCTCTCTCCCTCTCTACATCTTTCGGATTATATTATCATCTGTGTGAGAGACACCTCTAGATGTATTTACCATATGTAAGCATATAATCTCCCTGCCGGACGTGCTGAAGCTCAAGCAAGGCCAGCATAATCATTAACATTCATTCGTCTCTTGACCTTCGAGGTGAGAGGACGCTTTCTGAGCTTACTCTGCTGTTCCCTGGTGGTGGGTGGAGAATCTCAGTAATCAAAATGGCGGATAGACATGGACGCCGTGTGAACACGGTCTGTGTCGAATTGGTCCCTGGTACACTTACCAGTTCAACGATGCAGGTACTGCTTCCTACGATCATCAGTGAAGTATATGGAATACCAAATAAAGAATTGTATGATGTGGCTATAAATGGAGAAATGAGAATCTTCATCAAGTTTAAGAATGCTGGTTTCTACTCTAGAATTGTTGACGCATATCAAGAGAAGAGGATGGCCGTGAACACTGCAGTGGAAGTATGCCTTCATGATGTTTAAAGCTATGTGACATGGGTTAAAGTAAGGAATGTTCCATTTGAAGCAACGGTGTATGATGTAACGGGTTTCCGCAATTATGGAAAGATACATGCAGCGGAATTGGGAGTGTGGAAGGATGGACCTTATGTGGGGTTGCCTGAAGGATCATTCACACTGAAAATGACATTACGAAAGCCAATTCCGTCATATGTGCTACTGGAAGAATTCAGAAGTCAGGTCTACGTGTATTATGCGGGACAGAGGAAGACATGCAGGTTGGGTGGGTCATTCGATCATATGGCGGCCCAATGCCATAGGAAGATAGGAAGGAGGGAACAGATGCCACTACCTATAGTTCAGCAGCAAGGTACAGTAGCGTCGGAGACAGGTGAGGTCGAAAGACAGACACCGAGCAGTTGGAGTGAGGAAGTCGACAAGGCAGAGGAGGAGATGGAAGCATGTGTAACGTTACCTGCAGGGACGGAATCAGTACAGATGACGAAGATGAGGAATGATGCCAAGTGTGCAGTGCAAAAGGATGGACTGCTGGATGAGGTTTTAAACACCTTTTTGAGTGAGGTGGAGGGCAGTCTGGATGATGTGCAGAGTGGACGAAAGTCGGAGACATCAAATGATGCTTTAGTCCCCGAGGAGACCTTGCGTATTCATGGCAAGGTGCACACGGTTGTGGCTGAGGTACATAGAGAGGGCATGGAAGAGGAAGACGTGTGTGGCGACGGAGGTTCACGCACGAGAACGGCTGGGACGTCGGAAATGGACGCCGTCCTAACTCCAGGGCAGAGATCATGGGGGAAGGGTAATGAGGAGATGAAAAGCTCAAAGGACAATGGGGCGTTGGGGGTTTGGTCAGGCAGGACGCCAAACGTGGATCTAACCAACAGACAAGTAAAGTGGGCCACCTACCAAAGCGGAAGGGAAAGCCGCCTTTATTGCAGTAATTCAAGGTTGTGAGGGCTGAAGTGAAAAGAGTGTGGGTGGAATGGTTCCTGAGGAGGTTTGATATAGATGTTTGTTTCATACAAGAGCACAATTACAAGGTTGTGAACTGTTCTTGAAAGGATATAAGTTGTATGTGAGTGGGTCTAGGAGGTTAAAAGGTGAAGTGGCTGTGGCTGTAAAGGAGAACAGTCCCTTACGTATTTTGAGGTGGGAAGAGGGGGGAAGGGTGGTGAGGGTGGAAGGAGAGTGGGGAGAGACTAGGGTCTGTTTTATAGGGGTTTATATGCCGGCGGATGGCACAGAGTTAAGGAGAATTTTGTAAGAGAAGTTTTGATGTATTATTTACGGGGTTTACCTTTAGTCACTGTCATAGGGGGAGATTGGAACTGTGTCATAAGGGGGGGGCGGGGAATGTGGAGCCAAGGGGAGCAGGGTGTGTGTTGGGCACGCTGCACAATGTTTTGCAAGATGTGGGAGTTAGGGATGTTGGGGGGAGTGGTGGATGGCGGATAGAGTTTACGTTTGTCAGGAAGGGTTATGCTGCACGATTAGATAGTTAGTGTGACGGGAGTACGAACTTTGGACGTGGGGTTTTCTGACCATAAGGCATGGTTAGAATACAATCAGGTTTTTGGAAATTAAATGCGAGACTTGTGAGGAGAGAGGAGATGAGTGCGGCATTTGGGGAATGGTGGCAAAATTTGTGGGGTACTAGAGAAGGGGAGTCGGGTATCTTGGAATGGTGGGAAAGGAGAGCTAAACCAGGTATTGCGGGTTTTTATAAATGGAAGGGAAAGGAGGAGGCTAGGTGGAGGAATGGGTTACAAAATTATTTGGAGTGTCAGCTCAATGAGTGCGATGAGGAAGGTGAGGGGCGGCAGTATGGAAACAATGCATCTCAGTGATAGGTTGGCGGAGTTACATAATGATAGATTCGATGAGATACTTGTAAGGGCAGGAATGGAGGCTGTACTGTGGGAAGATAAGCCTTCGGGAAGTGTTTTGCGAAGTTATAGGACTAGGCAAAGAGATTCAACTACTTTAAACTTAGAGGTTAGTGAGGATTTGGGAGGATATAAAAGACAAATGCTAAATATTACGGAAGGAATGAGTAATTATGCTGACTACTGGTTCCAAAGGAAGTGGAGGAAGAGGGAGGTAGGAAACACTATTGAGGAGGTGTGGGGAGGGTGAGTAAGTTAGGGACGCAGGGGGAGGAGATGGTTGGGATGGACGGTGTGATTAGCATGGGAGAAGTGGAAGAGGCAGTTTACAATTTGAGTACTGGCAAGGCACCAGGAATAGATGGGATTTCGAATAATTTTTATAGAGCTCAATGGAGCCATATCAAGCACTGTCTAGTGAGAGCAATGAATTGTATGCTGAGGGAGGGAAAGTTAGGAGTGGCACAGAGGACGGGTGTGGTCGTGTTAGTGAGAAAAAAGCAGGAGGAACGAACACTGAGTGCGTACAGAGCTATCTCGTTAATGTGTACCGACTATAAGGTTTTTGCTAAGATACTGGGAAATAGGATGAAGGTGATAGGAGGGGTAATACATAAGGGACAAATGGGGATTCCGGGAAGAAGCATGAGAGATGGGCATGGGGTTGGAGTTTGGGTGGGAAGTGGTGGTATGGCTGAAAATTTGTGGAGTCATATACATGGCTGATGAGCAGGAGGCTACAAGAGTGAAATCGGAGATGGTGGGGGAGAAGGCAGTGAAAAGGATAAGGAGTTTACGGGCAGGGGATGTCACCTTACTACAGAGGGCGATGATAGTAAATTCATTGGTTTATAGTAAAGTGTGGAGTGTAGCTGTGGTGTATCCATTATGGATGCAGGAGGTTCAAGAGATACAGGGGAGGGCGTTACGTTACGTTTGGAGTTTTGGGAGGGCATGGCTCAGTAAGGAGGTGGTAATGTCGAATATACACAAAGGAGGAGTGGGACTTTTAGCGTTGGGACCGAGAGTGAAGCCTCTGTATGTAAAACAGAGGTCGTAGGTCGGGGGGGGGTGGGTTGAGAGGGGTAAGATAGTGGAGGGGTATTGGAGGATGTGCAAAGGTGGGGTGTGGAAAAGAATTATTGAATGTGAGAATATGCTACTGGTTATTGTTATTGGTTGGCGAGGCAGCAAAAACTAAGGCCGGGAGCTTGGTGGAGATGAGTAGGGAAACGAAACCATACGAGGGTATCGGTATACCCCTTGTATATTGGGGAATGATATGGAATGATTTTCGAAAAATTAGGTTAAATACCGAGAGTGAGGGAATTAGTTTATAGATTTACTAATGGGAATTATTAGCACCAAAGACTGCTTGTGTGTAATGGGTTGGTGAGGTGAAATCGACCTGCGATCACTGTGGTGAACCGGAAACAGCTTTCCACAGTCGCGTTATTTCTGTGAAGAGTTGAGGGAGAGTTTTCAGGTTGATGGGTGGGGGCAATGTAAAGACCCGAGAGCCCTTAACATTTGAGGTACGAGGGGTCTCGAGGACGTGAAATGGCGATTATGTATGTTAGTGGCGGATTTCCTGTCATTTCCTGGGGAATGAGGGAAAATAGGGGGGGGATTAGAATTTGTTTTTTTTATATTTTATTTAAAAACATACATATACAAAATATACACATAAAAACTGTTTTTGTCCAAAAAAATGGACCAAAAACAAATATTACGCATTATAATCTCACCACAAAATATGCCTAATCCATTGAGCAAAACTTTTAACTCACTAGTAGCCCTCACTCAACCCCTCAATGTGCAGGATGATAAACCCTTGCAGCCACATTATAGTGGCAACCCGCCTTTCCATTTACTTAGCCTGGAAACAAAGTGTTTATATATAACATGACATGACGAGGTTTATAAAAACTAAATCAAAAATAATCACGTTATTTTTTGACAGGACATACAAACTAACATAGATCTTAGCATTTATCAACTTACATTTTATAAAATTTATATATAAATAACTAACAGAAAAACACTATGTACAAAAATATAAAAAAATATCCAAAACAATGGACCACAATAACTTTTACACAATACAAAAAGTCGAAAATATCTTATGCTAAATATAAAATTTATACAATGTTAGATTCAGTAATATGTCTAAATCTATACACTCCACACAAACTTATAGATGCATGATGCCTTTAATACTAAAGCCATTTAATCAAAATAAGAACGTGTAATTAATGAAAATAAAAAACAAACCTCTTACCCCTTCCCATCTGCTGAAATACATTATACACACTGAAGAAAGGCAGTCAGTGAAAAATCAAAACAGTAAAAAAGCCTTACCACCCCTTTTAACCCCAGTTCACCATATTGTACATCAACTCACCATTGTTCATTTTATTAACTACATCACAATAGTTATAAAAAACCGACTGCTCTTGCTCACATCACAAAAGATACTAATACAAGAAACAGTATCGGATCGCCACATACTATATAAAAACAGTGTCATTAAATTTAACGCACTGCACATTTTTAACTCTGCACGTACGCAGGACAAAGAAAAAGATTCCTCATGAAATTTATACACAATGTAACAAAAAGTCTAAAGAAAAACCAAACAAAAAACCAACTCGGGGAGAAATTGAAACGTTCTTGTCCACCAAAAAAAAAAAAAAAAAAAAAAAAAGAGTGAAACCTGATATTCAACTACATGACTTGACTCATATGGTTACTAGCTCAAAGAGCATAATATGTGTGATACCTTCGCATCATTCAAAGTTCAACCTCTCCTACCCCCAGCAACCTCCTCACCCTACCTGAGAAAAACCAAACATGATTTAGAACTACAAGTGCACAATATAATATGTTCACCCTAACACATATATGAAGTTTTCCAAAAGTAGGCAAAATACATTACACAGGAATATGAAAACATAAAAAAAAACTACCATGGTACTGCGATTCCTACACCTTAATAATGGTAAAGGCAATAAAAACAGCCTCTAGGCTTACAAAAAAAAAAAACTACATAAAGCAAATTAAACAGCAAATACATGATATAAACATGTAAACAGTCTAGTTTCTAACACCTATCACCAAAATCAAATTGATTATAAAAATTTTCTGTAGTCAATTATATTAACCAGATTCGTTCACATCATAAAAAACCAACATCCAGGTCCAAGACCCCTCAGAAAGCACCCCCCTGTCAACCCCTGACACTATACCAACCTCACTCTCCCCATTCATACTCACATCCTTACCTAAAGTCATTAAGTCAAAACCCCAGGCTATCACCGTAGGTCTTCAGTTCACCCCTCCTATGCCCCCCCTCATACTTGAAGACTGTACACACATACACCACTACCTACACACACTTTCCACATTCACTCTCCACGGGAAAACAACCCCATTCCAGCTACTAACCTACACCCAACCCTAACATGTCACCTACCGTCAGATTACATAAGCAATGGAAAACTATTTACCCCACAACTCCCATATCCCTATTCCTACAAACCGTTCAATACACACTCGCAGCAAGCGCCCGCACCCGACACTCACCCCCACCTTCCTCATACCCCAAGACACTTACAAAAAATCTGCCACCACATACATCACTGCCCTACCAAATGTCCTTGGAAACCCCGCCACACATCAAAAAGCAAAGCCCTCCAAGTCGAAATGCTTCCCTCCCTCCCCCCCCGCCACTATACCCAGGACCCTCGCTAAACCATTTTCTTACAATCCCCAAGTTTTTCGCAAAAAATATACAGCATGAAACGCCGTCTCCTCCTCCCCACAGAGAAGTTACTCACCACAGAAGCCACCACTACTCTTACTGCTCAAGGATTACTGATACTCCTCTCCTGCCCTTTGGCAAGAAAATCAGTATTCCTAATAAAGCTGGGACAAGATTCTGACTTACTCAATCAATTGCTGAACTCAAGTCATCCATTGAAACGCAAAATACTTGGGCTACTGTTGATAGCATACCAAAATCCCGAATGCATCGTCTATGCTCAGGTCACCTTAGCGACGTGAACATGGCTGCCACTGCTCTGAACGAAGGTCTTGCTGTCTACTATTACTACATCAGTCCCACCTACATCGAAGCAGAGAGATACCACTACATCCAACATTGCTGGAACTGTTTATTCTTATCTTCACATCACAAAGCATGTCCAGTAAAAGACAAGAAGTTTCTGCACTACATGTGGTAGTGAGGGACACACCTTCAGTTCCTGTACCGCTGCTGCTCCAACACAACCAGCGTGTTAAACTGCAAAAGTAATGATCACCATACATTGGCAGCAAAATGTCCTACAAGAAAGGATATTATGAAAGAAACAACAAGATGCAACGAAGAAAAAATCTACCAACAACACACCAACGTATGCCGCAACTGTAAAGTTGCAAGCAGACACTACAAAATTACTTCAAGCATCTACTCCACCACCACCACCACCATCACTCCTCCAACATGTGACGTAACGAAGATCCACTATTGTCTACTATACGCTCACATGCAGAACATGGCTGTACCTGAATCTTTTAACTCTACCATCAACGAGATATTTGCATTAAATAAATGCCATCATTCACATTTCCAGCATCGCCACCTTCTGAAGAAATTCTCAGATTCACCAAAGACTTAGTCACAACTTCGGATGTAGCAGATCCAACACCACCAACAACTAGTGACGTCACTCCAACAACGTCCAATGAGAAGCCTTCACCGCCACCACTCCTCATTGAAACCGACCAATCAGAAGCCTTGCCACCAGAAACGTCTTCCTATTCGTCTCTACTGAAGATGACAACGAATATTCACTTCCACCTTCAACACCACCTAACAAGAAAGAAAAAACAGCAAAAAAATCATCATCTCACGACTCTCGACATGATAACGATGAAGATAATAAAAAATATACTTCATGGAATGGAATCAACTTCTTACAAAACAGAAAAATATCATCAAGACATGCTGCTTCCTGAACTTTATTCTCACCTCATCGAAAAGAAAGTCAAGTTTACCATCGATTCTTCCTGCTCAGCTGGAACTCTTCGTACAATTGAACTTTCTATTCTAAAGGCCATTGTAGATCAACTAAAAGCAGAAGATTCCAGCCAAAAACACTTGCCTGATGCGTATAAATTTGCTCCCTCTACAACGCTTTAAACGTCTTGAAAATGGAACTGAATCGTAAAAACAACGCCATGACTCCAGGTAACCACCAAACCTCTATGAACTGACCAATCAATGATGAGCTCCTTCCTTGTCGCTTGCAGCTGCTTATCATCATTCAAGTTGCAGTAATCATCCATCCAGCAAGATGCAGCCAGCACCTGCTGAGTTCTTGTTGCCTTCTACATCGTCTTCGTCAGTGTTTCTGAAATACATCTCCATCTACGCCTCCAGTACTTCGGTACCACATGTCCCAAAGTGGTTGGGCCACTTGTCTTGATTCCTCCTCTTCCCCTCCTTCCCATCCTTTTCCAGTTATTTCCATCCTTCCTTATCCTTCTTCCTTCCCATCTTACAACAGCTCTCGTCGTCTTCGATTCCTGATTCCTCCCCACAATGTAAACAAGTGCCATCACCTACATACCCCATTCGATATAGCACCGACCTTGAAGCAAGAATTCCCATAAAAAACCTATATACCACTTCACGAACCCTCGGCTTTAATCTAATCTTCTTAAAATCTTCCCAAATGCCCCTCCAATCATACATCGGATATGTAGCTACACCCTGTAGTACCCCACCCTGCCTATCTGTCCTCCCGAGCTCACAGACCCTTACTTTTCTTGCATCCCGTATTGTCAACAAATTACGCACCATATCTTCACACACCAATAACGCCTTCCCCTTCCACCATTTCCTCACATCCTCCATGACCTCTCCTACCCTTATACCCCTCTCCCCTCCTGCCCTCAGGTACCGCTGCTTCACATACACTGCCTTCACTCGTGTGTCCAAAGGTATAAGACCCAGCCCACCCTGCCGCATGCCAGTCATCACCACCTCCTTCCTTAGCCATGGCCTGCCATAACCCTACACATACCTCAAAACCACCCTCTCCAGTTCCTGAATATCACACGACCTCAGAGGATATACTTCTGCTACTCCCCACACTTTACTGTACACAAGTGTGTTTACTACCACCACCCTCTGCTGCAATGTTATATCCCTGGCCCTCCACCCTTGCATCCTGCCGATCGCTCTACTCACTCTACTCTGTGCCTCCCCAGCATTCGCCATGTACACAACCCTGCAGATCTTTGATTCTATCCACTACATTCCACCCATACAGTTCCCCCCCCACCCACGTACCTACTTCCAATAACTCTGACTTTGCCCCGTTAACCCTCATCCCTGTCGCCCCACCAAAGATCTTGATTATACGTCCCACATTCCCCAATCCTATTTCCCCTCCCACCAAAACTGTGGTGTCATCCACATACCCCACAATTCCACATCTGCCAGGACCCTCCTCTCCCTTTTCCCACACTCCTTTCTCTATAAGCCTATAAAATGGGTCTTGCATGCATCCAAAAAGAATTTGAGACAAGGGACAACCCTGTCGCAAACCCTTCCCCATCTGCACCGGCAAACCTAACTTCCCATTAACCTGTACTCTGACCCTCACAGGCGTATACAAAGTAGTCGCCCATTGCACAATCTCATCCCCAAAACCCTGTTTTTGTAAAATACTCCACAGCATAAATCTATCCACACAGTCAAAAGCTTGCTTCCAATCAATACCCAAGATTCCCCCCCCCTTGTCTACCATCCACAAAATCCCTAATTTTCCCATGCCCCTCACGCATGCTTCGACCTGGGATCCCACACTGTCCTCTCTGTAGTACACGGTCAAGCACCTTTTTCATGCGATTACCTAAAACCTTCGTGAAAATTTTATAATCAGCACAATTTTATAATCAGACGGCTCCCCCGTCCTTCATACAATTAAGCAACGAGACCAGACATTCCTTCAGAAAATCCCAATGTTGTAATATAAAAATCGTTAAGAATTCATCAATCCCCGGCGCCTTTCCCCTACTCAAACTCATTACTGCCTCCCCCACCTCCTCCTCGCTGATTCTATCATCTATCATATCTCTCTCCTCCTTCCTTAAAATACCCCGAATTCCTTTCCCTATAATCTCTCTCTCCCTCCCTCCACCCTCCCCCTGCTTAAAATTCTCCCTAAACCAATAATCGCATAATTACTCATTCCATTGTTGGTTGTAAGTTCCTGCCCACCCTATAGTCCCCACCCCTTGACTCACCTCTAATCCCATAATTGTAGTTATCTGCTGTCTTTCCTAAATCTCCTCAAGACGCATCCTGACGGTTTGTCTCCCCATGGGAACCTCCTCTAATCCTTCCTTACACATAACGCATCAAAACGAGAATTTTGTATGTCTCTCAGTCTTCCAATTAAAACCTCTATTTCCCTATATCTAGCCTCCCTGCCCCCTTCATAAAAATCATTGAGCTGCCCCTCAAAATATTTTTGTAAACCAAACCTCCACCACACTCTCATCCGTCCTCTATGCTGATAATACTCCTTAATCTGCAATTTAGGATACTTCTTCCCCCACCATTCCAATACATCCTCCTCTTTGTTGCGCACCTCCCAGAGGTGCCACCACTATCTCTAAAAACCAACCCCTCCCCCACTCCTGAAGTAACCTCACATTCAGTTTCCAATAACCCACATACCTACGAACCATCCCGTCCCAAGCCACCTCTGCCAAAACGGCTCGATGGTCCGAAAATCCTAAATCTATCGTCGTTGCACTGTCTACTGTAATCTCACGAGTTATATATATATACGGTCCAACCTAGCTGCATAACCCCTCCTCATAAACGTGTGCTCCACTCTCCACCCATCTCCCCTGACTATGTCAAAAACCCCTGCGTCCCTCAACGACTCCCTCAACACCCCAAGCACACACCCTACCCCTCCTGGCTCCACATCCTTATTTCTGATTACACAGTTCCAATCCCCTACTATAGACACCATGGGTAAACCCCACAAGTAGAAAAGCAAAACCCCCCTTACAAAAGTCACCTTTACCCTTATACATGTATTGCTATCAGCCGGCATATATATCCCTAGAAAACACACTCTAATCTCCCCCCATAGCCCCTCCCCCCCTCTTCCCATACGAGCACTTGAAATGGGCTGGATTTCCTCACTGCCACTGCCACCCCACTCCTTAATTTCCCTGAGCTGCCTGCATACATCCTAAAACCTTTCAGCCTCAAATCTCTACCACACTTAAAATTGTGTTCTTGAATAAAACACACACCAATATTAAAACGCCTAAAAACATCCTCCAACCATACACGTTTAACATGAGCCCTAAGGCCATTCACATTTATCGTTAGACACTTAAGATTCAAAAGGGGGGTTTTCCTCTATGCTTCTGTGGCCTGTCCATTACACTTTTTGCTGTGCCTGTTTTCTCCCATGCACTCTTGCCCGCCTGGACCCCCCTCCCCCCTGTGCACTACTCTGCCCCTTCTTAGTCACTCCCGCCAACTCTTCTTACCAGTACGCTGAGCTGGGTTATACACTGTCATCCGACGATCCTCCAGCTCTTGTTTTAGATGTACTCTCAACCTCCATATCAGTATGGTCACTCCCCCTGTGCACCTCAGCCTCCACTTGCAGCACCTACAACATGCCAGACTCTGACTCCTGAGGCCCCAGGACCCATTCACTCAGGTCTTCCTCAACCATCAGAATTCTTATAAACCGTAGGCAGGAGAGGTGCAGCAGTCATAGGTGGTGTCACATTTGTTCAATGTGGAAGTAGGTCGTGCCCAAGAATTAGGCAAGTGAAGAATTTCCAAGTATTAAGACCCCAAGAAGTTGCAGTGTCTGACAGGTTTGTAGATGAATGGTTCAGAGAACCGACATGTTGATAAATTAGACACATGTGCAACTCTTGGATCTCTGAACCATTCATCTACAAACCTGTCAGACACTGCAACTTCTTGGGGTCTTAATACTTGGGAATTCTTTACTTGCCTAATTCTTGGGCACGACCTACTTCCACATTGAACAAATGTGTCACCACCTATGACTGCTGCACCTCTCCTGCCTACGGTTTATAAGCTACTTCTCCGCACGTATGCCGTATTCCATCAGAATTCTCCCGTCTACCGGAGGGATCTCCTCCGCTGGCTCGTCCAGAAAAGACTTGATTATCTCCTGCAGGGGTTTCAAGTAAAACCTGTAGGTCACGACCTCCCCCACCCCTACAGGCTGCTGTTCACCACCAGGGTCTGCCTGTGTGGGAACGTCCAAAGCCACTGGTAGCGTCACACAAATTTCTTCTGCTTCCTCCACTTCGTCCGCCCAATTACCTTTACCTGCTGCACTCACAACCTCAGGCAAAGATGCCACCTGAGACTCTGTGACAACTGGCAGGTCCAAAGATCTCGGCGCTGCTGCCCTACCACACCCGGGCGCCATGTGGTCATAAGCGCCACACAGGCGACACGTTCTTGTGTTGTCCCGCATAGGTCACAAACACCTGTGTCCTGAAACCCTCCAGGACAACATACGATGGAATAGGTCGTCTCAAAGTCATCTTTATGGTGTAGGATCCTGCAGGCAGCCCTGCATAGATTCCATCCGTCCATCGACCCAAAGTCGTAGCATGCACTTCACCATATCGTTGAAAAGCCTCTCTAATATCCACTTCATCCACTTCAAAAGGGATATTTCGTATCCTCACCCAGGTGTAATATTTTGAGGCATCCCTCAGGCATACCTCCAGTCCAGATGAAACGAAGATGGACTTCTCCTGGTATCTAGTCACGTCCTTTCATAAGCCTCTACGTTGCAGAACTTTATGAAGATTCGCGAAGAGCCATTAAGCGCTATTCCATGTAGTTCATCGTTGTCAATGTTGAACGTGTCCCGTATGATCGTTGGCAATAAAACAGAGGCGTTCGTCGGATAAATTTGTTCCTTTAACTAGGTCAACACACACAGTGTTACTCCTCCTGCGGTAACTGGTCGCCATCTTGGTGAAAACAGGAAGTTGCGCAAACAGAGAAAGCAGGAGCTTTTGCGCAGCACGTCCACACGGCCCGAGAGCGATGAGGACACTGAGGGGGGATTAGAATTGGGGCAATTGCGGCAATTGCGGCAGGTATATATAGTACGCTCTGTAGGAACAAACTTATTTACGGGGTGCAGTGGAGGGCACGAAATTACGGTCAATAGACTCATTCATTGGTGAGCTAATTATATGTAAGGGACTGGATTCCTTTATAAGCGGGATCACTTTAGTTTTCGGAGGGGGGAGTGCATGAGGTAAGGTTTTAGCGAAAGAATGTGAGGGTCGGGAAGGTATGTAAAGAGTGGTGCTGTGTTGACAAGTAAGTTTAGTGTGAAAGGTTTTGACAAGCCTAGGATTGTATAAATTAGGGCCTTGTGATTAAAAGGGAGTTATAGAAGAAGAGGTTATGTGAAGAAATCAGGTTTAAAGATTGACTAAGAAAAATGGTATTGTACGTATGGTAATACCAGCAACATTGATTTATTGTAAACAAACCATACAATGTTGCGAGGTTGATACAGTCCTTGCATAATGAAAGCTGTGGTTGGATATGTAATGGGCTTGTATGCTAAGCAATATGACAATGTTGCGAGGTTGATACAATCCTTGCATAATGAAAGCTGTGGTTGGATATGTAATGGGCTTGTATGCTAAGTAACATGCATAGGTTGGTTTTGAGTCGTGCATTGTGTGAGGGGATGGATGAATGAAGTGTACAGGAGTGAGTGGGAATACATGGTAAGGTATGAGGCATAAGTAATGTGCTCAAAGAAAGGGAAGTTCACTGTATCTGGTATGATCAGGTGGAACTACAGTTAAGACGAAATTTAATTGTGTCAGAGTTTATTTTGTAGTTTAGTTAGCACATAACATATGTAATTGTTAGGAATCATCAGAAATCTTCTACATACAATGGACTTTTGTTAATGGAGCAGACTGAGGAAAGGAGGTGGCAGTATGGTGATGTGGAACCAACTGTTAAGAAGTATGTGATAATTGATGAAATGTTACTGACGGAAGGATAGACAAATATTGTAGGCGAGTGTGCTGTTATAAATTGGGGTGGGGTAGGATAGGGAAGTGTAACCTTATTGGTTACTAACAGAAAAACGCCTTTGTTGGTAGTTATGACTAGGGTGGGGTAATGTAATTGTGATAGTGTATATAGACATTGTTAAGTTATTTGTAAGTTGGTATGCAGATACTAACAAGGTTTGGAAAAATAGCTGTCTTAAAATAACATTATACTTCATGATTTTGTTAATAGTTTTCATATCACGTATATGTATATTGGGGAAAAGTGTTTTTAGTTGCTAGCTATGTTAGGGAGAAAGGGTTTGTGCCAATATTGTGTGGCAGCAGCAAGTGTTTCCTCATCCTGCATATTGCAAGTTTTGAGTGCGTGTAATCAGAGTGTATAGTTTAGTATTCTCTAGAGGGGGATAGATTATGTTGATGTTGTATTGTGAAAATTTTGATGTTGGGCCTATGTTGGACAACATTTGGACGTTTATGTACATATTGTGTATTCTGTAAGTTTTTATATAAATTATAAAAATAAATGTAGTTGTGATAGTGCATATAGAAAAAAGTTAAGATTTTTTGTTAGTTGGTATGTAAATAATTAAATGGTTGGGCAACAACTGTCTTAAAATAACATGATACTTAATGATTTAGTTTATATAGAGTTTTCATATCATATTATATATATACATATATATATAAAATATATATATATATATATATTTTATATATATTATATATATATAATATATATATATATATATATATATATATATATATATGTATATATATATATATGTATATAATATATATATATATATATATATATAAATTATATATATATAAAATATATAATATAAAATATATATATTGGGGAAAAATGTCTTTTAGTTGCAAACTAAGTTAAGGGGAAAGGGGCGTTGTGCCACTATTGTGTAGCAGCAAGGGTTCCTCATCCTGCACTTTGCAGGTTTTGAGAGAGTGTTTTCAGTGGGGTATGGTTTAGTGTTCACTGGAGTGGTGTAGATTGCGTTGATGTAATTTGTGTAAGTTTTGACAATGGTCCATATGTTGGACAACATTTTTATGTTTGTGTACATTTTTGTATTCTATAAGTTTTTAAATAAAATATAAAAAAAAATCATTAATACTTTAAACTTTTCACCAAAGGTTCGTACTGTCATACCGTACGAAGCTTTGCTAAACGGGTTTCTGACTAGACTGCATCCTGCACGACAACAAATGTATTTATTTGTACACCTTCTTGCCAGACGTCCCTGTGACTAGACTTCGGCCTGGCCGCTCCTTAAACCTGAGCAACATTGAGGAGGGAGATGACGTATACTTTGAGTGTTCCATCAACGCCAACCCGTGGGTCTACAAGATAGACTGGATCCATGAGGTAACCACTCCAGTCCATATTAGTTTCGTATAGTACCTTCTTTGATGTTCATAGGTAAATGCTTAAGTGTGACCAGTAACTTTATTAGAGTCGTTGTTAAGCAACTGACTTGCATAATTCAAAAATTTTACTTCCAAGAGCACCACTTGTTAAGAGTGTGAGGGATGTTGAGTGAAAGCCGGATAAATTCTGTACTATAATGTGTGTTTTTTTTTTTTTTAACGCATTTGCTTATCACTTCTATTCAAAAGTCCCATTTAAAATTTTAAGGTGTGGCAATAATTTCTGTTTAAAAACCACATATTAAAAACGTTTGCGGCCTTGGACACTTTTAACACTCAGAGGTTTAAAATAACGTATATATGCCTGAATGACCTAGTGGTTTTAGCGCTTAGTTATGACTGTAATAATAAAAAACAGTGTATATACGTTTTAGGTAGAAAGTGGGGTGCGACACATATTGACCTGAAAATGCAATGAAACCCTTTTTTGGATGAGGTCAGGTAGACAATGAGATCTCATGATTACAGTATTGTGAGGTAGGTTGTGTTTTACCTGGTTGATTTATCATAATCTTAGACGCTGATGAATGTCTAGAACCCTCAATAATCGGGAATCACCCATCATAACGGAATGTAACACTAGATGCCAAGCTAATGATAATGATTCCTTCTGATCGCTTGTTCTCTCTAGGCTGGAATATTCTTGAACACTAAAAGGCCCCTTTCAAAGCAAGAACTTTCGCTGCATGTATAATAAAGCACCTAAATTACTGGGAATGGTTGATATCCTTGGAAATCAGTCAGAAAAGACCACACAATATATGCATGGAAAATCGTAGATGGGCTAGTCCCAAATCTGCAAAAACAGCAATCGCACAGCAGGCAGTCAACTACCCCCCCCCCCAGTGAAAAGCGGGGCGCCATGAGTACCTAATAAATACAATAAATGTCAGGTGCCCAAGACTGTTCAGCTGCCTCCCAGCATACATAAGGGGCATTACCAATAGACCCTTGCCTGTCTTCAAGAAGGAACTGAATTGGCACCTAAGTCAGTTATCGACCAACCGAGCTGTGGTTCGTACGGGGGTTTCCGTGCTGTCAGCAGTAACAGCCTGCTTAGTTAATCACGATCCTCCTCGAAATCTGGTCATGGACAGGGCCGCTGGGGCTTTTGACCCCGTAAATACCCTCCAGGTTATGAGTACTCAGGAAGGGCCCACTGTGTGAGTGGGATGAGACAGTAGGATGTAAGGTGGTGCTGATAATACCATGAAAACTGTTGTCCTAGTAGAAAAAACCATCTTGTTGTCACTTCCGTAGCTCAGATGTTATAACGTAGGGTCTGTTATATATATGGGCAACAATTCGTGTCCCACTTCATTATACAGTTAATTCAGTGAAGCTGTTCATTTTTACTTATCTCAGGTTAGGGGACTACATTAGCTCTGAGGTGTACAATAAGGGAGAAAATTTATTATCATAGACTCTAAGGCTGTTGCATAAGACAGAAGCGTCACAGTTAGTGCCACTGATATGAATGTTTGAAAGCTTAACTGTTAATAATATCTAACTGCGAGCTCCAAAGCTGAGTGCTCACAGGCGTGGGGCTGCTATATGTATAGACCACAATTTGAATCTCCCTCCATTCTTCTGTTCATTCACTAAGAATAATTCATTATAACTTATCTCAAGTTTACTAACTACATAGCTTTGAGGAGTGTGAGAATATAGACTATGGGATAACTATGGAGTAATAGTTGGTGCTGCTGAATCAACAAAGCCACAGTTGTGCAGTTTGTAATATCTTACTGCAAAATCCGCGAGTTAGTGGATACATGGTTTAGCCTGCTACACACACACGCACACACATAAACACATATATATCATGAGGGAGATGGGAGAGAAAGACATGACCCTTATGACAAATTTTCAAAGAATAGGGGGATACTCAGTAGAAAGAAATCGTCCAGTAAAATTGATTTTCAGGTCAGAAACAGTGCAAAACAGGATCCTGCAGCAGAAACCACGACTGACTCATCAAAATACCAGTAGATATAACTTAACCATGACAGAACGTGAGAAGAACGATAGAAAAATGAGAGTGAGGATACAAATGCACAAAGGGCAGGAAAGAAAGTCAAGGATAAATATGGGCAGAGGACCAACAAACACAACTTTCCTCAGAACCACCCACAGAACACCCTCATCCCCGACATCCCCCACCACCAAACCCAAAAAAATTAACCAAAAACTACCCCACACACACACTGCACCCAAAAGCCCCACCCCTTTAACAAACTCCAAAATTCTCAGCAGCCTTCATAGTATCCTAAACCCGGCCTTCCACTCCCCCGCCCCTACAACCCCCCCTCCCTCCCAGAACACAGTACTGGAAGAGAAGCTGAGGTATGGTACAACAACTCAGATGGAATAGCAAACAAACGTGAGAAGCGGCACAAAAGAATCATAGAGGCATTCCCAGACATCATAGCACACAGAAACGAAGCTCACTGGGATGATAACGTGCGATCTTTCTATCCGTATATCAGATCCTAAGAAAAGATTGAGGGAACAGAGGAAGATGAGTAGTTGCAGTTCTCATGAAAAGCCACTGAAGTTTTGAGGAGACTGAAAGAATGGACAGAAGGGAAGCAAGAGACTACGCAGTAGGAACATTTCTAACTGGGGGTCCCAAGTTGGTGATTGCAGTGATGTACAACCTGCCACAAAATAGCAAGAGGGCAAGACAAGAGTATTATGAGAGCAACAGAGCAATGGTGGACGTACTAGCTGAGGTAGCCAGAATGGGAACACCTGGAACCACAAGGGGGACCAAACACATAGAGAGTTATGATGATGGAGGTGGTACTGGAAAACCCCATGCTGTAACATGTTAGGGACATTACCAGAGAGAGAGTGGAGTCTGAACCATCAAGCCTAGGCCTCATATTCACCTTGAATAGTTCAGACGTTAAGGACATCACCTATGAAATCCTCCTCAGAGCTAGTGATCACGTGGTCCTGAGCTTCAAATACACTGCAGAGATAATGATGGAGATTGACGGAGCAAGAGTAGGATGAGAAAAGCCAAACTACAAAAGAGGAGACCACAAAGGCATGAGGTAGTTCCTTCACGATATACAATGGGAATAAGAACTGGTGGGGGAGAAAAAATAAATGTAATGATGGAATACATGACCACAAAATGCAAGGAGGCAGAGGAGAGGTTTGTACCCAGGGCAACAAAAGCAATGGGAAGACCAGAACGAGCCCTTGGTTCACCAAAATGCATAGAGAGTCCACTAGAGAATGAAAAAAAGTACAGAAGACAAAGGTCCCAGGATAATAAGATCAGCTGAAGAGCCACAAACGAATATACATGGAAAAAGAGTAAGATCCAGTGGCAATAAGAGAATGACATAGCATCGAAAGGAAAATCTGACCTGAAGCTGTTGTACAGCCAAATCAGGAGGAAAACAACAGTCAGGGACCAGGCAATCAGGCTGGGGAAAGCAGGAAAGATCACAAAAAATGACCAAACAGAATGTGAAGAGTTCAGCATGAGAATAAAGGAAGTATTTTCAGTGGAGACAGAAAGGACTCCAGCAAACTGGGATGGACACAATATACACAACCGAGGATGAGGTGAAGAGGCGGCTAAGTGAGCTAGATACCAAAAGCAGTGGGACCGGAAATTTCTACATGGGCCCTTAGAGAGGGAGCAGAAGCACTGTGTGCCACTAAGAACAATATTCAACAGATTTACCAAAACAGGGGAACTACCTGAGGTGTGGAAGACAGCAAATGTAGTCCCAATCTTTAAGAAAGGAGACAGACAAGTAGCCCTACACTACACGTCAGTGTCACTAACATGTAAAGTCATGAAAAACTTATCAGGAGAAGAGTGGTGGAGCACCTAGAAAGGAATGAAGTTATACAAGATAACAGCACGGATTCGGGGGTGGGAAATCCTGTGTCACAAATCTGCTGGAGTTTGAAGACAAGATAACAAAAATAAGACAGGAGAGAGAGGGGTGGGTACACTAGTCTAGTATGGTAGTCTAGTATGGCCTCCCATCCACTCTGCCCAGCCCGTGCAATCATGGAGTACGTCACACCATCGATGCCCGGGGCAGTGTCACCTGTGTTCTTAATGGCACGTCGGAGTTCCAAGTCCGTGAGGTCTACATCAGTCACATCTTCCGACTCACATGCAGCTTGTATCGATAGCTGGCGCTGTGGCAGAAGATCCGTCTGTATATTCCGGATGTCCTGTGAGAGCTGAGTGGAGGCTCCCCTTGAAGTGAAAAGCTCCACTAGTTTCTCTGCTTCCTGGGATGGGTTTGGGTGTGCTGGTGGCCTCGGCTTGCTCTTGCCAGTTGCTATGTTGAGCTTGCCCCATATCTCAGATAAGGTGGTGTGATGCCCGAATTTTTGAGCACCACTCCCAGCCATTTCTAAGTTTTACTCTGAGAGAGATTCTGCGGGCATGCTGCACAATGGCTCTCAGAGTATTCCTGTTCTCTGCCGTAGGGTTACTCCTGTATAGCTTCCTAAAAGAGTTGATGCTGTGGTTCTGCTCCCGCACCTCGTCGTTGTAGAACCACCAGTCTCTTTTGTGAGTGCGTCCTGCGGACTTCTTTGGAATTGCGCACTCTGCTGCCCTGGATGAGAACAGTGTTTAGCTCCTGTTCAGCCGTTCACAGTCTTCAGATAGAGAGTATGTGGACCACCAGTCATGAAGATAATCCTGGAACACCTTCCATTTGGCCCTCTTTACGTCCATCTAGGAGGCAGCACAACTGTGGGAGGCCTGTTAATGTGAAGGTGGGGGATCACTGCAAAGTGGTCACTGACAAGGTGAGGATGAGTTTCCCATGTGGCTCCTGCTGCGAGTTGTCTTGACCCAAAGGTAAGGTCGAGGCAGCCCCCCAACAGGTGTGTGGGGGTCTCCATTGTTTAGCAACTTTACCTCTGGAATATCGTATAGGAGCATTGCTATGTGTCTCCCAGCAGCATTGGTTGCTGACGAGAGTGCGCATTGGGTGATGTGCGTTGAAATCTCCACCAACAATAATACACTCAGTGCGTGCTGGTGCGAGGAGCTCTGCAATGTCGAGGGGTGTCTTGGGGTTCTTGTAGATGTTATAGATGGTAATGGGCGCCCCAGGTATGTGCACAAGGATGGCCTGTACCTCGACTCCTCCCCACAGTCCAAAGGGTTGGCTATAACCTCGTGAGGTATTGTATTGGATACAAATACAGCTGTGCCTCTGCAGTGAACGCCCGGTCCATGTGCCGAAAATACCCAGCAAAACGGGGTAGTCTTGGGCACATAGCGGGACAGTCAGAGTTTCTTTGTAGCAGACGATGTCAACCCGATCCCGAATACTGCCTCCAGCAAAAGGTGCTGTTTGCTCCCTAGGCCCTGAATGTTCCATTGTAGAAACCTTGAGGTGTGGGTTTGGTACCGAGGTTATTCCATCGCTGTTGTTTCCCGAGCTGGAGACTGAGTCCTGCCCGCTCTGAGAACCTGCAAATTCATGGCATCCACTGTCTCCTCCTCGGTCAGCAAGCACACTCTCAGGAGCGTATTGACCATCTGCCGGAATGTGCTCTGTTGTTCCGTGGAGTTGATTGTGTTGAAAATAAGATCCGTGAACACCTTGATGAGTGCTACGAGATCCTCCCTGGTGAGAGCCTGATTTGGGGTTGGGTTCGAAACAGTGGATATTATCTGGGCTGTTGTGGTCTGTAGGGACTGCTGAGGGTTGGATTTCTTTATTGTATGCACCGTGGTCTGTTGCTGTTGGGTAGCCGGGATCTGCTGGTGAGGTGCCAGTTGAGTCTGCAAAGCACCTGTGCCGGGTAAGGAGTGCCTGCTAGTTGTTGTACTATGGCCGGTGGGGGCTCCTTTAGTGTCACCTGCTGATCGCATTGACCAGATGCACCCTGTTGACGCCTCCTGTTCCTCTTGTTTCTGTTTCTTCGTTGAGGTAGTGGTGCAGGAGGTTCTTGACCTTGACGCCTGGTTGAGACTTCGAGGGTTGGGAATTCCTGGGCATTGACTTGGGTTAGCTGCTGAGAGATCTGCGGTATGGCAGCGTTCTCTGCACCCATCGTCTGCTGAGAGTGATGATCCGTCGTAGCCTGTTGCCGAGTTCTTGGCGTCTTCCAGACTCCTTGAATTCTGGCGAGCCTCTCGAGGCATCGGGATTCCAGGCATGATGTTTTTTGCCTGCAGTTCGGGCACTGTTGAGTGGGTGGCGATGCATTTTTCAGCTTGGTGATGCATTCCTCGGTAGGGTGGTGCTGGCTGCAGACACCGCAGATTACTCTGTTCGGACAGAGTGCAACCCAGGGGGTCCATAACGCTGACATTTTAAACAGCGAACTGGTTTTTGCTGTGAAGGTCCTGACATCGTACTTGCCCCAAGAACCCAGGTCCAGCTGGGATGGCAGTGGTCCTACATGCTGAATGAGGACCTGTCGGGTTGGTGCGTTTCCTTTCCGTCTTTGCCTTGAGACGTTGGACTGACACCACACTGGGGTGAGCTGCTACTTTCCTCGATGGGCATCATCAGCGGGTATCGCATCACTACACCCTTGGTTTATTTTCTGCCCAGAGTCCAGTTTTCCCCCAGGGTGAATGAGCGATCTGTCTCCTTGACTCTTTTCAAGGTGGTATACATTTCCCTGTTGAGAGGAGTCAATATTGGTTCTTCCCCCAAGTTGAACCATATCTTGAAAATTCAGGATGTGTTTGTGATTCCAGGTATGAAACAACGCATAGTGGGGGTTTTGTGGTCCCCGTAAGACTTCACCTTGAATTTGCCAGGTCGGTTGAGCTGTTTGCCTGCTCCTTGGACGGACGCGCTTCTTCTTGTTGTCCACAGTGTTCCATCCCTCTTGGTTTTCGGGGGTTGGGGTGTTTATTTCCTTCCCTATTTCCATTGTCGCTGGCTCCATGGTTGGAACTGTCAGATCTGCTACAATGTGAGCAGGATCTTCCTCTTCCTCTCGCAACTTCTTCGCTAGAATTGCGCCCCACATTTCCAAATCCGAGTCCTCCGTCGTGTTCATGGAGCATCGTGGCCTCTTCTTTTCGGCAGAAGCCATGTGCCTATCTTGTGATAAGGTAGTGAACTCCGTGAACTGAGTGTGTGAGTGTGTGTACTATGTACACACACACAGGACGGCTATACATAGGCAGGAAGAGGTGGTGGTAGTAGTAGTAGCAGTACAAGAATGGTATATAATACCGACAAGATGAAATTAAGACACATGCGCAACACCTGGGCATCCCTATCGTAGACGTTTCGCCATCCAGCCAGCCACTGGATGGCGAAACGTCCACAACAAAGACAACCAGACGCCGCACATGTGTCTTAATTTCATCAGTAGTAGTAGTAGTAGAAGAGGTAGTAGTAGTGGTAGTTGTAGAAGTGGGAATAAGGAGGACGAGCCAGTCAAATACAAAGGAAGGGGACCACTGCAAGAGAGCTAGGTGCCCACAGAGGGAGAGTAAGCTCACAGGTTGCGTGAAAGGGAAGTGGTGAAAATAAAATGAAGAAGGAACAGAAACATGAGACAGAAGAGAGAAAGACAACCCAAGGAGAAAAAGGAAAGAGGAAAGGGGAAGAGGGAGAAGAAGAAAAAGAAAAAGAAAAAATGAGGAGTCAGGTTAAGTCACGGATGTTCTGAAGTGTGGAGCATTTTACAATGTAGTGGGAGAGGAAGGGATCTACAGAGACGAAGCCAGGGACTAAGATTCATACAGGGAAAGTTGTTTTATTAGGAGGATTCCTAAACCCAAAAAAATGTTAGAGTTGGGGGAAGTGGGGAAAGACATTTTAGCGAAGTCCACCAATAGGATTGCTATGATCTCTGACGTGACAGAAAAGGCATTGTTAGTGTCGGCAACCCTAACATTTTTTCGTGTTTCCCAAGTCTGCAGAAAAAAGATCGCCCATTTTCTCCCGAAGTTTTGAAAAGAACGGGAGGAGCAAGAAATGAGTGACACCGGAACCTTCTTTGAGGGGAAGAGTTGAACGAGATTAGTGCGAAGATTTAGTCTGGGGGAAGGTAAGCTGTTTGTTAAGGGACGGAGAGAATTGTTGAGGTTAAAAGACCAGAAATTGGGGGAAGGCAGAGGATGAAGATTTTCCCAGGATAGGAGTTTGGGAAAAGAAAAATTGCGTTTGCACGTGAGAGGGAGAGTCTATGAAAGGGAAGGGTAGCCAAAGGGGGAAAAAAATGAAGGGGAAAAATTTTCTGCTGAAGGGAAATGGATCACAGATCGGAGGGCACGGAGAAAGGGGGGAGAAAGAACACTTTTCGGACGGGAGAAGCATGATGGAAAAAGACCGAATGTACTGCCACTGTGCATGGGTTTTCGGTAAACGGAAAAAGAAAAAACCTTATTTGAGGGGTGGCAGGGAAAAAATAAAGGAAAGGAAACCAAAAAATTAATTCCCATTCAGCTTTAAACTTAATAAGGGGCAAGATTATTAAGAGCTTCAAGAAAAGGTTGGAAGAGACTGGGTCATGAGGCCACAGAGCAAAATGTCACCACAAAGGGGACCCAGAGTAAAGGTTGCCTCGGGGGTAGGAAGAAGAACAGTCTCGAAGTTTTCCCTGAAAAGTTTAGAAGGCATAAGGAGAAGAACCCAAGCGACACCAAAGGTTTGAAATAATTTTTCCCCTTTGGGAAAAAGGGTTTAAAGAGTCCACACAGAGGTGGAAAACCCATTTGCACCCCTTTCCCTGATCATGCCCTCTTTCTTCAACAGCTCTTCTTTCTACTAAGTCACAGGTTGAAGATGCCTTCTTTACTTTCCGTAAAAAGCAACGTGCTTTTCTTTGCGGCTCTACCACGGGGGGTTTTCCTGAAAAAACCTTCTCTCAAACCATTGCCTTTGACACGCTCGCCTGAATACACAAATTCTTTTCCAAAACACAAAATAAACTTCAACGTCCCCTCCGCTAGCCCTTTGGGTTTAAAATTCCCCCACTGACTGGTTACTAACCTGTCTTCTGTCTCACTCTCTCAATTGAGCTTAAATTCTTGGGTTTTGGCTTTTTTTTGCCACTTCCCCTATCCTCGCGCTGGTTTCCCCTGATTACTCTTTTGATTCCTTTCGTCAATCTCGCTCCCATAATCTTCCTGACTTGTCCATTTTCGTGGCGCTCTCCTTCCTGCCTTTTAGTCGTTTTCTAAAAAACCCCCCTTTCCACGCCTTTCCCCAACTTGCCCTTTTTCTTTTAAAAATCCAACACTAACTTTGTCATGCTATCTTCGAAAAAGGTAATTCGGTAGTTACCCTTGACGTGAGGATTCCCTCTGTAAAGCTGAGACTTGCTCTCTGACTCACGTACCACTTTCCTTTCCGTTTCCAACCCTCTTGATCGCACAAAAATTTAAACAAGAAACAAAGGATCCCCTCCCGCCCTCGTCCCCTGACTTTGACCTTGTTCAACGTTTCGTGCACGTCCCCCCTTCCCTATTTCTAGGGCCCTTTCCCAAAATCAAAACCGATATTCCTCTTCGTCCTATCATATCCTCTAGGGGTTTTGTCTCTTATTCTCTTGCTTCTTGGCTGGCCAAAACCCTCAACCCTTTCTTGGGACTTTTTTTCTGCCCCCTCCGTCACTTCAAGACTTCATTGAACGGGTTCCTCTCTCCCAAACCCGTAAGATGCTTTTTCTTGACGTTGAGTCCCTTTCAAACCAAAGCCCCCTTGATGTCCTTGATTTTCCTTGAGAGAAGGCCCGAAAAGGGTTTCCCAAATTGCTATACCTTGATGTCTTTCTTGTCTTTTCCGCCTCTGTGTGGCTCTAAATCCTTTTCCTTCCAAGGGGAAAAAATTTTTTTTCAACCTTTGGTGTGGCTATGGGGTCTCCCCCCTCTCATGTCCTTGCTAATCTTTACTGAAATACTTTGAGACTGTTTTTCTTCCTACCCCCTATTTCAACCCTTTATTCTGGCTCCCAGGGTGCCTTTGCCTGTGGCCACATGACTCCAGTCTCTTCCCAAACTTTCTTGAAGCTCTTAATAATCTGCCCCTTTCCCTTAAGTTTGAAGTGAAAAGGGGGAAACTAATTCCTTTTTCCTTTCCTTTATGTCCATGTCCCCCGCTCAGATCAGGTTTTTCCTTTTCCCTTTACCCAAAACCTACGCACGGGCATGTACATTCACTGCCTTTTTTTCCAAACTTCCCTGTCAAGAAAAATGTTCTTATCTCCCTCTTTCTCGGTGCCCTCCCCTTCTGTGTCCTCAGTTCCTTTCCCCAGAAATTTCCACTCTTCTAATTCGTTTTCCCGGGCTTGGGGTACCCTTCCCATTTCATAACTCGCCCTCCACGTGCAAACGAAAATTTCTTTCCCCCCAAACTCTCTACTCTAATTCTTCTATCCTCTCTTTCCCTACATTCTTTTCTAACTCAAAATTCTCTCCCCCTTAACTCACTTTCCTCCCAAAATAAACCTTACATAACTCTTCTAAACCCCTTTCCCCCCTCTACAATTTCCCTTTCCTATCCCATTTCTTCTCCTCCTTTCCCCCTTCTACTTTAAAATTACTCTTTTTACAACTTACACAAAATATTTACTTCCCCTAAAAATCTCTTTTTGTACTTTTAAGACTTTTACCCCAATTTTCAAAAACTTCTTCCCCATTCCCTCAACGTCCCCCTACTTTCCTCTCTAATACCAAATTTTTTATAACTTCCTCTTTTCCCCTTAATGTTCCTTCCCACTTTGCAAAATTTTTCAAACTTTTAAAAATTTTTGCCTACTCCCCTTTTTTTTTTTTCTTTTTTTCTTCTCCCTTTCCCCCTTTTTTCTCTTTCTTTTTTTCTCTTTTTCTTTCCTTTTTTCTTCTCATTTTCTTTCCTTCTTTTTTATTACCACTTCCCCTTTCACCACTCTTTCCTTCTTCCCTCTGGGACCTACCTTTGCTTTCCCCCCCCTTTTTGTATTTACTCCGTCCCCCATCCCCCTTTACAACTACCCCCCAAATACATCTTCAACTACTCTCATACTTCATTTTAAGAAAAGTCCTTTGGTTTTCTTTTTTTGGCTTCGCCTCCACTGGGAAAAGGCGACTCTACGATAGGGGGCCCGGGTGTTGCGCATTGTTTTTTCTTTGTCGATATTATATTCCTTTCTTTGTACTCTTCTACTTTACTAAACCCCACAACCTCTTCCTCCTTTTTATTAGCCCTGCTTACTTCTGGGTTAGTTTACTTGAAATGGTCCAAACTAGAAACGTCTTAAGCTTCTCTTTTTTTTTCTTTTTTTTTCCCTCTCATTTTCCTCGGGGGTTTTTTTCTGGGTAGGCTGGGTTCAAAAATACAAATTTTGCATCGGGTTTCGGGGGGCAACTCGTGGTGTTCCCCAGAGGTCACCCCTTGGGCCCTTTTTTTCACAATTTATATAAACACTATGGGGAAAAAAAATTTAAGAACAATTTGCGGCCCCGGGGTTTCCTTTCTTTCGAAAAAAAATTTGGGCCCCAGGGGAAGTTGAAAGATGCGGGTGTTTTGGGGATGCGTTTAAAATTTTCAAAAAATTCAAACTTGGACAAAAAATACATCCACATTTCCCCCAAAAAAGCGCTCTTAATTCTGATTGTGAAAAGGATTTGGGAGCTCTGGTTATTTGTAATCTAAAACCAAGACAACAACACATAAGTATTCGCAAAGAAGCAAACAGAACTTCCTTGGCCTCATATCAAGAAGCATAAGTAATAGGAGTCCTCAGGTTGTTCTTCAGCTCTATATATCTTTGGTTAGGCCTCATTTAGATGATGCCGCACAGTTCTGGTCATCTTATTACAGAATGGATATAATGCACTGGAAAACGTAAAAAGAAGGATGACAAAGTTGATCCCATGTATCAAAAATCTTCCATATTAGGTTAGATTGCGAGGCCCTGAATCTGCACTCTCTAGAAAGACGTAGAATTAGGAGGGATATGATTGATGTGTATAAATGGAAAACATGAATAAAGGGAATGTATATAGCGTGCTAGAAATATCTAGCCTAGACACAACTTGCAGCAATGGTTTCAAGGTGGAAAAATTCAGATTCAGGAAGGATATAGGAAAGCACTGGTTTGGTAATTGAGTTGTGGACGAGTGGAACAAATTCCCAAGTACCGTCATAGAAGCTGAGACGTTGTGTAGTTTTAAAAATAGTTTGGATTAATACATGAGTGGGTGTGGGTGGATGTGAGCTGAATCTGACTGGTTTGTGCCGTGCCCCTTCCTTAAGTGAATGTGAACTGACCTGACTAGGCGGGTCATTGGTCTAAGCTGGGAGGTGACTTGGACCTGCGTCGCATGGGCCAGTAGCCCTGCTCAGCGTTTGTTCTTTCTTATGTTCTTATTTGTAAAGAGTATCAACGAATTCTTACTGTTGCACAGCTTCAGAAGTATATATACAACAAATTAAAGTTTGACTCTAGGAACAAGAAATTCCATCCTGAGGTTTCTGCTGCTACTGGAGCTATTAATCGCTGACTCCCGCTTCGGAGAACAAACGCCTGAGCAACAGGACCAGTCCGTCTGGGAAAACAGGCAGTGACTCGGGGTTGTCTCGGGAGGAATCAGCTTCGTTAGCGCTCGAGTTGGCTAAATTCAATCTTGAGACTGCCGGGGAGGAACGTGCATTTGCTAAGGAAAAGTTGATATAAAGGAGAGGAAACAGCTTAGGCTTACTGCTGTTAACAGTTCCAGTGTTCAGAAATCTGTGTCGCTAGTACTTCGGTTTTCTAATGCTGAGCCTGAACATTTTTCTAGTCTTTCAAAAATCAAGCTCGAGCTTTGTGATGGTCATTCGAGCACTGGGCAGCACTCTTCCATAGAGCATTATACGGCAAAGCACAGGAATTTACGGCTGGTTTCAGTGATGGAGATTTCATTGATTACAATGTTGTGCAAGCAGCTGTACTCGGTGCACATCAGTACATTTCCGCCAAATATAGGAGAGAATTTAAACTGAGCAAGCGTTAGTTCGGTCAATCATGTGTGGGCTTTGTTCGTGAACAGTCTAAATTGTTTACTAAGTGATACAAATCCACTGATGTCATTAATTTTAGTCTGTTAGTGCAACTGATCCTCACTGACAAATCTTCTTGAGTCAGTTGGACCAGAGGTTCGGGTATTTTTAGAAGACCGTTAAGTGGCAACTGCGATGGAGGCGGTTAGATTTGTTGACACATTTGAGACCAACCACTCTTTGTCCAAGTGGTCCTTTAACTTTTGTTTCAAGCAACCTAGTATTGACAGAGATCGTCGTGGACGTACTTATGATTGGATTACGAAGAAAGCGGCTGGAGCTGAAAAACGACGTTTGCCTCAAAGTCAGTATGGAGCATGAGACAAGAATCCCAAACCCAGTGCCTGTTACTATTGCCGTAAGTTTGGTTACATAAAGGCTACTTGCCCCAAACTAGGTAAACATTGCTGCTAGTGATAAGTTGACTTGACCACTACCATTAGGATAAATAGCTATGTTTCCCACTAAAATGAATCAGCAGGAAATAGAGGCCTGTATAGTCAGTCACACCTCCCTTAAGGACCATGCAAGTCCCATTGAGGTATTCACGTTCAGGGATACTAGGGCTTGTTGCATCCTCTTACAAAAGGAAGTACATCCAATTTCTGAGATCTTATTAAACTCCTCAGTATCATTAGAAGCCTATGGGGGAGCGGTATTTTCTGTTCCACTGCATAAAATATTTATTAAAACTCAGTATTACACTGGGAGACACTCTGGTAACAAGGCTCTAAATTCTAGATGCTGTCCCGGGCCCATTGTAACTACCGAAGCCTCTTCGGTATTGGCCATAACTCAAGCAATGTCCAAAGGAATGTCTGAAAAACAACGCTGAGCTATCCTTGGAGGACTGCGATCTAGGGCTCGACAATTTGTTTTATGAGATAATCTGGCCAGGACCTTGTAAATGTAGTGAAAAGTACCTGATCAAGCCTTCCTATTCAGGGATGGCAGGATTGCCAAAAAATTCTGTTTCCATACCCGAGGGACTGTCCTTTCGAGAAGACCAACATAGGGACTCTTCTATAGCATCCGCTTTTAAAACTTCCATGGGTGAATTCAGCTCAAATCACTCGGCTAATTATGAACTTAAAAATATATTAGCTTGTCCAGCTACTGGTAGCTGGCCAGGTATAAGACGAGAGGTGATGAGTTACATTTGTTCCTGTTGTGAGTGTCAGCAAGTGGGTAAGCCCAGACACTACATTAAACCTACTCCACTTCATCCCATACCCTCTGATGGAGAGCCATTTTCGGACCTAATTATCAACTGTGTGGGACCATTACCGACGGGAAAGTCAGGTAGCCAATATCATTCTTGATAGAACTACTAGGTATCAACACTTAAGCCATTCTTAAAGCCCTCCATTATTTTTTTTTTTCAACTTTGGCATTCTACAATCTGTCCAGAGTGACCAGGTCAAAACATTTACAGCAAAATCATTCAAAGAGACTTTAATAGTCCATGGCGCCAAGGAAAGAAGTCAACAAACCTTAAAAAACTATGTGTACGTATTGCATGCATTTTCCTACAGACTGGTATAAATCCTTCCTCTGCTGTTGTTTGCAATGCAGAAACTGTGCAGGCATCAACTGGTACTAGGGTTATAACTCTTTACAACGTAATATTCCTGTACCTTAATCAGATGAACTTTTGCCTAAAAGCAAAGAAGTGACACTTCATTTCAATATCTTTTTAGAAAATGTCGCCACTAAATTAAAACAAAAAAAGAGTAACGATAACAAGTAACTTGAATGCATATTACATGCAATATTAATAACAAATAAAACACTTACAGCATCATTGTTATCATGTTCGTACATATATTACTACTTATTGCATAGAATAAACCGAAGTTGCAGTATACAGTTCCTACATAACTTTGATTGCATGTTCAGCACACTGATTACGTCTTGGTATATTGAGTGTGGACGGCTCCTGCTTCCAGTGATTTTTTTTAACGAGTTCAATGCTTTCTTGTAAGGTTTCAATGTTTTTGACAAATTCTTGAAGTTATTTTCATCGTTCATCTAATCTGTCCAGGTGTATGAAATGAATCTACATATCTTCTCCAAAGCCTTCCATCTTGTAGGTATAAGAATGAATGCAAGAATAGTTAGAATGACTCTTGAATTCCACCTCGCACTGCTGATGTTTGGAATTTTCTGAAAGTTAATCAATGGAAAGTGCCCTTTTTCTTCAAAGAATCTAAACACTCGTGTTAGATGTTGCAAAAATTTCATATCATCTCTCCATCCTGATTTATAGAGGATCTCTTCTGTTCCATTAACAGACTCGATTTTCATCCATAACCAAACGGAGAATCCTGTCCAGAACGTGATGTTGACAACTGATAAATTGTGGTTTGCTAATCTCCTTTGAGAACATTCGTTCCAGTTTGACAACAGCTCCACTCTTTTTCCTTGTGTTAACGTTAAGCTATACCTGTAAATATATTGTCAGACAAGGGGTGCTTGCTGATACACTCCTCTGCGAAATACAACGAGAAAATGATAACAATAGTAGACGCCGGTATAAAGAGCTGCCAATTAGTAATTTTCTGAGTTGCTACTTATGATTAGTAACGCAAATATATGGTGATTAATATTTTTCATTAATTTGAGTTGCCAGTTAGTACTTTCCTGAGTTGCTACTTATGAGTAGTAATGCAGATGTATGGTGATTCATAGTTTTTATTTAGGGGTGACCTTTTTGGAAAACTGAGAGGAACTGGGGACTTTTTCATTGTTTGTAAACAAAAATTCATCGATATAGGACACACCAGATGTTTTATTTGGATGAAAGTAAGAAAGTTATGACACTACTTTTGAGCTGATTTTTGGGCATAATGTGAGAGGCCCCTTATATGTGCTGAAGGACGGATGGATGGGAGAAGACGCCTGCAAGACGCACTACGATCCTACATAAAAATTGCACGTCAGCTGGCTAAGGCCAGCCTAAAATCCGCTAAAAACAACATGAAACAGAGGTATGATAAAACTATTAAATTTCGCTCCTATAACCCTGGAGACTAGGTGCTGGTCCAGGATCCTGTGCCTGATCACACCTCGACAGCAAAGTTTATGGGACTGATGGAGGTAGTCAAAAAGAATTCTGATTTAAATTACATAGCACCGTTTGATAAACCAAATGCAGGTAAAGTCTACCAAATTAATCAGATTAAACGATTCCTTGAGCCACCTAGGGTACCAGTAATGGCTTCGTCCTCTGTCCCTGAGCATCTGAACGACCCTGACTCCCTGTACACAATTCTGGAGGTTCAAATCAGGCTTCCTAACTCAGCCATCCACCAAGATCCTCGTCCTATAATATCAGGACTTGCAGAAGACCAAATAGTAACACTATCCATCTGCAAACCTATCCCGACATATTTTCGGATGTTCCGAAAACATGCAGCCTTGGTTATTATGATGTGGACGTAGGAACTGCTAAACCTATTAAACTGTCTCCCTACAGATCTAATCCTGAAAAACAGAAGCTAGTTCAGCAGTAGGTAGCATTTCTGTTAGAACATGGATTGATGAAGAAATCGTTGAGTCTGTGAGCTTCACCGTGCATCCTTTCTAGCCTGATGGAGGATTCCGGATGTGTACTAACTACCATAAGGTGAATGAGGTCACAGTATTGGATGCTTACCATCTTCCACGTTTGGACGATATAGTGAACTTTTTGGGTAAAACCTCTTTCGTTTCTAAACTAGATCTCCTTTAAGGTTACTACCAGGTACCTTTAACCGATAAAGCATATGAAATTTCTGCCTTTGTAATTTCAGGTCACTATTAATATTCTGTGACCCCATTCAGAATGTGGAACTCGCCTGCTGCACGGCAGCTTATCTGGACGACATATTTGTAGTTTCTGATATCTGTGATCAAAATGTGCCCTACAAACCTCTCTTACAGTCAGAAAACTGAATTTTGCTGGACCTCAAGTTGTCAAGAGGCTTTTAACTGTTTTGAATGTCTCTTATGAACTGCACCCATTCTTTTGTTTCCCGATTTTTCAAAACCATTTGTACTAGAGGCTGATGCCTGTAAATAGGGAATTGGAGCAGTGTTACATAAAGTTTCTGGTTAGGGACGTCTATAACTCTTGGCATACTATTCAGCCAAATACTAGGCCTATCAGTGGGCCTACTCCATCACTGTGAAGGAGGCCTTGGTCCTGGTACTTGCACGGGGGAATTTCGATGTGCTCTTGAGCAGCTCATCACATGTGGTCACCGTCTTCAGTGACCACAATCCTCTGACATACCTTAGCTAGATGAACAACAAGAACACTCGTCTTATGCGCTGGGCATTACAGTTATAACCTCTCCATTTATCATATTGCCGGCAAAGAAAATATGCTGGCGGAAAACCTTTCCAGAATGTAATTTGTTAGGTTGTGTTAGGGAAAAAATGGGCAGTAAGCTCCTATCTTATGGTCATAAAGTAAAATTTGAGTAATCTGATAATAAGTTTTATTTTATTTTATTTTATTTTTAGTGAGAGGACAGTTTTCCATCAGCAAATGTCTTGAACCTGTGCTAGCTCTATGTCCCACTTGGAAGTTCTTTAGGGTTGAACAATATCTAAACACTACCTAATAAGTTGGATGGTTGAGAGGAAAGGTGGTTCCATTAGTAATTTGTGCCATGGTAGCACACTATCCATGGAGGTATGCCTAGATCTGGCTATTAGAGCCCTTTTGGGGATGGGGTGTAGCATGCTGAGAATATGTTACATACTCGGTGTATATCACACACCCATATAGGCATGCCCTCCTGACCAGAGAACCAGGTACTAGGGATATAACGAGCAGTGACCCGATCATTATGCTGGTACCTATTTTTCAACCAGCCAGTCACAAGGAAGCCTGCCGAAGTTGTGAAGCGATGTGGTACACTCGTAAATCATCCTTGGCAGACTTACTTTAAGACTGGTCGCTGCAGTTCTCACCGTGTCTCTTACTTGCATTTGTATATATTGTACACATGCCGCATATATTTTACCTACCTGATTACTGTTTGGTTAAGGAAATACAAACCTTTACTCTCTGCTGCCTTTTTCCTCGTTCCTATGTGGTTATCGTGCTACAACCAGGTGTGCTTTCATCTGTCTTCCATCGCTTATGATCGAGTGCCCACAACAGCCGTTTTTTCTTCACAGCAGCAATCAATAATTGTTTCTTTACTGGCTTTCTAGCAGTTCTGTCACCTTCAAAGAGCCTTCGTCGAGCAGATGAACAATCAACATTTATGCCAGCTGAAACCAAATCTCTCTGTAGATCTTTGCTGGTTTTCTTGGGATCCCTCATCGTGAGGTGTTTTCTTAAGTTTTCTTCCGCATCTTCCTCGACGCAGCGCTCCTCAATCACCAGTGTCGTCAGTTTTCTTCAGAATTCTACCAACAGTTGGTTTTGCTAGGCTCAAATTTTCGGAGATCTGTCTGAAACTCAAATCAGCATGTTTTCTAAAAGCTGCAATACTTGCACGCTTCGTAAGTGTAACATCCATCATGAATTTCAGCAGTAATCGCGAAGTGAAGGGAAAAATTTGGCAAAACCACATTCACACACGGAGCACGCCTCCAGGAATGGCCTTACTGTTGTAACACTGATGAGAGTTGCAGAGTAACACCACAGCTTGTTGGTTGCCAGAAATTGGTAGCAAACCTCTGAGAAGAAAAAGGAAAACAAACTACATTAATTAATTACATTAATTAATTAATGCTGCAGGCATTTTCCTTCTGGATCGCAACACTGAATCTCTGAGAAAGGACACTGAAAGCTCTGGAGTGTTTGGTTACCGTGAGGAGTGTTTCACTTAACTCTTTAAGGAATCTTAGAGAATATTTGTTCCATGTTCCGAGGGTCTCCGACCCTACTGGGACGAAGTTATAGCAAGGTGGTAGCCCTCTGTATTTGTTGACCTCCTGTGTCTCCCTGAAACTGGCGGCACCTCTTCCCTTCAGCTACAGAGTACGGTAAGCAGGTGCTAGCCATCATAAATGCACACATATAGTCCTGTGCAATCTGCTTACCTTCCTTCAAGCGTAGCATCGTGACTCCATCAGGAAGCTTTTTGGCTTCTGTCAGGCCTCAGTACCTGAGGTTCCCGTTCTGCTGAGCATCGGGCTGTGGCGAGATTTAGCTTGATGTCACTAACCTCCTCGTGTCTTGCATTCTTCCCTTTCGATGCATGACGGTCGAGATCATCTAGACAAACTGATCAACTGATGCCCTGCTTCAAATGCACTTATGTTCGGTGAGTATAAGAGTGGCTAGGCGAAGAACTACCCCAATCAGAATGGCCTGAGGGTTGAGGCTAGTGCTCAAGGAGGAATTAGGGACAGCTAAAAGGAAATTTGAATGTGGTGCCCTCACCGATAAGAGAAGAGCTTTTTTTTTCCTGAGGTATTGTTGAACATTGTCTTGGGCGTTTTTCATCACGCTTGGTTCGTCCTAATGAGACTGCTTTCAATCTCTGGAAGGAATTGGCCTGCTTGAAGAGTCTGCAAGGCTGTCTCACCGTGTAACTGCTTCGACGAATTTTGAGTCTTGAGCTCTTACAGCGCTTCTCAAGCATTCGGGGACAATCTCCTTAACTAGTGGACTAGATGCAGTGCACGAGGAGAGAACTGCAGGTAATGCTACCTGTGTTGCACCTGTGTTCCAGGTGCACGGAAAGTGTTGCTTGATCCCATTGGTGATTTTCCAGTGACAGATTCAGTGCTTTCCTTATGATAAATATCAGAAGTGCATCATATTCACTAAGTGTTGGGCTGTCAAAGGAGGGTGCACACCTCAAGAAATAGGTTAGTTTTGGTATAGTTAGACACCGTGTGAGGAGATACAGGGAGTCATGGGCATCCAGATCACTTATACCCTCCTCTCAATAGGATGCTCCTGAAGGCAGTTGTAGTTGAAGGCTCAGGAATGATTGTTTCCACTGCTGTAATTATTTCCTAGTTTGTTGAGATTATTTTTACATTTTGTAGGATTGAGGATGAGTCCCAAAGCCTCTCCCTGACTTCTCCCGTTGAAGGTTCTCTGACAGGGATTCTTCCGTACCTGCCAGAGTGCCATCTTCCAGGCACTAGATATTGAATTCTCTGTGCTAGTTGGAAGTGAGAGTTCTCTACCGCCATCCAAAAGAAAAACGGAGCAAGAAGGGTCTCCCTGCTGAACACCCTCTTATGAGGTGATTTCATTATATCCAAATAAAAGAATTGATTTTTTGCTGTAACACTGAAATAAACTGGGGAAAGACTGGGAAAACTACTCTCGAACACATTTAAAGACAACATCTCTTTCCACGAGGTTCAAAGCATTTCTAAAGTCTAGTTTGTCTAAGGCCTTATCTTTTGGTAGGTCCCTGATAAAGACCTTGTTGCATGAGCTGCTGCTTCACTGCCTTGAGAGACCTCAAAGCCCAGTTAGTCTGGCTGGAGTAAGATGGTGGCTTCTGTGCGAATGTCAGGGATCTATTTACTTGGTCACCTATATTAAGTCATTGTTGTAAGTGGGATTCAGAATAAAGTCTTTAAGTAATAAGACCACATGTTTGTATTAACACTTACTTTTAAATATCAGTCGTCATAGTTCAATGATGTGTGCATTAAGTGTTATCCTTAAATAACTTACTTCAATTAAAATATCACAAAAAATTGGAATTTTCACATCCTATAGGTATATATCATTATATTTATGATAAGACACACCTTTATTAGATTTGTATGTATGAAGATGAGAAAAAAGAGAGCATGCCTGTATTTGACCACCATGCTGGATTAATGTAAATTAGTATATTTCCCTAGTAAGGAATCTTCAGGACTTTTAGTATGTTGCTATAGGAACCTTAGAGAAATGATATGTGGTAAAATAAATAGTGTTGCAACAGTGCTGCATATGCTGTACTGTTATTAAGGCTGATAGACTGAACTCGTCTCTAGGTTGAGAACTAATTACCTCAATCCCTCTCTGCATATCTTCCACCGGTTTCTCTACACTGGATTCATTAACCCACTGGCGAAACATTTCCAAAATACGGATGCACAAGTTATTGTAGCTAGTGTCCCTAAACACTAATACTTTAGCTGGTGTCGCTACACACTGATACTGTGGTTGGTGTTCCCGTTCACGAACACTGTAACTGGTGTTCCCACTCACTAACACTGTAACTGGTGTTCCAACTCACTAACACTGTAACTGGTGTTACCACTCACTAACACTGTAACTGGTGTTCCCACTCACTAACACTGTAACTAGTGTTCCTACTCACTACTCAGTAACTGGTGTCCCTACACACTGATACCGTGGTTAGTGTTCCCGCTCACTGACATGGTAACTGGTGTTCCCAAGCACTGACTGCAGCTGGTGTCCCCACACACTAATACTTGTCATTCGTCTCTCAGCCTTTGAGTGGAGAGGACGTGTTCTACACTGCTGCCCTCTATAGCTGATTGGTGGCAGTTCCATTTTCTCAACATGGCACAGGCAGGCAGACGCCGCGTCAACACTGTGTGTATAGAATTAACCCGTGGGGCAGTGCTTGGACCATCGACGGCGATATTATTGCCAGCGATAACCTGTGACACCTACGGTATAGCCAACAAGGATTTGTGCGGCGTGGCGATGAATGGTGTGACAAGAATCTTTGCGAAGTTTTGCTCAGCTCATGTTTACGAGGCGGTCGTCGACAAGTACCAGGAGGTTAATCTAGTGGTTAACCATGCTGTGTCTGTGAAGGTGGCATTTGTGTGCATGTATGGTCCTGCAGAGAATGATGGGCGTGTAAAAACTACCTTTGTGAAAGAGGTGTTAATTTATTATTTGAGATCACTTCCTGAAGTAGCTATTGTAGGCGGGGATTGGAATTGCGTGATTCGGCGTAAGGATGTAGAACCCCGGGGAAGTGGGTACTTTTCAGGTGCATTGGGAGATTTAATGACAGGGGTAGGATTAATGGACGTGACAGGGGGGGAGAGGTTTAGCATACCTTTGTACATCGTGGATATGCGACGTAACTTGATAGTGTATGTGCCGCGCACCGTCGTAGTTAAAAGCGTGCGTATCATAGATGTAGTGTTTTCCTATCATAGAGGGGTTCTCGTGGACGTAGGGTGGGAGGGTTTACCTAAGAGGGGTCGTAGTTATTTGAAATTGAATGTTAAATTGTTAAAAGGGGAGGAGAACAGAAAATCTTTTGAGTCTTTTTGGGAGGGTTTGTTAGCGGGGGCTTCTGGGGATGGTGATTTGGTTAGGTGGTGGGATATGGTGGCTAAGATACGTATCCAGGAATATTATGTTAGGCTTGGGTGGGAAAATAATCAAATGTTGTATGGGCTTCAGGGGTATTTTGAAGGACAGTTACGCTATTGTTATGTGGGTGATGGTGCGCGATACCCTGTGGAGGAAATTGAAGGTTTAAAGCAACATATAAGGGGTTCGCATAATCGATTTGATGGTGCACGTGTGGTCGGAGGTTTGGAGGAGGTTCTCTATGGGGATCGACCTTCAGCGTGTGTGTTAAGGGAACAGAGGCAGTGGAGAGCAGCCACGGAGATGATGGGGTTAACAGTGCATGCAGGGAGAGAAGGCTATCTTGAAGGCCTAGTGTTGGTGACGACGGAGGGCATGAGCGGGTATATTGATGCTTGGTTTAAGACTTGCATGTCTAGCTTTGGGATAAGTAATATGACATTACGGGAAATCGGTAACAATATGCTTGCTTAGTAAGCAAGACAGAGAAGCGTTGGAAGGGCCTATTACAGAGTGTGAGATATGGCAGGCTCTGGCCGGGGCGAGCTTAGGTAAAGCACCTGGTATTGATGGGCTACCGAGTGATGTCTATGTGATGAATTGGAACGTGATAAAAGTGTTTCTAGGACGGTTATTTAACATCTTAAAGACTGACGGTGTTATGGGAGAATTGCAACGGACGGCAGTGGTGGTTTTGGTGCCAAAAGGGGATCGATCAACGATTATGGACTATAGGGCCATTTCGCTTATGTGCGGTGATTACAAGTTGTTTGTGGGGAATAGACTGAAAAGGGCAATAGATAAAATTAAAGATAGGGGACAATATGGGATACAGGCAGGTCCATGTTCGATGGGCATGGGATGATTCGAGGATTCAGAGAAAGAAGACAGGTGTTGGGAGGGGGGGATCTTGGCTTTAGATTGGGCCACTGCATATGATAGAGTTGAAAGAAGTGCATTATGGCAGTTCATGTGTTGGCAGGTTTTGGGAATGAAATCGTCACTTGGGCACAGACCTTATATAAGGGGGCGTTTATGTGTGTGCAGGTCAATGGTCGGTTAGCCGAGCTAGTTCAGGTGGGTCGGGTTTGAGGCAAGGCTGTCCCATATCACAATTATTGTTTGCGTGTTTTCAGTATCCCTTTTATAGGGCGGTGTGGGCTAGTTTTTTGGGGGGGTTTGGGGGTTATGAGAGAGATGGGTGGACTGGCATTGTGGTTACATAGATGATACTACAGTCTTGGTAGGAGATGATGTTGACTTACTGCAGGTGGAAGGAATCGTAAATATTTTGGTGAAGCAACTGGAATGAGAATTAATGCCATGAAGACAAAGTTCATGGCAGTGGGAAATTGAGATCAAATGAATGGGAGCATGAGGGGTAGGGTGGGATGTGGTCGACCAACTTAAAATAATGCGGGATTGTGTATGCTCGTGAGCCAATGACGGAATGTTAGGTGAACTCAGTGCGGGTTGTAGACAGTGTGTTAAAACGAATATGAGGTAACTCATGCGGGTTGTAGACAGTGTGTTAAAACGAATATGAGGTTTGAGGTCTGCGCATCTAACGTTGCACAGACGAGTAATCGTGACAAACTGCTATTATATAGTAAATTATGGCTGTGGTGGTCAGAATATTTTATTGCACCGAGAGGTTACGAAATTGTTGCGTATGGTTTTTGTTTTATTTGGGGATCGGCTGTGGGGTGGTTAGGTAGAAGGGTAATCACTCTGCGATTGGCCATGGTGGGCTGGGGGTCATACCGCGGAACGAAGAATCATGAGTATTTATGTGAAAACGGAGTTTTCTAAGAGAGGGTGGGGAAAATGGGAAAGGATCGAAAAAGTGCATGGAGACATAAGCGGTGGTTGGACTGGAAGGATTAAAGAGTAGGGGAGGCATTGGCTGAGAATTTTGATGGTGGCGAGGAATCTAGATAGAATTAAGCTGCGTGTAATCGAGAGAGTGGGGGGGAGGGCTGGAGGTAGTGACTGGGGAAGGAGCAGACCTGTGGGAACGTCTCCGGAAGTTGCACATCAGGCCGGGATTTGCAGTCGGGGGACCGTCTTATTTTAATCGCAAACTCAGGGAAGGAGGGAATGTCGTGCGTGTGGTGAATTAGAATCCATTTCTCACGTAGTGTATTTTTGTGAACGCATAGGAGGGTCAGGGAATGGTTAGGGCGGGTTTTTTCGTTTTATGGGGGAGGTGGGTTTCAGGTGTTGAGAGTGTTAAGTTCAGACATTGATGGGGTGGGAGTGCAAGTTAAAAATACGGTGGATATATAAATGACTGATTTAGTGTACACTTCATGGGCAATGAGAGAAGTAGGTGAGGATCAAAGGATGAAAGTACTAGCAGCTACTTTTTAAAAGAACTAAGTGTCGCAATAGGGAAGTATATGGAAGGAGATGGAACACACAGTTTACAGAGAGTTACCGGGGTTTCGGCTGCGTGACTTATGGAATTTGGAGGTCAATGGGATGCAATGGGCTACCTCCCTTCCAGTGGTGTGTGGTGGTGATTGGGTAAGTAAATGTGGGGTATGCATGAATACGGATAATGAAGGAAGAGTGCGTGAGGTGAAGAATAGTTCAATGCTTACAAGACACCTTGTATTATATTAATGTGTTATTCCTTGCTATAATAAGGATAGTGATGGACACACAAACGTTGACATACATATGCAGGGGTGTGTGTACGTAATAAGTGTATAGGTTTTTGCGGGAATATACTTTGATGTATGCGCAAGCATTACAAATGTGTGTGAGGGCATGTATGATTCAGACCCAAGAAGTGGGTGACAGGTATGGCTATTTTTTTTTTTTTATTTAAAACAGTGCGATACAAAAATGACAGAATTATATTAAAAAACAAAGAAAAAAGGTTAATGCACAAGAACCCCCACTGAGCCCTAACACATAACGACACCATACAGTACAAGGGGAATACACCTCACACACAACACACTGTATATTAGTGGTATTAACCTCTCACACACAACACACTATACATTACAGTGGTAGCTATTTTTATTAAGAACAGCACTTACAAGATTACATATTACTAAAAAACATCAAAACACAGACATTATATAAATTAATAATAAAACATTGTGATAAAAACAAACGCAAACACAACAATGACACACACACCAAGCACACACGTATGTACACCACGTGACATACATCAGCACTACTAGGGAGGCTTCCACCTGTCAACACACCGTAATGCAAACTTAATATCAAAGATCACAGGTGCCCAACAGAGCACCAAGATACTCAAACATTATTTAGCGATTATCCACGAGATCTAACAAAGATTAGGTAATTACCGAATTCAAAGAAATAACAACATCCAATATAATAAAAATACGATGTGATATTTACATCTCAACAAACACACAGAAAAAAAAAAGAATGCAAATCAATTACATGTAATATAAAATAATATAACGGAAAAGCATACTATAACACAGCATAAAATATAAACATAAAATAAGTACCAAACGCTTATGATAGGAAAACACCTCTATGCTTCTAATGACCAGAGCTTTGGTAAGATGGGGAGAGGAAAGAAGGATGGGTAATTGATGGAAATATTGGAAAAAGAGTCGAGCGTTGGAGGGGGGAGAGGTAGGATATAAAAGTAGTGGCCAGATGGCCCAACCACTTTGTGTAGATTTAAAAGTGTATTTGAACTGAGAGATTATTTATTTAAGAGTATAATACAACCCATCAGAGTCCCATAAATATAATATGTATATAAGTTACATGACTCTGAATTGGTTGTAATTATACAAGTTTGGCATTGCTTTTTTTTTTTTTTTTTTTTTTATTTTTTTATTTTTTTTTTTTTTTTTTTTTTTTTTTTTTTTTTCCCGCGTTGCACAACGGATATTCATACACAGGAAAGGCACATATTTTTCTGGCCAGTTTATGAGCTCGTGACAATAAGTCTTCTTAATGGTGGTGTCCAACAATAGTCCAATAGCATAGTTTTACATTAGAAAGTTATTTAAGATGTCTCCCTATTGGGGGCGATGGTTTTTTCAGTATCCATAGAAGGGTTCTGGTAGTAATCCAATCTTCGTCGTCAGTAAGTTTCTCAAATCATGGTGAGGTAATCATCTTTATGAATAAAACGACGAACCCTCCTGTGGGAGATTCATTCTTTGAGTTCCTGTAGTGGATATTTAATGGTGTAATCGGTGGGTATTTATCACTTGAAAGGATTTCTCTATCTGGCATGTATAGTTACTTTGCATTGTATGAAAGTTGTTCTTTTTAGGGTGTCAAGGCGTACATTATGGCAGTGATATCTTGTTTTGTTATGTAAATCGTGCCATTTAACTTCGTCTCATCCTCCTGGTATTGGGTAATAAAGCGAAGAGCTCTATTCTGGACCCTTTTTTTTTTTTTTTTTTTTTTTTTTTTTTTTTTTTTTTTTATTTTTTTTTTTTTTTTTTTTTTTTTTGTTTTTTGTAACCGTAAACATGTTGGCTTTGTTTTAATATATTGGGACACAAGGTATTCAAGTAAGGTCTTATAATCATTTTAAACAGATGTTTTTTGACATGTTTGAGGGGCTTGATGAATTCGAAAGAGTCTGCTAAGACCGGCTTTGGCTGTGTTGATCCTTTTAGTTACATGAATGTTGAGTGTGAGCAGCCTGATCTATTTCATATCCAAGATCTTGTAGGGTTTTCTAATGGCTAACGTGTACCTTCCATTTGAATGGAGATAACCCGCCCTTTATCGTCAATGGTTTATGCAAAACATCCTAACGTGTCTAACAATGACCTTGTCAGGATTATCGTAATTCCTCCATTACTTCTCCCAATTAGATGTTCGACGAAGTTTCAATATTCATTTTTTCTATGACTCACTCATACTTGTATTTTCCTGTTACTGGAGTTGAATGAACGCCATGGAGATTAACAATCATCCGCAAACTGTGTCACAATTGAGGGGTCATAAACACGGTTGAGGAAGGTCATTCACATAAATGGTTAAACAGAAGTGGACGAGACAAGAACCTTGTGGGACACCCAGCCGTCGGTATAAAGGGTGTCTGTCGACTTGCCATAAAGGTGGGAATGATTTTATCTTTGAGTTAAAAAATTATAAATTACTCTGAGAAAGTCCCAGTTATGGTCTTGTAGGTCAATGAGTTTGTATATAAGGCCATCATGCCATAAGCACAAAAGCTTGGTTGTTTGTTTTGGGTTGTTTTTGGGGTTTTTTGTTTAATAAAAAAAATGAACATCTCGTGGCAATTAAGTCAAGATTGACCTGCTGTTTTAGTACTTGCTACAGTGTCAAAAATAACATTTATTGCATGATTGGTACCTCTATGTGTTCTAAAGCCAAATTGTTTTTCAGCAAACAAGTATTAAACTTCATAAAGTAAATCAATCTGTTTGGAAATGACTTTCAGTCTCAAAACTTTTCCCAGTGACTTCAATAAAGGATATAGTCTATAGTATCCCAGGTTGGGGGATGTCTTTATTGGCTTAGCGAGAAAGATCATTCTACAGTCTTAAAAACAACTGGAAAATGTCCTGAGTCCAGATGTCATTAAAGATATTTACCAAGGACTGTTGCAATTTCCTTGGTAGGTACTTATTTGTTTCATTGTTATTCCAGAGAGGCCAGGGGCTCGATTTCTCATTCTTCCAATAACCTGACTTATCTCTAAATAATGTAATGGTCTAGTAATCGGGTGGGTATCTTCAGAGTTGAAGTAATCGATGGAGGTAGTGGTTGTAGATCAACCAATTTTCTTCTCTCCATTCATTTACTAACTGATAATGATTATTATTAAATTGACGACTATTATTGTGAGAGAGAATGTTCTCCCATACTATCACGCCATCAAATTATCCTGATCCTGTAGATCGTCAATTTTATTTCAACATCTGCATCATCCTCATCAGTGAGGGTATGCACTAGGTAGTTATGAGCCTTGTGCTTTCCGCCCTAAAAGTTGTCGATCTTACTCTCCAAAATTTGCGGTTTCCCGTTATATGATTAGCTTTTAGAATATAACTTTCCATATGTCTCATTTGTGTTGACTAATCATGTAATTAATTCATCGCACTTAATTCGGTGCAGTGAGCTCTGGTGGTTGTCGCGTTTGAAGAATGCACTTCGACATTCTGCTTGATATTTCTTAAAGTGTCTCAAATGTGATCCCCTAGTAGTTTTTATATTGTTGGTATATCTTCGTGAAGCTAATGGCAAGTTGCAGTGGTAGCTTCAATTATTCGATTGTGGCAGGGACCAGATTGCATCAGCATTGCAACTGGAAGGTAGATTTTTCCAAGACACAATTTCAATCTTCACCCAGATCTGCCCATGAAGGGGTCAAATCCTAGGTGTTTAAGATTGGGTTAGAGTTACAGGTATTCTAAATGGCGAAGTATTGTAGTTGTATTATAAACAGGGATATTGTCAGATCCTCACATTTCACAGAGAATACGACCGTGAAAGATGTCACAGCCTCTGTTTGTCAGTACAATATCTTGGTGTTTCCTGGATGAGTCCAATTACGATTTTGAAGAATGTGCCTTGAAATGACAAGTTCTAGCTTCATGTATAAAGAGTAAAGAGTTGTTTTCCTTTTAAGTCACCCCGTGGAAATACCAAGCTCCACCATTTAAAGAGGGCATGGTGATGACATTAAAATCACCAGCTAGTATTGTTGAAATATTTCTGCTTAATATCACTATGTAGAGAATCTGACTCTATATATGCTGTCTCGGGAAAATACCAGTTCCTATTACTAGATGTCCATGCGACGTTGTAGTTTCTATTGCAAGAAATGTTATCCTACATCCACATGAATATTTTTTAAATGTAATATCCAAATTTTAACCAGATGGCTACACCACTAAACTGTCCTCTCGATTTCTCAACAGTACAGTATCCACGTTAAATTGAATAGGTGATCAACTCTTGCACAGCTGTCTCGTTTTCAAAAGTATAACGATGCGGGATTGTATGTTTATGTAGAGGTTATTTCAAGTCAACCTTCAAAAGGTAAAAGCGGTTATTGAAGAAAATGTTGATACATTAGTTGGAAAATTGTAATCCCCATTATTGCTTATTCTTCGCTCGTACACTGCGTTCTGAAACGCCTGCAAGTAATGTTATTGTTGTATCTGTACTATCCTTGCTGGACTCTTTCAATAGGAGAAGGAAATCTTTTGCTGGAAGCTTGTGTATTAATTTTAACATGCCCTCATCTTCAACTGAACTGACCTGCAAACCCATCGAATCCAGGTTGAGGGACTGATTACCTCATTCTCCTCCCTCTCCTTACGCTTCCTCCCTTGTATTTGGACTGTGAAGCCACTTGTGGCAACGTTTCCTGAATAAAGATTCCCTTATGCTGCATAAGTGACCTCAATCTTCACAACGTGTCGGTTTTTCAACCCAGTCATCAAACTGTCAGACACGGCAGGCATCATGGGGTCTGTTACAAAGAATTCCTTCACACTTTGTCAAACCTTTGACTAAGACCTACTTCTTCGACTAGGTGGATGGTACCACTATGACCCCAGCCTCAACTGCTTCACGTCACCTCACTACAGTATATAAGCCACGTCTACGGCCACTATTGCTGTTACATTCTACATCTACAAGATTGAATGGACTTGACACATCGTACTCCAGTTGAGGGACTGATTACCTCATTCTCGCTGACCTCATTCTCCTCCTCTCCATCTACCCTTCCTCCCTATGTATTGGACTGATGGAAGCACTGTGTGGCGAAACTTTTCCTGAATAAAAGAGTTCCCATAATGCCTGCAAAGTGTCACATCTTCATCTTCATTCTTCACTTAGAGGCAGTAATATTAACAGACTCATTAAATCAATAGAATCGTTAGAGTCGTAGAAGTCTCATCATGAAACTGAGGTATGCTATATTACTCAGTTCAGGAATCAGAGGCTTGTGAGAGTTTAATTGGAGACTGTGTAGCTCCGCGTGAATTATTAGATAGGCAAGGTGAGTTACCTTGGGAAAGTTTCCTGTTTCAACAGGTTCAGCTACAGATTAGCGGGAGAGTAGGCATTAGGTCACCACTTTCTGGGGCATTGTTATGTTCAGTTGTTGACTTTTCGGGTTGAGAAAGTTGAAGCTACCTGGGTTTGCGAGGAGGGAGGGCGATCCGTGGGCAGGGATGAACTTAGGCTTATATTAGATGTAGAGTTATGGTACTACTTCTTGTTATGAGAAGGCTGGGTCATAGATGGCCTTCACATTTCAGGGATAATATGGGAGAGATCCCATTAGCCTTTAACATATCATTCAAAAACACGATGAGTCAGAGTTGAATATCAACCCCAGCTGTGTCTTTGCCCCAATACGATTAGTTGTGCTCTCATTATATCCCCATCTGTGGATACTGAGACACATAGATGCGACTGAACCTGTTTGTTGTGTTCTGTTGTAAGTGAGGGGTAATTGGGGCTCCTCAAGAGGGGCAGAATTCCAAACATTGGAACCATTGTAGAACCTGAGGATCCCCACTTGATCCAGGCAAGCTGGAAGGAAGTTTGGGAATGGTTGGCGGTGCCTGAGGAGTGGCCTTCTTAGATGTGGATAGTTCTTGGCGTCAAGAATTTCTTGGGTGTTCTTGGCGTCAAGAATTTTCTGCATTTCCTTTTTTACTTTCAGGACCAATAGCAGAAACTGCATGACATGATGAGTTCCATTACAGAGGACACATTTAGAGAATTTTTATTGGTACAATCACGATAGGAAAGTTGCCAAAGCAAATGCTACATAATTTCCCTTGTATTCTGAGCATTATGTTTGATGTTATACCAAAGGCACATCATACAATATACATCAATGAGACTTGGTATCGAGAGAACAATGACGGAAGACCTTTAACTTCGTACATACATACAAAGTTCTAAACAGATAAGGCGCGTCACCACCATCACATAGGGAGATGTATATAAACGACAGGGATAACAAAACATTCACATAACTATTATACACAATTAGTCGCAGCTGATCAGCCCGTTAGATTACCCACTGAACGCACACAAATTATCTCAAATCTCTTAACTCCAAGGCTTTATATTCAGACGGGAAGTCTTTCTCCCATCTCCCCTCATGTACCAACCTATTTCGACACTTTGTCCTATGAATCGTTCCCGGTAAAACCCGAATTCTACCATTACCTTTAAAGTGCCTCATAGCCCATGACACAAATATAATCGGCCACGACGTACGACACCCACGTTGTACACACATGTCAACCCCACCTACATCAAAACTCAACGCTCTGAGCGCCGACAAACATCCCCCCTCCCCAATATTCGCAAAACCCTACTGAACCACTCATGTACCATACCTAAAGCTTCACAGAAATACACAACGTGAAAAGCGGATTCCGCCCCACACGCCGAACAACCCTGGTCCTCCTCCAAACGCCGATTATACAACACCACCTCGGACGGCAGGATTCCGTGCAAAAATTTAAAAACCACTTCCCGTACTTGAGGAAGGAGACGCAACTGTTGGACCCACCTCCATATATCACTCCACGCGTACATGGGGTACATTCCTTCAACTCGCACCACGACTCTCTCCATACCCGCCCTTTCCAAAGTACAGAATTTAATACTCCGCACGTCCCGCATGGGCAATAACACGCGGAGCATCTCCTCGCACCTGATTAAATCCCTCCCTCCCCACCACCTGCGCAGGTCACAATGCATTTCAGTTAACCAACCTTGCATCCCACCCAGTCGGAGAAAACAACGCTTCACGTAACATGCTATGACACGAGCCCCTAGAGGAATGAGACCTAACCCTCCCTGATGCATTGGCGTCTCTACCACCGCTCTTGTGAGCCAATCGCACCCCAAGCCCCACAAAAATCTATAAACTCTGTGCAAAAGACGTTTGATGTCCCCCTGCAACAGAGGATACAGCGCAGCAACATGCCATAATTTACTATAAAGCAGAACATTAATGACCACCGCCCTCTGGTGCAGGGTTAAATGTCGCGGTCATAGACTATTTAAACACCGCAAAACACTATGTACCACCCTCCCCGAATTACATGCCCTCGTCTGATCAACCTCTCGCATATGCTGAATACCACATATAGTGATACGATCAACCACCGTCCACTTCTCTGCACCCACCCTTTCTCCCACCCACTCTCCCAACTCCATAATCTTCGATTTTTCTCTATTAACACACATCCCTGTAGCCTTACCAAATGCATCAACAAGTCTTCCAACAAAACCCAATTGCTCCCTCGTACGTAATAGCACAGTAGTATCATCTACATAACCTACAAGGGCCGGTCGACCACTACTCGAACCCCACGACGAATCTACTCTCTGCCCACAAACAGCCCAGTAAAAAGGGTCCTGCATACAAGCAAAAAGCATTTGAGACATGGGGCATCCCTGTCGAATGCTCTTGTTCAAGTGGACAAAGACACCTAACTTCCCATTAATTTGTGCTTTAAAACCAGCACCATTGTACAAAGAATGGGCCCACATGACGACCTCATTTCCAAAACCCTGCCATCTCATGATCTTCCACATCACCTCCCTTTCCACACTATCAAAAGCAGCTTGCCAGTCTAAAGCCAAAACACCCACCCCCGCCCTCGTTCTGCATTCCTCGACAAACTCTCTGATATTTCCATGACCATCATACATCGACCTACCCGGCACGCCAAACTGACCCTTATGGATTACCTTATCAAACACTTTCTTAAGCCTATTCATTAAAATTTTTTGCATATAATTTATAGTCACTACACATTAATATATGGGTCGATAATTCTTAATCGCTATGGGTACGTCACATTTTCTAACACCAAACCACCGTACACTGAGACAAACCTAACCCCCCCCCTCCTTCATTGCATTGAGTAAACGAACCATAAAAGTCAAGTCCGTATTACCTCCCAATGTTGGATATAAAATTCACACAGGATGCCGTCAATGCCTGGCGCCTTACCCTTGCTCGTTCCCTGCAACGCCTCCCACACCTCCGCCTCAGTTATAGGCCCGCCATGAGAAAGCGATCATGATCATTCAACTTGCATCGTACACCCCGCCCCAATTCGTGTATCGCATTCTCACTCACTTCTTTACTTGCATTTGGAGCTTACACCATGTATCGACATAAAAACTTATTCCTTCAGTTGTTGTTAAGACCTGTCCCTCACTATACCCATCAACTTCATCCTGCACCACTAAACTCACAATTTCAGTCGCCTTTCGCCTTTGTGCCTGACTATGTAAGACACAAGTAAATGGCTTATCACCCCACACAGCCTCCTCCACCCCACTCGAAATACGTGCCCCATCAAAAACCTTATTTTTCTGTACCTGGATTTGTTCCTTAAGATGTCAATCTCGTCCACTGGGTAAATTCCAGACGCCTCCTCCCTGCGCATAACAATGCCATAAAGAACCCTACAGGTACCTCAGAAAACCATACCGCAAGCGAGAGGCCTCCTTACCCCGATGCATATAAAAATCCTTAATTCGAGGCTTCACAACCTCATCCCATTGTCACACTAAATCCTATCCTTCCCAGGAGTCTATTCCCATAGACGCCCATAAGTCCGTGAATAGTGTCCTATCATCTGCACTTTGTAGCAGTCATGTATTTAACTTCCAATAACCCTTAAAACTGTTCGGGAGACCCCCCAGTCAAGCTCCACAAGAACTCTGCAATGGTCAGAGAAATAGACGTTTAACATGCACACATTGATTACGACCACCCGCCGAGACACATACACCCTACCTAAGCACGCCGCATAGCCCATATGCACGAAAGTATGCTCAATCCCCAAATCTCGTCTTCCACTTACATCCACCAACCCTAGCCCAGACAACAAATCACCCAAAATAAGCAAACAAAAACCTGCCCCCCTCGGCTCAATGTCTTTACGGCACACCACACAGTTCCAGTCCACCCGACCACTGTAATGTCTGGCAGGAACCTCAAATAGTACACTAGAACATCCCTAACAAAAGTATTTTTAATATTAACATCATGTTCGGCTGGCCCATATCCTCCTATGAAACCAACCCTTCTATTACCCCCAATCTCCCATGGCTCGCACCACCCGACCCTCCCCCCCTTCCTCCTAATGTTTCACCACAAACGGGCTGGTCGCTTTTTTTCAACACAGCCACTCCACCTTTCAGACGTCTCGAGTGAGTCTTTATAAACATCATAATCATCTATCTCAACCAAACTTCCTACTTTATGATTATGTTCTTGCAAAAAACACACATCCACTGCAAAGCAATTCAACAACTCACGTACCTGCAAACACTTTCTGAGATTTTTTCAAACCATTAACATTAATAGTTACACACCTAACTTTGCCAAAGGTGGCTTTCCTCTAGGGGCCACCACACCCTTTTTCTCTTTGCGTTGGCAAGCACCTAAGGCACCACCCATACCTTTGGCATTCTCCGTTATATTACCTGCTGTCCTGGACCTGTGCGACCCCCCCACCCTTGATTTCCGACCACGTCTTCTTCCCTGAACGTTGTCCAGGGGTCAAGTCGTCAGAGTCGGGCGGGGTTAGCTGCACGCTTCCTAGAAACAGCATCCTCAGCTATGTCATTACCTGAGGTGTTCTCCTTGTGAATGTCTACCTCAACAGTATGAACTCTCGGACCCTCCACATCTCGCACATTAACTAACTGATCAACATCATCCAAACGTACTCTCTCCTCACCTGAACACTTCAACAAAGGCACACACAGCACAGAATCATACTCATGCAACGCTAAAAGGTCGCTCAATGTAGATACAATATTAGCCTCTATGTCATCTACCTCTCTTGCTAGAGGGATCTCACTTCTCACTTATTCCACCTCATCATGGGAGACAGTCCCAGGTAGAGTCACACAAGATGACTCTATGAGCATGGCCCGATCAACCTCGGCACTCCATGATGTCAGGCGCGGCAAGTCCTCGACTACTTCGTCTTCCGGAGTCTGACGGGGAACCTCACCGTCCGGATAACGACCACGTAGCGAGGGCGGCTGGCGCTGAACACATTGTGTAGCAATGTGATCCAAAGCGCAGCAGAGGCGGCAAGTTTGTCTCTGTCCAGAATACGTAACGTACACCTGGGAACGAAAATCCTCCAGGTTTGCATACAAAGGAATTGGCTGGTGTAGGGACATTTTCAAAGTGAAGGACCCCTCTTGAAGACCAGCATAGAGGCCATCAGACCACCGACCCATTGTAACCTGGTGGATCTTCCCATAATGTTCAAAAGTGTCACAATTGTCGTCTTCATTGGCCTCAAAAGGCACGTTTCGCACATGTACCCACGTACAGTATCGTGAAACGTCATGCAAACTTAACAGTGACTGCTGGGGTAACTTGCTTACATCCTGGTATTGGTTGACAATCTGCTCATAGGTCTGAGTATCACAAAACTTGACGAAAATCCGGGAAAGTCCATTCAAAGCGACGCCACACAGGGATTCATGCTGGATGCCATATATATCACGAACGATCGCTGGCACTAACACATTAATAGATGCGCTGGTGATTGTGCCCCATATTAGTTCAATACAAACAGTATTAACTCTCCGGCGAAAACCAGTCGCCATTGTTGTTGATGTATCAAAAGCTCCTCCACCAGGTGTCGAGACTGAGCAGAAGCAACTGACAAACGCTCAGCACAACGTTTTGAGCAGAGAATTCAATTTTTACAAGGGATTTTGCAGTCGGGGACTGTCTTATTTAATCGCAAACTCAGGGAAGGAGGGGAATGTCGTGCGTGTGGTGAATTAGAATCCATTTCTCACGTAGTGTATTTTTGTGAACGCATAGGGAGGGTCAGGGAATGGTTAGGGCGGGTTATTCGTTTTATTGGGGGGGGGGGGGGTTGCAGGCGTTGAGAGTGTTAAGTTCAGACATTGATGGGGTGGGAGTGCAGGTTAAAAATACGGTGGCATATATAGTGACTGATTTAGTGTACACTTCATGGGCAATGAGAGAAGTAGGTGAGGGTCAAAGGATGAAAGTACTAGCAGCTACTTTTTACAGAACTAAGTGTCACAATAGGGAAGTATATGGAAGGAGATGGAACACACAGTTTACAGAGAGTTACCGGGATTTTCGGCTGCGTGACTTATGGAATTTGTAGGTCAATGGGATGCAATGGGCTAGCCTCCCTTCCAGTAGTGTGTGGTGGTGATTGGGTAAGTAAATGTGGAGTATGCATGAATACTGGATAATATGAAGGAAGAGTGTGTGAGGTGAAGAATAGTTCAGTGCTTACAAGACACCATTGTATTATATTAATGTGTTATTTTCCCTTTCTATAATAAGGATAGTGATGGACACAAACGTTGACATACATATGCAGGTGTGTGAGTGTGTACGTAATAAGTGTATAGTTATGCGGGAATATACTTTGATGTATGCGCAAACATTACAAATGTGTGTGAGGGCATGTATGATCAGACCCAAGAAGTGGGTGACAGGGTGTGGCGTATTAGTCATAAGATGCTTACAAGGTGCTTCATTGTTAATATATTTTTTTTTCTCTTTTTCCTTTGTGTAAACAGGACAACATATGAATTGACCTCTAAAAATTGTTTTGGATTAGTTATAATATTACAAATGTTGTACTGC
>NC_069412.1:977016-1025489 GCF_026875155.1 Cherax quadricarinatus | reverse complement strand
TCGGGCATACTTAGTTTTATTCTTAATTGTAAAATATTACAAATATGAGGTAAGTTGGTATTATGGCTAAGTGACTAAATACTAGTTTGTGAGTTTAGCAATGTGAATGCTTTTGTTTTGGCACAGTATATAGTTTCAGTATTGGAGTATCACAGGATTCATTATTTTAAGACTGAGATTAATATTTCTGTTTATGGTCAAATGAGTGAGCGAGTGTAAGTGTGAACCACCAGGTGGTATTCGTGTAGTTAGTTGACGGGGTGTATCAGGGAGATAAGATGTTTTCTAATGGTAGTTTTGAAGGTGATGAATGTGTCTGCAGTTCTAGAGTTCTCAGGTAGGGTATTCCAGATTTTAGCTTACGTACCATACACCAAAAGATATAGGCGTTAATTCGTCGGTCATTCACAATTGGCACACTTTACATATTCAATGTAGAAAGCACTTTAAAAAACATTACCTACATGACACTAATATGTAAACTACAAATACATCTTCGTAACATTCACCTTAGCAGGTGCTACACTTGCCATATATGATAAGCTATTGCCACGCTACAGACATTTGTAATATGTATATACTAATCCAAAACAATTTTTAGAGGTCAATTCATATGTTGTCCTGTTTACACAAAGGAAAAAGAGAAAAAAAAATATATTAACAATGAAGCACCTTGTAAGCATCTTATGACTAATACGCCACACCCTGTCACCCACTTCTTGGGTCTGATCATACATGCCCTCACACACATTTGTAATGTTTGCGCATACATCAAAGTATATTCCCGCATAACTATACACTTATTACGTACACACTCACACACCTGCATATGTATGTCAACGTTTGTGTCCATCACTATCCTTATTATAGCAAGGAATAACACATTAATATAATACAATGGTGTCTTGTAAGCACTGAACTATTCTTCACCTCACACACTCTTCCTTCATATTATCCAGTATTCATGCATACTCCACATTTACTTACCCAATCACCACCACACACTACTGGAAGGGAGGCTAGCCCATTGCATCCCATTGACCTACAAATTCCATAAGTCACGCAGCCGAAAATCCCGGTAACTCTCTGTAAACTGTGTGTTCCATCTCCTTCCATATACTTCCCTATTGTGACACTTAGTTCTGTAAAAAGTAGCTGCTAGTACTTTCATCCTTTGACCCTCACCTACTTCTCTCATTGCCCATGAAGTGTACACTAAATCAGTCACTATATATGCCACCGTATTTTTAACCTGCACTCCCACCCCATCAATGTCTGAACTTAACACTCTCAATGCCTGCAACACCCCCCCCCCCCCCAATAAAACGAATAACCCGCCCTAACCATTCCCTGACCCTCCCTATGCGTTCACAAAAATACACTACGTGAGAAATGGATTCTAATTCACCACACGCACGACATTCCCCTCCTTCCCTGAGTTTGCGATTAAATAAGACAGTCCCCGACTGCAAAATCCCTTGTAAAAATTGAATTCTCTGCTCAGACGTTGTGCTGAGCGTTTGTCAGTTGCTTCTGCTCAGTCTCGACACCTGGTGGAGGAGCTTTTGATACATCAACAACAATGGCGACTGGTTTTCGCCGGAGAGTTAATACTGTTTGTATTGAACTAATATGGGGCACAATCACCAGCGCATCTATTAATGTGTTAGTGCCAGCGATCGTTCGTGATATATATGGCATCCAGCATGAATCCCTGTGTGGCGTCGCTTTGAATGGACTTTCCCGGATTTTCGTCAAGTTTTGTGATACTCAGACCTATGAGCAGATTGTCAACCAATACCAGGATCTAAGCAAGTTACCCCAGCAGTCACTGTTAAGTTGCATGACGTTTCACGATACTGTACGTGGGTACATGTGCGAAACGTGCCTTTTGAGGCCAATGAAGACGACAATTGTGACACTTTTGAACATTATGGGAAGATCCACCAGGTTACAATGGGTCGGTGGTCTGATGGCCTCTATGCTGGTCTTCAAGAGGGGTCCTTCACTTTGAAAATGTCCCTACACCAGCCAATTCCTTTGTATGCAAACCTGGAGGATTTTCGTTCCCAGGTGTACGTTACGTATTCTGGACAGAGACAAACTTGCCGCCTCTGCTGCGCTTTGGATCACATTGCTACACAATGTGTTCAGCGCCAGCCGCCCTCGCTACGTGGTCGTTATCCGGACGGTGAGGTTCCCCGTCAGACTCCGGAAGACGAAGTAGTCGAGGACTTGCCGCGCCTGACATCATGGAGTGCCGAGGTTGATCGGGCCATGCTCATAGAGTCATCTTGTGTGACTCTACCTGGGACTGTCTCCCATGATGAGGTGGAATAAGTGAGAAGTGAGATCCCTCTAGCAAGAGAGGTAGATGACATAGAGGCTAATATTGTATCTACATTGAGCGACCTTTTAGCGTTGCATGAGTATGATTCTGTGCTGTGTGTGCCTTTGTTGAAGTGTTCAGGTGAGGAGAGAGTACGTTTGGATGATGTTGATCAGTTAGTTAATGTGCGAGATGTGGAGGGTCCGAGAGTTCATACTGTTGAGGTAGACATTCACAAGGAGAACACCTCAGGTAATGACATAGCTGAGGATGCTGTTTCTAGGAAGCGTGCAGCTACCCCGCCCGACTCTGACGACTTGACCCCTGGACAACGTTCAGGGAAGAAGACGTGGTCGGAAATCAAGGGTGGGGGGGTCGCACAGGTCCAGGACAGCAGGTAATATAACGGAGAATGCCAAAGGTATGGGTGGTGCCTTAGGTGCTTGCCAACGCAAAGAGAAAAAGGGTGTGGTGGCCCCTAGAGGAAAGCCACCTTTGGCAAAGTTAGGTGTGTAACTATTAATGTTAATGGTTTGAAAAATCTCAGAAAGTGTTTGCAGGTACGTGAGTTGTTGAATTGCTTTGCAGTGGATGTGTGTTTTTTGCAAGAACATAATCATAAAGTAGGAAGTTTGGTTGAGATAGATGATTATGATGTTTATATGACTCACTCGAGACGTCTGAAAGGTGGAGTGGCTGTGTTGATAAAAGCGACCAGCCCGTTTGTGGTGAAACATTAGGAGGAAGGGGGGGAGGGTCGGGTGGTGCGAGCCATGGGAGATTGGGGTAATAGAAGGGTTGGTTTCATAGGAGGATATGGGCCAGCCGAACATGATGTTAATATTAAAAATACTTTTGTTAGGGATGTTCTAGTGTACTATTTGAGGTTCCTGCCAGACATTACAGTGGTCGGTGGTGACTGGAACTGTGTGGTGTGCCGTAAAGACATTGAGCCGAGGGGGGCAGGTTTTTGTTTGCTTATTTTGGGTGATTTGTTGTCTGGGCTAGGGTTGGTGGATGTAAGTGGAAGACGAGATTTGGGGATTGAGCATACTTTCGTGCGTATGGGCTATGCGGCGTGCTTAGGTAGGGTGTATGTGTCTCGGCGGGTGGTCGTAATCAATGTGTGCATGTTAAACGTCTATTTCTCTGACCATTGCAGAGTTCTTGTGGAGCTTGACTGGGGGGTCTCCCGAACAGTTTTAAGGGTTATTGGAAGTTAAATACATGACTGCTACAAAGTGCAGATGATAGGACACTATTCACGGACTTATGGGCGTCTATGGGAATAGACTCCTGGGAAGGATAGGATTTAGTGTGACAATGGGATGAGGTTGTGAAGCCTCGAATTAAGGATTTTTATATGCATCGGGGTAAGGAGGCCTCTCGCTTGCGGTATGGTTTTCTGAGGTACCTGTAGGGTTCTTTATGGCATTGTTATGCGCAGGGAGAGGCGTCTGGAATTTACCCAGTGGACGAGATTGACAATCTTAAGGAACAAATCCAGGTACAGAAAAATAAGGTTTTTGATGGGGCACGTATTTCGAGTGGGGTGGAGGAGGCTGTGTGGGGTGATAAGCCATTTACTTGTGTCTTACATAGTCAGGCACAAAGGCGAAAGGCGACTGAAATTGTGAGTTTAGTGGTGCAGGATGAAGTTGATGGGTATAGTGAGGGACAGGTCTTAACAACAACTGAAGGAATAAGTTTTTATGTCGATACATGGTGTAAGCTCCAAATGCAAAGTAAAGAAGTGAGTGAGAATGCGATACACGAATTGGGGCGGGGTGTACGATGCAAGTTGAATGATCATGATCGCTTTCTCATGGGCGGGCCTATAACTGAGGCGGAGGTGTGGGAGGCGTTGCAGGGAACGAGCAAGGGTAAGGCGCCAGGCATTGACGGCATCCTGTGTGAATTTTATATCCAACATTGGGAGGTAATACGGACTTGACTTTTATGGTTCGTTTACTCAATGCAATGAAGGAGGGGGGGGTTAGGTTTGTCTCAGTGTACGGTGGTTTTGGTGTTAGAAAATGTGACGTACCCATAGCGATTAAGAATTATCGACCCATATAGTTAATGTGTAGTGACTATAAATTATATGCAAAAATTTTAATGAATAGGCTTAAGAAAGTGTTTGATAAGGTAATCCATAAGGGTCAGTTTGGCGTGCCGGGTAGGTCGATGTATGATGGTCATGGAAATATCAGAGAGTTTGTCGAGGAATGCAGAACGAGGGGCGGGGGTGGTGTTTTGGCTTTAGACTGGCAAGCTGCTTTTGATAGTGTGGAAAGGGAGGTGATGTGGAAGATCATGAGATGGCAGGGTTTTGGAAATGAGGTCGTCATGTGGGCCCATTCTTTGTACAATGGTGCTGGTTTTAAAGCACAAATTAATGGGAAGTTAGGTGTCTTTGTCCACTTGAACAAGAGCATTCGACAGGGATGCCCCATGTCTCAAATGCTTTTTGCTTGTATGCAGGACCCTTTTTACTGGGCTGTTTGTGGGCAGAGAGTAGATTCGTCGTGGGGTTCGAGTAGTGGTCGACCGGCCCTTGTAGGTTATGTAGATGATACTAACTGTGCTATTACGTACGAGGGAGCAATTGGGTTTTTGTTGGAAGACTTGTTGATGCATTTGGTAAGGCTACAGGGATGTGTGTTAATAGAGAAAAAATCGAAGATTATGGAGTTGGGAGAGTGGGTGGGAGAAAGGGTGGGTGCAGAGAAGTGGACGGTGGTTGATCGTATCACTATATGTGGTATTCAGCATATGCGAGAGGTTGATCAGACGAGGGCATGTAATTCGGGGAGGGTGGTACATAGTGTTTTGCGGTGTTTAAATAGTCTATGACCGCGACATTTAACCCTGCACCAGAGGGCGGTGGTCATTAATGTTCTGCTTTATAGTAAATTATGGCATGTTGCTGCGCTGTATCCTCTGTTGCAGGGGGACATCAAACGTCTTTTGCACAGAGTTTATAGATTTTTGTGGGGCTTGGGGTGCGATTGGCTCACAAGAGCGGTGGTAGAGACGCCAATGCATCAGGGAGGGTTAGGTCTCATTCCTCTAGGGGCTCGTGTCATAGCATGTTACGTGAAGCGTTGTTTTCTCCGACTGGGTGGGATGCAAGGTTGGTTAACTGAAATGCATTGTGACCTGCGCAGGTGGGGGGGGAGGGGGGGATTTATCAGGTGCGAGGAGATGCTCCGCGTGTTATTGCCCATGCGGGACGTGCGGAGTATTAAATTCTGTACTTTGGAAAGGGCGGGTATGGAGAGAGTCGTGGTGCGAGTTGAAGGAATGTACCCCATGTACGCGTGGAGTGATATATGGAGGTGGGTCCAACAGTTGCGTCTCCTTCCTCAAGTACGGGAAGTGGTTTTTAAATTTTTGCACGGAATCCTGCCGTCCGAGGTGGTGTTGTATAATCGGCGTTTGGAGGAGGACCAGGGTTGTTCGGCGTGTGGGGCGGAATCCGCTTTTCACGTTGTGTATTTCTGTGAAGCTTTAGGTAGGTACATGAGGGGGTTCAGTAGGGTTTTGCGAATATTGGGGAGGGGGGATTTGTCGGGCCCTTTTTAGAGGGGGTTGAGTTTTTGATGTTTTTTGGGGTTTGAAATTTTGTTTTTTTTTTTCCCAACTTTTGGGTGTCTTTTTAACTGGGGGATAAAAATTTTTGTAAATGGGTTAAGATTTAAAAGAAAATTTTGGTGTTCGGGGTTTAAGGGGGGAACCGATAATGGAAAATTTTGTAAAATGTTTTTTTACCCCTGGAATAAAAGGGGATTCCCGCTTTTTTTAAAACTTTGATTAAAAAATTTAAAATTTTTTCCCGTCATTTTCTCCGTACAATTTTGTGTATTTTATGGGTTTTTGTTTTTGGTTTTATAAAAAAACCAAAAAAACCCTTTTGTGTTTTGCCGCCCTTATCGAAAATTGAAAATAAAAATTTTAAAAAAGGTCCCGATTTTTCTCTTTTTCGCAGTTTTGAAAAAAAAAGAAAATTTCCCTTTGGCCAAAAACCCCAACAAAAACCATTCAGGGAAAATTTGTAAAATTTCCCCCCCCTGGCAATTCCTATTTAAGGGTTAAAAAATTTTTAAAATTCCCCCTTTAAATTCCCCCCTTAAAAAGAAAACAAAAAAGGTTCTGCTATTTCCCCCAAAGGTTTTAAAGGGGAAAAATGGGCAAAAATTCTTGGGGCCAAAGAAATTTTAATTTCCCCCCTTTCTTTTAAGAAGAAACTAAGGGCAAACCCCAAAATTTCCCAAAAATTCCTTTCCCATTTCTCTAACAAGGGACTCCTCATTTTAAAAACCAATTTTGGCCCAGGGATCGCCCCCCCAAAACCCCAAACCCCTTTAAAACCCTCAAAAAACCAACAAAAAACCCCAAAGGGTCCATCCGCATTTAGGGGTTTAAAGGAATTTTCCCAAAGTAATATGCCACTAAATTATTTGGGGCCCCAAAAAACCCAAAACCCTTGTTTTAAAATATTAAACCCTCGTTTCTGTTTTGATTAAAGTTAAAAAGCTTTTTGATTCAATTCAAATTATCCCTGGAAAGGGTGAAGTTTTAAACACTTTCCATAAAACAAGGAATTTTAAAGTCCATAAAAAACAAAAAATAAAAGGGGGGAAAAGGGGGTTCACCCCTTTGGCAGGTTCGCCCCCTCGAAAACCAAAAGGGTAACTCTTTACGAGTATGACTAACAATGGGGGGGGAAGGGGTCCTCCCTATCGGTATTTGTAAAGGTTGAACGTTTAAAAGAATTTTCAAGAAACCCCTTGCCTTCTAATTTTATTGGTTTAAAAACCAAATTAAAAGCCTTTATCCTGGGAATTTTTTGGGGGAAAATTTTCCCAAAAGTTTCAAGAATGGAGAACTAAGGAAAAGAAAAAATACCCCCTAATGAGCCCGTTTTTCGTTCATTTTGAGAAGATGAGGCATTGAAATACACAAGCTCCAAAAAAGTTTCCTCTCCTATTGAAGAGTCCAGAAAGGAAGTACAGAACAACACATAACATACTTGCAGGTTTTTCAAACGCAGTTACGAGCGAAAAAAGCAAAAGGGGGGTTAAAATTTTTCCAACAAAAATTCAACATTTCTTCAAATAACCGTTACCTCTTGAGGTTGAACTACAAAACTACAATCCCGATTTATACTTTTGAACGAGACAGCTGCAAGAGTTGATCAACATATTAAAATTACGGGGATACTGTACTTTTTGAGAAATCGAGGGACATTTAGTGGTGTACCATCTTGGTTAAATTAGGAATACTTTTAAAAATATTCATTGGATGAGAAAACATCTTGCAATAGAACAAACAATCGCAGGGACAACTAGAAAATGGAACTGGATATTTTCCCCCGAGACAGCCAATATAGAGTCAATTCCTCAAAAAGGGATATTAAGCAAAAATATCCAACAATACTACTGAATTTTAATGCTCACACCCTGCCCTCTTTAACTGTGGACGGTTTTCCACGGGTGACAAAAAAGGGAAAACAACTTTTAATATCATGAAAAGCAGAAACTTTTCATTTAAAGGGCCCATTCTTAAAAACGTACATTGGACCTCATCCGGGAACACCAATATTGTACGACAAACAGAGACTGTACATCTTTCACTGCGTATATCTCCTGGTGGAATGTGATCTGACCATATCCCTTTAAAAAATAAAACTACAAATTTCTCCTTTAAAATACCTGTAACTCCAAACCCAATTTTAAAACACCCTAGTTTTTGACCCCTTCGGGGCATATCTGGGGAAGAGAAATTGGTCGGGGAAAATCTCCCTTTCCAGGCAATTGATGAGCAATCGGGTCCCCTGCACAATGAATAATTAAGCACCAAGAAAATTTCCCCAATTTACTTCCCGAAGATATACCAACAATATAAACTACGGGGAAATTAGAGCACTTTAAGAAATTATCAACAGAATGCGAAGGCATCTTAAAAACCGACAACCACCACAGCTACACTGAAAACCGATTAGGCAAAATTTTAATTAACATGATTAGTCAACACAAACGAACAATGGAAATTTCAGTTCTTCAACTAATCAAAAAACGTGAACCGCAAAATTTTTTGGGATAAGATCCGACAACTTTTAGGGGAAAGCAAAAGGGCTCCTAACACATTCATACCCTCACGATGAGGAATGAAGATTTTTGAAATAAAAATGACGATCTACAGGACGGGCTAATTTGAGGGTGAGTATGGGAGAAAATTCCTCTCAAATAATAAACGTCAATTAATAATAACATTACAGTTAGTAAAAAAATGGAGAATAAAACTTGGATGACTACAACCACTACCTACCATCGATACTTCAACTCTTTAAGAACCCACCCCACTAGAAACCCATTACATTATTAAGAAAGTCAGGTTTTTGGGAAAAATGAGAAATAGAGCCCCTGGCCTCTCGGAATAACAAGAAACAAATAAAGACTACCTAGAAATTGCAAACGTCCTTGGTAAATATCTTTAATGACATCTTTGGGCCCCAGGACATTTTCCAGTTGTTTTTAAGATGCAGAATGATCTTTCTCGCTAAGCCCAAAAAGACATCCACCAACCGGAACTATAGACTATATCTTTACTTAAGTCAAATGGAAAAGTTCTTGAAAAGTCATTTCCAACAGATTTAATTTCTAATGGAGTTTAATCACTTGTTTATGAAAAACAATTTGGCTTTAGAACACATAAGGTACCAATCATGCAATAAATGTTTTTTGACACGTAGCAAGTCAAAACAGCCCGGGCAATCTTCCTTTAATGCCCCGTGTTCAAAAACTTTTGAAAACTTATGGCTGATGGCCTTATATCAAACCTTGCCTACCAACCAAACTGGACTTTTTTCAGAGAATTTTTAAATTTTTTTAAATCAAAGAAAAATCATTCCCCCTTTCGGCAAGTCGACGAAACCTTTAACCACGGCTGGTGTCCCACAAGGTTCTTGTCTCAGCCACTTCGTTTAACATTTATGGGGAATGACCTTCCTCAACCAATTTAATGACACAATTTGTGACACATTTGCAGATGATGTTATTCATGTCGTCCATCACTCCAGTAACAGGAAAATACAAAGTATGAGAGAGTCATAGAAAAAATGAAATTTAACTTCGCAACTCTATTTGGGGGAAAAATGGAGAATTACGACAACCTGACAAGGTCCTTGTTAGCACGATAGGATGTTTTGCATCAACCATTGAAGATAAAGGGGGGTCTCCATCAGAGGTTTTCACCTGTGCCCTTAAAACCCCTAACAAGATCTTGGGGAAAGAAATAGACAGGCTGCTCCACTCAACATCTCTGTAAAAAAAAGATCCCCAAACACCAAGCCGGTCTTAGCAGCTCTTTCGATTTCAAACAAGCCCCTCAACATGTCAAAAAAACATCTGATAAAAAGATAATAGACCTAAAATTTTAATACCCTTGTGTCCCCCCCAATATCATTTAAAAACAAAGACCAACATGCACGGTTACAAAGGGGCCAGAATAAGCCTTCGAAATTTTTACCAAACCAGGAGGGGAACAGAGTTTTAAAAAGGGAGTTTCATACACAACAAGATATCACTGCCATAAATGTACGCCTTGAAACCCAAAAAAAAAAACAACTTTATACAATCAAGAACTATACATGCCAATGAGAACACCCATACAATGATAAATACCACCGATTTTCACCCAAAAACTCCACCTCACAGGATCAAAGAAAACTCTCCCACGAGGGTTCGTCGTTTTAATTTATAAAGAGATTACCCCAAACCCGATTTTAGCAACTTACCTGACAAAAAAGATTGGGGAAATACCAAACCCTTCTATGTATACGAAAAAACCATCGCCCCCCAATTGGGGGACTCTTTAAAAAAACTTTCTAATGTAAAACTATGCTATTACTATTTTTGACACCACCATTAAAAGCTTTGTCACGAGCCATAAACGGCCAAAAATATTGCCTTTTCCCGCGATGAATATCCCTTGTGCAATCGCGAAAAAAAAAAAAAAAAAAAAAAAAAAAAAAAAAAAAAAAAAAAAAAAAAACAATTGCAACTTTTATAATTACAACCAATTCAGAGTCATGTACTTATATACATATTATATTTATGTGACTCTGATGGGTTAGTATTATACCTCTTAAAAAATAATCTTCTCAGTTCAAATACACTTTTTAAATTACACCAAAGTGGTTGGGCCACTTACCTTTTATATCCTACCTCTCCCCCCCTCCAACCCTCTTCCAATATTTCCATCCTTACCCATCCTTCTTCCTTCCCCATCTTACCAAAGCTCTGGTCATTAGAAGCGATAGATGTGTTTCCTATCATAAGCGATTGGTACTTATTTTATGTTTATATTTTATGCTGTGTTATAGTGTGCTTTTCAGTAATATTATATTATATTACATGTAATTGATTGCATTATTTTTTCTGTGTGTTTTGTTGAGATGTAAAATATCACATCGTATTTTTATTATATTGGATGTTTTATTCTTTGAATCGTAATTACCTATATCTATGTTAAGATCTCGTGATAATCGCCTAAATTAATGTTTGAGTATCTTGGTGCTCTGTTGGGCACCTGAGATCTTAGATTAAGTTTTGCATACGTGTGTTGACAGGTGGAAGCCTTACCTAGTATGTGCCTGATGTAGTGTCACGTGGTGTATACGTGTGTGCTTGTGTGTGTGTGTCATTGTGTGTGTTTGTTTTTATCACAATGTTTTATTATACAATTTATATAATTTCCAGTGTTTGATGTTTTTTAGTAATATGTAATCTTGTAAGTGCTGTTCTTAAAAAAAATAGCTACCACTGTAATGTATAGTGTGTTGTGTGTGAGAGTGTAATACCACTAATATACAGTGTGTTGTGTGTGAGGTGTATTACCATTGTACTGTATGGTGTCGTTATGTGTTAGGGCTCAGTGAGGTTCTTGTGCATTAACCTTTTTTCGTGTATTTTTAATATAATTCTGTCATTTTTGTATCGCACTGTTTTAAATAAAAAAAAAAAAAATACGCCATACCCTGTCACCCACTTCTTGGGTCTGATCATACATGCCCTCACACACATTTGTAATGCTTGCGCATACATCAAAGTATATTCCCGCATAACTATACACTTATTACGTACACACACACCTGCATATGTATGTCAACGTTTGTGTCCATCACTATCCTTATTATAGCAAGGAATAACACATTAATATAATACAATGGTGTCTTGTAAGCATTGAACTATTCTTCACCTCACGCACTCTTCCTTCATATTATCCAGTATTCATGCATACTCCACATTTACTTACCCAATCACCACCACACACCACTGGAAGGGAGGCTAGCCCATTGCATCCCATTGACCTACAAATTCCATAAGTCACGCAGCCGAAAATCCCGGTAACTCTCTGTAAACTGTGTGTTCCATCTCCTTCCATATACTTCCCTATTGCGACACTTAGTTCTGTAAAAAGTAGCTGCTAGTACTTTCATCCTTTGATCCTCACCTACTTCTCTCATTGCCCATGAAGTGTACACTAAATCAGTCACTATATATGCCACCGTATTTTTAACTTGCACTCCCACCCCATCAATGTCTGAACTTAACACTCTCAACACCTGCAACCCACCTCCCCCATAAAACGAATAACCCGCCCTAACCATTCCCTGACCCTCCCTATGCGTTCACAAAAATACACTACGTGAGAAATGGATTCTAATTCACCACACGCACGACATTCCCCTCCTTCCCTGAGTTTGCGATTAAATAAGACGGTCCCCCGACTGCAAAATCCCGGCCTGATGTGCAACTTCCGGAGACGTTCCCACAGGTCTGCTCCTTCCACAGTCACTACCTCCAGCCCTCCCCCCCACTCTCTCGATTACACGCAGCTTAATTCTATCTAGATTCCTCGCCACCATCAAAATTCTCAGCAATGCCTCCCCTACTCGTAAATCCTTCCCAGTCCACCACCGCTTTATGTCTCCATGCACTTTTTCGATCCTTTCCCCATTTTCCCCACCCTCTCTTAGAAAACTCCGTTTCACATAAATACTCATGATTCTTCGTTCCAGCGGTATGAGCCCCAGCCCACCATGGCCAATCGGCAGAGTGATTACCCTTCTACCTAACCACTCACAGCCTGATCCCCAAATAAAACAAAAAACCATACGCAACAATTTCGTAACCTCTCGGTGCAATAAAATATTCATGACCACCACATGCCATAATTTACTATATAATAGCACGTTTGTCACGATTACTCGTCTGTGCAACGTTAGATGCGCAGACCTCAAACCTCATATTCGTTTTAACACACTGTCTACAACCCGCACTGAGTTACCTCATATTCGTTTTAACACACTGTCTACAACCCGCACTGAGTTCACCTAACATTCCGTCATTGGCTCACGAGCATACACAATCCCGCATATTTTAAGTTGGTCGACCACATCCCACCTACCCCTCATGCTCCCATTCATTTGATCTCAATTTCCCACTGCCATGAACTTAGTCTTCATGGCATTAATTCTCATTCCAGTTGCTTCACCAAAAATATTTACGATTCCTTCCACCTGCAGTAAGTCAACATCATCTCCTACCAAGACTGTAGTATCATCTATGTAACCCACAATGCCAGTCCACCCATCTCTCTCATAACCCCCAAACCCCCCCAAAAAACTAGCCCACACCGCCCTATAAAAGGGATACTGAAAACACGCAAACAATAATTGTGATATGGGACAGCCTTGCCTCAAACCCCGACCCACCTGAACTAGCTCGGCTAACCGACCATTGACCTGCACACACATAAACGCCCCCTTATATAAGGTCTGTGCCCAAGTGACGATTTCATTCCCAAAACCCTGCCAACACATGAACTGCCATAATGCACTTCTTTCAACTCTATCATATGCAGTGGCCCAATCTAAAGCCAAGATCCCCCCCTCCCAACACCTGTCTTCTTTCTCTGAATCCTCGAATCATCCCATGCCCATCGAACATGGACCTGCCTGGTATCCCATATTGTCCCCTATCTTTAATTTTATCTATTGCCCTTTTTCAGTCTATTCCCCACAAACAACTTGTAATCACCGCACATAAGCGAAATGGCCCTATAGTCCATAATCGTTGATCGATCCCCTTTTGGCACCAAAACCACCACTGCCGTCCGTTGCAATTCTCCCATAACACCGTCAGTCTTTAAGATGTTAAATAACCGTCCTAGAAACACTTTTATCACGTTCCAATTCATCACATAGACATCACTCGGTAGCCCATCAATACCAGGTGCTTTACCTAAGCTCGCCCCGGCCAGAGCCTGCCATATCTCACACTCTGTAATAGGCCCTTCCAACGCTTCTCTGTCTTGCTTACTAAGCAAGCATATTGTTACCGATTTCCCGTAATGTCATATTACTTATCCCAAAGCTAGACATGCAAGTCTTAAACCAAGCATCAATATACCCGCTCATGCCCTCCGTCGTCACCAACACTAGGCCTTCAAGATAGCCTTCTCTCCCTGCATGCACTGTTAACCCCATCATCTCCGTGGCTGCTCTCCACTGCCTCTGTTCCCTTAACACACACGCTGAAGGTCGATCCCCATAGAGAACCTCCTCCAAACCTCCGACCACACGTGCACCATCAAATCGATTATGCGAACCCCTTATATGTTGCTTTAAACCTTCAATTTCCTCCACAGGGTATCGCGCACCATCACCCACATAACAATAGCGTAACTGTCCTTCAAAATACCCCTGAAGCCCATACAACATTTGATTATTTTCCCACCCAAGCCTAACATAATATTCCTGGATACGTATCTTAGCCACCATATCCCACCACCTAACCAAATCACCATCCCCAGAAGCCCCCGCTAACAAACCCTCCCAAAAAGACTCAAAAGATTTTCTGTTCTCCTCCCCTTTTAACAATTTAACATTCAATTTCAAATAACTACGACCCCTCTTAGGTAAACCCTCCCACCCTACGTCCACGAGAACCCCTCTATGATAGGAAAACACTACATCTATGATACGCACGCTTTTAACTACGACGGTGCGCGGCACATACACTATCAAGTTACGTCGCATATCCACGATGTACAAAGGTATGCTAAACCTCTCCCCCCCTGTCACGTCCATTAATCCTACCCCTGTCATTAAATCTCCCAATGCACCTGAAAAGTACCCACTTCCCCGGGGTTCTACATCCTTACGCCGAATCACGCAATTCCAATCCCCGCCTACAATAGCTACTTCAGGAAGTGATCTCAAATAATAAATTAACACCTCTTTCACAAAGGTAGTTTTTACACGCCCATCATTCTCTGCAGGACCATACATGCACACAAATGCCACCTTCAAGACACAGCATGGTTAACCACTAGATTAACCTCCTGGTACTTGTCGACGACCGCCTCGTAAACATGAGCTGAGCAAAACTTCGCAAAGATTCTTGTCACACCATTCATCGCCACGCCGCACAAATCCTTGTTGGCTATACCGTAGGTGTCACAGGTTATCGCTGGCAATAATATCGCCGTCGATGGTCCAAGCACTGCCCCACGGTTAATTCTATACACACAGTGTTGACGCGGCGTCTGCCTGCCTGTGCCATGTTGAGAAAATGGAACTGCCACCAATCAGCTATAGAGGGCAGCAGTGTAGAACACGTCCTCTCCACTCAAAGGCTGAGAGACGAATGACAAGTATTAGTGTGTGGGGACACCAGCTGCAGTCAGTGCTTGGGAACACCAGTTACCATGTCAGTGAGCGGGAACACTAACCACGGTATCAGTGTGTAGGGACACCAGTTACTGAGTAGTGAGTAGGAACACTAGTTACAGTGTTAGTGAGTGGGAACACCAGTTACAGTGTTAGTGAGTGGTAACACCAGTTACAGTGTTAGTGAGTTGGAACACCAGTTACAGTGTTAGTGAGTGGGAACACCAGTTACAGTGTTCGTGAACGGGAACACCAACCACAGTATCAGTGTGTAGCGACACCAGCTAAAGTATTAGTGTTTTAGGACACTAGCTACAATAACTTGTGCATCCGTATTTGGAAATGTTTCGCCAGTGGGTTAATGAATCCAGTGTAGAGAAACCGGTGAAGATATGCAGAGAGGGATTGAGGTAATTAGTTCTCAACCTAGAGACGAGTTCAGTCTATCAGCCTTAATAAACAGTACAGCATATGCAGCACTGTTGCAACACTATTTATTTTACCACATATCATTTCTCTAAGGTTCCTATAGCAACATACTAAAAGTCCTGAAGATTCCTTACTAGGGAAATATACTAATTTACATTAATCCAGCATGGTGGTCAAATACAGGCATGCTCTCTTTTTTCTCATCTTCATACATACAAATCTAATAAAGGTGTGTCTTATCATAAATAAATGATATATACCTATAGGATGTGAAAATTCCAATTTTTTGTGATATTTTAATTGAAGTAAGTTATTTAAGGATAACACTTAATGCACACATCATTGAACTATGACGACTGATATTTAAAAGTAAGTGTTAATACAAACATGTGGTCTTATTACTTAAAGACTTTATTCTGAATCCCACTTACAACAATGACTTAATATAGGTGACCAAGTAAATAGATCCCTGACATTCGCACAGAAGCCACCATCTTACTCCAGCCAGACTAACTGGGCTTTGAGGTCTCTCAAGGCAGTGAAGCAGCAGCTCATGCAACAAGGTCTTTATCAGGGACCTACCAAAAGATAAGGCCTTAGACAAACTAGACTTTAGAAATGCTTTGAACCTCGTGGAAAGAGATGTTGTCTTTAAATGTGTTCGAGAGTAGTTTTCCCAGTCTTTCCCCAGTTTATTTCAGTGTTACAGCAAAAAATCAATTCTTTTATTTGGATATAATGAAATCACCTCATAAGAGGGTGTTCAGCAGGGAGACCCTTCTTGCTCCGTTTTTCTTTTGGATGGCGGTAGAGAACTCTCACTTCCAACTAGCACAGAGAATTCAATATCTAGTGCCTGGAAGATGGCACTCTGGCAGGTACGGAAGAATCCCTGTCAGAGAACCTTCAACGGGAGAAGTCAGGGAGAGGCTTTGGACTCATCCTCAATCCTACAAAATGTAAAAATAATCTCAACAAACTAGGAAATAATTACAGCAGTGGAAACAATCATTCCTGAGCCTTCAACTACAACTGCCTTCAGGAGCATCCTATTGAGAGGAGGGTATAAGTGATCTGGATGCCCATGACTCCCTGTATCTCCTCACACGGTGTCTAACTATACCAAAACTAACCTATTTCTTGAGGTGTGCACCCTCCTTTGACAGCCCAACACTTAGTGAATATGATGCACTTCTGATTATTTATCATAAGGAAAGCACTGAATCTGTCACTGGAAAATCACCAATGGGATCAAGCAACACTTTCCGTGCACCTGGAACACAGGTGCAACACAGGTAGCATTACCTGCAGTTCTCTCCTCGTGCACTGCATCTAGTCCACTAGTTAAGGAGATTGTCCCGAATGCTTGAGAAGCGCTGTAAGAGCTCAAGACTCAAAATTCGTCGAAGCAGTTACACGGTGAGACAGCCTTGCAGACTCTTCAAGCAGGCCAATTCCTTCCAAGAGATTGAAAGCAGTCTCATTAGGACGAACCAAGCGTGATGAAAAACGCCCAAGACAATGTTCAACAATACCTCAGGAAAAAAAAAGCTCTTCTCTTATCGGTGAGGGCACCACATTCAAATTTCCTTTTAGCTGTCCCTAATTCCTCCTTGAGCACTAGCCTCAACCCTCAGGCCATTCTGATTGGGTAGTTCTTCGCCTAGCCACTCTTATACTCACCGAACATAAGTGCATTTGAAGCAGGGCATCAGTTGATCAGTTTGTCTAGATGATCTCGACCGTCATGCATCGAAAGGGAAGAATGCAAGACACGAGGAGGTTAGTGACATCAAGCTAAATCTCGCCACAGCCCGATGCTCAGCAGAACGGGAACCTCAGGTACTGAGGCCTGACAGAAGCCAAAAAGCTTCCTGATGGAGTCACGATGCTACGCTTGAAGGAAGGTAAGCAGATTGCACAGGACTATATGTGTGCATTTATGATGGCTAGCACCTGCTTACCGTACTCTGTAGCTGAAGGGAAGAGGTGCCGCCAGTTTCAGGGAGACACAGGAGGTCAACAAATACAGAGGGCTACCACCTTGCTATAACTTCGTCCCAGTAGGGTCGGAGACCCTCGGAACATGGAACAAATATTCTCTAAGATTCCTTAAAGAGTTAAGTGAAACACTCCTCACGGTAACCAAACACTCCAGAGCTTTCAGTGTCCTTTCTCAGAGATTCAGTGTTGCGATCCAGAAGGAAAATGCCTGCAGCATTAATTAATTAATGTAATTAATTAATGTAGTTTGTTTTCCTTTTTCTTCTCAGAGGTTTGCTACCAATTTCTGGCAACCAACAAGCTGTGGTGTTACTCTGCAACTCTCATCAGTGTTACAACAGTAAGGCCATTCCTGGAGGCGTGCTCCGTGTGTGAATGTGGTTTTGCCAAATTTTTCCCTTCACTTCGCGATTACTGCTGAAATTCATGATGGATGTTACACTTACGAAGCGTGCAAGTATTGCAGCTTTTAGAAAACATGCTGATTTGAGTTTCAGACAGATCTCCGAAAATTTGAGCCTAGCAAAACCAACTGTTGGTAGAATTCTGAAGAAAACTGACGACACTGGTGATTGAGGAGCGCTGCGTCGAGGAAGATGCGGAAGAAAACTTAAGAAAACACCTCACGATGAGGGATCCCAAGAAAACCAGCAAAGATCTACAGAGAGATTTGGTTTCAGCTGGCATAAATGTTGATTGTTCATCTGCTCGACGAAGGCTCTTTGAAGGGGACAGAACTGCTAGAAAGCCAGTAAAGAAACAATTATTGATTGCTGCTGTGAAGAAAAAACGGCTGTTGTGGGCACTCGATCATAAGCGATGGAAGACAGATGAAAGCACACCTGGTTGTAGCACGATAACCACATAGGAACGAGGAAAAAGGCAGCAGAGAGTAAAGGTTTGTATTTCCTTAACCAAACAGTAATCAGGTAGGTAAAATATATGCGGCATGTGTACAATATATACAAATGCAAGTAAGAGACACGGTGAGAACTGCAGCGACCAGTCTTAAAGTAAGTCTGCCAAGGATGATTTACGAGTGTACCACATCGCTTCACAACTTCGGCAGGCTTCCTTGTGACTGGCTGGTTGAAAAATAGGTACCAGCATAATGATGGGGTCACTGCTCGTTATATCCCTAGTACCTGGTTCTCTGGTCAGGAGGGCATGCCTATATGGGTGTGTGATATACACCGAGTATGTAACATATTCTCAGCATGCTACACCCATCCCCAAAAGGGCTCTAATAGCCAGATCTAGGCATACCTCCATGGATAGTGTGCTACCATGGCACAAATTACAAATGGAACCACCTTTCCTCTCAACCATCCAACTTATTAGGTAGTGTTTAGATATTGTTCAACCCTAAAGAACTTCCAAGTGGACATAGAGCTAGCACAGGTTCAAGACATTTTGCTGATGGAAAACTGTCCTCTCACTAAAAATAAAATAAAATAAAAAAAAAACTTATTATCAGATTACTCAAATTTTACTTTATGACCATAAGATAGGAGCTTACTGCCCATTTTTTTCCCTAACACAACCTAACAAATTACATTCTGGAAAGGTTTTCCGCCAGCATATTTTCTTTGCCGGCAATATGATAAATGGAGAGGTTATAACTGTAATGCCCAGCGCATAAGACGAGTGTTCTTGTTGTTCATCTAGCTAAGGTATGTCAGAGGATTGTGGTCACTGAAGACGGTGACCACATGTGATGAGCTGCTCAAGAGCACATCGAAATTCCCCCGTGCAAGTACCAGGACCAAGGCCTCCTTCACAGTGATGGAGTAGGCCCACTGATAGGCCTAGTATTTGGCTGAATAGTATGCCAAGAGTTATAGACGTCCCTAACCAGAAACTTTATGTAACACTGCTCCAATTCCCTATTTACAGGCATCAGCCTCTAGTACAAATGTTTTGAAAAATCGGGAAACAAAAGAATGGGTGCAGTTCATAAGAGACATTCAAAACAGTTAAAAGCCTCTTGACAACTTGAGGCCCCAGCAAAATTCAGTTTTCTGACTGTAAGAGAGGTTTGTAGGGCACATTTTGATCACAGATATCAGAAACTACAAATATGTCGTCCAGATAAGCTGCCGTGCAGCAGGCGAGTTCCACATTCTGAATGGGGTCACAGAATATTAATAGTGACCTGAAATTACAAAGGCAGAAATTTCATATGCTTTATCGGTTAAAGGTACCTGGTAGTAACCTTAAAGGAGATCTAGTTTAGAAACGAAAGAGGTTTTACCAAAAGTTCACTATATCGTCCAAACGTGGAAGATGGTAAGCATCCAATACTGTGACCTCATTCACCTTATGGTAGTTAGTACACATCCGGAATCCTCCATCAGGCTAGAAAGGATGCACGGTGAAGCTCACAGACTCAACGATTTCTTCATCAATCCATGTTCTAACAGAATGCTACCTACTGCTGAACTAGCTTCTGTTTTTCAGGGTTAGATCTGTAGGGAGACAGTTTAATAGGTTTAGCAGTTCCTACGTCCACATCATAATAACCAAGGCTGCATGTTTTCGGAACATCCGAAATATGTCGGGATAGGTTTGCAGATGGATAGTTTTTACTATTTGGTCTTCTGCAAGTCCTGATATTATAGACGAGGATCTGGTGGATGGCTGAGTTAGGAAGCCTGATTTGAACCTCCAGAATTGTGTACAGGGAGTCAGGGTCGTTCAGATGCTCAGGACAGAGGACGAAGCCATTACTGGTACCCTAGGGCTCAAGGAATCGTTTAATCTGATTAATTTGGTAGACTTTACCTGCATTTGGTTTATCAAACGGTGCTATGTAATTTAAATCAGAATTCTTTTTGACTACCTCCATCAGTCCCATAAACTTTGCTGTCGAGGTGTGATCAGGCACAGGATCCTGGACCAGCACCTAGTCTCCAGGGTTATAGGAGCGAAATTTAATAGTTTTTTATCATACCTCTGTTTCATGTTGTTTTTAGCGGATTTTAGGCTGGCCTTAGCCAGCTGACGTGCAATTTTTATGTAGGATCGTAGTGCGTCTTGCAGGCGTCTTCTCCCATCCATCCGTCCTTCAGCACATATAAGGGGCCTCTCACATTATGCCCAAAAATCAGCTCAAAAGTAGTGTCATAACTTTCTTACTTTCATCCAAATAAAACATCTGGTGTGTCCTATATCGATGAATTTTTGTTTACAAACAATGAAAAAGTCCCCAGTTCCTCTCAGTTTTCCAAAAAGGTCACCCCTAAATAAAAACTATGAATCACCATACATCTGCATTACTACTCATAAGTAGCAACTCAGGAAAGTACTAACTGGCAACTCAAATTAATGAAAAATATTAATCACCATATATTTGCGTTACTAATCATAAGTAGCAACTCAGAAAATTACTAATTGGCAGCTCTTTATACCGGCGTCTACTATTGTTATCATTTTCTCGTTGTATTTCGCAGAGGAGTGTATCAGCAAGCACCCCTTGTCTGACAATATATTTACAGGTATAGCTTAACGTTAACACAAGGAAAAAGAGTGGAGCTGTTGTCAAACTGGAACGAATGTTCTCAAAGGAGATTAGCAAACCACAATTTATCAGTTGTCAACATCACGTTCTGGACAGGATTCTCCGTTTGGTTATGGATGAAAATCGAGTCTGTTAATGGAACAGAAGAGATCCTCTATAAATCAGGATGGAGAGATGATATGAAATTTTTGCAACATCTAACACGAGTGTTTAGATTCTTTGAAGAAAAAGGGCACTTTCCATTGATTAACTTTCAGAAAATTCCAAACATCAGCAGTGCGAGGTGGAATTCAAGAGTCATTCTAACTATTCTTGCATTCATTCTTATACCTACAAGATGGAAGGCTTTGGAGAAGATATGTAGATTCATTTCATACACCTGGACAGATTAGATGAACGATGAAAATAACTTCAAGAATTTGTCAAAAACATTGAAACCTTACAAGAAAGCATTGAACTCGTTTAAAAAAAAATCACTGGAAGCAGGAGCCGTCCACACTCAATATACCAAGACGTAATCAGTGTGCTGAACATGCAATCAAAGTTATGTAGGAACTGTATACTGCAACTTCGGTTTATTCTATGCAATAAAGTAGTAATATATGTACGAACATGATAACAATGATGCTGTAAGTGTTTTATTTGTTATTAATATTGCATGTAATATGCATTCAAGTTACTTGTTATCGTTACTCTTTTTTTGTTTTAATTTAGTGGCGACATTTTCTAAAAAGATATTGAAATGAAGTGTCACTTCTTTGCTTTTAGGCAAAAGTTCATCTGATTAAGGTACAGGAATATTACGTTGTAAAGAGTTATAACCCTAGTACCAGTTGATGCCTGCACAGTTTCTGCATTGCAAACAACAGCAGAGGAAGGATTTATACCAGTCTGTAGGAAAATGCATGCAATACGTACACATAGTTTTTAAGGTTTGTTGACTTCTTTCCTTGGCGCCATGGACTATTAAAGTCTCTTTGAATGATTTTGCTGTAAATGTTTTGACCTGGTCACTCTGGACAGATTGTAGAATGCCAAAGTTGAAAAAAAAAAAATAATGGAGGGCTTTAAGAATGGCTTAAGTGTTGATACCTAGTAGTTCTATCAAGAATGATATTGGCTACCTGACTTTCCCGTCGGTAATGGTCCCACACAGTTGATAATTAGGTCCGAAAATGGCTCTCCATCAGAGGGTATGGGATGAAGTGGAGTAGGTTTAATGTAGTGTCTGGGCTTACCCACTTGCTGACACTCACAACAGGAACAAATGTAACTCATCACCTCTCGTCTTATACCTGGCCAGCTACCAGTAGCTGGACAAGCTAATATATTTTTAAGTTCATAATTAGCCGAGTGATTTGAGCTGAATTCACCCATGGAAGTTTTAAAAGCGGATGCTATAGAAGAGTCCCTATGTTGGTCTTCTCGAAAGGACAGTCCCTCGGGTATGGAAACAGAATTTTTTGGCAATCCTGCCATCCCTAAAATGGGAAGGCTTGTTTCAGGTATTTTTCACTACATTTAAAAACCCTGGCCAGATTACTCAAAAAACAAATTGTCGAGCCCTAGATCGCATCCCCCAAAAGGATAGCTCGCGTTTTTTTTTTCCAACCCTTTCCTTTTGGACATTCTTTTTATCCAAAAAAAACCCGGAAGAGGCTTGGGTATTACAAGGGGCCCGGACGCATCTAAAATTTAAGCCTTGTTACCAGATTTGTCTCCCAGGAAATTTACTTTTTTTTAAAATAAATTTTTTTTATCAGGGGGAACAGAAAATACCGCTCCCCCTAAGGCTTCAAATGATACTGAGGAGTTTAATAAGATTCAAAAAATTGGGATTTATTTCCCTTTTTTTAAGGGGATGCAACAAGCCAGAACCCCGGGAATGTGAATCCCTCAAGGGGGACTTGCTTTGGCCCCCTTAAAGGGGAGGTGTGACGACTAAACGGGGCCTCTATTTCCTGCTGATTCTTTTTAAGGGGGAAACAAAGCTATTTATCCTAATGGTAGGGTAAAGTCAACTTATCCTCAGCAATTTTTTACCTATTTGGGGCAATTTCCTTTTATTCCCCAACCCAAGGGCAATAGTAACGGGACGGGGGTTTTTTTTGGGATTTTTTGTCTAAACTCCATACTGACTTTGAGGCAAACCGTTTTTTTTCACTCCAGCCGGGCTTTCTTCGAAATCCAATCAAAATCCCCACGACGATCTCTGTCAATACGGGTTGTTAAAAAACAAAATTTAAAGGGCCCCATTTGGGGAAAAAGAGGGGTTTGGGGTCTCAAATTTTGTCAACAAATCAAACCGCCTCCACGCATTTTCCACTTAAGGGGTTTTTTCTAAAAAACCCAACCCTTGGGTCCAACTGCCCCCCAAAAAATTTTTTTGCAGTGGGGATCATTTTGCCCTAACAGATTTAAAATTAATAAACATCAGGGGGAATTTTGTTTCATTTAGAAACAATTTAGACGGGTTCACGAACAAAGCCCACACAGGGTTTGGGACCGAACAAACCCCTTCCCTAAATTTTTAAATTTCCCCCAAATATTTGGGGGGGAAATTTTACTGATTGCACCGAGAAACAGCTGCTTCAAAAACTTGTAATAAAAGGAAATTCCATCACAAAACCCCAACCAAAAAATTTCCCTTTGTGCTTTGCCGTATAAGCTCTATGGAAGAGTGCTCCCCCAGTTTCGAAGCCCACCCACTAAAGCTCGAGTTTTGATTTTTGAAAGACTAAAAAAAATGTTCGGCTCAGTTTAAAAACCCGAATTTACTACACCAATTTCTAAAACACGGGAAATTTTAAAACCCAGTAAGCCAAGCTTTTTTCCTCTCCTTTTTTATCAATTTTTCCCTTAGAAAATTTGCACGTTCCCCCCCGGCATTCAAGTTTGAATTTACCAAACTGGGCGAACAAGCTGTTTCCCTTTCCCGAAAAAAACCCCCAAATCACTCCCTGTTTTCCCAGAGGGACTGGTCCTTTGTTTCGGCTTTGTTCCCCGAAGGGGGAGTCAGGAAAATACCCCATAGAAGAAAAAAAACCTCGGGAAAGGAATTCTTTTTTTCCTAGATCAAACTTTAATTTTTTATATATACTTCTAAAGCTGTTGCAACAGTAAAATTCTTTTTGAACTCTTTACAAATAAAAACATAAAAAAACAAACGTGAGCGGGGCAGGGCCCATGCAAGCGGGCCCCAAGTCACCTCCCACTTAGCCCAAAACCCCCCTATCATCATTTCACTTTCATTTGGGAAAGGGGGCACGGCACAAACCAGTCAAAATTCACTAACATCCACCCCCCCCACTAATTATTAATCCAAACTTTTTTTAAAAAACAAACCCCAACGCTCAGCTTCAAAGAGGGAAATTTGGGGAATTTGTTCCACTCGCCCACAACTCAATTCCCAAACCATGTTTTCCTATATTTTTCCTGATCTGAATTTTTCCCCCTTTAAAAACCATTGCTCAAGTTTGTTTTACTAGATTTTTTCTAGCACGTATTTTTACTTTCCCCTTTATTCATTTTTCCATTTATACATTAAAACAAATCCCCCCAAATTTCAGTCTTTCTAAAGTGCAGATTAGGGCCTCGAAATTCAACCTAATAGGGAAGATTTTTGATCAGGGGAAAAAACTTTTCATCCTTTTTTTTTTACTTTTTCCAGTCAAAAATACCCATTCTGTAATAAGATGACCAAAACTTTTGCTCATTTTAAAAATGAGGCCAAACCCAAAAATTTATTTGAGCGGGAAAAAACAACCTGGGGATTTCCTATTACTTATGCTTCTTAAATATAAAGGAAAGGGGAAATTCTTTTTGCTTTTTTTCCAATACTTATTTTTTGGGTCTTTGTTTTAGATTACAAATAACCAAGCTTTTCCCAAAACCTTTTCACAATCATAATATTAAGACTTTCAATTTTTTTTGGTTTATATGTGGCATGGGTTTTTTTTTGTCCAATTTTTAAAAATTAACATTTGTCTATATTAAACTGCATTGCCATTTCTCTGACCACCCGCACCGTCCCCATTCAAATTTTTCCGGGGTGCTCTAATGTTTTTTGGTTTGAATGAATTAGGGGAAAGTATTTTGGGTCAACAGCAAAATTCTTACCCTTACTATTTTTTCCCTCATCTATGCGTTTTTTAAAAAATTGTGAACAACAAAGGGGCCCCAACCTGAAACCTTTTTGGGGAAAACCATCGTCACGCTTGCCCACTCTGATTTCAACCATTTGGGTCAAAAAATCTCTGCTACCTTTTTTGTCAAAAATGCTTTACCCAGAAAAAAATTCTCCATTTTTCCCATGCCCCAAATTTTTCCCCAAAAACTCTGATGTTGGAAAAAACAAAAAACCTGCACATAAAAGAAAAGAAGGGTTACGACGGAAAGGGTTTCCCGGGGGGAAATTGGGGGCCCCTTTACAAAGTCACACTAACCAGAAGTAAGCAGGAAAGGGTATATATAGCAGGGGGGTGGGGGGTAGTATTGAATTTGTACAAAAAATGGAATTTTAAAATCGACAAGTGAAAAAAAAAACCCCAAGCGCAAAAACCCGGGGGATCCCTTTCGTAGACGTTTTCCCCTCCAACAGCCACTGGATGGCAAACGTCCACCAAAAAAGACAACCAAAACGCCCCAATGTGTTAATTTCATCATAGTAGTAGTAGTAGTAGGTTAGAAATAAAGAGGTAGTATAATGGGAGTTGTAGAATGGGGGAGTAAGGAGGGCGAGCCAGCCAAAAACAAAGGGAAAGGGGGGCACTGCAAAAGAGTAGGTGCCCCCAGAGGGAGAGTTTAAACGCACAGAGGTTTCGGGGAAAGGGGGGGTGGTGAAATAAATGAAAAGGAACAGGAAAAAATGAGACAGAAGGGGGAAAGGCAAACCCCCGAAAAAAAAGGGAAAAAAAAAAGAAAAGGGAAAAAGGGGGAGAAGAAAAAAAAAAAAGAAAAAAAAGAGGAAATTTAAAGGGTTAAATTTACGGAAAATTTTTAAATTTGGGGCATTTTGCAATTTATGGGAGAGGAAAAGGGATCTACAGAACGAAACCAGGGGTTTGATTCATACAAGGGAAAATTGTGTTTAAAAGAGGATTCAAATGACGGCGACTGTTCGAGTTTGGAAATAGGGAAGAACCCGTTTTTGCAAAAAACCATTTAATAGGGTGGAAAAGAACTCTGAGTGACAGAAAAGAGCTTTGTTAGTGCCGGCAAGCCTAACACTATTTTTGTGCTCCCTAAGTCTGTCAAAAAGAGATCGACGTTTCTCCGAAGTATTGAAGAGGACAGGAGGAGCAAGAAATAGAGTAGACACCAGGAACATCTGTAGAGGGAGGAGAGGTATGAACGAGATTAGTGTTGAAGAGTGTTAGTCTGGCGGAAGGAAAGCTTGATGTCAAAGGGACGGAGAGAACTGTTGAGATTAGAAAGACCGGAAATGTAGGGAAAGCAGAGGATAGAAGAGTTCCCCGGGAGTAGAGATTTTTGGGAGAAGAAATTGCGTTTAGCACGTGAGAGGGCAGAGTCTATGAAATGGGAAGGGTAGCCAAGCGGGAAAAACGAATTTATGAAAAAGTGAAATTTCTGCTGGAGGAACTGAGGATCACAGAAGGGGAGGGCACCGAGAAAGAGGGAGAAAAAGAACATTTTTCTTGAAAAAGGGGAAGGGCATGATAGGAAGAGCAGTGAATGTACATGCCACTGTGCGTAGGTTTTCGGTAAACGGAAAAGGATAAACCTGTATCTGAGCGGTGGACATGGACATAAAGGAAAGGAAGCAAGGAATTAGATTCCCATTCAGCTTCAAACTTAATGGAAGGGGCAAGATTATTAAGAGCTTCAAGAAAAGATTGGAAGAGACTGGAGTCATGTGGCCACAGAGCAAAGATGTCATCCACATAGCGGAGCCAGAATGAAGGTTGCACATAGAGGGTAGGAAGAAGAACAGTCTCAAAGTATTTCATGTAAAGATTAGCAAGGACATGAGAGAGAGGAGAGCCCATAGCCACACCGAAGGTTTGAGAATAATATTTCCCTTGGAAGGAAAAGGAGTTAGAGTCCACACAGAGGCGGATAAGATCAAGAAAGACATCAGTAGGTATAGCGAGATGTGGAAATCCTTCATGGGCCTTCTCTCTAAGGAAATCAAGGACATCAAGAGGGACTTTGGTAAAGAGGGACTCAACGTCAAGACTAAGCATTTACAGGTTGGGAGAAGCGAACCCGTTCAATGAAGTTTTGAGAGTGACGGAGGTGGGCAGAAGAAAAAGTACCAAGAAAGGGAGTGAGGGTTTGGCCAGCCAAGAAGCAAGAAAATAAGAGACAAAAACCTCTAGAGGATATGATAGACGAAGAGGAATAATCAGGTTTATGATTTTTGGAAGGCCATAGAAATAGGGAAGAGGGACAGAGCACGAAACCGTTGAACAAGGTCAAAGTCAGGAGGACAGAGGTCGGAGAGGGGTCCTTAGTTTCTTGTTGAAAGTTCTCTTGATGCGATCAGGGGGTTTGGGAAACGAGGGGGAATGTAGGTACGTGAGTCAGAGAGCAAGTCATCAGCTTTACAGAGGTTTAAACCTCACGATCAAGGATAACTACCGAATTACCTTAGTCAGAAGAATAGCATGACAATGTTAGTGTTGGATTTAAGAGAAGAAAGGGCAAGTTGGTAACGGCGTGGAAGGTGGTTTATTCTTAGAAAAAAGAACTAATAAGGCAGGAAGGAGAGCGCCACGAAAAGTGGACAAGTCAGGAAGATTATGGGAGCGAGATTGACGAAAGGAATCAAAAGAGCTAATCAGGCAATACCAGCGCGGGGGGTAGGCGAAGTGGCAAAGGAAAGGCCAAAACCAAGAAGTTCAAGCTCATATTGAGAGAGTGAGACAGAAGACAGGTTAGTAACACAGTCAGTGAGGGAGAATTTAGACCAAGGGCTAGCAGAGATGAGACGTTGAAGTTTATTCTGTAGTTTGGAAGAATGAATTTGTGTATTCAGGCGAGCAGTGTCAAAGGCAATGGTAGAGAGAAGGTTACAGAGATCCTGTGGTAGAGCCGCAAAGAAAGCACGTTGACGTTGACGGAAAGTAAAGAAGGCATCTTCAACCTGTGACTTAGTAGAAAGAATGAGCTGTTGAAGTAGCAGACGGGCATGATCAGGAAAGGGAGTGCAAGTGGGTTATCCACCTCTGTGTGGACTCTAACTCCTTTTCCTTCCAAGGGAAATATTATTCTCAAACCTTCGGTGTCGCTATGGGCTCTCTTCTCTCTCATGTCCTTGCTAATCTTTACATGGAATACTTCGAGACTGTTCTTCTTCCTACCCTCGATGTGCAACCTTCACTCTGGCTCCGCTATGTGGCTGACATCTTTGCTCTGTGGCCTCATGACTCCAGTCTCTTCCAACCTTTTCTTGAAGCTCTTAATAATCTTGCCCCTTCCATTAAGTTTAAAGCTGAATGGGAATCTAATTCCTTGCTTCCTTTCCTTGATGTCCATGTCCACCGCTCAAATACAGGTTTCTCCTTTTCCGTTTACCGAAAACCTATGCACAGTGGCATGTACATTCGCTACTTTTCCTATCATGCTTCTCCTGTCAAGAAAAGTGTTCTTATCTCCCTTTTTTCTCCGTGCCCTCCGCATCTGTGATCCTCATTTCCTTTCCCGCAGAAATTTCCACTCTTCATAATTCGTTTTCCCGTCTTGGCTACCCTTCCCCCTTTCATAGGGCTCTGCCCTCTCACGTGCTAAACGCAATTTTTCTCTCCCAAACTCTCTACTCCTGGGAACTCTTCTATCCTCTGCCTTCCCTACATTTCTGGTCTTTCTAACCTCAACAATTCTCTCCGTCCCTTAGACATCAAGCTTACCTTCCGCCAGACTAACACTCTTCGCACTAATCTCGTTCATACCTCTTCTCCCTCTACAGAAGTTCCTGGTGTCTACTCTATTTCTTGCTCCTCCTGTTCTTTTCAATACTTCGGAGAAACTGGTCGATCTCTTTCTGACAGACTTAGGGAGCACGAAAATAGTGTTAGGCTTGCCGACACTAACAATGCTCTTTTCTGTCACGTCAGAGATCATAGCAATCCTATTGACTGGACTTCTGCTAAAACTGTCTTCCCTACTTCCAACTCTAACAGTTGCCGTTTAGTTGAATCCTCTCTAATACACAACTTTCCCTGTATGAATCTTAGTCCTGGCTTCGTCTCTGTAGATGCCTTCCTCTCCCACTACATTGTAAAATGCTCCACACTTCAGAACATCCGTGACTTAACCTGACTCCTCATTTTTTCTTTTTCTTTTTCTTCTTCTCCCTCTTCCCCTTTCCTCTTTCCTTTTTCTCCTCTGGGTTGTCTTTCTCTCTTCTGTCTCATGTTTCTGTTCCTTCTTCATTTATTTCACCACTTCCCCTTTCACGCAACTCTGTGAGCTTACTCTCCCTCTGTGGGCACCTAGCTCTCTTGCAGTGGTCCCCTTCCTTTGTATTTGACTGGCTCGTCCTCCTTATTCCCCACTTCTACAACTACCACTACTACTACCTCTTCTACACTACTATACTGATGAAATTAAGACACATGTGCGGCGTCTGGTTGTCTTTGTTGTGGACGTTTCGCCATCCAGTGGCTGGCTGGATGGCGAAACGTCTACGATAGGGATGCCCAGGTGTTGCGCATGTGTCTTAATTTCATCTTGTCGGTATTATATACCATTCTTGTACTGCTACTACTACTACCACCACCTCTTCCTGCCTATGTATAGCCGTCCTGTGTGTGTGTACATAGTACACACACTCACACACTCAGTTCCGGAGTTCATTTACCTTATCACAAGATAGGCCACATGGCTTCTGCCGAAAAGAAGAGGCCACGATGCTCCTGAACACGACGGAGGACTGGGATTTGGAAATGTGGGGCGCAATTCTAGCGAAGAAGTTGCGAGAGGAAGAGGAAGATCCTGCTCACATTGTAAGCAGATCTGACATTCCAACCATGGAGCCAGCGACAATGGAAATAGGGAAGGAAAAAAACACCCAACCCCCGAAAACCAAGAGGGATGGAAACACTGTGGACAACAAGAAGAAGCGCCGTCCGTCCAAGGAGCAGGCAAACCAGCTCAACCGACCGGGAAAAATTCAAGGTGAAGTCTTACGGGGACCACAGAACCCACTATGGCGTTGTTTCATACCTGGAATCACGACACATCCAAAGTTCAAGATAGGGTTCAACTTGAGGGAAGAACCTATTTTTGACTCCTCTCAACAGGGAAATGTTATCCCACCTTGAAAAGAGGCAAGGAGACAGATCGCTCATTCACCCTGGAGGAACTGGACTCTCGGCAGAAAATCACCAAGGTGTGTGATGCGATACCCGCTGATGATGCCCATCGGGGCAGTAGCAGCTCACCCCAGTGTGGTGTCAGCTCAACGTCTCAAGGAAAAAGACGGCAGGGCAACGCACCAACCCGACAGGTCTCATTCAGCATGTAGGACCACTGCCATCCAAGCTGGAACCTCGTTTCTTGGGGCAAGTACGATGTCAGACCTTCACAGCAGAAACCAGTTCGCGTTTTCAAGTGTCAGCGTTATGGACACCTGGGTGCACTCTGCCCGAACAGAGTAATCTGCGGTGTCTGCAGCCAGCCCACCCTACCGAGGAATGCATCCACCAAGCTAAAAAAATGCATCGCCACCCACTCAACAGTGCCCGAACTGCGGCAGAAACATCATGCCTGGAATCCTCGATGCTCGAGAGGCTCGCCAGAATTCAAGGAGTCTGGAAGACGCCAAGAACTCGGCAAAAAGGCTACGACGGATCATCACTCTCAGCAGACGATGGGTGCAGAGAACGCTGCCATACCAGCAGATCTCTCAGCACTAACCCAAAAGTCAATCCCCAGGAATTCCCAACCCTCGAAGTCTCAACCAGGCGTCAAGGTAAAGAACCCCCTGCACCACTACCTCAACAAAGAAACAGAAACAAGAGGAACAGGAGGCGTCAACAGGGTGCATCTGGTCAATGCGATCAGCAGGTGACACTAAAGGAGCCCCCACCGGCCATAGTACAACAACTAGCAGGCACTCTTACCCGGCACAGGTGCTTTGCAGACTCAACTGGCACCTCACCAGCAGATCCGGCTACCCAACAGCAACAGACCACGGTGCATACAATAAAGAAATCCAACCCTCAGCAGTCCCTACAGACCAAAAACAGCCCAATATATCCCCTGTTTCGAACCCAACCCCAAATCAGGCTCTCACCAGGAGGATCTGTAGCACTCATCAAGGTGTTCACGGATCTTATTTTCAAACACAATCAACTCCACGGGAAAAACAGAGCACATTCCGGGAGATGGTCAATACGCTCCTGAGAGTGTGCTTGCTGACGAGGAGGAGACAGTGGATGCCATGAATTGCAGGTTCTCAGAGGGGCAGGACTCAGTCTCCAGCTCAGGAAACAACAGCGATGGAAATAACCTCGGTACCAAATCACACCCTCAAGTTTTTACAATGGAACATTCAGGGCCTAGGGAGCAAACAGCACCCCTTGCTGGAGGCAGTAATTCGGGATCGGGTTGAATCGTCTTGCTACAAAAAATCTTGACTGTCCCGACTATGTGCCCCCAAAATACCCGGTTTTTCTGGGTATTTTCGGCACATGGACCGGCGTTCACTGCAGAGGGCACAGCTGTATTTGTATCCAATACAATACCTCACGAGGTTATAGCCAACCCTTTGGACTGTGGGGAGGATGCGAGGTACAGGCCATCTTGTGCACATACCTGGGGGCCCATTACCATTTTATAACATCTACAAGAACCCAAGAAACACCCTCGACATTGCAGAGCTCCTCGCACCAGCCGCACTGAGTGTATTATTGGGTTTGGGGGAGATTTTAACGCACATCACCCAATGCTGCACTCTCGCTCAGCAACCAATGCTGCTGGCAGACACATAGCAATGCTCCTATACGATATTCCAGAGGTAAAGTTGCTAAACAATGGAGACCCCCACCACCTGTTGGGGGGCTGCCTCGACCTTACCTTTGGGTCAAGACAACTCGCAGCAGGAGCCACATGGGAAACTCATCCTCACCTTGTCAGTGACCACTTTGCAGTGATCACCACCTTCAACATTAACAGGCCTCCCACAGTTGTGCTGCCTCCTAGATGGGACGTAAAAAGGGCCAAATGGGGGTGTTCCAGGTTTATCTTCATGACTGGTGGTCCACATACTCTCTATCTGAAGACTGTGATACGGCTGAACAGGAGCTAATCCTGTTCTCATCCAGGCAGCAGAGTGCGCAATTCCAAAGAAGTCCGCAGGACGCACTCACAAAAGAGGGTGGTGGTTTCTACAACGACGAGGTGCGGGGGCAGAACCACAGATCAACTCTTTTAGGAAGCATACAGGAGTAACCATACGGCAGAGAACAGGAATACTCTGAGAGCCTTGTGCAGCATGCCCGCAGAATCTCTTCAGAGTAAAAAAATTAGAAATGGCTGGAGTGGTGCTCAACATTCGGGCATCACACCACCTTATCTGAGATATGGGGCAAGCTCAACATAGCAACTGGCAAGAGCAAGCGAGGCCACCAGCACACCCAAACCCATCCCAGGAAGCAGAGAAACTAGTGGAGCTTTTCACTTCAAGGGGGAGCCTCCACTCAGCTCTCACAGGACATCCGGATATACAGACGGATCTTCTGCCACGCGCCAAGCTATCGATACAAGCTGCATGTGAGTCGGAAGATGTGACTGATGTAGACCTCACGGACTTGGAACTCCGACGTGCCATTAAGAACACAGGTGACACTGCCCCGGGCATCGATGGTGTGACGTACTCCATGATTGCACGGGCTGGGCAGAGTGGATGGGAGGCCATACTAGACTACCATACTAGACTATTTGTACCCACCCTCTCTTCCTGTCTTATTTTTGTTATCTTGTCTTCAAACTCCAGCAGATTTGTGACACAGGATTTCCCACCCCCGAATCCGTGCTGTTATCTTGTATAACTTCATTCCTTTCTAGGTGCTCCACCACTCTTCTCCTGATAAGTTTTTCATGACTTTACATGTTAGTGACACTGACGTGGGAAGTGTTGGGCTACTTGTCTGTTCCTTTCTTAAAGATTGGGACTACATTTGCTTCTTCCACACCCCAGGTAGTTCCCCTGTTTTGGTAAATCTGTTGAATATTGTTCTTAGTGGCACACAGTGCTTCTGCTCCCTCTCTAAGGGCCCATGTAGAAATTTCCGGTCCCACTGCTTTTGGTATCTAGCTCACTTAGCCGCCTCTTCACCTCATCCTCGGTTGTGTATATTGTGTCCATCCCAGTTTTTCTGGGGTCCTTTCTGTCTCCACTGAAAATACTTCCTTTTTTCTCATGCTGAACTCTTCACATTCTGTTTGGTCATTTTTTGTGATCTTTCCTGCTTTCCCCAGCCTGATTGCCTGGTCCCTGACTGTTGTTTTCCTCCTGATTTGGCTGTACAACAGTTCAGGTCAGATTTTCCTTTCGATGCTATGTCATTCTCTTATTGCCACTGGATCTTACTCTTTTTCCATGTATATTCGTTTGTGGCTCTTCAGCTGATCTTATTATCCTGGGACCTTTGTCTTCTGTACTTTTTTTCATTCTCTAGTGGACTCTCTATGCATTTTGGTGAACCAAAGGGGCTCGTTCTGGTCTTCCCCATTGCTTTTGTTCCCCTGGGTAAAAAACCTCTCCTCTGCCTCCTTGCATTTTGTGGTCATGTATTCCATCATTACATTTATTTTTTCTCCCCCACCAGTTCTTATTCCCATTGTATATCGTGAAGGAACTACCTCATGCCTTTGTGGTCTCCTCTTTTGTAGTTTGGCTTTTCTCATCCTACTCTTGCTCCGTCAATCTCCATCATTATCTCTGCAGTGTATTTGAAGCTCAGGACCACGTGATCACTAGCTCTGAGGAGGATTTCATAGGTGATGTCCTTAACGTCTGAACTATTCAAGGTGAATATGAGGCCTAGGCTTGATGGTTCAGACTCCACTCTCTCTCTGGTAATGTCCCTAACATGTTACAGCATGGGGTTTTCCAGTACCACCTCCATCATCATAATCCTATGTGTTTTGGTCCCCCTTGTGGTTTCCAGGGGGTTCCCATTCTGGGTACCTCAGCTAGTACGTCCACCATTGCTCTGTTGCTCTCATAATACTCTTGTCTTGCCCTCTTGCTATTTTTTTGGCAGGTTGTACATCACTGCATCACCCAAATTGGGACCCCCAGTTAGAAATGTTCCTACTGCGTAGTCTCTTGCTTCCCTTCTGTCCATTCTTTCAGTCTCCTCAAAACTTCAGTGGCTTTTCATGGGGAAAACTGCAACTACTCATCTTCCTCTGTTCCCTCAATCTTTTCTTAGGATCTGATATACGGATAGAAAGATCGCACGTTATCATCCCAGTGAGCTTCGTTTCTATGTGTGCTATGATGTCTGGGAATGCCTCTATGATTCTTTTGTGCCGCTTCTCACGTTTGTTTGCTATTCCATCTGAGTTGTTGTACCATACCTCAGCTTCTCTTCCAGTACTGTGTTCTGGGAGGGAGGGGGGGTTGTAGGGGCGGGGGAGTGGAAGGCCTGGTAGGATACTATGAGAGGCTGCTGAGAAGTTGGAGTTTGTTAAAGGGGTGGGGCTGTGGGTGCAGTGTGTGTGTGGGGTAGTTTTTGGTTAATTTGTTTGGTGGTGGTGGGGGATGTCGGGGATGAGGGTGTTCTGTGGGTGGTTCTGAGGAAAGTTGTGTTTGTTGGTCCTCTGCCCATATTTATCCTTGACTTTCTTTCCTGCCCTTTGTGCATTTGTATCCTCACTCTCAGTTTCTATCGTTCTTCTCACGTTCTGTCATGGTTAAGTTATATCTACTGGTATTTTGATGAGTCAGTCGTGGTTTCTGCTGCAGGATCCTGTTTTGCACTGTTTCTGACCTGAAAATCAATTTTACTGGACGATTTCTTTCTACTGAGTATCCCCCTATTCTTTGAAAATTTGTCATAAGGGTCATGTCTTTCTCTCCCATCTCCCTCATGATATATATGTGTTTATGTGTGTGCGTGTGTGTGTAGCAGGCTAAACCATGTATCCACTAACTCGCGGATTTTGCAGTAAGATATTACAAACTGCACAACTGTGGCTTTGTTGATTCAGCAGCACCAACTATTACTCCATAGTTATCCCATAGTCTATATTCTCACACTCCTCAAAGCTATGTAGTTAGTAAACTTGAGATAAGTTATAATGAATTATTCTTAGTGAATGAACAGAAGAATGGAGGGAGATTCAAATTGTGGTCTATACATATAGCAGCCCCACGCCTGTGAGCACTCAGCTTTGGAGCTCGCAGTTAGATATTATTAACAGTTAAGCTTTCAAACATTCATATCAGTGGCACTAACTGTGACGCTTCTGTCTTATGCAACAGCCTTAGAGTCTATGATAATAAATTTTCTCCCTTATTGTACACCTCAGAGCTAATGTAGTCCATAAACCTGAGATAAGTAACAATGAACAGCTGTCACTGAATTAACTGTATAATGAAGTGGGACACGAATTGTTGCCCATATATATAACAGACCCTACGTTATAACATCTGAGCTACGGAAGTGACAACAAGATGGTTTTACTACTAGGACAACAGTTACATGGTATTATCAGCACCACCTTACATCCTACTGTCTCATCCCACTCACACAGTGCCATTCCTGGAGTACTCATATACCTGGAGGGTATTTACGGGGTCAACGCCCCAGCGGCCCTGTCCATGACCAGATTTCGAGGAGGATCAGTGATTAACTAAGCAGGCTGTTACTGCTGACAGCACGGAAACCCACGTACGAACCACAGCTCGGTTGGTCGATAACTGACTTTAGGTGCCAATTCAGTTCCTTCTTGAAGACAGGCAAGGGTCTATTGGTAATGCCCCTTATGTATGCTGGGAGGCAGCTGAACAGTCTTGGGCACCTGACATTTATTGTATTCTATTAGCGTACTCATGGCGCCCCTGCTTTTCACTGGGGGGGGGGGGTAGTTGCACTGCCTGCTGTGCGATTGCTGTGTTGCAGATTTGGGACTAGCCCATCTACGATTTTCCATGCATATATTGTGTGTCTTTCTCGACTGATTTCCAAGGGATATCAACCATTCCAGTAATTTAGGTGCTTTATTATACATGCAGCGAAAGTTCTCTGCTTTGAAAGGGGCCGTTAGTGTTCAAGAATATTCCAGCCTAGAGAGAACAAGCGATCAGAAGAGAATCATTATCATTAGCTTGGCATCTAGTGTTACATTCCGTTATGATGGTGATTGCGATTATTGAGGGTTCTAGACATCATCAGCGTCTAAGATTATGATGATCAACCAGGTAAAACACAACCTACCTCACAATACTGTAATCATGAGATCTCATTGTCTACCTGACCTCATCCAAATAAGCTTCACTTGCATTTTTCAGGTCAATATGTGTCGCACCCCACTTTCTACCTAAACGTATATACACTGTTATTATTATTACAGTCATAACTAAGCGCTAAAACCACTAGGGTCATTCAGGCATATATACGTTATTTTAAACCTCTGAGTGTTAAAAGTGTCCAAGGCCGCAACGTTTTCTAATATGTGGTTTTTAAACAGTAATTATTGCCACACCTTAAAATTTTAAATGGGACTTTTGAAATAGAAGTGATAAGCAAATGCGTTAAAAAAAAAAAAACACACATTATAGTACAGAATTTTATCCGGCTTTCACTCAACATCCCTCACACTCTTTAACAAGTGGTGCTCTTGGAAGTGAAATTTGAATTATGCAAGTCAGTTGCTTAACAACGACTCTAATGAGTTACTGGTCACACTTAAGCATTTACCTATGAACATCAAAGAAGGTACTATACGAAACTAATATGGACTGGAGTGGTTACCTCATGGATCCAGTCTATCTTGTAGACCCACGGGTTGGCGTTGATGGAACACTCAAAGTATACGTCATCTCCCTCCTCAATGTTGCTCAGGTTTAAGGAGCGGCCAGGCCGAAGTCTAGTCACAGGGACGTCTGGCAAGAAGGTGTACAAATAAATACATTTGTTGTCGTGCAGGATGCAGTCTAGTCAGAAACCCGTTTAGCAAAGCTTCGTACGGTATGACAGTACGAACCTTTGGTGAAAAGTTTAAAGTATTATGATTTTTTTTATATTTTATTTAAAAACTTATAGAATACAAAAATGTACACAAACATAAAAATGTTGTCCAACATATGGACCATTGTAAAAAACTTACACAAATTCATCAACGCAATCTACACCACTCCAGTGAACACTAAACCCATACACACTAAAAACACTCTCTCAAAACCTGCAAAGTGCAGGATGAGGAAACCCTTGCTGTACACAATAGTGGCACAACGCCCTTCCCCTTAACTTAGTTTGCAACTAAAAGACATTTTTTCCCCAATATATATATTTTATATATATATTAATATATATATATATATATATATATATATATATATATATATATATATATACTATATTTATATAAAATATTATATATATATATATATATATATATATATATTATATATATATTTATATATATATTTTTATATATATATATATTTTATATATATATATGTATATATATATATATGATATGAAAACTCTATAAAAAACTAAATCATTAAGTATCATGTTATTGTAAGACAGTTGTTGCCCAACCATTTATTATTTACATCCCAACTAACAAAAGTCTTAACTTTGTCTATATGCACTATCACAACTACATTTATTTTATAATTATATTAAAAACTTACAGAATACACAATATGTACATAAACGTCCAAATGTTGTCCAACATATGGCCCAACATCAAAATTTTCACAATACAACATCAACATAATCTATCCCACTCTAGAGAATACTAAACTATAACTCCTGATTACAACGCACTCAAAACTTGCAATATGCAGGATGAGGAAACACTTGCTGCTGCCACACAAATTTTTGGCACAAACCCTTTTCCCTAACATAGCTAGCAACTAAAAAACACTTTTTTCCCCCAAAATACATATACGTGATATGAAAACTATTAACAAAAATCATGAAGTATAATGGTTTTTTTAAGACAGCTATTTTTCCAAAACCTTGTTAGTATCTGCATACCAACTTACAAATAACTTAACAATGTCTATATACACTATCACAATTACATTACCCCACCCTAGTCATAACTACCAACAAAGGCGTTTTTCTGTTAGTAACCAATAAGGTTTACACTTCCCTATCCTACCCCACCCCAATTTATAACAGCACACTCGCCTACAATATTTGTCTATCCTTCCGTCAGTAACATTTCATCATTATCACATACTTCTTAACAGTTGGTTCCACATCACCAATTACTGCCACCTCCTTTCCTCAGTCTGCTCCATTAACAAAAGTCCATTGTATGTGAAGATTCTGATGATTCCTAACAATTACATATGTTATGTGCTAACTAAACTACAAAATAAACTCTGACACAATTAAATTTCGTCTTAACTGTAGTTCCACCGATCATACCAGATACAGTGACTTCCCTTTCTTTGAGCCAATTTACTTATGCCTCATACCTTACCATGTATTCCCACTCACTCCTGTACACTTCATTCAATCCATCCCTCCACCCAAAGCACGACTCAAAACAACCTAGCATGTTACTTAGCATACAAGCCCATACATATCCAACCACAAACTTTCATTATGCAAGGATTGTATCAACCTCCGCAACATTGTCATTTGCTTAGATACAAGCCCATTACATATCCAACCACAGCTTTCATTATGCAAGGACTGTATCAACCTCGCAACATTGTATGGTTTGTTTACAATAAATCAAAAGTTGCTGGTATTACCATACGTACAATACCATTTTTCTTAGTCAATCTTTAAACCTGATTTCTTCACATAACCTCTTCTTCTATAACTCCCTTTTAATCACAAGGCCCTAATTTATACAATCCTAGGCTTGTCAAAACCTTTCACACTAAACTTACTTGTCAACACAGCACCACTCTTTACATACCTTCCCGACCCTCACATTCTTTCGCTAAAACCTTACCTCATGCACTCCCCCCGAAAACTAAAGTGATCCCGCTTATAAAGGAATCCAGTCCCTTACATATAATTAGCTCACCAATGAATGAGTCTATTGACCGTAATTTCGTGCCCTCCACTGCACCCCGTAAATAAGTTTGTTCCTACAGAGCGTACTATATATACCTGCCGCAATTGCCGCAATTGCCCCAATTCTAATCCCCCCTCAGTGTCCTCATCGCTCTCGGGCCGTGTGGACGTGCTGCGCAAAAGCTCCTGCTTTCTCTGTTTGCGCAACTTCCTGTTTTCACCAAGATGGCGACCAGTTACCGCAGGAGGAGTAACACTGTGTGTGTTGACCTAGTTAAAGGAACAATTTATCCGACGAACGCCTCTGTTTTATTGCCAACGATCATACGGGACACGTTCAACATTGACAACGATGAACTACATGGAATAGCGCTTAATGGCTCTTCGCGAATCTTCATAAAGTTCTGCAACGTAGAGGCTTATGAAAGGACGGTGACTAGATACCAGGAGAAGTCCATCTTCGTTTCATCTGGACTGGAGGTATGCCTGAGGGATGCCTCAAAATATTACACCTGGGTGAGGATACGAAATATCCCTTTTGAAGTGGATGAAGTGGATATTAGAGAGGCTTTTCAACGATATGGTGAAGTGCATGCTACGACTTTGGGTCGATGGACGGATGGAATCTATGCAGGGCTGCCTGCAGGATCCTACACCATAAAGATGACTTTGAGACGACCTATTCCATCGTATGTTGTCCTGGAGGGTTTCAGGACACAGGTGTTTGTGACCTATGCGGGACAACACAAGACGTGTCGCCTGTGTGGCGCTTATGACCACATGGCGCCCGGGTGTGGTAGGGCAGCAGCGCCGAGATCTTTGGACCTGCCAGTTGTCACAGAGTCTCAGGTGGCATCTTTGCCTGAGGTTGTGAGTGCAGCAGGTAAAGGTAATTGGGCGGACGAAGTGGAGGAAGCAGAAGAAATTTGTGTGACGCTACCAGTGGCTTTGGACGTTCCCACACAGGCAGACCCTGGTGGTGAACAGCAGCCTGTAGGGGTGGGGGAGGTCGGTGACCTACAGGTTTTACTTGAACCCCTGCAGGAGATAATCAAGTCTTTTCTGGACGAGCCAGCGGAGGAGATCCCTCCGGTAGACGGGAGAATTCTGATGGAATACGGCATACGTGCGGAGAAGTAGCTTATAAACCGTAGGCAGGAGAGGTGCAGCAGTCATAGGTGGTGACACATTTGTTCAATGTGGAAGTAGGTCGTGCCCAAGAATTAGGCAAGTAAAGAATTCCCAAGTATTAAGACCCCAAGAAGTTGCAGTGTCTGACAGGTTTGTAGATGAATGGTTCAGAGATCCAAGAGTTGCACATGTGTCTAATTTATCAACATGTCGGTTCTCTGAACCATTCATCTACAAACCTGTCAGACACTGCAACTTCTTGGGGTCTTAATACTTGGAAATTCTTCACTTGCCTAATTCTTGGGCACGACCTACTTCCACATTGAACAAATGTGACACCACCTATGACTGCTGCACCTCTCCTGCCTACGGTTTATAAGAATTCTGATGGTTGAGGAAGACCTGAGTGAATGGGTCCTGGGGCCTCAGGAGTCAGAGTCTGGCATGTTGTAGGTGCTGCAAGTGGAGGCTGAGGTGCACAGGGGGAGTGACCATACTGATATGGAGGTTGAGAGTACATCTAAAACAAGAGCTGGAGGATCGTCGGATGACAAGTGTATAACTCCAGCTCAGCGTACTGGTAAGAAGAGTTGGGCGGGAGTGACTAAGAAGGGGCAGAGTAGTGCACAGGGGGGGAGGGGGGTCCAGGCGGGCAAGAGTGCATGGGAGAAAACAGGCACAGCAAAAAGTGTAATGGACAGGCCACAGAAGCATAGAGGAAAACCCCCCTTTCTGAATCTTAAGTGTCTAACGATAAATGTGAATGGCCTTAGGGCTCATGTTAAACGTGTATGGTTGGAGGATGTTTTTAGGCGTTTTAATATTGGTGTGTGTTTTATTCAAGAACACAATTTTAAGTGTGGTAGAGATTTGAGGCTGAAAGGTTTTAGGATGTATGCAGGCAGCTCAGGGAAATTAAGGAGTGGGGTGGCAGTGGCAGTGAGGAAATCCAGCCCATTTCAAGTGCTCGTATGGGAAGAGGGGGGGAGGGGCTATGGGGGGAGATTAGAGTGTGTTTTCTAGGGATATATAGCCCGGCTGATAGCAATACATGTATAAGGGTAAAGGTGACTTTTGTAAGGGGGGTTTTGCTTTTCTACTTGTGGGGTTTACCCATGGTGTCTATAGTAGGAGGGGATTGGAACTGTGTAATCAGAAATAAGGATGTGGAGCCAGGAGGGGTAGGGTGTGTGCTTGGGGTGTTGAGGGAGTCGTTGAGGGACGCAGGGGTTTTTGACATAGTCAGGGGAGATGGGTGGAGAGTGGAGCACACGTTTATGAGGAGGGGTTATGCAGCTAGGTTGGACCGTATATATATATAACTCGTGAGATTACAGTAGACAGTGCAACGACGATAGATTTAGGATTTTCGGACCATCGAGCCGTTTTGGCAGAGGTGGCTTGGGACGGGATGGTTCGTAGGTATGTGGGTTATTGGAAACTGAATGTGAGGTTACTTCAGGGAGTGGGGGAGGGGTTGGTTTTTAGAGAATAGTGGTGGCACCTCTGGGAGGTGCGCAACAAAGAGGAGGATGTATTGGAATGGTGGGAGAAGTATCCTAAATTGCAGATTAAGGAGTATTATCAGCATAGAGGACGGGATGAGGTGTGGTGGAGGTTTGGTTTACAAAAATATTTTGAGGGGCAGCTCAATGATTTTTATGAAGGGGGCAGGGAGGCTAGATATAGGGAAATAGAGGTTTTAATTGGAAGACTGAGAGACATACAAAATTCTCGTTTTGATGCGTTATGTGTAAGGGAAGGATTAGAGGAGGTCCCATGGGGAGACAAACCGTCAGGATGCGTCTTGAGGAGATTTAGGGAAAGACAGCAGATAACTACAATTATGGGATTAGAGGTGAGTCAAGGGGTGGGGGACTATAGGGTGGGCAGGAACTTACAACCAACAATGGAATGAGTAATTATGCGGATTATTGGTTTAGGGAGAATTTTAAGCAGGGGGAGGGTGGAGGGAGGGAGAGAGAGATTATAGGGAAAGGAATTCGGGGTATTTTAAGGAAGGAGGAGAGAGATATGATAGATGATAGAATCAGCGAGGAGGAGGTGGGGGAGGCAGTAATGAGTTTGAGTAGGGGAAAGGCGCCGGGGATTGATGGAATTCTTAACGATTTTTATATTACACATTGGGATTTTCTGAAGGAATGTCTGGTCTCGTTGCTTAATTGTATGAAGGACGGGGGAGCCGTCTGATTATAAAATTGTGCTGATTATAAAATTTTCACGAAGGTTTTAGGTAATCGCATGAAAAAGGTGCTTGACCGTGTACTACAGAGAGGACAGTGTGGGATCCCAGGTCGAAGCATGCGTGAGGGGCATGGGAAAATTAGGGATTTTGTGGATGGTAGACAAGGGGGGGGGAATCTTGGGTATTGATTGGAAGCAAGCTTTTGACTGTGTGGATAGACTTATGCTGTGGAGTATTTTACAAAAACAGGGTTTTGGGGATGAGATTGTGCAATGGGCGACTACTTTGTATACGCCTGTGAGGGTCAGAGTACAGGTTAATGGGAAGTTAGGTTTGCCGGTGCAGATGGGGAAGGGTTTGCGACAGGGTTGTCCCTTGTCTCAAATTCTTTTTGGATGCATGCAAGACCCATTTTATAGGCTTATAGAGAAAGGAGTGTGGGAAAAGGGAGAGGAGGGTCCTGGCAGATGTGGAATTGTGGGGTATGTGGATGACACCACAGTTTTGGTGGGAGGGGAAATAGGATTGGGGAATGTGGGACGTATAATCAAGATCTTTGGTGGGGCGACAGGGATGAGGGTTAACGGGGCAAAGTCAGAGTTATTGGAAGTAGGTACGTGGGTGGGGGGGGAACTGTATGGGTGGAATGTAGTGGATAGAATCAAGATCTGCAGGGTTGTGTACATGGCGAATGCTGGGGAGGCACAGAGTAGAGTGAGTAGAGCGATCGGCAGGATGCAAGGGTGGAGGGCCAGGGATATAACATTGCAGCAGAGGGTGGTGGTAGTAAACACACTTGTGTACAGTAAAGTGTGGGGAGTAGCAGAAGTATATCCTCTGAGGTCGTGTGATATTCAGGAACTGGAGAGGGTGGTTTTGAGGTATGTGTGGGGTTATGGCAGGCCATGGCTAAGGAAGGAGGTGGTTGATGACTGGCATGCGGCAGGGTGGGCTGGGTCTTATACCTTTGGACACACGAGTGAAGGCAGTGTATGTGAAGCAGCGGTACCTGAGGGCAGGAGGGGAGAGGGGTATAAGGGTAGGAGAGGTCATGGAGGATGTGAGAAATGGTGGAAGGGGAAGGCGTTATTGGTGTGTGAGATATATGGTGCGTAATTTGTTGACAATACGGGATGCAAGAAAAGTAAGGGTCTGTGAGCTCGGGAGGACAGATAGGCAGGGTGGGGTACTACAGGGTGTAGCTACATATCCGATGTATGATTGGAGGGGCATTTGGGAAGATTTTAAGAAGATTAGATAAAGCCGAGGGTTCGTGAAGTGGTATATAGGTTTTTTATGGGAATTCTTGCTTCAAGTCGGTGCTATATCGAATGGGGTATGTAGGTGATGGCACTTGTTTACATTGTGGGGAGGAATCAGGAATCGAAGACGACGAGAGCTGTTGTAAGATGGGAAGGAAGAAGGATAAGGAAGGATGGAAATAACTGGAAAAGGATGGGAAGGAGGGGAAGAGGAGGAATCAAGACAAGTGGCCCAACCACTTTGGGACATGTGGTACCGAAGTACTGGAGGCGTAGATGGAGATGTATTTCAGAAACACTGACGAAGACGATGTAGAAGGCAACAAGAACTCAGCAGGTGCTGGCTGCATCTTGCTGGATGGATGATTACTGCAACTTGAATGATGATAAGCAGCTGCAAGCGACAAGGAAGGAGCTCATCATTGATTGGTCAGTTCATAGAGGTTTGGTGGTTACCTGGAGTCATGGCGTTGTTTTACGATTCAGTTCCATTTTCAAGACGTTTAAAGCGTTGTAGAGGGAGCAAATTTATACGCATCAGCAAGTGTTTTTGGCTGGAATCTTCTGCTTTTAGTTGATCTACAATGGCCTTTAGAATAGAAAGTTCAATTGTACGAAGAGTTCCAGCTGAGCAGGAAGAATCGATGGTAAACTTGACTTTCTTTTCGATGAGGTGAGAATAAAGTTCAGGAAGCAGCATGTCTTGATGATATTTTTCTGTAGTGTAGAAGTTGATTCCATTCCATGAAGTATATTTTTTATTATCTTCATCGTTATCATGTCGAGAGTCGTGAGATGATGATTTTTTTGCTGTTTTTTCTTTCTTGTTAGGTGGTGTTGAAGGTGGAAGTGAATATTCGTTGTCATCTTCAGTAGACGAATAGGAAGACGTTTCTGGTGGCAAGGCTTCTGATTGGTCGGTTTCAATGAGGAGTGGTGGCGGTGAAGGCTTCTCATTGGACGTTGTTGGAGTGACGTCACTAGTTGTTGGTGGTGTTGGATCTGCTACATCCGAAGTTGTGACTAAGTCTTTGGTGAATCTGAGAATTTCTTCAGAAGGTGGCGATGCTGGAAATGTGAATGATGGCATGTTATTTAATGCAAATATCTCGTTGATGGTAGAGTTAAAAGATTCAGGTACAGCCATGTTCTGCATGTGAGCGTATAGTAGACAATAGTGGATCTTCGTTACGTCACATGTTGGAGGAGTGATGGTGGTGGTGGTGGTGGAGTAGATGCTTGAAGTAATTTTGTAGTGTCTGCTTGCAACTTTACAGTTGCGGCATACGTTGGTGTGTTGTTGGTAGATTTTTTCTTCGTTGCATCTTGTTGTTTCTTCATAATATCCTTTCTTGTAGGACATTTTGCTGCCAATGTATGGTGATCATTACTTTTGCAGTTTAACACGCTGGTTGTGTTGGAGCAGCAGCGGTACAGGAACTGAAGGTGTGTCCCTCACTACCACATGTAGTGCAGAACTTCTTGTCTTTTACTGGACATGCTTTGGTGATGTGAAGATAAGAATAACAGTTCCAGCAATGTTGGATGTAGTGGTATCTCTCTGCTTCGATGTAGGTGGGACTGATGTAGTAATAGTAGACAGCAAGACCTTCGTTCAGAGCAGTGGCAGCCATGTTCACGTCGCTAAAGGTGACCTTGAGCATAGACGATGCATTCGGGATTTTGGTAATGCTATCAACAGTAGCCCAAGTATTTTGCGTTTCAATGGATGACTTGAGTTCAGCAATTGATTGAGAAGTCAGAATCTTGTCCAGCTTTATTAGGAATACTGATTTTCTTGCCCTAAGGGCAGGAGAGGATGTATCAGTAAATCCTTGAGCAGTAAGAGTAGTGGTGGCTTCTGTGGTGAGTAACTTCTCTGTGGGGAGGAGGAGACGGCGTTTCATGCTGTATATTTTTGCGAAAACTTGGGGATTGTAAGAAAATGGTTAGCGAGGGTCCTGGGTATAGTGGCGGGGGGGGAGGGGGGAGAAGCATTTCGACTTGGAGGGCTTTGCTTTTTGATGTGGGCGGGGTTTCCAAGGACATTTGGAGGGCAGTGATGTATGTGGTGGCAGATTTTTTGTAAGTGTCTTGGGGTATGAGGAAGGTGGGGGGTGAGTGTCGGGTGCGGGCGCTTGCTGCGAGTGTGTATTGAACGGTTTGTAGGAATAGGGATATGGGAGGTTGTGGGTAAATAGTTTTCCATTGGCTTATCGTAATCTGACGGTAGGTGACATGTTAGGGTTGGGTGTAGGTTAGAGCTGGAATGGGTTGTTTTCCCGTGGAGAGTGAATGTGGAAAGTGTGTGTGGTAGTGGTGTATGTGTGTGTACAGTCTTCAAGTATGAGGGGGGGCATAGGAGGGGGTGAACTGAAGACATACGGCTGATAGCCTGGGGTTTTGACTTAATGACTTTAGGTAAGGATGTGAGTATGAATAGGGAGAGTGTGGATGGTATAGTGTCAGGGGATGGCAGTGGGGGGGGGGGCTTTCTGAGGTGTCTTGGACCTGGATGTTGGTTTTTTATGATGTGAACGAATCTGGTTAATATAACTGACTTCAGAAAATTTTTATAATCAATTTGATTTTGGTGATATCGGTGTTAGAAACTAGACTGTTTACATGTTTATATCATGTATTTGCTGTTTAATTTGCTTTATGTAGTTTGTGGTTTTTTTTGTTAGCCTAGAGGCTGTTTTTATTGCCTTTACCATTTTTAAGGTGTAAGAATCGCAGTACCATGGTAGTTTTTTATGTTTTCATATTCCTATGTAATGTATTTTGCTTACTTTTGGAAAGCTTCATATATGTGTTAGGGTGAACATATTATATTGTGCACTCTTGTAGTTCTAAATCATGTTTGGTTTTTCTCAGGTAGGGTGAGGAGGTCTGACTGGGGTAGGAGAGGGTTGAACTTTGAATGATGCGAAGGTATCACACATATTATGCTCTTTTGAGCTAGTACCATATGATGTCAAGTCATGTAGTGAATATCAGGTTTCACTCTTTTTTTTTTTTTTTTTTTTTTTTTTTGGTGGACAAGAACGTTTCAATTTTCTCCCCGAGTTGGTTTTTTGTTTGTGTTTTTCTTTAGACTTTTTTGTTACATGATAGTATAAATTTCATGAGGAATCTTTTTCTTTGTCTGCGTACGTGCAGAGTTAAAAATGTGCAGTGCGTTAAATTTAATGACACTGTTTTTATATAGTATGTGGCGATCCGATACTGTGTTCTTGTATTAGTATCTTTTGTGATGTGAGAAGAGCAGTCGGTTTTTTATAACTATTGTGATGTAGTTAATAAAATGAACAATGGTGAGTTGATGTACAATATGGTGAACTGGGGTTAAAAGGGGTGGTAGGCTTTTTTACTGTTTGATTTTTCACTGACTGCCTTTCTTCAGTGTGTATAATGTATTTCAGCAGATGGGAAGGGGTAAGAGGTTTGTTTTTTATTTTCATTAATTACACGTTCTTATTTTGATTAAATGGCTTTAGTATTAAAGGCATCATGCATCTATAAGTTTGTGTGGAGTGTATAGATTAGACATATTACTGAATCTAACATTGTATAAATTTTATATTTAGCATAAGATATTTTCGACTTTTTGTATTGTGTAAAAGTTATTGTTGGTCCATTGTTTTGGAATTTTTTTTATATTTTGTACATAGTGTTTTCTGTTAGTTTTTTATATATAAATTTTATAAAATGTAAGTTGATAAATGCTAAGATCTATGTTAGTTTGTATGTCCTGTCAAAAAATAACGTGATTATTTTTGATTTAGTTTTATAAACCTCGTCATGTCATGTATATATATATACACTTTGTTTCAGGCTAAGTAAATGGAAAGGCGGGTTGCCACTATTATGTGGCTGCAAGGGTTTATCATCCTGCACATTGAAGGGGTTGAGTGAGGGCTACTAGTGTGTAAAAGTTTTGCTCAATGGATTAGGCATATTTTGTGGTGAGATTATAATGCGTAATTTTTGTTTTTGGTCCATTTTTTGGACAAAAACAGTTTTTATGTGTATATTTTGTATTATGTATGTTTTTAAATAAAATATAAAAAAAACAAATTCTAATCCCCCCCCTATTTCCCTCATTCCCCAGGAAATGTACAGGAAATCCGCCACTACATACATAATCGCCCATTTCACGTCCTCGGAGACCCCTCGTACCTCAAATGTTAGGGCTCTCAGGGTCTTTACATTGCCCCCACCCATCAACCTGAAAACTCTCCCTCAACTCTTCACAGAAATAAACGGCGTGGAAAGCTGTTTCCGGTTCACCACAGTGATCGCAGGTCGATTCCCTCACCAATCCCATTACACACAAAGCAGTCTTTGGTGCTAATATTCCCATTATAAATCTATAAACTAATTCCCTCACTCTCGGTATTAACCTAATTTTTCGAAAATCATTCCATATCATTCCCCAATCATACAAGGGGTATACCGATACCCTCTGTATGGTTTCCGTTTCCCTACTCATCTCCACCAAGCTCCCGGCCTTAAGTTTTGCTGCCTCGCCAACCAATAACAATAACCGTAGCATATTCTCACATTCAAATAATTCTTTTCCACACCACCACCTTTGCACATCCTCCATCACCCTCCCTACTCTTACCCTCTTTACCCCCCCCCGCCCTAACGAAC
>NC_069412.1:959090-976516 GCF_026875155.1 Cherax quadricarinatus | reverse complement strand
TTTAAATTTTAAAATTAAAAAAGAAGGCTACCCACAAGGCTTACAGCAAAGAGGGTAAACAAGAAACTTAAAACCCCTGAACCATATCAATAATTTCCATTTGGAACTCCCGATCCTATAATCACATCAGTAAGGACTGCCAGCTCAAAGGCAAAAATACTGTTCAGAATGGAACAATGAGGACAACACCTTCAGAGAATGCACATATGCAGACCAACCAAAATGCCTTATCCGCAAAGCAAATCATCGTAACCCTTTTAGAAAATAATCACCATAAAAGAAACTCGGGACAAGAAACTGCAACACCAAGACCTGTACTTGTGTAGCCATGAGATGTTTTTAAAGTGACACGCTAAATATAATACAAGTTGCCCAACATTAATTCTCTGCATGGCCAGGGATTCACGCCATTCTTTCAAGAAATACTTGAAAAGGCTCTCACCTGCTTAATGTTTGTCTTAATGCAGAGTTCCTTCAATCCAAGAACCTTCAGTGAAGCAACTCGACAACCTCACAGAGATTAAGTATTCAGGAATCACTTCACACACACACAAAATCATTATTATGATTGACCTTATAATTTGTAATATATTTGGCCTGAGTACAGGAAATGCATATTATCGAATATACTCATGAAAATTTGTTTTAATATAACGTAATTTACGTAATATTCTATAATGTATTTTAAAATGGTACCTTTACTTATAATACCTCCATTCTGACTGAATGGTATTTGAATACAAAATTGATAAAGTTACTTAGTCTCTTTAACTAGAGACGATCCAAGCTTAATAATTGAAATCTCACTTGGTGAGAGCTTTACAAATACTCTACTTTTAAGAGACTGAAGAATAACGCTATACTGCTGGACAGCTTCTCAGTCAAAGTAAACAAGTAAGCAGAGAGGACCTACTCAAGACAGAGAGGTGTTGTTCTACCTAACCCACACCACTCCCCCATGACGTCAGCTGGCGTCAGCGAGTAGTGCAGAGGTGAGGCCACACAAGCATAAATTGGTCGTTACCCATGGTGAACGTTCCATTTCCTTACCAGAATAATTCATCATATAAATATATACATATAATGAAAATGGGAAAGATGAGAATGAATATTTAATATTAATAGTTTATTACTCTCATTTTAACTATTAATGATGGTAATCGCAATGTAATATTAGATAGATGAACAAATGTAAAAGATTTTTATATTCTATATATTTTATTTAAAACATCTCAATACAGTTACGTAATAATAGTCATTCGCTGCCTGACCACGGTAGAGTGCGGTTGTGCTCTGCACCCCTCTGCTGTTTTTAGGCGAGCTCCCTTGTCAGTTACCTGGCTGCAGTGGTGTGAAGTGGTGCTGTCGCGCTGCTGCTGACAACGTAGGTGCACTGCGGTTGTAAAAAATGGCAGTTAATCTGAGACCCAGATAAATACTGTCGGCATTGAGCTACTTCAAGACTGATAACGCCTAGTTCGGCGCAAGTCTTATTCCAAAGATCATCCGGGAGACGTAATGGCATACAAGATGATGACTTACATGGAGCAAAAAAAATTTCGTCAAACTGCTCACGGCAACGGTTTACGAATCGTTGTCCTCCCGGTTACAGGACATGAGTCTTAACGTCACACCAGTTGTCAGTGTGAGAATGATAGATGTTTCACGGCATTATACGTGGATTAAGTTACGCAACGTTCCCTTTGAGGCGGACGAGGTGGATACCAGGGGAAATTTTGAGACGTAAGGGGCTGGTGCATTATGCTCAACATGGTACGTGGGCGGCAGGCGCCTATGCTGGGCTGCCCGAGGGTTCATTCAACCTCAAAATGACTTTGAGGCACCCAATACCGTCCTATTAATCTACAAGAATTCAGGACGCAGGTTATGGTTATGTACCCAGGGCAACGACGTACGTGCCGCCTATGTGGTGAGTATGATCACATAGCGGCGACCTGTGACAAGCGAAGACGTGTGCCTGGACCTGTGGGAGACGTCTCAGCCCCTGCTTCAAAGGTGGCAGGTGAGGAACAAACATCGGACGGAGGGCGTGGTGTCTTGTGGAGCAGATAGTGGATCGGGCACACAGGACTGGAGTGAGTTGGAGTCCCTCCCCCAGCTGCCTGTTCAGGTGTCGCCTCCTCTGGATAAGGAGGCCCCTCAAGGAAGGCTCCTTGATGCGGTGAGGGGCTCTTGAACTAGGGAATTGGATCTGTGCTCTATTGGATCTGTGCTCCAGTTCCCTGAATTAAGCCTGAATGCTTCCATCCCCCCCATAGGCGCTGTATAATCCTACGGGTTAGTGCTTCCCCCTTGATTATAATAATAATAATAATCTGGATAAGGAGGAGCAGCAATTACAGGAAAAGGTTCTGGAGATTGAGGAGGAATTGGTCTAAAGGGTTTTGAAGACTTTGTCACTGCCTGAGGGGAACGTTACACCTGAGCGTGGTGTCATCGGAGAATCGTCGCTTCCAGAAAGTCGGGGACGTGATATTTTGGGACGTGATGGTGGTTTGGAGTCGTCCGTTGAATCACTAAACCATCCTCAGGTGGAGGTTCATCAAGAGGCAACACCTGACCAAGACATGTGTAACGTGATTGTCACGAGAAAGAGGGCAGCTACATCAGATTCTGATGACGTCCTAACGCCTGCACAAAGGCCTGGGAAACAGACTGAGGTGGAGTGTGAAGGTAGTGGCGTAGGTGGTGGTAGGTGGGGGAGAAGGCAGTGAAAAGGATAAGGAGTTTATGGGCGGGGGATGTCACCTTACTACAGAGGGCGATTATAGTAAATTCATTGGTTTATAGTAAAGTGTGGAGAGTAGCTGTGGTGTATCCATTACGGGTGCAGGAGGTTCAAGAGATACAGAGGAGGGTGTTACGTTACGTTTGGGGTTTTGGGAGGGCATGGCTCAGTAAGGAGGTGGCAATGTCGAATATACGCAGAGGAGAGTGGGACTTTTAGCGTTGGGACCGAGAGTGAAGGCTCTGTATGTAAAACAGAGGTTCGTTAGGGTGGGGGGGGGGGTGAGAGGGGTAAGAGTAGGGAGGGTGATGGAGGATGTGCGAAGGTGGTGGTGTGGAAAAGAATTACTTGAATGTGAGAATATGCTACGTTATTGTTATTGGTTGGCGAGGCAGCAAAACTTAAGGTGGGGAGGTTGGTGGAGATGAGTAGGGAAACAGAAACCATACAGGGGGTATCGGTATACCCCTTGTATGATTGGGGAATGATATGGAATGATTTTCGAAAACTTAGGTTAATGCCGAGAGTGAGGGAATTAGTTTATAGATTTATAATTGGAATATTAGCAACAAAGACTGCTTTGTGTGTAATGGGATTGGTGAGGGAATCGACCTGCGATCACTCTGGTGAACCGGAAACAGCTTTCCACGCCGTTTATTTCTGTGAAGAGTTGAGGGAGGTAAGGTTGGGTTGGCGAGAGTTTTCAGGTTGATGGGTGGGGATAATGTAGAGACCCTGAGAGCCCTAACATTCGAGGTACGAGGGGTCTCGAGGACATGAAAAGGGCGATTATGTATGTAGTGACGGATTTCCTGTATATTTCCTGGGGAATGAGGGACACGGGGAGGGGAATTAGAATTAGGGCAATTGCGGCAGGTATATATAGAACGGTCTGTAGGAACAAACTTATTTATGGGGGACAGTGGAGGGCACGTTTTCCAGAGCCCTTCCGCGAAATTACGGTCAATAGACTCATTCATTTGGTAAGCTAATTTTATGTAAGGGACTGGATTCCTTTATAAGCGGGTTCACTTTAGTTTTCGGAGGGGGGAGTGCATGAGGTAAGATTTTAGCGAAAGAATGTGAAGGTCGGGAAGGCATGTAAAGAGTGGTGCTGTGTTGTCATGTAGTTTAGTGTGAAAGGTTTTGAGAAGCCCAGGATTGTATAACTTAGGGCCTTGTGATTAAAAGGGAGTTATAGAAGGAGAGGTTATGTGAAGAAATCAGGTTTAAAGATTGACTAAGAAAAATGGTATTGTACGTATGGTAATACCTGCAATACTGAGTTATTGAAGGTTGTACCCACTAATAAATTTTTGTGTAATTCAGGTAGTAGGATGGTAGACAGCAACCACCCAGGGAAATACTACCGTCCTGCCAGATGACTGTGGAACAGAAACCTGTAACTGTTTTGCATGATGGTAGGATTGCTGGTTTCTTTTTCTGTCTCATAAACACGCTAGATAGCAGGGATATCTTGCTACTCCTACTTACACTTTGGTCACACTTCACAGACACGCACATGCATATATATATATACATACATTTAGGTTTTTCTCCTTTTTCTAAATAGCTCTTGTTCCTCTTTATTTCTTCTATTGTCCATTGGGAAGTGGAAAAGAATCTTTCTTCCGTAAGCCATGCTTGTCGAATGAGGCGACTAAAAGCAGGGAGCAATGGGCTAGTAACCCCTTCTCCTGTAGACATTTACTAAAAAAGGAAGAAGAAAAAAACTTTATAAAACTGGGATGCTTAAATGTGCGTGGATTAGTGCGGATGACAAGAAACAGATGATTGCTAAAGTTATGAATGAAAAGAAGTTGGATGTCCTGGCCTTAAGCTAAACAAAGCTAAAAGGGGGAAGGGGAGTTTCGGGGGGGGGAAAATTAAATGGGATTAAATCTGGAGTATCTGAGAGAGTTAGAGCAAAGGAAGGGGAGCAGTAATGTTGAATGATCAGTTTATGGAAGGAGAAAAGAGAATATGAATGTGTAAATTCAAGAATTATGTGGATTAAAGTAAATGTTGGATGCGAGAAGGGGGTCATAAAAAAGCGTGTATGCACCTGGAGAAGAGAGGAATGCAGAGGAGAGAGAGAGAAGATTTTGGGAGATGTTAAGTGAATGTATAGGAGCCTTTGAACCAAGTGAGAGAGTAATTGTGGTAGGGACCTGAATGCTAAAGTAGGAAAAACTTTTAGAGAGGGGTGGTAGGTAAGTTTGGGGTGCCAGGTGTAAATGATAATGGGACCCCTTTTGATTGAACTTTGTATAGAAACGGGTTTAGTTATAGGTAATACATATTTTAAGAAAAAGAGGATAAATAAGTAAAACAAGATATGATGTAGGGCGAAAGACAGTAGTTGTTGGATTATGTATTGGTAATTTAAAAAACTGTTGAGGGAGACTTCAGGATGTACATGTTTAAAGAGGGGCCACAGATAAAATCAGATCCTTTCTAGTTGTACTACACTGAGAGTAAAAGGTAGTTTGGGGTACAAGGAGAATAGAAGCATCAGGGAAGAGAGAGGTGAAGGTCTATAAACTAAAAGAGGAGGGAGTTAGGGTAAGATATAAACAGCTATTGGAGGGTAGTGGGCTATGAAGCATAGGCAATGGGGTCGAAAGGTATGGGGTAGGTTAAAAATGTAGTGTTTTGAGTGTTCAGCAGAAGTTTGTGGTTACAGGAAAGGGTGTGGGAGGGAAGGGGGGCGATTGGTGGAATGATGATGTGAAGAGATAGTAAGGGAGAAAAAGTTAGCATATGAGAAGTTTTTACAAATAGAAGTGATGCAAGGAGGGAAGAGTATATGGAGAAAAAAGAGAGAGGTTAAGAGAGTGGTGAAGCAATTTTAAAAAGAGAGCAAATGAAAGAGTGGGTGAGATGTTATCAAAAATTTTGTTGAAAATAAGAAAAAGTTTTGGAGTGAGATTAACAAGTTAAGAAAGCCTAGAGAACAAATGGTTTTGTCAGTTAAAATAGGAAGGAGAGTTATTAATGGAGAGTTAGAGGTATTGGGAAGATGGAGGGAATATTTTGGGGAAATTGTTAAATTTGATGAATAGGAAGCTGTGATTTCGTGTATAGGGCAAGGAGGAACAACATTTTGTAGGAGTGAGGAAGAGCCAGTTGTGAGTTGGGGGAAGTTCGTGAGGCAGTAGGTAAAATGAAAGGGGGTAAGGCAGCCGGGATTGAGGAATAAAATAGAAATGTTAAAAGCAGGTGGGGATATAGTTTTGGAGTGGTTGGTGCAATTATTTAATAAATGTAGGAAGAGGGTAAGGTACCTGGGGATTGGCAGAGAGCATGCATAGTTCCTTTGTATAAAGGCAAAGGGGTAAAAGAAAGTGCAAAAATTAAAAGGGGGATAAGTCTGTTGAGTATACCTGGCAAAGTGTATGGAGAGTTTATTGAAAAATTTAAGAGTAAGACGGAGAATAGGATAGCAATGAACAAGGGGGTTTAGGAAAGGTAGGGGGTGTGTGGACCAGGTGTTTACAGTGAAACATATAAGTGAACAGAAATTTAGAAAAGGGCTAAAGAGGTCTTTGTAGCATTTATGGTTTTTGGAAAAAGCGTATGACAGGGTGGATAGGGGGGCAATGTGGCAGATGTTGCAGGTGTATGGTGTAGAAGGTAGGTTACTGAAAGCAGTGAAGAGTTTTTACGAGGATAGTGAGGCTCAATTTAGAGTATGTAGGAAAGAGGGAAATTATTTCCCAGTAAAAGTAGGCCTTAGACAAGATGTGTGATGTCACCGTGGTTGTTTAATATATTTATAGATGGGGTTTGTAAGAGAAAGTAAATGCGAGGGTCTTGGCAAGAGGCGTGGAGTTAAAGAATAAAGAATCACACATAAAGTGGGAGTTGTCACAGGTGCTCTTTGCTGATGACATTGTGCTCTTGGGAGATTCTGAAGAGAAGTTGCAGAGATTGGTGGATGAATTTGGTAGGGTGTTGCAAAAGAAGAAAATTGAAAGTGAATACAGAAAGAGTAAGGTTATGAGGATAACAAAAAGATTAGGTGATGAAGATTGGATATCAGATTGGAGGGAGAGAGTATGGAGGAGGTGAATGTATTCAGATATTTGGAGTGATGTGTCAGCGGATGGGTCTATGAAAGATGAGGTGAATCATAGAATTGATGAGGAAAAAGGGTGAGTGGTGCACTTAGGAGTCTGTGGAGACAAAGAACTTTGTCCTTGGAGGCAAAGAGGGGAAGTTATAAAGTATAGTTTTACCAACGCTCTTATAATGGGTGTGAAGCATGGGTGATGAATGTTGCAGCGAGGAGAAGGCTGGAGGCAGTGGAGATGTCATGTCTGAGAGCAATGTGTGGTGTGAATATAATGCAGAGAATTCGTAGTTTGGAAGTTAGGAGGAGGTGCGGGATTACCAAAATTGTTGTCCAGAGGGCTGAGGAAGGGTTTGTTGAGGTGGTTCGGACATGTGGAGAGAATGGAGCGAAACAGAATAACTTCAAGAGTGTATCAGTCTGTAGTGGAAAGGAAGGCGGGGGTAGGGTCGGCCTAGAAAAGGTTTGGAGGGAGTGGGTAAAGGAGGTTTTGTGTGCGAGGGCTTGGACTTCCAGCAGGCATGCGTGAGCGTGTTTGATAGGAGTGAATGGAGACAAATGGTTTTTAATACTTGATGTGCTGTTGAAGTGTGAGCAAAGTAACATTTATGAAGGGGTTCAGGGAAACCGGCAGGCCGGACTTGAGTCCTGGAGATGGGAAGTACAGTGCCTGCACTCTGAAGGAGGGGTGTTAATGTTACAGTTTAAAAACTGTAGTGTAAAGCACCCTTCTGGCAAGTCAGTGATGGGGTGGATGATGGTGAGAGTTTTTCTTTTTCGGGCCACCCTGCCTTGGTGGGAATCGGCCAGTGTGATAAATAAAAGACGTGTGATTATCTCGTGAAAGAGAAGGCTGATGTTGTTTTAAAACATGTTTGAATATCTTGCATTTTGAATTTTTGAGCAATATGACAATGTTGCGAGGTTGATACTGTCCTTGCATAATGAAAGCTGTGGTTGGATATGTAGTGGGCTTGTATGCTAAGTAATATGCATAGGTTGGTTATGAGCCGAAGATTTGTGTGAGGGGATGGATGAATGAAGTGTAGGGGAGTGAGTTGGAATACTTGATAAGGTATGAGGCGTAAATAATGTGCTCAAAGAAAGGGAAGTTCACTGTATTTGGTATGATCAGGTGGAACTACAGTTAAGATGAAATTTAATTGAGTCAGATTTTATTTTGTAGTTTAGTTAGCACATGTCGTATGTAATTGTTTGGGATCATCAGAAATCTTTCATATACAATGGACTTTTGTTAATGGAGCTTATTTTTTTTTTTATATTTTATTTAAAACTCAGGTACAAAATATATATGGGTACATAAATTAATATGTCAACGAGATACCAGGCACTAACAAGATTATTATATAATAAATAATAAAATCAAAACACTGGAAATTATAAAGACTATACAAAAAACAATGTGACAAAAATACGAGCACACAAAAATTACACACATACACAAGCAATCACGTATTATACAACATGATACTACATCTGGCATATAACTAGGCGTGGCTTCCGCCTGCCAACACAACGTATCCAAGACTTAATCTAAGAACTCAGGTGCCTAAAAGAGCACAACAATACGTTAATTTGAGCGACTACCACGGGGTTATTATCATTGACTAAGGATAGGCATTACAGTTCAAGGTGGATCAGGATGACGCTACAATTCATAACAATGAAAATATCTAATATAACAAAACGAAACTACACTGTGATATTTGACATCTCAAATAAACACAAAGAAAAGACAATGCAAGCAGCTACAAGTGAACTTATACACTGACGAGAGGCAAACATTGAAAAATACTGCTTCCACATATAGTTCAAGCTCCATCACAGCTTACAGAAAAACAAACACTTGCATAGATACATATACTATTGAAAAGCACACGGACACGGCATAAAGTTATAAACAGAAATAAGAAAACGTTCAACTGTCCTAGGAAGCACACCATATACAAAATGTACACTAAAGACTTGTATTGAGGCATACATGACGGAAAACATTCCTAAAAGCTGTATAAACAAAGCCTTAAAGATATATCATTGTCACCGTCACATAGGAGACGCACATAAACAAGGAGATCCAAAAACATTCACGTACTTGACATACACAATTAGACACAACTGACCAGCCCATTAGATTACCCACTGAACACACAACTATCTCAAGTCTCGTAACTCCAAGACTTTATATTCAGACGGGAAGTGTCTCTTCCATCTCCCCTCATATACCAACCTATTTCGACATTTTGTAATATAAATCGTCCCCGCTAAAACCCTAATTCTACTGTTACCTTCAACGTGCCTCATAGCGAAAATATAATCGGCCACAACGTACGACACTGCACGTTGTACACGCAAGTCAACCCCACCTACATCAAAACTCAATTCCCGGAGCACCGACAAACCTCCCCCCCCCCCACCACCAAACGCAAAACCCTACTGAACCACTCTCGTACCATACCTAAAGTCTCACAGAAATACACAATGTGAAAAGCAGATTCCTCCATCCCGCACGCCGGACAACCCCAGTCTTCCCCCAAACGCCTATTATACAACACCACCCAGGACGGCAAGATTCTATGTAAAAATTTAAAAACCACTTCCTGTACTTGAGCAGGCAGACGCAACTGTTGAACCCGCCTCATATATCACCCCACGCATACATGGGATACATTCCTTCAACTCGCACCACGACTCTCTCCATACCCGCCCTTTCTAAGGTATTATTGCGCACGTCCCTCATGCGCAATAATACGCGGAGTATTGTGTCACACCTAATTAAATTCCTCCCTCCCCACCACCTGCGCAGGTCGTGATACAATTCACTTAACCCACCATGCATCCCACCCAGTCGGAGAAAACGACGCTTCACGTAACATGCCATGACACGAGCCTCTAGTCTAGAGGAATGAGACCCAACCCTCCCTGATTCATTGGTGTCTCCACCACCGCTCTTGTGAGCCAATCGCAACCTGAACCCCACAAAAATCGATAAACTCTATGCAAAAGACGTTTGACGTCCCCCTGCAACAGAGGATACAGTACAGCAACATGCCATACTTTGCTATAAAGCAGGACATTAATGACCACCGCCCTCTGATGCAGGGTTAAATGTCGCGGCCGTAGACTATTTAAGCGCCCCAAGACACTATGTACAACCCTCCCCGAATTACACGCCCTCATCTGATCGACCTCCCGCATATAATGAACACCACATATAGTGATACGATCAACCACAGTCCACCCCTCTGCATCCACCCCATCCCCCACCCACTCCCCCAACTCCATAATCTTCGATTTTTCTCTATTAACACACATCCCCGTAGCCTTGCCAAATATGTCAACAAGTCTCCCAACAAAACCCAATTGCTCCCGTGAACGTAATAACACAGTAGTATCATCTATATAACCCACAAGGGTCGGTCGACCACTACTCGGACCCCATGATGTCTCTACTCCCCGTCCACAAACAGCCCAGTAAAAAGGGTCCTGCATACATGTAAAAAGAATTTGAGACATGGGGCATCCCTGACGAATGCCCCTGCTCAAGTGTAGAAAAACACCTAACTTCCCGCTCCATTGTACAACGAACGGGCCCACATGATGACCTCATTTCCAAAACCCTGCCATCTCACAAATTTCCACAGACCCTCCCTTTCCACACTATCAAAAGCGGCTTGCCAGTCTAAAGCCAAAACACCACCCCCACCCCTCACCCCGCATTCCTCAACAAACTCCCTGATATTCCCATGACCATCATACATTGACCTACCTGGCACACCAAACTGACTCTTATGGATTACCTTATCAAACACTTTCTTAATTCTATTCATCAAAATTTTCGCATATAGTTTATAATCACTACACATCAACGATATGGGACGGTAGTCCTTAATCGCTAACGGCACATCACATTTCCTAATTAAGACCAACACTGCCGTATGCTGAGACAGACCTAAACCCCCCCCCTCCTACATCGCACTGAGTAAACGAGCCATAAAAGTCCGTATTACCTCCCAATGTTTGATATAAAATTCACAAGGGATGCCATCAATGCCTGGAGCCTTCCCCTTACTCATTCCTTGTAGTGCCTCCCACACCTCTGCCTCAGATATAGGCCCACCCATGAGAAGGCGATCATAATCATTTAACTCGCATCGTACTCCTCTCCCCAATTCCTGTATCGCATGCTCACTCGCGTCTTTACTTTCCATCTGGAGCTTACTCCATGTATCGACATAAAAACTTATCCCCTCAGTTGTTGTTAAGACCTGTCCCTCACTATACCCGTCAACTTCATCCTGCACCACTAAACTCACAATTTCAGTCGCCTTTCGCCTTTGTGTCTGACTTCGTAAGACACAAGCAGATGGCTTGTCACCCCACAAAGCCTCCTCCACCCCACCCGAAATCCACTCCCCATCGAAAACCTTATTTTTCAATACCTGGATTTGTTCTCTAAGAGCATCAATCTCATCCACTGGGTAAACCCCAGATGCCTCTCCCTGTGCATAACATTGTCATAGATGACCCTCCAGGTACCTCAGAAAACCATACTCCAAGCGAGTGGCCTCCTTACCCCGATGCACATAAAAATCCTTGATTCGAGGCTTCACAACCTCATCCCACCGTCGCACTAAATCCCACCCCTCCCAGGAGTCTACTCCCATAAGTCCGTGAATAGTGCCCTATCATCTGCACTTTGTAGCATCCGCATATTCCATTTCCAGTATCCCTTAAAACGATTCGGGAGACCCCCCCCCCCCCCCAGTCGAGCTCTACAAAAACTCCCCGGTGGTCGGAGAAAAAGACATTCAACACACGCACATTGATTACGACCACCCGCCGAGACACATACACTCTATCTAAACGTGCCACATAGCCCCTATGCACAAAAGTATGCTCAATCCCCAAGTCACGTCCTCTGCGTACATCTACCAGCCCCAGCCCAGACAACAAGTCACCCAAAATAAGCGAACAGAAACCCGCCCCCCTCGGTTCAACGTCTTTACGGCACACCACACAGTTCCAATCACCACCGACCACTGTAATTTCTGGCAGGGACCTCAAATAATACACTAAGACATCTCTAACAAAAGTATTTTTAATATTAACATCATGTTCAGCCGGCCCATATACCCCTACGAAACCAACCCTTCTACTACCCCAATCCCCCACTACTCACACCACGCGACCCTCCCCCCTTCCTCCCAATGTCTCATCACAAACGGGTTGGTCGCTTTTATCAACACAGCCACTCCACCCAGAGCCGGACTAAGAAGTCTCCGGGCCCTAGACTATTCAGATTGACGGGGCCCCTTGGAGTTACGGGTAAGCGAAGCGACCCCTTCCAGCTTGGGGGTGGGGGGGTCGGTGTGAGCCTGTTTAAGGTCTAATTAAATACATTCTGGATATTTAGATTAAATTTAATAGGGAAAGTACATCAAGACACCCAAAACCATTTACCAACAGCCATTATAACTCTTGTTAAATCATGCATTTTAAAGAGAATAAACTCAAGACAGCATAGTATTACTAGATTAGGCTATTAAAGTAGTGACATCATGTACCTGTTATATTCAGCATAACCACTACAGCACTATATTCCCTTTATAAAATCACTGACCATTATTGTTTATCATTGCATCATGCATAAGACTATCAAATCATATAAACTCAAGAAAGTAAAGAATTGTTTATATTCACAGGCACTTCTTAAATAAACTTTTTTCTGGATTTCATATTGGCAAAATCATCAATTATGTTCTGAAAATCAATATTTCTTGTTAGATCAGACTCAATGTCAACAAGGCTAGGTTACACAATTTGTCTTGGCTCATTGTTGAACGGAGCTGGTTTTTCACTCTTTTCAAAACAGAAAATGAACGTTTCTCCTTCACAGTTAGTAGCTGGAATGTTAGGTAAAGGCGATACACTATGTCAACATTAGGGAAGGTTTCTGAGATACCTGCATTCTTAAATGTTTCAAAGCAGCTGAGGGCGCACATTTTTCAGGTGGAGCTTTAATCTGATTCATATACCAAGAAAAATTAACTATTTCTTCAACAAATGTGTCCTGAACATCTGCTGAAAGGTGTTGTTGCAACTTTAATGCAGCTTCTCTCAATTCTGCATCTGGCATAGTAGTAATTTGAACAGAAATCCAAACTTGTCATTGAGATTCTGGTAGATTTCTTTTCTTTTCACCAATTCTGTAATCAGTGAATCCAGAATGACGAAGTATGTAGCTGTCTTACATTTCTGCCTTGGTAGCAACACAATTTCATTGTCTGGCTCTTCAAAATTGCGTTTCCTCTTCCTTGACCGCTGATGATCAGCCCGGTAACTGTAGTCTTTCAGCAGCAGTTTAGCTTTCTCTTCAAACATTTCAAAAGCTTCATCATTGCGAAGTGAGCTTACAAATTCCACTAAGCCTGCATAGAGGTTAGCACAAGTAGCCATTTCAATTTCAATTTTCTGAAGTGTCTTGTTCGTGGCATTTAACCGTTCCAGTATACAGTCCCAAAGCACACAGAGTAAGGCCAATTCAAAATCTTCCAATTTTGATGCTAAGGTGGCTGCTTCGCTTCTTGTAGTTGCTGTCTGGTCTTCATCCTCTGTTATTTGGATCAAAGCAGAACGTATTTCAGCAAAGCTGTCTTTCAAAGCATGTGTTGCATCATGCTGCGCTGACCACCTTGTTGTTGATGATTTGATGACATCTCCATGAATGGTTGACTTGAGTATACTCCACCGATGCGTTGAAGCAGAGAAAAAATTAAAGAGTGCTTGTAAAAGTCCAAAAAATGAAACTGTAGCGACACAACACTCCGCAGCACATGACCCAACAAGATTAAGAGAATGTGCTGAGCAGGGCACATATTCAGCAAGTGGGTTGATTTGCTTGATACGGGCTTGCAATCCATTATACTTACCCGACATGTTACTTGCATTGTCATAGCTCTGGCCACGGCAATCCATAATAGAGAGATCATGTTCAAGCAGAGTATCCAGTACTACATTCGTCATTGTTTCTCCATCATGGCCTGAAAGAGGAATGAATTTTATAAAGCGCTCTACAGGCTTACCACTGGAGTCGATAAAGCGAACAATGAATGTCAATTGATCTGTATTGAAATATCTGGGTTGAATCTACACTTATTGCAAGTATTTTGCAGTTTTCACAGCTGCTATGATGTTATTGAGGACCTTCTTAGTCATCAGTTCAATAAATTCATTGCATATAGTAGATGACATGTAAGATAACAGTGCCTCTTCCTGCATTCCCAAGGCGTGACACATGATTTGCTAAGAATGGATCGAATTGTGCTAACAGTTTTATGATCCCTAGGAAATTGCCATTGTTTTCCGAACCAAAAACCTCATTTTCTCCACGGAAAGCAAGTCCTCTTAGAGCTAAGAATTTTTACAACAGCAACAACTCTTTCTAGAACTTTCTTTTCTCCAATAAGTGCGCTCTTTTTCAGTTTGATTTTCCAAATGAGAATCCAACAAGCCTTTTTTCTGTGCACGAAATACACTGGCTAAAATGCAGCTCCTGTGAGTGGTGCTGTTTTCATGTTCCTCGAAACGCTTGGAATTTTTCCAGTCATTGAACCCCTGTGTGAAGGTATTTTCTTTGTAGAAAATAGCTTGCATGCTGAACAGTACACTTTTCCTGAGCTTTCAGAGTATACCATCCATGATCTTTTCACAGTTTCTGAATTTGCAAGCTTTCTATAAAACATAGATGACTTTAAACAACCATCATCATAAATCCTTGCTGACTTCCTAAAGTCAATGTTCAGAGTTTGACTGAAGTTTTCTGCAATTAAAGCATTACGTAGAGAATCTGGGATTACATTTGGCCATGAGGCAGGATCTTTCAAGACAAATCCTGTGGATGAAATGTCCGTTGAGACATTGAGAGGAGACACAAAAGAAGTAGATGCTGGCTGAGAAATAATGGAGGGAGGGCTTCCTGTATGATCTGACGTATCTGCAGATTCAACTGTACTGGTAACATCAGATACTGCTTTCGTGAGCATGTCTGTGATATTTCTGCAGTTTCCTACATCTTTCTTTTTCTGTTCTTCTTCTTGAATTTTCTTCTTTCTTTTCTGTGACCCACTCGCATAAGAACGTCCAACATCACGTTCACGAGATGCCATAATGAGGATGTATCACTGTCTGTAATCATGTAGATTCAAATTTTTCATTATCAATTATTATTATTTTTTTAATTATTATTAATTTTTTTTTCTGTCTATTGGGGGGATATGGCCCTTGTAGCCCCCTTTCCTCTGGCTGCGCATCTAAAAATTCAAAACGTTACCAGAAAGGAGTCATATACAGAACTTTTAACCATAGATTAGTTAGTGATTTGGGCTAACGAATATTTTACTAATTCATCCTCCTTGATCTCCAATTTACTTAAACAGAAATCATACTGGTCCAAGAACAATGCACAATGGTATTTATATTACCATTTTCATAACTAAACTAATCATTATGTTTTGCATGATATATGGCCTACCACCATAGATAAGGACATGAGAATTAAAGAATACAAGGACAATTTTCAGTTTCACCCAACCAACGATTTTCTGATGTGGCTTATGTGTTTCTGGGGAAATATGTAGTAAATTAATTGATGTTCTACATCACTTCCGTCGCAACTTGAAAACTAAGCATTTGCGACGGAAGTGATGTAGAACATCAACCAATTGAGATCTGTTATTGAAATGATAAAGACTTAAAGACAGGACAAAGTGCTTTTAAAACCTACAAACAGAAGTCAGTTTGCGTTTTTAGGTTTTTCTTTATAGTATTTTTACCAAAAATGCGTCTTTACTGGTCCATGCGTCTTTACTGGTCAAGTAACCCTATCAGGTACCTCCCTTAACATTTAGAGGCGAAAACAAACATTTATCCATACACATCAATGTCTATCAACAACACTTCAGTTAATTTGTCACAGTACAAGTCTAGATAATGTGTAATTACTACAGAAAATTGGAGAGGAATCTCCCATACTCACCCATTAGCGGAAAACACAGCTGTTCTGATGTAAACAAAGGCGTGTTGAGTGTTGCCATCTATGGTTAGGTTTATTTATTTTTATTTTATTTTATTTCATTATTTATTTTTGTTTTGATTAATTTTTAAAAATCAATTTTACTCTCCAAACACTTGAACTTTTTAGGTAGGGAACCCTTTGCACTTGCACCATGTGCGCAGTCTTGGATGAGCCCCTGAACCCCTTGGACCCCGGGGCCCCCAAATGCGCGGGGCCCTAGGCAAATGCCTCGTTTGCCTATGCTGTAATCCGGCCCTGACTCCACCTTTCAAACGTCTTGAGTGAGTCACTTTAATGTCATAACCATCCCTCTCAAACTTCCTATCTTATGGTTATGTTCTTGCAAAAAACACACATCCACAGCAAAACGATTCAACCACTCACGCACCTGCACACACTTTCTGACAGATTCAAACCATTAACATTAATAGTTACACACCTAACTGTGCTAAAGGTGGCTTTCCTCTAGGGGCCACCACTCCCTTTTCTCTCTGCGTCGGCAAGCACCCAAGGCACTCCCACAACTTTGGCAATCCCCCGTGATTATTACCTGCTGTCCTGGACTCGCGCCAACATCCCCCCCCCCCCACCCGTGATTTCCGACCACGTCTTTTTCCTTGAACGTTGTCCAGGGGTCAAGACGTCATCGGAGTCGGACGGGGTAGCCGCACGCTTCCTAGAAACAGCATCTTCAGACATGTCAGTACTTGGAGTGTCCTCCTTGTGAATGTCTGCCTCAACAGTATGAACCCTCGAACTCTCCAAATCTCGCACTTTAGCTATCTGATCAGCATCATCTACACGTAATCTCTCCTAATCAGGACACTTCAACAAAGGTACACACGGCACAGAATCAGACTCATGCGATGCTAAAAGGTCATTCAACGCAGATACAATATCGGCCTCCATATCACCTGCCTCTCTTGCTAGAGGGATCTCACTGCTCACATGTTCCACCTCGTCAAGGGAGGCAGTCCCAGGTAGAGTCACACAAGATGACTCTAGATCAACCTCAGCACCCCACGATGTCAGACGAGACGAGTCCTCAACCTCTTCTTCTGAAGCCTGACGGGGTACTTCGCCGTCAGGACGACGACCACGCCCCGAGGGCGGCTGGCGCTGAACACATTGAGCCACCATGTGATCCAAAGCACCGCAGAGGCGGCAAGTTCTTCTCTGTCCAGGATACGTAACGTACACCTGGGAACGAAAAATCCTCCATGCGTACATACGAAGGAATCGGCTGATGCAGGGACATTTTCAAAGTAAATGACCCCTCCTGAAGACCAGCATAGAGGCCGTCAGACCACCTACCCATGGTGACCAGGTGGATCTTTCCATAACGTTCAAAAACGTCACATATATCGACTTCGTTGGCCTCAAAAGGCACGTTTCGCACACGTACCCACGTATAGTACCGTGAAAACGTCATGCAACTGGGCAGTAACAGCTGGGGTGACCTTGCTTACTTTTATCCTGTACTGGGGCACAATCTTCTCGCAAATCTG
>NC_069412.1:928183-958590 GCF_026875155.1 Cherax quadricarinatus | reverse complement strand
AAAATTTATATTAAGGGCGCAATGAAAAACCCCCCCCTCTTAACACCAGTAATTTTCCAGGGTGTCACAGAGACACAACACCCCTTTGTACCACTGCTGTCAGGTTACTGAGAGCGTCAGGCAAGAGGGTCTACACGGCCCAAGAGCGATGCAGACAATGATGGCTAAGAATTTAGTGTTTTCAAGAGGCTAAACCATTATTATTAAATTCAAAAAGAAGGCTAAGCCACAAGGGCTATACAGCAAAGAGGGTAAACCAAGAAACTTAGAACCTGAACCTTTATCACCCTAATTTCCAGTTGGAACTCCCGATCCTAAAAATCACATCAGTAAGGACTGCCAGCTCAAAGGCAAGAAATACTGTTCAGAATGGAACAATGAGGACAACACCTTCAGAGAATGCACATATGCAGACCAACCAAAATGCCTTATCCGCAAAGAAAATCATCGTAACCCTTTTTAAAAAATAATCACCATAAAAGAAACTCGGGACAAGAACTGAAAACACCAAGACCTGTACTGTGTAGCCATGAGATGTTTTTAAAGTGACACGTTTAATATAATACAAGTTGCCCAACATTAATTTCTCCTGCAATGGCCGGGGATTCAACGCCATTTTTTCAAGAAATACTTAAAAAGGGCTCTCACCTGCTTAATGTTTGTCTTAATGCAGAGTTCCTTCAATCCAAGAACCTTCAGTGAAGCAACTCGACAACCTCACAGAGATTAAGTATTCAGGAATCAGCTTCACACACACACAAAATCATTATTAGATTGACCTTATAATTTGTAATATATTTGGCCTGAGTACGGGAAAATGCATAGTATCGAATATACTCATGAAAATTTGTTTTTAATATAACGTAATTTACGTAATATTCTATAATGAAATTTTAAAATGGTACCTTTACTTATAATACCTCCATTCTGACTGAATGGGTATTTGAATACAAAATTGATAAAGTTATTTAAAGTCTCTTTAACTAGAGACGATCCAAGTTTAAAATAATTGAAATCTCACTTGGTGAGAGCTTTACAAATACTCTATTTTTTAAGAGACTGAGAGAATAACCTATACTGCTGGACAGCTTCTCAGTCAAGTAAACAAGTAAGCAGAGAGGACCTACTCAAGACAGAGAGGTGTTGTTCTACCCTAACCCCCCACCACTCCCCATGACGTCAGCTGCGTCAGGCGAGTAGTGCAGAGGTGAGGCCACACAAGCATAAATTGGTCGTTACCCATGGTGAAGGGCCCATTTCCTTACCAAATAATTCATCATATAAATATATACATATAATGAAAAGGGGAAAGATGAGAATGAATTTTTAAATTTTAATAGCTGATTACTCTCATTTTAACTATTAATGTTTGGTAATCGCAATGTAATATTAGATAGATGAACAAATGTAAAAGATTTTTATATTCTATATATTTTATTTAAAACATCTCAATACAGTTACGTAATAATACGTCATTCGCTGCCTAACCCCACGGTAGAGTGCGGTTGTGCTCTGCACCCCTCTGCTGTTTTTGGGCGAGCTCCCTTTTCAGTTACCTGGCTGCAGTGGTGTTGAAGTGGTGCTGTCGCGCTGCTGCTGACAACGTAGGTGCACTGCGGTTTGTCAAAATGGCAGTTAATCTGAGACGCCAGATAAATACTGTCGGCATTGAGCTACTTCAAGGGCTGATAAAGCCTAGTTCGGCGCAAGTCTTATTCCCCAAAAATCATCCGGGAGACGTATGGCATACAAAATGTGACTTACATGGAGGCAAAAGAATTTCGTCAAACTGCTCACGGCAACGGTTTACGAATCGTTGGTCTCCCCGGTTCAGGACATGAGTCTTAACTCACACCAGTTGTCAGTGTGAGAATGATAGAGTTTCCCCGGCATTATACTGGATTAAGTTACGCAACTTCCCTTTGAGGCGGACGAGGTGGATACCAGGGAAGTTTTGAGACGTATGGGAGGTGCATTATGCTCAACATGGTACTTTGGGGGGCAGGCGCCTATGCTGGCTGCCAAGGGTTCATTCAACCCCAAAATGACTTTGAAGGCACCCAATCCTCCTATTTATCTACAAGAATTCAGGACGCAGGTTATGGTTATGTACCCAGGCAACGACGTACGTGCCGCCTATGTGGTGAGTATGATCACATAGCGGCGACCCGTGACAAGCAAGACTGTGCCTGGACCTTGGTAGACGTCTCAGCCCCTGCTTCAAAGGTGGGAGGTGAGGAAAAAAACATCGGACGGAGGGCGTGGGTGTCTTGTGGGGGCGAGATAGTGGATCGGGCACACAGGACTGGAGGTGAGTTGGAGTCCCTCCCCCAGCTGCCTGTTCAGGTGTCGCCTCCTCTGGGTAGGAGGCCCCTCAAGGAAGGCTCCTTGAGCTGGTGAGGGGCTCTTGATCTAGGGAATTGATCTGTGCTCCAGTTGGATCTGTGCTCCAGTTCCCTGAATTAAGCCTGATGCCTTCCATCCCCCCATAGGCGCTGTTTTAATCCTACGGGTTTAGTGCTTCCCCCTTGATTATAATAATAATAATAATCTGGATAAGGAGGAGCAGCAATTACAGGAAAAGGGTTCGGGAGATTGAGGGGAAATTTGGGTCGGGGTTTTTTGAAGATTTTTGTCACTGCCTGGGGGGAACGTTAACCTGACGGGTGCATCGGAGACGTCGTTCCAAAAAGTCGGGGACTGATATTTGGGACGTGTGGGGGGTTTGGAGTCGTCCTTTTGAATCACAAAACCCATCCTCGGTGGGGTTCATCAAGAGGAACACCAAACCAAGACTTTGTGTAAGTGATTGTCAGAGAAAGAGGGCAGCTACATCAATTCTGATGACGCCTAACGCCTCCCAAAAAGGCCCTGGAAACAGACTGAGGTGGGAGTGGAGGTGTGGGGTAGGTGGGGGGAAGTGGGGGAGAAGGCGTGAAAAGGAAAAGGGAGTTTATGGGGGGGGGATGTCCCCTTTATACAGAGGGCGAAAAAAAAAGTAAATTCTTTTTTGTTTGGAGGGCGGGGTGTAAAGGTGCAAGGCAAAATACGGGGGAGGGTGACTTTGGGGGTTTTTGGAGGGAAGCTCATAAGGGGGTTTCGTTAAGGGGGGGGCTTTAGCGGGGGACCGGAGTAATTTGTTTTATGTCGGGTTCGTTACGGGAGGGGGGGAGGGGGGAAGAGGGGGAGGGATGGGGGGTGTCGAAGGGGGTGGTGGGGAAAAAGAATTACTTAAATTTGGAAAAATATGCACAAAAAAATTTTTATTGGTTGGCGAGGCAGCAAAACTTTAAAGGGGGGGGTTGGGGAGATGAGTAGGGAAAAAGAACCTACAGGGGGGATCGGTATACCCCTTGTATGATTGGGGAATGATATGGAATGATTTCGAAAACTTTGGGAATGCCCAGGGAGGGGAATTAGTTTATAGATTTATAATGGGAATTTAGCACAAAAGACTGTTTGTGTGTAATGGGGTTTTTGGGGAATCGACCTGGATACTTGGTGAACCCAAAAGCTTTCCACGCCGTTTATTTTTGTGAAGAGTTGAGGGAGGTAAGGTTGGGGTTGGGGGAAGTTTTCAGTGAAGGGGGGGGTAAAAGTGAGACCCTGGAGCCCCCAAATTCGAGGTACGAGGGTCTCCGGGACAAAAAAGGGCATTATGTTGTAGTGACGGATTTCCGTAATTTCCTGGGGGAAGAGGGACACGGGGAGGGGGGTTAATTTTGGGCAAATTTCGGCAGGGAATATAGAACGGTCGTAGGAACAAACTTTTTTATGGGGGACAGTGGAGGGCACGTTTTTTCCAGACCCTTCCCCAAAATTTCGGTCAATAGCTCATTCATTTTGGGAACTAATTTATGTAAGGGCTGGGTTTCCCTTTTTAAGCGGGTTCACTTTAGTTTTTGGGGGGGGGAGTGCATGAGGTAAAATTTTGCGAAGAAGTGAGGTCGGGAAGGGATGTAAAGAGTGGTCTGTGTTGCATGTATTTAGTTGAAAAGGTTTTGAAAGCCCCGGATTGATAACTTGGGGCCTTTTGATTAAAAAGGGGTTATGAAGGGGAGGTTATGTGAAGAAATCAGGGTTTTAAAGTTGACTAAGAAAAATGGTATTGTACGAGGGAAAAACTCAAACTGAGTTTTGAAGGTTGTACCCATAATAAATTTTTGGAATTCAGGTAGTAGGGGGAACGCACCCCCCCGGGAATACTACCCTCCGCCAGATACGTGAAAAAGAAAAACCCGTAACTGTTTTGCTGATGGTAGGGTTGCTGGTTTTTTTTTCTGTCTCATAAAAACGCTAGTCAGGGGTATCTTGCACCCTATTACACTTTGGTCACCTTCACAGACACCAATGCATATTATATATACATACATTAGGGGTTTTACCCCTTTTTTAAATAGCTTTTTTCCTTTTTTTCTTCTATTGTCCATGGGGAAGTGGAAAAGAATCTTTCTTCCGTAAGCTGCTTTTTGAGAGGCGACTAAAATGCAGGGGGCAAAGGGGTGTAACCCCCTTTTCCGTAGACTTTACTAAAAAAAAGAAGAAGAAAAACTTTATTTAAAAATGGGAGCTTTAAAAGTGCGTATGTAGGCGGATGACAAGAAACAATGATTGCTGATGTTATGAAGAAAAAATTGGGTGCCTGGCCCTAAGCAAACAAAGCTGAAGGGGAAGGGGAGTTTCGGTGGGGGGAAAAAAATGGGATTAAAACTGGGTATCGAGAGAGTTTGAGCACAAAATAACTGCTAAAATGCAGCTCCTGTGATGGTGCTTTTTTCATGTTTCCCAAAAAGCTTGGGAATTTTTCCAGTATTGAACCCCTGTGTAAGGTATTTTTTTGGTAGAAAAAGCTTGCGCTAAACGTACACTTTTCCTGACTTTCGAGTAACCCCCAGATCTTTTTACAGTTCTGAATTTGCAAGCTTCCCATAAAACAAATGACTTTAAACAACACGACTTCCATCTCATAAACCTTGCTGATTTCCTAAAGTAAAGTTCAGAGTTTACTGAATTTTTTCTAAAATGAAAGCTTATGTAAAAATCTGGGTTACTTTGGCCTGGGGCGGGATCTTTCAAGACAAATCCTGTGGGAAATGCCGTTTGCATTGAGGGGAGACACAAAAGAAGTAGATGCTGGCGAAAAAAATGGAGGGAGGGCTTCCTGAAAGATGACTATTGCAAAATTTCAACTGTATGGTAACATCAGATACTGCTTTTGTGAGCATGTCTGTGATTTTTTTGCAGCTTCCAACTCTTTCTTTTTTTTCTTCTTCTTGTTTTCTTCTTTCTTTTCTGTGCCCATCGCATAAGATCGTCCAACATCCTTTTCACGAGATGCAAAGAGGATGATCACTGTCTTAATCATGCAAATTCAAATTTTTCATTATAATTTTTAATTTTTTAATTTATTAATTTTTTTTTCTTTTATTGGGGGATAGGGCCCTTGTAAACCCCTTTCCTCTGGTGCGCATCAAAAAATTCAAAACGTTACCAGAAAGGAGTCATTCAAATTTTTACATAGATTGGGTTTTGTGATTTGGGCACGAATATTTTACTTTTCACCCCCTTGATCTCCAATTTACTTAAACAGAAATCATACCGATTCCAAGAAAAATCACAAGGGATTTATTTTACCATTTTCATAATAAACAAATCATTTGTTTTCATAATAGGCCTACCACCATAGATAAGGGCATGAGAATTAAAGAAAAACAAAGGCAATTTTTTGTTTCACCCCAAACCAACGATTTTTTGATGTGGCTTATGTGTTTCTGGGGGAAAAATGTAGTAAATTAATTGATGTTTTTACATCACTTCCCTCGCAACTTGAAAATAAGCATTTGCGACGGAAATGATGTAGAACATCAACCAATTGGGAATCTGTTTATTGAAATGATAAAGATTAAAGACAGGGCAAAGTGTTTTAAAAAAAACAAACGGAAGTCAGTTTGCGTTTTTTGGTTTTTCTTTTCAGTATTTTTCCCAAAAATGCGTCTTTACTGGGCCATGCGTCTTTTTCTGGTCCATGCGCTTTCGGTCAAGTAACCCCCATCGGTACCCCTTAAAAATTTAGAGGCGAAAAAAAACATTTATCCATACACTCAATGTCAAACAACAACCTTAGTTAATTTTTCACAGTACAAATCTAGATAAGGTTATTTATACAGAAAATTGGAGGGAATCTCCCCCAAACCCCCCATTAGCGGGAAAACACAGTTTCTGATGTAAACAAAGGCGTGTTGAGTGTTGCCATCTATGGTTAGGTTTTTTTATTTTTTTTTTTATTTTATTTATTATTTATTTTTGGGTTTTGATTAATTTTTAAAAATCAATTTTCTCTCCAAACACTTGAACTTTTAGTAGGGCCCCCCTTTTCACTTGCACCGTCGCAGTCTTGATGACCCCCGAAACCCCTTGGACCCCGGGGGCCCCCCAAAAATGTGGGGGCCCTAGGCAAATGCCTCGTTTGCCTAGCGTAACCCGGGGCCCTGACTCCCCCTTTCAAACGTCTTGAGTGAGTCTTTTTAAATGTCAAACCACCCATCTCAAACAAACTTCCTATTTAGGGTTAGTTCTTGAAAAAACACACATCCACGAAAACGATTCAACCATCACGCACCTGCACACACTTTCTGACAGATTTCAAACCATTTCACAATAGTTACACACCAACTGGCTAAAGGGGCTTTCCTCTAGGGCCACCACTCCTTTTCTCTCTGCGTCGGCAAGCACCCAAGGGATCCCCACACCTTTGGCAATCCCCGTGTTATTACCTGTGCCCTGGACTGGGCGCAACTTTCCCCCCCCCCAGTGATTTCCGACCAGTCTTTTTCCTTGACGTTTTTTTTTCCGGGGTAAAGGGGACTTTCCCCGGAGTGGAGGGGGGTTACCCGCACGCTTCCAAAAAAAACCACCCTTCGACATGTCGTCCCTTGGGGGTTTTCCCCCTTTTGTGAATGTCTCCCCTCAACAGTAATAAACCCTCAAATTTTCCCAAATCTGGCACTTTAGCTTTTCTGATCACATAATCTACACGTAATCTCCCTAATAGGCCCTTTTTCAACAAAGGTACACACGGCCAGAATCAGACTCTTTGCGATGCTAAAAGGGCATTCAACGCAGATCCCAAAAATCGGCCTCCATATTTCACCTCCCTCTCTTGCTGGGGATTCATGCTCACTTTGTTCCACCTCGTCAAGGGGGGCCCCTTTTCCCAGGTAGGGGTAAAAACAAGATGACTTTAGCTCCCAAACCTCAGCACCCCACGATGCCCAGCGGCCCGATTTCCAAAAACCCTTTCTTTAAAGGGGCCTGACGGGGGTACTTCGCCGTCGGGACGAGGGACCCCCCCCGAGGGGGTGGCGTAAAACACTTTGAGCCCCATGTGATCCAAAGCACCGCGAGGCAAAAAAGTTCTTCTTTGCCCAGGTTTCTTTAACGTCCACGGGGGAACGAAAATCCTCCATGGTAATACGAAGGAATGGGGCTGAGCGGGGACATTTTAAAAGGGAAATGCCCCCTCCTGAAGAGGGGGATAGGGGCCCGGGCCCAGACCCCCCTCCCCAATGGTGACCAGGGGGGATCTTTCCATAAGGGTTCAAAAACGTAAACATTTTTATCGATTCGTTGGCCTAAAAAAGGCACGTTTCGCACACGTACCCACTTTTTGAAACCGTAAAAGTCATGCAACGGAAGAAAACAGGGGGGTTAAATTTTGCTTATTTTATATCCTGGTACTGGGTAAAAAATTTCTGAAAAATCGGGAAGTATCGCAAAACTTGCCGAAGATCCGTAAAGGGTTTCCCATTGAAGGCGCGCCAACAAGGATTCACGCTAAATGCCTTTTTTGTATAACGAAGGGTTTTGCTGGCTTTAAACCCAATTTTTGATTCGTGGTGATTGACCCCTTGGTTATTTTAAATACAAACCAGTTTTAGCCCCCCCGGGCCAAAAAGCAGTCGCCATTTGTTGTTAAAAAATTGGTTGGGGGGAACAAAACCCCAAAACCAAAGGTTGGGGAAAATTGGAGCTGATTAAAGGAAAAGGGAGGTGGCAGTTTGGTGATGGGGAAACCCAACCCGTTAAAAAAGTATTTGAAAATTGATGAAATGGAAATTTGAGGAAGGTAGGCAAATATTGTTGGCGAGTTGGGGGCTGTTAAAAAAGGGGGTGGGGTGGGATGGGGAAGTGTAACCTTTTGGGGTTACTAACAAAAAACGCCTTTTTTGGGGTAGTTAGGGAACTGGGGTTTGGGGTAATGTAATTGGATGTGTATATAGACAATTTAGGGGTTTTTGTAATTTGGGGTTTATGCAGATACTTACTTTGGTTTGGGAAAAAAACTGTCTTAAGATAACTTTAAATGCTTCATGATTTTGTTAATTTTTTTTTTATATTTTTTTTTAAAATTTTAAAAAATACATTATATAAAAAAAAAGTTTTCCAGAAAGGGATCATACTTTAACCCAATATAAATTCTTTTTTTTTCTAAAAAAAATTACGTTTTTTTTTTCCCCTTACAAAAAATTTTCCCTATCACCTGTACAGTTCACCCCTTTAAACATTATGCTAAATAAAAGTTTATACAATATTGGGACTTGACACCCAATCAAAAACAATGTTTTTTTCAGTAGTTGTAAAATATATACCTTCACTCAATTATAAAAGTATTATGCTATTAAAACAAAATTCCTTAAAAAAATTTTAAAAACCTGTGTATTTAAATAAAAAAATAAAAAGACAATCCTTTTTCCCCTTTTCCATCTGCTAATTAAAATAACACACGGGAAAAACTGCAATCAGAAAAAAAATTCAAAAAATTAAAAACCTTCCCCCCCCCCTTTTAAACCCCCATTTCCCCAAATATTTGAACAAACCCCCCATTTTTTATTTAATTAATTTACTCGCCAATAGTTAAAAAAAACCTACTGTTATCCTAACTTCACAATTGTTTTTTAATACAAGAACACAGATCGGATTTTCCCCCACTACAATAAAAAAGCAACGTGTAAAAAAAAATTCACGGGCCACTTTTAAATTTTGGGGAACACAAAAAAAAAATTCCCTCATCACCTGTACAGATTGTCCCGTTACATCGATGCCCAAATTTAAAAATGTTTCCCAATTTTTAAACAATACATCTATCAAAAAAATATACATTACTATTTGTTTTAAATTGGGGAAAAATTAAATACCGTCACCCCCACGGATAGATTTTAAAACCTTTAAAAAAAAAAACCCTTTTTTTTTTCCCCCCAAAATAAATTTTAAAAATTTTTTAAAAAAAACCTACTTTTTAACATCAACCCCCTTCCTTAATTTAAAAAACCCCCCCCCGGGGGGGGGGGGGGGTTTTTTCCCCCCCCCCGGGAAAAACCCCCTTTTTTGGGGGGGGGGGGTTTCCCCCTTAAAAAAAGGTCAATTTTGGGGGGGGTTTTTTGGGGAAAAAAATTTTTTTGGGGGGGGGACCTTTAAAAAAACCCAAAAAAAAAAACCCCTTTTTTCCAAATTTTTCCCGGGGGGGGTTGGGGTTCGTTTTAAAAAAAATTTTTTTTGGGGGGAGGAAACCTTTTTTAAAAAAGGTTTTGGGCTTGGAAAGTTTTTTTTTTTTCCCCCCCTTGGGGGGTTTTTTTTCCCCCCCCAAAAGAATGAAGGGGTTTTTTTTAAAAGGGGCCCCCGTTTTGGGGGGGCAGGGGGGGTTTTTTTTAAAAATTTTTTTAAAGGGGGGGAAAAAAAACCTTTGTGGGCCAGGAAAGGGGGGTTTTTTAAAAAAAAAACCCTTTTTAAAAAAAATTAAAAATTTGGGGGGGGAAACCAAAAAAAAAAAGGGGGGGGTTTTTTTATGATCCCCGGGGAAGGGGGGGGGGGTTGGGGGGGGGGGGGGGGCCCCCCCCAAAAATTTAGGGGGGGGAAAGGGGGGGGTTTTTGGGGGGGGGGGGGACAAGGGAAACCCGGGGGGGAAAACCCCCCCAAAATTTTTTGGGGGGGGGTTTTTTTTAAAAAGGGAAAAAGGGAAAAATTTGGGAAAAAGGGGGGGGGGGGGGGGGGAAAAAAGGGGTTTTTAATTTGGGGGGGGGTTGGGAAAAAGGGGGGAAAAAAAATTTTTTTTTTGGGGGGGGGGAAGGGCCAAACCAAAAAATTTGGGGGGTGGGTTCCCCCCCGGGAAAAAAAAAAGGGGGGGGAAAAAGGGAAAAAAAGGGGGGAAAAAAAAAGGGGTTTTTGGGGGGGGGGGGAAAAAAGGGGGGTTTTTGGGGGGGGGGGGTTTTTGGGGGGGGGGGCCCAAAAAAGGGGGGGGAAAAAACCTTTAAGGGGGGTTTTTTTTTGGGGGGGTTTTTGGGGGGGGGGGGCCCCGGGGGGGAAAAAATTGGTTTTTTAAAGGAAAATTTTTTTGGGGGCTTTTTAAAAAAATTTTTCCTTTTTTTAAAAAAAAAATTTAAAGGGGGGGGCCCAAATTTTGGGGGAAAAGGGGGGGGGGGGTTTTTTTTTGGGGGGGGGGGGGGGAAAAAAAAGGGGGGGGTTTTTGGGGGGAACCCTTTTTTTGGGGGAAAGGGGGGGGGGGGGGGGGGGGGTTTTGGGGGGGGGTGGTTTTTTTTTTGGGGCAAAATTAAAAAAAAAAAATTTTTGGGGGGTTTTTTTTTGGGGGGCCCCCCCCCCCCCCCCAAAAAAAAAAAAAAGGGGGTTTTTTGGGGGGAAAAGGGGGGAAAAGTTTGGGGTTTAAAAAAATTTTTTTAAGGGGGTTTTGGGGGGGGGGGAAAAACCCGGGGGGGGGGAAAATAGAGGTTTTTTTTGGGGGGTGAAAAGGGGGGGGTGGGGGGGGTTTTTTTTTTTTCCCGGGTTTTGGGGGGGGGTTTTGGGGGGGGGGGGGGGGGGGGTTTTTTTTTTAAAAATAAAAGGGGGGAAAAAAAAGGGGGGGTTTTTTGGGGGGGGGGGGGGGGGGGGTTTTTTTTGGGGTGGGGGGGGAAAAAAAAAAGGGGAAAAAAAATTTTTTTAAAGGGGGGAAAAAAAATTTTTAAAAAACCGGCAAAATTTTAGGGTATTAAAAGGGGGTTCAAGGGGGGGGGGGGGAAAAATTTTTAGGGGGGGAAAAAAGGGGGAAAAAAAATTTTTTGGGGGGGGCAAAGGGGGGTTTTTTGGGGAAAAAAGGGGGGGGGGGAAAATTTTTTTTTTTTTAAAAAAAAGGGGGGGGGGTTAAAAAAAAGGGTTTTAGGGGGGGTTTGGGAAAAAATTTTTAAAAAAAGGGAAAAGGGGGGGTTTTTTGGGGGGGGGGGTTTTTTAAGGGGGGAAAAAAAGGGGGGGGGGGCGGGGGGGGGTTTGGGAAAAAAAAGGGGGGAAAATTTTTTTCCCCAAAAAAAGGGGGTTTTTTAGGGAAAAATAAATTTTTTTAAAAAGGGGGGGGGGGGTTTTTTTTTTTTTTGTTTTGGGGGAAAAAGGGGGGGAAATTTGGGGGGGAAAAAAATTTTTTGGTTTTTTTTTGGGTTTTTTGGGGGTTTGGGGTTTTTTGGGGTTTTTTAATTTTTGGGGGTAAAAGGGGGGGGGGGGGGGAAAAAGGGGGAAATTTGGGGGAAAAGGGGGGGGGAAAAAAGGGGGGGGGTGGGGGGGCCCTTTGGGGGGGAAAAGTTTTTCCCCCAAAAAAGGGGGAAAATTTTAAAAAAACCCCCCAAAAATTTTTTTCCCAAAAAAAATTTTTTTTTTTGGGGTTTTTGGGGAAAAAAACCCCCCCCCCCCCCCCAATTGGGGGGGAAAAAGGGGGGGGTTGGAAACAACATTTATCCTACACATCAATGTCTATCACAACACTTCAGTTAATTTGTCACAGTACAAGTCTAGATAATGTGTAATTACTACAGAAAATTGGAGAGGAATCTCCCATACTCACCCATTAGCGGGAAAACACAGCTGTTCTGATGTAAACAAAGGCGTGTTGAGTGTTGCCATCTATGGTTAGGTTTATTTATTTTTATTTTATTTTATTTCATTATTTATTTTTGTTTTGATTAATTTTTAAAAATCAATTTTACTCTCCAAACACTTGAACTTTTTAGGTAGGGAACCCTTTGCACTTGCACCATGTGCGCAGTCTTGGATGAGCCCCTGAACCCCTTGGACCCCGGGGCCCCCAAATGCGCGGGGCCCTAGGCAAATGCCTCGTTTGCCTATGCTGTAATCCGGCCCTGACTCCACCTTTCAAACGTCTTGAGTGAGTCACTTTAATGTCATAACCATCCCTCTCAAACAAACTTCCTATCTTATGGTTATGTTCTTGCAAAAAACACACATCCACAGCAAAACGATTCAACCACTCACGCACCTGCACACACTTTCTGACAGATTTCAAACCATTAACATTAATAGTTACACACCTAACTGTGCTAAAGGTGGCTTTCCTCTAGGGGCCACCACTCCCTTTTTCTCTCTGCGTCGGCAAGCACCCAAGGCACTCCCCACACCTTTGGCAATCCCCGTGATATTACCTGCTGTCCTGGACTCGCGCAACATCCCCCCCCCACCCGTGATTTCCGACCACGTCTTTTTCCTTGAACGTTGTCCAGGGGTCAAGACGTCATCGGAGTCGGACGGGGTAGCCGCACGCTTCCTAGAAACAGCATCTTCAGACATGTCAGTACTTGGAGTGTCCTCCTTGTGAATGTCTGCCTCAACAGTATGAACCCTCGAACTCTCCAAATCTCGCACTTTAGCTATCTGATCAGCATCATCTACACGTAATCTCTCCTAATCAGGACACTTCAACAAAGGTACACACGGCACAGAATCAGACTCATGCGATGCTAAAAGGTCATTCAACGCAGATACAATATCGGCCTCCATATCACCTGCCTCTCTTGCTAGAGGGATCTCACTGCTCACATGTTCCACCTCGTCAAGGGAGGCAGTCCCAGGTAGAGTCACACAAGATGACTCTAGATCAACCTCAGCACCCACGATGTCAGACGAGACGAGTCCTCAAACCTCTTCTTCTGAAGCCTGACGGGTACTTCGCCGTCAGGACGACGACCACGCCCCGAGGGCGGCTGGCGCTGAACACATTGAGCCACCATGTGATCCAAAGCACCGCAGAGGCGGCAAGTTCTTCTCTGTCCAGGATACGTAACGTACACCTGGGAACGAAAATCCTCCATGCGTACATACGAAGGAATCGGCTGATGCAGGGACATTTTCAAAGTAAATGACCCCTCCTGAAGACCAGCATAGAGGCCGTCAGACCACCTACCCATGGTGACCAGGTGGATCTTTCCATAACGTTCAAAAACGTCACATATATCGACTTCGTTGGCCTCAAAAGGCACGTTTCGCACACGTACCCACGTATAGTACCGTGAAACGTCATGCAACTGGACAGTAACAGCTGGGGTGACTTGCTTACTTATATCCTGGTACTGGGTCACAATCTTCTCGCAAATCTGAGTATCGCAAAACTTGACGAAGATCCGTGAAGTTTCATTGAAGGCGACGCCACACAAGGATTCACGCTGAATGCCATATGTATCACGAATGATTGCTGGCATTAACACATTTATTGATTCGCTGGTGATAGAGCCCTGTGTTAGTTGAATACAAACAGTATTAGCACCCCGGCGAAACGCAGTCGCCATTGTTGTTGATGTAGCAAAAACTCCACCAGGTGTCGGGACTGAGGAGAAGCAGCTGACAACCACTCAGCACAACGTCTGAGCAGAGAATAATGGAGCTGATTGAGGAAAGGAGGTGGCAGTATGGTGATGTGGAACCAACCGTTAAGAAGTATGTGATAATTGATGAAATGGTAATGATGGAAGGATAGGCAAATATTGTTGGCGAGTGTGCTGTTATAAATTGGGGTGGGGTGGGATAGGGAAGTGTAACCTTATTGGTTACTAACATAAAAACGCCTTTGTTGGTAGTTATGACTAGGGTGGGGTAATGTAATTGTGATAGTGTATATAGACAATATTACGGCATTTGTAAGTTGGTATGCAGATACTTACATGGTTTGGGAAAACAACTGTCTTAAGATAACATTATGCTTCATGATTTTGTTAATTTTTTTTATATATTTTATTTAAAATGTACAATACATTATATAAATAAAAGTGTACAGTATCGGATCATACATAACCAATATAAATTCTTCATTATCTAAACACACTGTACGTTTTACTTTGCCCTTACACAAAATTTCCCTCATCACCTGTACAGTTCATCCCTGAACACTTATGCTAAATACAAGTTTATACAATATTAGACTTGACAGCAATCAAAAACAATGCAATATTCAGTAGTATGTGAAATATATACACTTCACTCAACTTATAGATGTATTATGCTATTAAACATAATTCCATTAAAACAATATAAACCTGTGTAATTAATACAAAATAAAGACAATCCTCTTACCCCTTCCCATCTGCTAATTATAATATACACACTGAATAACTGCAATCAGTAAAAATTCAAACATTAAACCTACCCCCCCCCTTTTAACCCCATTTCACCATATTGTACAACAACTCCCCATTGTTTATTTAATTAACTACTCGACAATAGTTATAAAAACCTACTGTTATCCTAACATCACAATTGATATTAATACAAGAACACAGTATCGGATCTTCCACATACAATATAAAAGCAACAGTGTCACAAAAATCTCACTGCACATTTAACTCTGCGCGAACACAAACAAAAAATTCCTCATCACCTGTACAGATTGTCCCGTTACATCGATGCCAAATAAAAATGTATACAATTTTAAACAATACATCTATCAAATAATATACATTACTATTTGCTTTAATAGGCAATTAAATACACGTCACTCCACAGATAGATGTATAATACCATTATACAGAAATCCTCAAACCCTTTTTCATCTGCTAATTACAAAGTACACTCATACAAGTACTTAAGTAAAAATCCATACTTTATAACCATCATCCCAATTCCTTAATTACAAAGGTAACCATTCCTCGCCAAGCTGCTGGTGAGGGTGGACGTTTGCTGCACCTCTCTGACCGGCACAAGTGCTAGCCAGGCTGTCACAATGGTGGTTGGGGTGCACCGCAGAATTAACACTGTTGGCATAGAATTTCTGAGAGGTACAATTAATCAAGAATCGGCGTTGAAGTTGTTGCCTCTGATTATTCGAGAGACATGGGATTGAGGATTGCGACCTTTACGGAGCAGCCTTAAATGGAAACTACAGGATGTTCGTCAAACTACTGTCTTCACAAGGGTATGGCTTAGCGCTTCTTTTTGATTATAATAATAATAATTCACAAGGGTATGAGGATCTACTCGATCATTATCAGGATGTTGTTATTGAGGTTAATGAGGACATCCTGGTAAAGATGGTCGATGTTTCGAGTCAATTTACGTATGTTAAGTTACGTAATGTGCCTTTCGAGGCGAATGAAGCTGACCTACGTAGTGTGTTTGGGAAGTTTGGAACTGTACACATAGCTCAACAAGGCAAGTGGACGGCAGGGGCTTATGAGGGTTATCCGGAAGGTAGTTTTAGCCTAAAGATGACTCTGAGGCAACCAATACCTTCGTATGTGTTCCTAGAGGAATTCAGGACACAAATACTTGTAACTTAAGCTGGACAACATAGAACTTGTAGACTGTGTGATGGTTATGATCACATAGCGGCTGAATGTGTGAGGTGGAGGACGAACCAGGGAATACCAAGGAGTGACATTTCGAGGCAAGGATCTATGGTGACTGATCAGTACCGCCAGGATGGACGTAGGCGTGGTCGGTTGTGGAGTGAGGATGTGGAGGAAAGGCTACGTGAGGTGGAGCCTGAGGGTGCTGTGGAGCAATTGAGTGCGTCTGCAGAGGGTGTGACGAACGAGGCGGACAAGGACGTAACACATGTTGTAGAAATTGACGTAGTGCTTGAGACAGTTTTGCAGGAGATGTTCCCTAAATCGGAGGAACCCTTGATAGAGGAAAGGATGGGAAAACAGGTACCGGGACAAGGGGAAGATGCATGCAGGCCTGGAGGAAGGAATGAAATGTCGGTTTTGCCAAGTAGTGAGACGGGGAATGAGGTGATAGAGGTGGAGGTGCACAATGAGGAGGGTCAGGAGACCAGCATGGTGGAAGAGCAAGTGTCGAGGAAGCGGGCAGCAGTCACGTCTGACTCGGATGACGTCCTCACTCCAGCACAAAGACCAGGGAAAAAGGCAGGGATTGAAGGTGTGCGTAGAGGCAAAGAGAAAAAGAAATGCCAGCAAGGGGTTAGGAGTGGAGGGGGTGGGGTGAGTGCCAAGGACGGTGTGTATGGGGCTACAGGACAGTGGAAAAATGAGGTGGGGGAGCGTGGGTGCAAAACGTAAGCAGGCCTAAGGTGTATGACAATTAATGTTAATGGTTTTTGTAATAGTGGTAAGTGTGTATGGTTGAGAGGACTGCTGATTCCTTACAAGGTAGATGTTGCTTTTATACAAGAGCATAACTTTAAAGCGGGATAATTGCTAGAGGTGAATGGATATCGGGCTTTTGTAATGCCAACGACACGTTTAAAAGGCGGAGTAGGTGTCTTAATTCGCGAGGCAAATCTGTTTGTTTTGCAACGGTTTGAGGGGGGGGGAGTGAGGGAAGAATAATGAGGGTGGACGGGTGGTGGATGCGTCGTGAACGCGTGTCTTTGGTTGGAGTGTATGCTCCGGCGGAGAACGATGTGAGGGTAAAATCGGCATTTGTAAGGGATGATCTGGTGTATTTCTTGAGAGCGCTACCCAGGGTTGCATTGATTGGGGGAAATTGGAATTATATAATAAGGAGATTTGATGTGACGCCAGTGGGGGCGGGATATTTCTCAAACGTGTTGAGAGATTTGTGTAGAGATATTGGGGTACGAGATGCATTCTGGGGTGGAATAGGTGAAGTGCAACATACGTATGTAAGGAGGGATTATGCAGCTAGATTGGATAGGATCTATATAACGCAAGGGGTTTCAGTAGAGTCTTTTAACACCATAGAAGCAATTTATTCAGATCACAGGGCAGTGATGGTGGGGGTGGAATGGGATTCGTTAGTGAAACGGTTTGAAAGCTACTGGAAATTAAACACACGACTCCTTGAGGATGAGGAAGTGGAGGGGGGGTTTGATTCGTTGTGGAGGAAGCTAAGTGAGGAGGCAAAAAGGGTTGATAATGTGGTACGTTGGTGGGACAGTGTGGCCAAGGAGAGGATTCGTAGGCTTTATGTGGGTGAGGGGAAGCATATAAATCAACTGAAGTATGGATTAACAAATTATTTGGAAAGTAGATTAGGATACTATCATGAGCAAGGAGTGGTGGGAGGGGTATTCCAGACAGAGGCAATGGATGATCTGAAGAGAAGGTTAAGAGAGGTTCAGGAGGAGAGATTTCATGCTGTGAGGGTGCAGGCAGAAGTGGAGGAAGTGCTTTGGGGGGATAAATCATCGGCATGTGTGTTGCGAAGACAACAGCAGAGGCGGACAGCGACCACGATAGCGGATTTGGAAGTGCACTCTGAGGTGAAAGGTTTTAGGGAGGGGCAGGTGTTAAAAACAACGGAGGGGATGAGTATGTTCGTGGATGAGTGGTATGGGCAATATTGGAAAAGTAAAGGGGTAAATAGGGAGGATCTTGATGGGGTGTGTGGTGTAGTGCCCGTAGCTCTGGGGAGAAAGGATAGGGAAGCTTTGGGTGGTGTTATTGAAAAGTGGGAGATATGGAGAGGGCTTGTGGACATGCGCAGGGGCAAAGCACCAGGTATTATGGACTACCAAGTGAATTTTACTTATAAAATTGGGATCTGTTAAGGGGTTTTTTAGTAACGCTGTTCAATAGAATGAAAGAGGGGGGAGAACTGGGCGAGACGCAAAGTACAGGGGTCGTTGTGCTTGTGCCTAAGGGTAAAGTGCAGAGTAAACTTAAGGATTACAGGGCGATTACTCTCATGTGTGTGGACTATAAATTGTTCACGAAGGTTTTGGGGAATAGGTTAAAATGTGTAGTGGGAAGAGTAGTTTCAAAAGGTCAACTAGGGTTGCCAGGATGGTCGATGGTGATGGGGCACAGAATACTTAAGGAGTTTGTTGAAAGTTTTGAGGGAATGCAGGAAGGGAGGAGTATGGTGGTAATTGATTGGCAGGGTGCTTATGATCGGGTGGAAAGGGAGGGTTTAAGACAGATCCTTAGCAAACAAGGTTTTGGGGATGAGATTGTGGGGTGGGTTAAAACGTTGTATAAGGGGCAAAAGCGAGAATTCAGATCAATGGACGTACGAGAGGTGTGGTGAACATGAATAGGGGCTTGAGGCAAGGTTGCCCACTATCACAGCTATTATTTGCATATGTGCAAGATCCATTTTATAGGTTGGTAGAGACCAGGGTGTGTGGGGGGAGGGGTCGAGGGAGGGCTTGATTAGGCATCATGTGGTAGGTTATGTGGATGACACGACACTCCTAGTCCAGAAGGGAACAAGATTGAGAGAGCTGGGAGGGGTGGTTTGCATGTTTGGAGGGGCGACAGGAATGATGGTAAACATTGAGAAAACAAAGATCATGGGGCTGGGGGCGTGGAGAGACAGAGTTGATTGGGTCTGTGACATGGTGAGAAGGCAGGAAGGGCAGTTATTAATATGTGGCATTTTGTATGGGGTGACCATACAGGAGGCTAGGGAAGCGAATTCGTTGAGAATGGTGGGACGCGTGGAACATCGGTTGGAGATGTTCCAGCCTTATCACTTGACATTATTGCAACGGGCGATTGTTATTAATGTATTGCTGTACAGTAAGGTACGGTATGTAGCAGCAGTTTCGCCGTTGCTGAAAGCTGATATTACTCATATCCTTAGAAGTGTTTTTAGGTTCTTATGGGGCTCAGGATGTGAATGGATGAAGAGGGAGGTGGTGACTTTGCCAGTGTGGAAGGGAGGTTTAGGTTTGTTGGACCTGGGGAGGAGGGTGAAATGCATTTTTATCAGGTGGGAGTGGAAAAGACTTGGGGGACAGAGAACATAAGAAAGGAGGAACGCTGCAGGAGGCCTGCTGGCCCATACTAGCAGGTCCTTTACAATTCATCCCACTAACAAAACATTTGCCCAACCCAATTTTCAATGCCACCCAAGAAATAAGCTCTGATGTGAAAGTCCCACTCAAATCCAACCCCTCCCACTCATGTACTTATCCAACCTAGATTTGAAACTACCCAAAGTCCCAGCCTCAATAACCCAACTAGGTAGACTGTTCCACTCATCAACTACCCTATTTCCAAACCAATACTTTCCTATGTCCTTTCTAAATCTAAACTTATCTAATTTAAATCCATTACTGTGGGCTCTCTCTTGGAGAGACATCCTCAAGACCTTATTAATATCCCCTTTATTAATACCTATCTTCCACTTATACACTTCGATCAGGTCTCCCCTCATTCTTCGTCTAACAAGTGAATGTAACTTAAGAGTCTTCAATCTTTCTTCATAAGGAAGATTTCTAATGCTATGTATTAATTTAGTCATCCTACGCTGAATGTTTTCTAACGAATTTATGTCCATTTTGTAATACGGAGACCAGAACTGAGCTGCATAAACTAGGTGAGGCCTTACTAATGATGTAAAAGCTGCAGTATGACCTCTGGACTTCTGTTGCTTACACTTCTTGATATAAATCCCAGTAATCTATTTGCCTTATTACGTACGCTTAGGCATTGCTGTCTTGGTTTAAGGTTGCTGCTCACCATAACACCCAAGTCCTTTTCGCAATCTGTATGGCTAAGTTCTACATCATTTAACTTATAAGTACTAGGGTTATGGGCACTCCCAAGCTTCAGAACCTTGCATTTATCTACACTGAACTGCATCTGCCACTTTTCTGACCAAGAATAGAGTTTGTTTAAATCCTCCTGAAGTTCCATAACATCTACGTTTGAATCAATTATCCTACCTATCTTTGTGTCATCGGCGAATTAAGAGGGGGCCACACATGCAACAGTTGCATGACAGATTGTAATAAAATTGGTAGAATTACCGACAATATGTAAAGTAAAAGGACACAAGTGCAACTAATGTGACATTTTATTGTGGCAACGTTTCGCTCTCCAGGAGCTTTATTAAGCTATTACGCTTGATAAAGCTCCTGGAGAGCGAAACGTTGCCACAATAAAATGTCACATTAGTTGCACTTGTGTCCTTTTACTTTACAGTTGCATGACACTCTGAGGGGAATGTATGGAGGTAGGGAATGGAGGGAGTGTGAGATTTTGTTGAGGGCACTTTTGTGGGCGTGTGAGCCAGAGAAATTACAGGTGAGGGATTTATATCGAATATTGAGGGCAGAGGAGACGGCCCCAGTTGAGGGGCTGTTCCCGATGTATGCATGGGGCAATATATGGAGTCTGTTCGGTAAACTAAAGCCAGGGCCCAGGGTGAGAGAGATCATGTTTAAATTTTTACACGGGATTCTGCCTACTGGATCAGTCCTCAGAAACAGACGTGTGGTAGAGGAGGGTTGGTGTGGGTTATGTGGGGAGTTGGAGACAGCCTATCACGTGGTATACTTTTGCGATTATTTGGGGAGTGTGAGGGAATGGCTGGGGAAAGTGGTCAGGAGGATAGGAGGAACTGGGGTGTCGGTGTTGACAGCACTAAGCCTTGATATAGGGGGTGGGGGAGAATGTAGCACGGGGAGTCGCTTACATAATGGTGGATTTCATGTACATATCGTGGGGAATGAGAGGGATGGATAATGGGGAGGTGAGGAAACGAGTTTTAGCGAGAACTTTTTGTAGGACAATTAATAGGAATCGAGAAATTTATGGGAGGAGATGGGAGGGAGATTTCACTGAGGGTTACAGGTCCATCACTGTTGGGGAGTTGCTAGAGTTGTGAGGGGGGGGGAAGTGGGTTTAGATTGACGTGTAAAGCGTTCGATAAAAAGGGGGGGGGGTACCAAACGGGCTTGCAAAGCGAAAGATGTTAGTGGGAGGAGGTTTGGCGTGCATGTGTGTGGGTGAGTGATAGGTGCAAGTGAGAAGGATTGTGTGTAATTGGGATGTGCATGGGAGTGCTGAGTTCATGCATTCTTTGTGTCAATTAATATTTGTCAATTAATGCCTTCTGAAGGCCCTTTGTAGTAGCGTATAATAGTAGAAGTCTGAGAACGCTGCATGGGACAGCAAAAAAGATAGGATTTGACTCCCATTGTAAACTAATTCAGGTATGATATCATGGTACTTAGGGTTCTGTTAATAATATTATGGAAAGTCCAACACATCTTGTGATCCTGGCTTATGCAACAGTGTGGGGATGCCCAGAGGGATGGGTATAGCAGGGAGGGGGGTGGGAGGGAGTAACATGATTGAGATCATGTTGAGAGGGATAAAATTAATTAATATGCAAGGTGAGGGCTTGGTTGGATACATGTCGGGTTTATAATTGCATGACTGGGTATGCTTTTGTATTCTTGTGGTATAACATACCTATGTTTTAGGTATATTGGGGAATGTACGATATATCCGTTGTGTCGTTTTGGCATAGTGTGTAGGAGGGGAAATAATCCATTATTAGGTAAGAGTTTGTAAACTGTTTAGGGAAGTGAAACAAGCCGGTATAAGTCACTATACGGCATTATGTTCTTTAATGGTTTTAACAGATGCACTCATCATGTATGTACTTATTAAATTGCTCTAGTTATGTTTATGACCTGATGTGGAGTCAGGCAAAGTTACTGGTTAGTACCACATACACTGTCCCTTTTTCTTTGTGCACCTCGCCATATAGGTACATGTATAGTATGTGCTGTTCAAATGCAAAGTTCATAATATGGTTAGGGATGTGTATATTAATGTATTGTATTTTTGATGTAGGTGATAAAAAAAACAAAATTACAAAGGTAACATGCACCAATTCTCAAAAATGGTCTAAAAAAAATAAAAACTCTCTATGCACAGCCAACCATATAGCACTGGTGATAACAAGATGTACACCGTACTGCAACTCATTAATCACTCCCGTTCCAACAAAATATGTTGCAAATTATATATTTACATAAAATAATACATTTTTATAATGCTATATGAAATACACTTAAAAATTAAATAACAAGGCACAATACCGTGACTAGAACGATACACAAATAACCCGCACATAAAAGAGAGAAGCTTACGACGACGTTTCGGTCCGACTTGGACCATTTACAAAGTCACACTAACCAGAAATGGAGCAGGACGGCTATATATAGGCAGGAAGAGGTGGTGGTGGTAGTAGTAGTAGTAGTAGTAGTAGTAGTAGTAGTAGTAGAGGTAGAAGTAGTGGTAGTGGTAGTGGGGAATAAGGAGGACGAGCCAGTCAAATACAAAGGAAGGGGAGCACTGCAAGGGAGCTAGGTGCCCACAGAGGGAGAGCAAGCGCACAGAGGTGGGTGAAAGGGGAAGTGGTGAAATAAATAAAGAAGGAACAGAAGCACGAGACAGAAGAGAGAAAGACAACCTAGAGGAGAAAAAGGAAAGAGGAAAGGGGAAAGAGAAGAAAAAGGGAAAAAGAAAAAATGAGGAGTCAGGTTGGTCATGGGTGTTCTGAAGTTTGGAGCATTTTACAAGGTAGTGGGAGAGGAAGGCATCTACAGAGACGAAGCCAGGGCTAAGATTCATAAAAGGGAAAGTTGTATATTAGAGAGGATTCAACTAGACGGCGAATGTTCGATTTTGGGAAGTAGGGAAGACAGTTTTAGCAGAAGACCGTCAATAGGATGGCTATGATTTCTGACGTGACAGAAAAGAGCATTGTTAGTGTCGGAAAGCCCTAACACATTTTTGTGCTCCCTAAATCTGTCAGAAAGAGATCGACATTTTCTCCGAAGTATTGAAGGGGGACAGGAGGAGCAAGAAATAGAGTAGACACCAGGAACATCTGTAAAGGGAGGAGAGGTATGAACGAAAATTAGTGCGAAGAGTGTTATTCTGGCGGAAGGTAAGCTGATGTCTAGGGACGGAGAGAATTGTTGAGATTAGAAAGACCGGAAATGTAGGGAAGGCAGAGGATAGAAGAGTTCCCAGGAGTAGAGAGTTTGGGAGAGAAGAAATTACGTTTAGCACGTCCTCTACTACATTGCGCTGCCAGGTGGTCATACGACCCACAAAAACGACAAGTGCATCGCTGCCCTGCGTATGTCACAAATACCTGAGATCTGAAGTCTTCCATCACCACATACGATAGAATAGGATGTCATAGCATCATCTTCACAGAGTACGTACCCTCAGGCATCCCCATATACGGACCAGCTGACCACCTTCCTGCAGTGACCGTGTGTATCGTCCCGTATTTACTCATGGCAAACTGTATGTCAGATGCATCAGCTCGAATGGCACATTCCTGATCTTCACCCAAGTGTAATAACTTGATACATCATGCATCCTCACCGTCACAGCATGATTCACAGGTATGGCCACTTCCTGGAACTTGTTCACCACAGCCTTGTACACACTCGCCGAGCTGAATTTAAGAAATATTCTCTTCATGCCATTCATTGCAAGTCCACAAATCTCTTCATTAGCTATGCCGTAGGTTTCTCTGATTATTGCTGGTAGAAGTAACTCCATAGACGGCCTCATTACAGCTCCACTGGTTAACTCAATGCAAACTGTATTCACCCGACGGCGGCAAGCCTGTGCCATGTTGTGAAAATATTACTGCACCCAGTCAAAACCAAGGGGCAGCAGCAGTACACGTCCTCTCTACTCAAGGGTTGAGAGACGAATGATTTTGTTAATTGGTAGAGTTTTCATATCATGTATATGTATATTGGGGAAAAGTGTTTTTAGTTGCTAGCTATGTTAGGGAAAAAGGGGCTGTGCCAATATTGTGTGGCAGCAAGGGTTTCATCATCCTGCATATTGCAGGTTTTGAGTGCGTGTAATCAGAGTGTATAGTTTAGTGTTCTTTAGATTAGAATAGATTATGTTGATGTATTGTGAAAAAAAAATTTGTTGGGCCATATGTTGAACAACATTTGGACGTTTATGTACATATTGTGTATTCTGTAAGTTTTATATAAATTATAAAAAATAAATGTAGTAGGGATAGTGCATATAAACAAAGTTAAGACTTTTGTTAGTTGGTATGCAAATAATCAAATGGTTGGGCAAAAACTGTTTTACAATAACATGATACTTAATGATTTAGTTTATATAGAGTTTTCATATCATGTATATATATATATTGGGGAAAAGTGTTTTTTTTTAGTTGCAAACTAAGTTAAGGGGAAGGGGGTTGTGCCACTTTTGTGTGTAGGCAAGGGTTCCTCATCCTGCACTTTGCAGGTTTTGAGGGAGTGTTAATCAGTGTGTATGGGTTTAGTGTTCACTGCAGTGGTATAGATTGTGTTGATGTTGTAATTTGTGTAAGTTTTGACAATGGTCCATATGTTGGACAACATTTTTATGTTTGTGTACATTTTTGTATTCTGTAAGTTTTTAAATAAAATAAAATATATATATGAAAAACACTTAAAATTGTCATGTCTCACTTCAATATAAGCGTGACGTGCAGCGGACCAAAACAACAGTACTCATGAAAATTTAAGTACAGAAGACATAACACATATATTAATATAAAAATAAATACACATTCCTAATAATTACCCCTATCGTTGGGGTAAAATCATACAGAAGTACCTGTATCCGCCTGAGCTACACCCACCTCCGCCAAATACACTGGCCACAATTACTGAATTAACATTTTGTTGTACACATACAATTGATATATCATCATGTAAGATTAAGTATGCTGTCAACAAAATTCAATATCACAGCAAAGTCTTCTGTAACCTAATGTGAACACATTAAAAAAAAAATACCCTTTCACAACCTATTCACTAAGTTCAGTGTGCAAAACAAAGGTGTATACAAGAAACACTATCATGTTGCCAAGTCAGTGTCTCCGACACTCTTTACCCCCCCTCTTCTCCCCATTTGGGCTGCCGCTCACCTTCTCTCGTCAGTATACAATACCCTGTCACCCATTCATGAACATATAAGCCTGTCACAGCGTGACAGTATCACTATCACTGCAGACCTCACCCAAGCATCCTTACAGCATACATACGCACAATTATCTATAAATATATACCACCACACCCGAACATAGGTGTGATGGGAAGTGACCATAGCGTATGCAAGGCTCTATGTACATAGATAGTAATACAATCCTCACCCTGGGGGACACATGCACAAATCTATAAACTGAAACCCCCACAACCAATACTGGATCACACTTTTAATCCAGCTATCATCACACTTACATCCTAACACCTGCCAACCACACTGAACCATCCTTTGTTTACATTTAAGCCAGACGCCCGTACCACACACACACACACGCACATGCACATGCACATGCACATGCACACACACACACTCACACACACACACACACACACACACACACCACACACACACACACACACACACACACACACACACTCCCAGCGGCGAGCCCGTTGGAACCCCCTGAAAACATCCCCAATCCTTGCCCCAGCCGTGACAACCCCCCACCCACTACAAAGTTAGTAAGATCCAAACAGTTAAACCATGATATCCTGTGGGGAAAGCTGCCTCCCACCTCCGTCCATATATTTCCCTATTCCTGCAAACCGTCTTATAGAAAGTCATTGCCATTACCCGTTTCAGTGAAACCCAATCCCCATTCCCACACATACCCCACAACATGTACACAAAATCTACCATTAAATATGCCAATGCCCATTGTGTACTCTCTGGCACCCCTCCCACATCCAAAACGAGCGCTCTCAGTACCGATACGCCCCCCTTCTCACTTGCCTCACTATCCTACCCATCCAATCCTGAACATTCCCCAAACATTAGCAAAAATACTCTGCATGATATGCTGTATCCTCCCCACCACACACCACACACCCACTCTCCTCCATCACTCGTCTCACCCATACAACTGCTCCTGATGGCAAAATGCCATGCAGGAAACGGAACATAACCTCCCGCACCCGATGCCTAAGCTTCAACTTGCGAGAATGACACCAACCAAATATCTCCCCACCCATACATGGGGTATATTCCCTCCACCGGCACCACCACCCGGCTCCCGATCAATCTTGCCAGCACCCGAACACAGATCTTGTCACGCTCCCATAGGACTATGAGGGCACACAGCACCACCTTACATTCCCTCAACTGTGCACCCCCATACCACCTCTTCACTCCCTCATGCAGAAGCTTCAACCCGCCCCCCCCCCGCACCCCTGGACACATACAAACTCCCTTCGTAAGTAAACACATTTTACCCAACGCTGCAGATCCAATAACCCTAACCCCACCTGACGTTCTAGCAGCATTACCACCTCCCTCCTCAGCCAATCACACCTGGATCCCCATATAAATCTGAGCACCCTCTTTAAGATTCTCGCAATTCCTTGCCCCGTTATGGGGTATACTGCCACCATGTGCCAGACCTTACTGAATAGTAACATGTTTACCACGATGGCCCTCTGCAATAATGTCAAATGGTATGGTCACAAACTCCCCAATCTATGCTCCACCCATTCCACAATACATTCAGAGTTCATCTCTCTCGACCGCACTTGATCCTCCATATACACTATTCCACATATCTTCAAGCTATCCACCACCCTCCACTCCACTCTGGCATCCCAATCTCCCTGCCAGTTCCAATTCACCAGCCTCAATAAGCATGATTTCTCCACATTAACCCTCATCCCTGTAGCCACCCCAAATGTACGAATGACCTCTCCCAACTCTCTCAAGCTCTTTCCATCCCATACAAGAACAGCCATGTTGTCAACATATCCCACCATCCCCGGCCAACACCCAACCTCCCCCATCCCCACCCCCCACAGATATGGGCCTCAGTGAGCCTATAAAATGGGTCCTGAACACAGGCAAACAGGATTTGAGAAAGTGGACATCCTTGCTTGAGGCCCCGACCCATACACACTGCTTCCCCTATGTGGCCATTGATTTGCACATGCACCCATGCCCCTCAATACAATGTCTCCACCCACTCCACAACTTCCTCCTTAAATCCCTGCTGCAGAAGAATCTGCCACAATGCCTCCCATTCCACATGGTCATATGCCCCCTGCCAATCCAAAGCAAGTAACCTCTCCCCCTTTTCCCTCCAAACCCACCACAAACCCCTTAATACACCCATGGTCCTCGACCACAGACCTACCAGGCAACCTGTATTTCCCTCCCGATGCGACGCGCCCCACAACACATTTCAGGCGATTTCCCAGTATTTTTGCAAACAATTTATAATCACACATAGTAAAGATATCACCCGACAATCCTTTAGGTTACTCTGGGCCTCTCCCTTCGGGATCAGAACGACCACTGCTGTGGCTTGTAGCTCCCCCAAAAACCCCCCCTCTCCTTCATGGTGTTCATCAACTTCACCAGGAACCCCACACATTAACTGCCAGTACTGTAGGTAGAATTCACAGGGCAGTCCATCTATCCCCGGAGCCTTTCCTGCACGCATACCCATCAATGCCCGCCAAACCTCACCCTCATCTATCTCCCCACCCAGTGCTACCCGATCACTGCTCCCCAATGAACATGGCACTAGCTCGCAGACGCTATGTAAAGCCTCACCCCCACTGCACTACTACCCAAATACTGCTCATACCACGCATTCGCATAACTACTCATCCCCTCATGATAACCCCCCACTTCCGAGTGGACGACTAACCTACCAATCTCATTGGCTTTCCATCGGTGCTGCTGACCCTGTAAAACACACACCGATGGTCGATCACCCCATGGCGCCTCTTCAACACCTCCTGCATATGCACAGCATCAAAACACTCATTTTGCAGTTCACGAATCCTTCCCTTCAACATTTCGATATCCTCTACAGGATATACTCTCCTGTGCCCACCCCTCCCATAACAAGCCTTCAACCTACCCTCTAAGTACTGAAGGAGCCCATACGATTGTTGCATAATGCATTTCCCCTCCCTCGCATAAAACTGATGTATCCTTCCCTTAGCCACCCCGTCTCATCACCCCAACGAATCCTCCACACCCTGCCCTTCCTCACTGAGCTCTGCCCACAATGTTTCAAATCCCCCCGTCCCCTCCTCATCACCCAGGATCCTCGTATTTAGTTTCCAATAGCTTTTACAACTCCTGGCCAACCCATCCCACCCCAAGTCGACCACAATTGCCCTATGATCAGAATATTCCACTTTCACCGTATGCAACAACTCCACTCTTACCCGCTTCATGATGTACACCCAATCTAGCCTCGCAGTATATCCACATCTGACAAAAGTGTGCTCCACCTCCCAAGCCCCACCCCCAAACACGTCTCATAAACACACATCCCTCAGAAGATCACCTAGGATAGTTGAAAAATGCCCCACCCCCTGCAGCTCAATGTCTGCCCTATGTATAATACAATTCCAGTCCCCTGCCACGACAGCAACAGGTGGCAAAGAACGGAAATAATAAACGAGCTCATCCCTCATGAAATCAGCTTTCACATGTACATCACTCTCTGTAGGTGCATACACACACACTAACGCCACTCGCTCGCCCATCCACCACCCCTCCACTCTCATAATGGAGACCCCTCACCCCCTTCAACGTACAATGACACCAAAATGGGTCACCTTCAGAGCATGAGACTCCCACTACCTCCTTTCAAGCGCCTGTCCTGTCACATAAGGCCTATATTTTCCACTCCAATAACACACCCATCTTGATAATTGCTCTTGCACAAATAAGACATCACGCTTGCGGCACAAGAAAATGGCAAACCACGCACGCTTCACATCCTGACACAAACCATTAATGTTAACTGTCATACACCTTAGGCCAGTGGTGGTTTCTTCCCCCTGTGCTTTGACACCTTCTTCACAATACCAACATGTCCTTTTGGACCTCCTTCACTCATGTCTCTACTGGCAGCCCTAACCCCTCCCTGATCCACCTCCGGGCCCAAAGTCCCCGAGGGACCGCCTCCATCTGCTTCCACCACCACCACCTTGCCGGTCCTCTGTGCTGGCATCAGGACATCAGCCAAATCTGATGTCATGGCCTCATGCTTGCGTGTGACTCCACCCGCCCCCATCTCCACCTCATGTGATTCCACATAGTGAATCTCCCCACCATCTGGGCACTTCACCCCATGAGACACCACCAAGTCATTGGGCTCCTCTCACTGCCCACACAGGTCTACAGTATTCCTCCCATCAGCCCTTGTTGCCGAATTGCCCTCCCCATCTAACTGGGGAAACAGCGAGATGATCACCATCTCTAGGACCTTATCAATGGCTTCCACTGCCGAACCATGCAATCCCCCACCATCAGGCAAAAGGAGTCCCTCAGGGCCTCCAGCCACATGGGCTGTCAGGTCCTCGCCTGCCATCACCTCTGTTCGCTCCACTTCCTCACTCCACAGACCACCAGGCCCATGTCCTTCCTGTAACTCCAGGGCACGTTCAACTTGCCCAGATTTCCCTGTGGCAATACGTCCAAGACCATGAAGTCGAGATTATTGCTCACGATATGCAGCAATGTGATCAAAACCACCACAACGCCTGCTAGTCCTGCGTTGCCCAACATAGGACACCATGACCTGAGTCCTAAAGGCCTCCAACATCACATACGACATCATTTTTAGAGAAAACGTGCCCTCCAGGAACCCAACATATGCACCTTCCACCTGCTTGCCTGGCCGTGCCAGGTGAACAGCCCCGTAGTCCTTATAAACATTGTGTATGTCCTTTCCATCTGCCTCAAACGGTACGTTTCGCACACTAACCCAAGTATAGTGCCTGGAGACGTCTTGAAGGCGGACACTCACCATAGAATTGATGTCCACTCGCACATCCTGGTATTTCTCCACCAGCCTCTCATAGATGCAGACGTTCAACAACTTGATGAACACCCTGTATGTGCCATTGAGTGCTACACTATTCAATTCAGCATCCTCTCTACCATACGTATCTCGGATGATTAATGGCAACAGCACGGGAGCAGCTTGTGGCGATATCGCCCCGTGAACCAGCTCAATACCCAGAGTATTTACTCTCCACCTAACACCCTGAGCCATTTTAGAAAAAACGGGAAGTCTTCCAATCGCCGAGAGAGGGTAACAGGTGCACATCTGCTCACACCAAGAGACGAGCAGAGTGTCATACCGAACTACCTAAGCACACCACCACCACACAACGGCAGGGTGAAAACTGCCCACCCCTGAAAGACCACCCCACCCTGCACACTACACTGAAAACGTGGTTTATAACAATTACAACATTTGGGGACAATGTGTCGTGGGGTGGAATCATGGTCTGCCGCAGTTTGGTAAGTCATTCGCCATCTAGCTGCCAGGGAGTGTGGACGTACCTTGCACCCCTCTGCTGACAGTCTAGCAAGCTA
>NC_069412.1:908601-927683 GCF_026875155.1 Cherax quadricarinatus | reverse complement strand
CGGCTTTGGGACAAGGTGTTACGTATGTGACGTGTAATTTAGGAAATAGTGATCGAAAGGCTTTGGGTGGGACTATTACGCAGAGGAAATAGAGAATGCGTTAAGGGAATGAGGAAGGGGAAAGCTCCCGGTATTGACGGTCTCTCCCGGTAGAATTTTATTTACAACATTGGCGTTGATAAAGGAATTTATAGTTAGGTTATTTTATAGTATGAAGGAGAAGGGTAAGTTGGGGGAGAAGCAGGAAACAGCAGTTGTAGTGTTGGTCCCGAAGGTCAAGGGGCAGCCCACCCTTCGGGAGTACCGAGCCATATCACTGATGTGTGCAGACTATAAGGTGTTTGCAAAAATTTTAGGTAATAGGTTCAAATGTGTTGGGGGAAGGGTGTGTCAAAATCTCAGTTTGGGTTCCCGGGGAAGGTCGATGATTGAAGGACATGGGATACTGGAGAAGTTTTGTGGAAGCTAAGGTTGGGGGTGGAGGGGCGGCTTTGTTGGCTCTAGATTGGCAGGGAGCTATGATAGAGTGGAAAGGGGAGCTTTGCAGGTTATACTTAGGAGACAGGGTTTTGGGGAGGAAATAGTCGAGTGGGTAAATACGTTGTACAAGGGGGCGAAAATGAGGATACAGATTAATGGGTGTATGGGGAGGGAAATTGCAATGGGAAGAGCCTTAGACAGGGATGCCCCATGTCCCAAATATTGTTTGCTGTTTTCCAGGACCCCCTTTTATAGAATGGTTGACCGAGCTTATGTAAGCCAGTGAGGGAAGTGTGGGGGTGGGAGGGCCTGGCCGGGTTAATTGGATATGTTGACACACCACTGTTCTCATTCGTGAAGGATGTCAATGGGAGTGTTGGACGAGGTGGTGCAATTTTTTGGGAAGTGCCACGGGTATGCAGTAAATAGTGCGAAGTCAAGGTGCATGGGTTGGGTTCTTGGGTGGGGGTGTGGGGGAGATGTAAATGTTGTTAAAGAATGGGCGTGTCTTTAAAGATTTGTGGTATTATTTAAGGGATGACATGGTTGCGGCGCGGGAGGAAAACTCGGATAGGTTATTGGAAAGGATCGTGGGGCGTCTAGGTGTTCTGAGAACCCCAGCACCTAACTCTTATACAGCGAGTGAAGTCGTAAAAATTTTAAATTGTATAGTAAGGTTTGGCATGTTGCAGCTGTGTTCCCAATTACAGGGACAGCGATTGCGGGATACTAAGACGGGTGTACAAATTTTTGTGGGGTTCACGTTGTGATTGGTTACGGAGGGAAGTTGTAATGTTACCTGTAGTAGGTGGGTGGGTTGATGGATTTGAGACGGAGGGCTAAATGTGTGTTTATTAAATGGGAAGTGTTGCGTGAGGGTGTGAACGCGGGGCGTTGGGGAAGGATACACGACAGGCTGGGTATGTGGTATCGAGGAATGGAGTTGAGGAATGTGAAATAGTTTTGAGGGCTGTGATGTTGGTTAGGGAACTGAGAAAGGTTCGTATAAGGGTTTTGTGTAGGTTACTTGTAGGTAGGTGCGTATTCCCAGTTTTAGGTTTGTTCCCCATGTATGCGTGGAAGAGTATTTGGTTTAGATTTAGTAAAATGAAGTTAAACCCTCGGGGGCGTGAGGTGATGTTTCGTTTTCTGCATGGGATCCTTCCGTCTGGTGAGATATTACGAAACAGACAGTTGTAGAGGGGGGGGGGTTTTGGTATCTGTGGAGGGATGAGACCAGCGTTCCATGTAGTTTATTTTGTGAAGGGCTAGAGGAGGTTAGGTGCTGGTTAAGTAGTTGGTACAGAGGGTGGGGGGCCGTGGGGTGTCGGTTTTTGCGTGCTCTAAGTCTAGATATGGGTGGGTTAGACGAGGGTGTCATAAGAGCTTTAGATTATATCATGGTAGATTATATATAAATATGTCGTGGGTGATGAGGGAGAGGGGAAAGTGAAGAGCGAAGGAAGGTTCTTGCGGTAACGTTCTATCCGAAAACAGGTGTCCGTAACAGAGAATTTGTATGGAGAGGTGGGATCAGGCTATTATCTCCAAGGTATAGAATCCTAACGTTAGGGATTCCGTAAATCTGTGATTGGAAAATGAGTGAGTGAAGGGTTTTCATAGTTTGGAGGGAGTCAGGGTAACAAGTCGGGCTCGCCTCCCTGGGGGATGTCCGTTAGAGTGTTTGTGAATGTGGGGTTTGGAATGGTTTCCTAGGTTTCCTTGATACTTTATGGCATCCAATAGTGGTATGTAAGCTCCAAGGTCTCGTTATGTTAGATATAACACTTCTCAGAATTTTTGGTATAAGTAGACGTAGATTTTTTTATTTATAATTAAGATGTGTATCAGGTCTGTATTAAACATGATTCATTGAGAAATAAGTTCTTTGCGACATGAAGTGTGTTTTAGTTTGTATTTATGTTACGTGCTGGGTTTTTGCACGATGAGATATTCTTATATACTGTTTTGCATTGTGCATCAGTGCATCTGATTAATGTGATTTTGTGAAAATTTTTGTGTGTAACGTGGGTGTGTGTGTGTGTGGATGTGGGGGTGTGGGTGTGTGTGTGTATATATATAAATATATATCCCTTTCTATTAATGTTAATGGTTTTTGTAATAGTGGTAAGTGTGTATGGTTGAGAGGACTGCTGATTCGTTACAAGGTAGATGTTGCTTTTATACAAGAGCATAACTTGAAAGCGGGATAATTGCTAGAGGTGAATGGATATCGGGCTTTTGTAATGCCAACGACACATTTAAAAGGCGGAGTAGGTGTTTTAATTCGCGAGGCAAATCCGTTTGTTTTGCAACGGTTTGAGGGGGAAAGTGAGGGAAGAATAATGAGGGTGGACGGGTGGTGGATGCGTCGTGAACGCGTGTCTTTGGTTGGAGTGTATGCTCCGGCAGAGAACGATGTGAGGGTAAAATCGGCATTTGTAAGGGATGATCTGGTGTATTTCTTGAGAGCGCTACCCAGGGTTGCATTGATTGGGGGAAATTGGAATTGTATAATAAGGAGATTTGATGTGACGCCAGTGGGGGCGGGATATTTCTCAAACGTGTTGAGAGATTTGTGTAGAGATATTGGGGTACGGGATGCATTCTGGGGTGGAATAGGTGAAGTGCAACATACGTATGTAAGGAGGGATTATGCAGCTAGATTGGATAGGATCTATATAACGCAAGGGGTTTCAGTAGAGTCTTTTAACACCATAGAAGCAATTTATTCAGATCACAGGGCAGTGATGGTGGGGGGGGAATGGGATTCTTTAGTTAAAAACGGTTTGAAAGCTACGGGAAAATTTAAAACACACGACTCCTTGAGGTTTGAGGAAGTGGGGGGGCTTTGCTTCGTTGTGGGGGAAGCTAATGAGGAGGCTAAAAGGGTGATAATGTGGTACGTTGTGGGACAGTGTGGCCAAGGAGAGGATTCGTAGGTTTTACGTGGGTGAGGGGAAAAGCATATAAATCAACTGAAGTATGGATTAACAAATTATTTGGAAAGTAGATTAGGATACTATCATGAGCAAGGAGTGGTGGGGGGGTATTCCAGACAGAGGCAATGGATGATCTGAAGAGAAGGTTAAGAGAGGTGCAGGAGGAGAGATTTCAGGGCTGTGAGGGTGCAGGCGGGAGTGGAGGAAGTGCTTTGGGGGGATAAACCATCGGCATGTGTGTTGCGAAGACAACAGCAGAGGCGGACAGCGACCACGATAGCGGATTTGGAAGTGCACTCTGAGGTGAAAGGTTTTTAGGGGGGGGCAGGTGTTAAAAACAAGGGAGGGGTTGAGTATGTTTCGTGGATGAGTGGTATGGCAATATTGGAAAAGTAAAGGGGTAAATAGGGAGGATCTTGATGGGGTGTGTGGTGTAGTGCCCGTAGCTCTGGGAGAAAGGACAGGGAAGCTTTGGGTGGTGTTATTGAAAAGTGGGAGATATGGAGAGGGCTTGTGGACATGCGCAGGGGAAAAGCACCGGGTTTATTGATGGACTACCAAGTGAATTTTACTTAAAAATTGGGATCTTTTAAAGGGGGTTTTTTTTTAGTAACGCTGTTCAATAGAAATAAAAGAGGGGGGAGAACGGGGGCGAGACGCAAAGTACAAGGGGTCGTTGTGCTTGGCCTAAGGGTAAGTGCAGAGTAAACTTAATTATTACAGGGCGATTACTCTCATGTGTGTGGACTATAAATTGTTCTCTCATGTGTGTGGACTATAAATTGTTCATGAAGGTTTTGGGGAATAGGTTAAAATGTGTAGTGGGAAGAGTAAGTTTCAAAAGGTCCAACTAGGGTTGCCAGGAATGGTCGATGGTGATGGGCACAGAATACTTAAGGAGTTTTTTGAAAGTTTGAGGGAATGCAGGAAGGGAGGGTATGGTGGTAATTGATTGGCAGGGTGCTTATGATCGGGTGGAAAGGGAGGGTTTTAAGACAGATCCTTAGCAAAAAAGGGTTTTTGGGGATGAGATTGTGGGGTGGGATAAAACGTTGTATAAGGAGGCAAAAGCGAAAATTCAGATCAATGGATGTACGAGAGGTGTGGTTGAAATGAATAGGGGCTTGAGGCAGGGTTGCCCACTATCACAGTTATTTTTTTGCATATGTGCAAGATCCATTTTATAGGTTGGTAGAGACCAGGGTGTGTGGGGAGGGGTCGAGGGAGGGCTGATTAGGCTTCATGTGGTAGGTTATGTGGATGACACGACACTCCTAGTCCAGAGGGAACAAGATTGAGAGAGCTGGGAGGGGGGGTTTCCCATGTTGGGGGGGCGACAGGTATGATGGTAAACTTTTGAGAAAAACAAAGATCATGGGGCTGGGGGCGGGGAGAGACAGAGTTGATTGGGACTGTGACATGGTGAGAAGGCAGGAAAGGCAGTTATTAATATGTGGCATTTTGTATGGGGTGACCATACAGGAGGCTAGGGAAGCGAATTCGTTTGAGAATGGGGGGACGCGTGGAACATCGGTTGGGGATGTTCCAGCCTTATCACTTGACATTATTGCAACGGGCGATTGTTATTAATGTATTGCTGTACAGTAAGGTACAGTATGTAGCAGCAGTTTTGCAGTTGCTGAAAGCTGATATTACTCATATCCTTAGAAGTGTTTTTAGGTTCTTATGGGGCTCAGGATGTGAATGGATGAAGAGGGAGGTGGTGACTTTGCCAGTGAGGAAGGGAGGTTTAGGTTTGTTGGACCTGGGGAGGAGGGTGAAATGCATTTTTATCAGGTGGGAGTGGAAAAGACTTGGGGGACAGAGGGGGCCACACATGCAACAGTTGCATGACAGATTGTAATAAAATTGGTAGAATTACCGACAATATGTAAAGTAAAAGGACACAAGTGCAACTAATATGACATTTTATTGTAGCAACGTTTCGCTCTCCAGGAGCTTTATTAAGCTATTAGGCTTGATAAAGCTCCTGGAGAGCGAAACGTTGCCACAATAAATGTCACATTAGTTGCACTTGTGTCCTTTTACTTTTACAGTTGCATGACAAATCTGAGGGGAATGTATGGAGGTAGGGAATGGAGGGAGTGTGAGATTTTGTTGAGGGCACTTTTGTGGGCGTGTGAGCCAGAGAAATTACAGGTGAGGGATTTATATCGAATATTGAGGGCAGAGGAGACGGCCCCAGTTGAGGGGCTGTTCCCAATGTATGCATGGGGCAATATATGGAGTCTGTTCGGTAAACTAAAGCCAGGGCCCCGGGTGAGAGAGATCATGTTTAAATTTTTTACACGGGATTCTGCTCTGGATCAGTCCTCAGAAACAGACGTGTGGTAGAGGAGGGTTGGTGTGGGTTATGTGGGGAGTGGGACAGCCTAAACACTGGTATACTTTTTTGCGATTATTTGGGGAGTGTGAGGGAAAGGCTGGGGGAAAAGGGGCAGGAGGATAGGAGGAACTGGGGTGTCGGTGTTGAGAGCAAATAAGCCTTGATATAGGGGGGTGGGGAGAATGTAGCACGGGGGGGTCGCTTATATAATGGTGGATTTTCATGTACATATCGTGGGGGAATGAGAGGGATGGATAAAGGGAGGTGAGGAAACGAGTTTTAGCGAGAACTTTTGTAGGACAATTAATAGAATCGGAAAAATTTTTGGGAGGAGATGGGAGGGAGATTTCACTGAGGGTTACAGGTCCATCACTGTTGGGGAGTTGCTAGAGTTGTGAGGGGGGGGGAAAGTGGGTTTAGATTGAAGTGTAAAGCGTTCGATAAAAAGGGGGGGGGGTACCAAAACGGGCTTGCCAAGCGAAAGATGTTGTGGGAGGAGTTTGGCGTGCATGTGTGTGGGTGAGTGATAGGGGCAAGTGAAAGGATTGTGTGTAATTGGGATGTGCATGGGAGTGCTGAGTTCATGCATTCTTTGTTTTCACTTAATATTTGTCAATTAATGCCTTCTGAAGGCCCTTTGTAAATAGCGGATATAGTAGAAGTCTGAGAACGCTGCATGGGGGCAGCAAAAAGATAGGAATTTGACTCCCATTGTAAACTTTAAATTTAGGTATGATATCATGGTACTTAGGGTTCTGTTAATAATATTATGGGAAAATCCAACACATCTTGTGATCCTGGCTTATGCAACAATGTGGGGATGCCCAGAGGGATGGGTATAGCAGGGAGGGGGGTGGGAGGGAGTAACATGATTGAGATCATGTTGAGAGGGATAAAATTAATTTAAATGCAAGGTGAGGGCTTGGTTTGGATACAGTCGGGTTTATAAATTGGGATGACTGGGTATCTTTTGTATTCTTGTGGTATAACATACCTATGTTTTAGGTTATTGGGGAATGTCGATATATCCGTTGTGTCGTTTTGGCATAGTGTGTAGGAGGGGAAATAATCCATTATTAGGTAAGAGTTTGTAAACCGTTTAGGGAAGTGGAACAGGCCGGTATAAGTCACTTTTACGGCATTATGTTCTTTAATGGTTTTAACAGATGCACTCTCATGTATGTACTTTTTAAATTGCTCTAGTTATGTTTATGACCTGATGTGGAGTCAGGCAAAGTTACTGGTTAGTACCACATACACAGTCCCTTTTTCTTTGTGCACCTCGCCATATAGGTTTCATGTATAGTATGTGCTGTTCAAATGCAAAGTTCATAATATGGTTAGGGATGTGTATATTAATGTATTGTATTTTTGAATGTAGGTGATAAAAAAACAAAATTACAAAGGTAACATGCACCAAAATTTTCAAAAATGGTCTGAAAAAAATAAAAACTCTCATCACAGCCTCCATATAGCGCTGGTGATAACAGAACGTACACCGTACTTCAAACAATTAATCAACTCCCGTTCCAACAAAATATGTTGCAAATTATATATTTACATAAAATAATACATTTTATAATGCTATATGAAATACACTTAAATTAAATAAAAAGGGCCAAAAAACGTGACTAGAACGATACACAAATAACCCGCACATAAAAGAGAAAACTTATGCCAAGAACGATTAATTTGGGTAGCACCGTGTATGCAAAAGGCTTTTTCCCCTTAAAAAAAAGGGGAGGAGTAGATGTAAAACAAAAAGAGACAGGCGCCCCCTTTACAGGCAAAGGGGAAAAAGGAATTTAAACAGAGCGGCAAAAAGGGGCCCAATTATCTGAAATGCGTAGGGAGACACTGGTAAAGGGAAATACAAGCATCAAACTTAAGTTTAAAAGGGAATTTTTTGGGGAATCAGGAATCGGGGGAAAGAACAAAAGCCAAAAATGAAATCGAAAAAAAACCCAAAAATATTTCTTCCCCTATGCCAAAATCAAAATGGGAGAACAACGTCCCAGTGGGGGCCCCCTATTTAAAAAAAGGATGGGTCCTACAAAATTTGACAAAAAGGGAAATGAGGGGAGCTACTCAAGTCCAATTGACTCATTTTTTAAAGAAAAGCCCCCAAACCAACGAGAGTAAGATAAAAATGAATTTTTTATGAGAGAGCCACAAAATTTGATTAACACAAGCCTATCCCATTTTATCCTGACGCCAAGGGCTTCAACAGGCGAAAATGACATGCCCAACACTCTGCCCCAAGGGCCAAAAAATGAACTCTGTGTTATCAAGAAAATGCAAGAAGCCCCCCATCACGACCCTTTTTCCCCCTTAATTTTGGGGGAGGGGGCATTTGGGCACCGGGGGGGCGTCCCACAGTTACTTAAAAAACAAAAAGAAAATAGCCCACTCCCCAAAGGGGGCATAAAGCAACGAAAGAACTACAAACCAATACACTAACAAACCCAAAATCATAAAAATCTTTTAAAAGGGGCCTAAAAAGCAAGATCAACCAAAGCATCTAGAAACCCAACAGTTACACAACCCCGGGCAACAAGGGTTTAGAACAGGTTTTGCTCCCCGTCTGCTAAAATATTGGACCCCCTACAAAGGCCCAAATGCAATAAAGACAAAAAGAAGCAGATGTAAAAAAACCAATTTGGCCCAAAAACCTTCGACCAAAATGTGACCCTGGCGTAATAGCGCACAAAATGCGTGCTAAAGGAATAACGGAAAAGTCCCGGGCGAAAGGGTCTAAATTTTCCCCACTAACAAACACAGGGGAAATATTCCCTCAACAGAGTAAAATCCGAGGCAGCACGGTGAAAAGCTCGTTCCACAAGGCACAGTACTCCTCCCCTCTTGTTCCCCATCCCCTTAAAACCGATTTGACAAGGATTCAGCCACAGCCCCCGTGTCTTCCTTTGCAGATGACACCCGAATCTGCATGACAGTGTCTTCCCCATTGCGACACTGCAAAGCTCCAGGCAGACATCAACCAAATTTTTCGTGGCTCAGAAAACAATATGAAGTTTCAACGATGAGAAATTTCAATTACTCAGATATGGTAAACATGAGGAAATTAATCTTCATCAGGTAAAAAAACAAATTCTGGCCACAAAATAGAGCAAAACACCAACGTCAAAGACCTGGGAGTGATCATGTCGGAGGATCTCACTTCAAGGACCATAACATTGTATCAATCGCATCTGCTAGAAAAATGAAGGATGGATAATGAGAACCTTCAAAACTAGGGGGCCAAGCCCATGATGACACTTCAGGTCACTTGTTCTATCTAGGCTGGAATATTGCTGCACACTAACAGCACCTTTCAAGGCAGGTGAAATTGCCGACCTAGAAAATGTACAGAGAACTTTCACGGCGCGCATAACGGAGATAAAACACCTAAATTATTGGGAGCGCTTGAGGTTCCTAAACCTGTATTCCCTGGAACGCAGGAGGGAAGATACTGATTATATACACCTGGAAAACCTAGAGGGACTAGTACCGAACTTGCACACGAAAAACACCCACTACGAAAGCAAAAGACTTGGCAGACGATGCACCATCCCCCCAATGAAAAGCAGGGGTGTCACTAGCATGTTAAGAGACCATACAATAAGTGTCAGGGGCCGAGACTGTTCAACGCCTCCCAGCACACATAAGGGGGATTACCAACAGACCCCTGGCAGTCTTCAAACTGGCACTGGACAAGCACCTAAAGTCAGTTCCGGATAGCCGGGGTGTGGCTCGTATGTTGGTTTGCGTGCAGCCAGCAGCAACAGCCTGGTTGATCAGGCTCTGATCCACCAGGAGGCCTGGTCTCAGACCGGGCCGCGGGGGCGTTGACCCCCGGAACTCTCTCCAGGTAAACTCCAGAAGCTTACGACGACGTTTCGGTCCGACTTGGACCATTTACAAAGTCACACTAACCAGAAATGGAGCAGGACGGCTATATATAGGCAGGAAGAGGTGGTGGTGGTAGTAGTAGTAGTAGTAGTAATAGAGGTAGAAGTAGTGGTAGTGGTAGTGGGGAATAAGGAGGACGAGCCAGTCAAATACAAAGGAAGGGGAGCACTGCAAGGGAGCTAGGTGCCCACAGAGGGAGAGCAAGCGCACAGAGGTGGGTGAAAGGGGAAGTGGTGAAATAAATAAAGAAGGAACAGAAGCACGAGACAGAAGAGAGAAAGACAACCTAGAGGAGAAAAAGGAAAGAGGAAAGGGGAAGAGAGAGAAGAAGAAAAAGAAAAAATGAGGAGTCAGGTTAGGTCATGGGTGTTCTGAAGTTTGGAGCATTTTACAAGGTAATGGGAGAGGAAGGCATCTACAGAGACGAAGCCAGGGCTAAGATTCATACAAGGAAAGTTGTATATTAGAGAGGATTCAACTAGACGGCGAATGTTCGAGTTGGAAGTAGGGAAGACAGTTTTAGCAGAAGACCAGTCAATAGGATGGCTATGATTTCTGACGTGACAGAAAAGAGCATTGTTAGTGTCGGAAAGCCTAACACTATTTTTGTGCTCCCTAAATCTGTCAGAAAGAGATCGACCAGTTTCTCCGAAGTATTGAAGAGGACAGGAGGAGCAAGAAATAGAGTAGACACCAGGAACATCTGTAAAGGGAGGAGAGGTATGAACGAGATTAGTGCGAAGAGTGTTAGTCTGGCGGAAGGTAAGCTTGATGTCTAAGGGACGGAGAGAATTGTTGAGATTAGAAAGACCGGAAATGTAGGGAAGGCAGAGGATAGAAGAGTTCCCAGGAGTAGAGAGTTTGGGAGAGAAGTAATTACGTTTAGCACGTCCTCTACTACATTGCGCTGCCAGGTGGTCATACGACCCACAAAAACGACAAGTGCATCGCTGCCCTGCGTATGTCACAAATACCTGAGTTCTGAAGTCTTCCATCACCACATACGATAGAATAGGATGTCATAGCATCATCTTCACAGAGTACGTACCCTCAGGCATCCCCATATACGGACCAGCTGACCACCTTCCTGCAGTGACCGTGTGTATCGTCCCGTATTTGCTCATGGCAAACTGTATGTCAGATGCATCAGCTCGAATGGCACATTCCTGATCTTCACCCAAGTGTAATAACTTGATACATCATGCATCCTCACCGTCACAGCATGATTCACAGGTATGGCCACTTCCTGGAACTTGTTCACCACAGCCTTGTACACACTCGCCGAGCTGAATTTAAGAAATATTCTCTTCATGCCATTCATTGCAAGTCCACAAATCTCTTCATTAGCTTTTGCCCTAGGGTTTTTCTGATTATTTTGGTAGAAAAACCCCCATAGACGGCCTCATTACAGCTCCACTGGTTAACTCAATGCAAACTGTATTCACCCGACGGCGGCAAGCCTTGCGCATGTTGTGAAAATATTACTGCACCCAGTCAAACAGGGGCAGCAAAGCATGTACTCGTCCTTTTTCTCAAGGGTTTTGAGAGGACGAATGATTTTGTTTAATTGGTAGAGTTTTCATATCATGTATATGTATATTGGGGAAAAGTTTTTTAGTTGCTAGCTATGTTAGGGGGAAAAGGGGACTGGCACTATTGTGTGGCAGCAAGGGTTTCATCAACCATGCATATTGCAGGGTTTTGAAGTGCGTGTAATCAGAGTTGTATAGTATAGAGATTCTTAGATTCGATCGATTATGTTGATGTATGTGAAAAAAAAATTTGTTGGGCTATGTTGAACAACATTTGGCCGTTATGTAAATATTGTGTATTCTGTAGTTTTATATAAATTATAAAAAAAAATGTAGTAGGATAGTGCATATAAACAAAACGTTAAGATTTTGTTAGTGGTATGCAACTAATCAAATGGTTGGCAAAATGTTCTTACAATAACCTGATATTAATGATTTTGTTTATATAGAGTTTTCATATCATGTATATATATATATGGAAAAGTGTTATTTTTTTTAGTTGCAAACTAAGTTAAGGGGAAGGGGGTTGCGTTGTGCCTCTTTTGTTTTGTGGCAAGCAAGGGTTTCATCTGCACTTTGCAGGTTTGAGGGAAGTGTTAATCATTGTGTATGGTTTAGTGTTACTGCCCGTGGTATAGATTGTGTTGTGTTGTAATTTGTGTAAGTTTTGAAATGGTTTTTGTGTCCCACCCGGTCCATTTTGTTGGACAACATTTTTATGTTTGTGTCATTTATGTATTCTGTAAGTTTTTAAATAAAATAAAATTATATCTGACAACACATAAAATTGTCAAGTCTCACTTCAATATCAGCGTGACTGCAGCGGACCAAAACAACAGTACTCATGAAACTTAATTTTACAGCTAGATTTAGAAGAACCAATATATTATATAAAAAATAAATACACATCCTAATAATTACCCTATCGTTGGGGTAAAATCATACAGAAGTAACCTGTATCCGTGTCATACACCACCTCCGCCCAAATACACTGGCCACAATTACTGAATTAACATTTTGTTGTGCAATACAATTGAATCCATCTGTAAGATTAAGTATTGTGGTCACAAAATTCATATCACAGCAAGTCTTCTGATACCTAATGTGAACACAAAAAAAAATACCTTTCACAACCTTTCACGAAGATAACGTGTGCAAAACAAAGGTGTTTACACGAAACACTATCATGTGCCAAGTCCGTGTTCCGACACTCTTTACCCCCCTCTTCTCCCCATTTGGGCTGACGCTCACCTCTCGTCAGTATACATACCCTGTCACCATCATGAAACATATAAGCCTGTACAGCGTGACAGTATCACTATCACTGCAGACCTCGCCCAAGCATCCTTACAGCATACCATAGCACAATTATCTATAAATATATACCACCACACCCGAACATAGGTGTGATGGGACCGTGACCATAGCGTAAGCCAAAGGCTCTATGTACATAGCATAGTAATGCAATCTCACCCCCTGGGGACACTTGCACAAATCTATAAACTGAACCCCACAACAATACTGGATCACACTTTTAATCCAGCTATCATCACACTAAATCCTAAACACTTGCCAACCACACTGAACATCCTTGTTTACATTTAAGCAGACGCCCGCCGTACCACACACACACACACGCACATGCAATGCAATGCACACAACAACACACACAAACACACACACACACACCACAACAAAACAAACACCACACACACAACGTGGGTCGTGGGGTGTGAGCGTGGGTTAACAAGGCTCCGAAGAAACATAGCGTTGAAAGAGCGTAATATCGCTAGAGTAATCGTGTAGTGGAAATCAGTGACAATACTACGAGTGATAATTAAAAGTTATTAGTTAAAGAAAGTGAGAGAGGAAAGCTGAAATATAATATTTCAAGGAAAACGTTGGGGGTCTTAGGCGCTGTTGCCACATTGGTAGTTGGTAGGCCTGAATGAAGTGACGTCACGACAGTTGTGTGCCATTATACAATGAAGTGAAGTGTATTATAATGTGAAGTGTATACTATCATCATGAGGAGTGAAGTGAGGAAGCGGAATTATATGGTTTAATCATCAAGGCGTTGAAGGATTCGCTCCAATAGTGATTTAAGGCCTAGACGACTAGTCATCAGCAGCTGGCAACTGTCAACCGCAAGTTTATTCGCTAGTTGTGGTTTGCATGTTGAGGCCTGGCTGGCCTTTGTATATGTTTGATACTGGTCATCACTCCTTGCAAGTTTATTACCCGAATTAGCTTAGAAAAGAATAGCATAGAAAGAGAATAATAGTGGTGTTGACGAGTGTGAGAATGTAGGTGGGACACTTTTTTAAGGGCAACATTGTAAGACGGTGCTAGGGTAGGTCCATGGAGGGTTAGTCGGTCACAAGAAGTTGAGGCCAGTCATTTATTTTGCACCGCACGGCTCTCACACACACACACACACACACACACACCACACAAACACTACACACACACACAACACAACGACACACGCACTCAGCAGTGTTACTACCGGTAGTCAATAAGCAGTAAGAATCCTTAGGAAGCTAGGAAGTTCCTCTCTCAATGGGGAACAGGAAATGATAATACCCGCAACAATTAAACGTTAAATCCAGAAAGGGCAATAAGTGGAGAGAGTAGCATATTGGGACAGATAAATGAGATAAATTTGTGCTACATGAGGCTCTTTCAAACCCCCCTACCCTCCCTCCTCACAACAAGCACACACAACAAAGGGTAGACATCACACCAACAACAACACACACCACACAACATACAAACATCACACATACACTAACACACACACATTCATCACATTACGAAACAACAAAACAACAACACACACACAACACACAAAACACACACACCACACACACAACACACACAACACACACCCTAATACACCACACACACCACTCACACCACAACGCACACCCACACACACAAACCCCACACACAATAACATACACACACAACACACTCCACAACCACACCACCACCACCCACACACCACACACACACCACCACACACACCACACACCCACACACACACAAGACATACATCAACACAAATTCACAACACACATTCACAACAACCCATTCAAACACCACATTCCACAACACACACAAACACACACAAACACACACACAAACCCACACACAACACGCACACACACACACAACACACACACACACACACACACACAACCTCGCCACTTGACACAAACCATGACACAAAACACGTATCACCCCTTCCCTAACCACCTCACCTTAGCCACCGACCCCTCCCAACCACCTAACCCTCCCAAACGTCTAACCCGGCCCAACAACCTCCCTACCTCCAATAACCCCATTCCTCCATCCCCATAACCATCCATCCCCTCTCCCCCCCCCCCCCCCCCCTCCCCCAAACATCTAAACTCCCCTCTCAACTATCATCTGCCCCTCCAATACATTCTCCCCCTCCCCCACAACCATCCATCCCCTTCCTAACCATCTATTATCCCCTCCCCCCTAACCAGGATGAGGGACAAAGGGCTCAAGGGACGGAATCTGAGAGGGCAGGAAATGGGAGATAGAGCTAAAAAAAAGGGAGGGACGACTGGGGGACGGAGACTCGATGAGCTGGAAAAGAGATGGAAGAGAGGTTGCAGCAGAATGCAGAAGGTGGAGCACAGGCCACAGCAGCAGAGAATCAAGATTGCGAGCTTAGAAGAGGAGCTGAGACATTGAAACAGCACAGAGACAAAGATATTACAGAAGTAGCATGGCAATGGCTACATCGAACACAGAAAACAGGTCCGAAGCGAAGCATGGAAACTAAACTGATATGCAGGAGGTCCTGTCAAACCCAATGGGGCAAAACAAAGAAGGAGCATCTCAGGAAGAAAGAGAGGTTGGAGACATTGATGGAACTAGGACATGTGCAAGGCCTTACCCCCCAGATACCGTGGGTGGCCAGGAGCAGGTTGAGCAGGAAGGAAAACCAAGAAGCATAGGGGCCATACGAAGGGAAGGTGTAATGAGGAAGGAACACTCCACGGGAAGAACTAAAACACATCGAGGTTGCAATGGGAGTCAGTGGGAGTGATTGGAAAGGGAGAGATCCGTGTATTGTCTATGGGTAGACGAAGCTAAAGGGGAAACTTATGATGAAAGAAAAGAAAGCAGGAGGAGAACAAAAGCGATGAAGACATCATGAAGGTGATAGGCGAGGGGGAACCATGACCCAGGTGGCAAATTTACGGAGTAATTGGGTGAGTTCTCAAAGAAAAGGAATCGGCCTCTCAAGTAATTTTCACGGCAGAATCAACCCGGAAACCATGATCCTGCCAGGGAGGAAAGCACGGCGAGAGGCAGCTGGTGTCCGGAGTGTTGTACCTCGACGGACAGAACCAGGACGAAAGGAAGACAATGACAGAGAGGTTTCAAAAACGAAGGAGAAATGGGAGGAAATTGAAAAGGAGAGCAGAAAAACCAAGGATCAAATGGAAAGGACAAGGCGCAACCCCCAGAAACACCTGCAGAAGGACTCGCACGACACCCCCAAGGCAACCTGAACTCATTCCAAAACCAACCATCAAAAACCGATCCTGTTTCCACCCCGACCACAGTTACAGTATTCCGAACAGAAGTTGAAGGTTTGGTACCCAAATGCAGAAGGATTACGAATAAAGATGAGGAATGAGAAAGAAAGAATCAATGAGAAGTCCCCAGGATATAGCAGTTACAGAAACAAAAATATGGAGACTATAAAAGATGCACTCTTGCCACCAGGATACAGTCATGAGGAAAGATAGAAGGGGTAGGGGGGGAGGTAGGGGTTGCTTGCTCGTAAAAACAGATGGAAATTCGAAGGAAAATGGATGGAATAAGATGAGACAGGAGGAGAGACTACATGCAGGTACACTTCAGGTCTGGGGGAACTCCAAAAGTGGTCATTGCAGTGTAGTAAATCCAACAAGAATGCAGGAGGCCACAAGAGAGGAATATGAAGAGAGCAACAGAGCAATGGTGGACACACTGTTGAGGGTGGCAAGAAGAGCTCACTCTCAGCAAGAGCAAAGTTGCTGGTTATGGGGGATTTCAACCACAGGGAGATTGGGAACACTGAGCCACATGGTGGGTCCGAAACATGGAGAGTCCGGACTGTTGGACGTGGTGCTGGAAAACCTCATGCACAAATGTTAAGGACAGTACCGAGATGAGAGGGGAGGTGAACAGCAAGACGGACTTGTGTTCACCCTGGGCAGCTCAGACATTGAGGACATGATAGTATGAGGGAGGTCCCTTGGAGTAGCGACCACGTGGTTCAGTGTTTGAATAATGTAGAGCTGCAAGTGGGAGAGAATAACAGGAGTTAGAATGGGAAAAGCCTGACGATAAAAGAGGGGGACTAAATAGGAGTTTGAAGAACTTCTGCGGGGAGGGTCCAGTGGGACAGAGAACTGGCAGGAAAGCCGTAAATGAAATGATGGAATATATGTAGCAAACAAATGCAAGGAGGGCAAGGAACGGTTCATTCAAGGGCAACAGTAACAACGGGAAGACCAGAACAAGCCTGGTTTACCCGACGGTGTAAGGAGGCAAAAAACAAGTGCACTAGAGAATGGAAAAAGTAAGAAGGCAGAGACACACGAAATTAGGGAGATCATTCACAGAAAGCAGGAACGAGTAGCACAGTAACGAGGAGGCCCAGCGACAGTATGAAAATGGACTAGCATCGAGAATCAAGACTGACCCGAAACTGTTGTATAGCCACATCAGGAGGAAGACAACAGTAAATGACCAGGTGGTGTTAGATAGGACAGAAGGTGGAGCAACTCACAGAATGATCAGGGAGTTGTGAGGAGCTTGGACAGGAGATTTAGGAAGTTTTTACAGTAGAGACAGGAAGGGCTGTGGGAAGACAGCAAGAAGGAATCATCAAGAGGGAATATACCAACAAGTGTTGGATGACATTACGAACAACTGAGGTGAGGAGGTGAAGAAGCTCTTAAGTGACCTTGACCACCTCAAAGTCGAGGACCGGACAACATCTCCCCATGGGTCTTAGAGAGGAGCAGAGATGCTGTGTTGTGCTTCTAACCACAATCTTCAACCACATCCCCTTGAAAACTGGGAACTACTGAGCAAATGAAAGACAGCTATGTAGTCCCCATAGTTATGAAAGGAAAACAGAACGGATGCACTAAACTACAGACCTGTGTCTCTGACATGTATTGGTGGCAAAGGTCATGGGAGAAGTTTATCAGGAGGAGAGCGGTCGAACACTGGAAAGGAACAAGATTATAAATGAAAACCGCATGGGTCATGGAAGGCATATCTGTATCACAAACCTCTGGAGTTTTATGACAAGGTAACAGAAGTATGACAGAGAGAGGCGGGTTGGGTAGATTGCGTTTTCTAGACTGCAGAGGCCTTTGGGACACAGTCCACATGAGAATAGGCAGGAAGCTGGGAGGATCAGTCACAGTAAAGGAAGGGATCACGGCAATGGATAAGGGAATACCTGACGGGAGGCAGAGCTACGAGTCAAGGTACGTGAAGAGGTTTCACAGTGGCGCCTGTACGAGCGGGGTCCCACAGGGGTCAGTCTATGACCAGTGCTATTTTGATATATGTGAACGACATGATGGAGGAATAGGGACTCTGAAGTGTACCTGTTCGCAGATGACGTGAAGTAGATTGAGAAGCATTAAATCGGACGGGTATGAGGCAGGACTGCAAAGAGACCTGGAGAGGCTGGACATGTGGTCCAGTAACTGGCTCCTCGAATTCAATCCAGCCAAATGCAAAGTCATGAAGATTGGGGAGGGGCAAAGAAGACCGCAGACAGAATATAGGCTAGGTGGACAAAGACTACAGACTCACTCAGGGAGAAAGACCTTGGGGTGACCATAACACCGAGCACATCACCGGAGGCACACATCAAACCAAATAACCGCTGCAGCATTCGGGCGCCTGGCAAACCTGAGATAGCGTTCCGATACCTTAATAAGGAATCGTTCAAAGACATGTACACTGTGTATGTTAGACCCATACTGGAGTATGCAGCACCAGTCTGGAACCACACCTGGTCAAGCACGTCAAGAAGTTAGAGAAAGTACAAAGGTTTGCAACAAGGCTAGTCCAGAGCTCAAGGGAATGTCGTACGAGGAAAGGTTAAGGGAAATCGGACTGACGACACTGGAGGACAGAAGGGTCAGGGGAGACATGATAACGACATACAAGATACTGCGGGGAATAGACAAGGTGGACAGAGATAGGATGTTCCAGTGAGGGGACACAGGGACAAGGGGTCACAACTGGAAGCTGAAGACTCAGACGAGTCACAGGGACGTTAAGAAGTATTTCTTCAGTCATAGAGTTGTCAGCAAGTGGAATAGCCTAGCAAGTGAAGTAGTGGAGGCAGGAACCATACATAGTTTTAAGAAGAGGTATGACAAAGCTCAGGAAGCAGAGAGAGAGAGGATCCAGTAGCGATCAGTGAAGAGGCGGGGCCAGGAGCTGAGTCTCGACCCCTGCAACCTCAATTAGGTGAGTACAATTAGGTGAGTACACTCCCAGCGGCGAGCCCGTTGGAACCCCCTGAAAACATCCCCAATCCTTGCCCCAGCCGTGACAACCTCCCACCCTCTACAAAGCTAGTAAGATCCAAACAGTTAAACCATGATATCCTGTGGGGAAAGCTGCCTCCCACCTCCGTCCATATATTTCCCTATTCCTGCAAACCGTCTTATAGAAAGTCACTGCCATTACCCGTTTCAGTGAAACCCAATCCCCATTCCCACACATACCCCACAACATGTACACAAAATCTACCATTAAATATGCCAATGCCCATTGTGTACTCTCTGGCACCCTCCCCAACCA
>NC_069412.1:857803-908101 GCF_026875155.1 Cherax quadricarinatus | reverse complement strand
ACGACAACTAAACCGCCTGTGTACAACACCGAAATTCCACCAATCATCTTATGAAATTCAGAGACGCCCAATTAGTGATAAAAGAAATAATTTCCGCACACGCAAGTGCCTTGAATCAGCACTGATCGCTGTTTCGAATACAATTAAACAAACAACGGCAGCTTCACCATCTCCGAAGTCTTAGCAAGAATCCTCCTGAAAACAGTAAACCCTGCCATCACATAGTCTCTCCTGTTATACTACACAAAGCACAGAGAGTGAACACTGAAACAAGCTGCCTCATTCCAGTTTATATTTGTCCAACCTATTTTTATGTTACCCAAGTAATAGCTTTTATATCCTTTTACTCATGTACGAATTAATTGCTCTACCATATTGTATTACTTTTGTCACTACCACTACTACTACTATTACTACTACTACTACTACTACCACTAGTGAACATCGACATGGTACCTCACTAGTATTCACCTCACTCTGAGCCTTTATATACCCTCTGTGTCCATGTATTGTTTGTAATGGCTTGATAAAGCTCCTGGAGAGCGAAACGTTGCCACAATAAATGTCACATTAGTTGCACTTGTGTCCTTTTACTTTACATTCCTGCACTTGTGCCAGAATCATGCTTGGGTTTTTGTATCAGGTTCCTAATAGTAGTTGAAGAGCTGGTAGATATTTTAGTCAGTTTTCTGTCAAACATTTTTGAAACATTAGTGGCAACGTTGCTGACCGGTAAAACGATGTAACTTGGAGGCTTTTCTTCAATTTGATAGGTGTTGGTCTTGCTGAGGATACGTGTTGCACGTTTCCTGCAGTCACGTATGAAGTGTAGGGGAAAGTGTAGTGAACTAAAAGAGTTGGTGATGTATGTACATTCTTCTTCGAGGAACTGCGGACTGGAAATTCTGTAGGCTCTCAGAAAGAAGCCAATAACTACCCCTCTTTTAGTTCTTGTGTCATGGTGAGAGAAGAAATGTAGAAGATCATTCTTGTAGGTAGGCTTCCGGTAGACTTTAAAAGAAAGTTTGTTTTCCCCTGTGCGTAAGAGAACGTCGAGAAAAGGTAACTGGTTGTCCTTCTCCTCCTCTAGAGTAAATTTAATAGTAGGTTCCAGAGTGTTGATGGTGTTGAGGATGCCCTGTACGTCAAGATTTTTGGGTACAATGACCAAAATATCATCTACGTACCGCATCCAAGTAACTGAACGAGGGATGTTATTGAGGATCCTTCTTGATTCCAGGTCCTCCATATATAAATTGGCAAGAACTGCACTAAGGGGGGATCCCATGGCTAGTCCGAGGAGTTGTTTGTACTTCTTGTCCTCGAACCTAAAACAGTTATAACGAACACAAAGTTCGACAAGGCTCACAAAATCTTGGCGGGGTACAGGTAACTCAGTATCATCTTTAATCACCCTGCGAAGAAGATCAATGGCTTGATCAACTGGGACATTGGTGAATAAGGCAGTCACGTCAAAACTTGCAAGCTTCTTATCACTCATGTCGAGATCCCTGATACGGTTAAGGAGGTCACCCGAATGCTTTAGATGAGCCTGACTGATTGTACCCAGGAGCTTTGACAAATATTTCGCCAAAACTCCTGCTAGACTGTGAGGGGCGCTGCCGATACCAGATGTAATGGGTCTCATAGGCACATTTGGTTTGTGGGTCTTTGGTAAACCATAAAGTCTAGCTGACTTGGGGTTGGTAGGGATGAGGCGCAAGAACTTTTTACCTTCTTCTGATTTCCTGAGTATAATGCGGGTCTTACTGAAAAAAGAATGTTTCTTTCCTCCATGCATGTTCGGGGATGGAAACGTATGTGTTGGCGTCGTTCAATAAATCTTGCATCTTACTAACGTAGTCTGTACTGTTGAGGATGACCACTCCTCCTCCTTTGTCCGCTGTGGTGATGAGAATATCGTTATTGGTAGCTAAGTGTTTGAGTGCCTGGATGTAGCGACGAGGAATGACTGGACGACTAGGTTCAGAAACTGCAGCTGCAATAAGTCCTTGTATGAAACCTTTGTTAAACTCAGAGTCACCGAAGAAATGTATTAGGATAAAGTTGGTAGAATTACCGACAAGGCACGCAAGTGCCTTGAATCAGCACTGATCGCTGTTTCGAATACAGCCACAATAAATGTCACATTAGTTGCACTTGTGTCCTTTTACTTTACAAATGTATTAGGACTGAAAAAGCCACTCGTGGCGAAACGTTTCCTTTAATAAATGTCCTGAACTGTACATAAGTGTCTTTTTCCACAAGGGAGACATTAATAAAGTACTGAGGGTGTCGAACCAGGTAAGAACCTGGTTTGTATGCTCTTGAGTGGTGACCTGTACTTAACTCTGTGAAGAAGTGTCTTGTTTGCTCCCGTGGACTGAACCAAGATGCCCTCCATCGAGCAACTTTACCAGCAACTTAAGGAAGAATTGAGGGCAGCGAAGATGGAGATACGGCGATTGACCGAGGAAAACAAGAGGATTCGTAGTAGTCCTCCTGTTTCGAGTCCTCAGGTCAAGAAGGGATCGTGGTCAGTGGTTGGACAGCAGGGGACGACGAAGTTGACGATCAAGAAGACGAATGGAAAGCCAGAAACGATGAAGAAGAAAGAGACTGCTGTGGAAACTCCCGTGGAAACCTCCAACGCATTCTCGGTGCTACCCGACGAATGTGAGTCTACTACTGGGATCGTCACGACGAACGACAACAAGGAAGGTAAGAATATTGTTGTTGTTGGGGATAGCCAGGTTAGATACATGGATAGGCATTCTGCTTGAAGGACAGGAGTAGGAGACAAAGGTATGCTTTCCTGGGGCTGGGATGGAGGACATTGTTAGCCGGCTTGACAACATCATGAACGGTAATGGGATCAATCCTATTATTTGCCTCAGTGCTGGAGGCAATGATGTAGGCAAGCGTAAAAGTGAGGATTTAGTTAGAAAGTTCAGGACAGCTATAGACATGATTAGGAAGAAGGGGGGGCGCCCTGTTATATGTGGCATTTTGCCAAGAAGAGGTGTTGGTAATGAATGGTTGTCCAGAGCAATTGGTATTAATTGTTGCTGGATAAACACTGTAAGGATAATGTCTATTACCCATAGTTACTACTTGGCAGTTACTAATTAAGAATCTTAATATCTGAGTATAAGTCAATATATCCTAAACCATTATTTATCATATTCTAACTCCCATACCACTAACTAATCCTTATTTTAAAGCCTAACAACCCGTCAACTGAGCTAGTAAAGAAAGACCCACACCTGCCCTGGATAAGTGAACCCCATTCCCTGGCATATCATCATTTCAGCATAGAAGTTGTCCCAGTTATCAATGAATGGTATCAGCATTGAACCATAAAACAGTGTCTTATCCAGACCAACAATTTATACCAATTGCGCCCCCCCACCGCCCACCCCCCCCCTTGTTCTGGACAACATTTTCATTACTCAACACTCTCTTCTTGCAAAATGCCTTCATATAACAGGGTGCCGCCCCCCCTTCGTTCCTAAATATTACTATAGCTGTCCTGAAGCTTTCTAAGTTCATCTAACTAACAAATCCACACTTTCTACGTCTTGACCTACATTAATATGCCTCCAGCACTGAGGCAAATATGCGGGTTGATCCCATCACCGTTCATGATGTTGTCAAGCTGCTAACAAGGTCCCTCCACTACCCAGCCCCAGGAAAGCAAACCCGCTCTGTTTCCACCTAACTCTTTCCCTCAAGCAAACGCCCTATCCATAAATCTAACATAGCTAGCCCCAACAACAAAATACTTACCTTCCTTGGTGTCGTTCGTCGTGAACGTTCCCAGTAAGTCGTCTTAGACATTTCGTCGGTAGCACGGATGAATGCCTAGATGTTTCCACAACAGTTATCCAAGCAGTCCTCTTCTTCATCGTTCTAACCATTCCATTCGTCTTCTATTGATCGTCAACATGCGTTCCATGCTGTTCCAGGCCACTGACCAGTTACCCTTCTTGACCTGAGGACATCTCAAAACAAGTAGAATACTACGAACATCTTGTTTTTCACCTCGTTCAGATCGCCGAACTCCATCTTTCGCTGCTCTCAATTCTTCCTATAAGCTGCTGTGAAGTTGCTCGAATGGATGGCATCTGGATCAGTCCACGAGAGCACACATGACACTTCTCACGAGTTTATGTACGAAAACGAACACCGAAAGTTCAGGTAAGATCCCAAAGGATGAGCGGTAGACGGGACAGACGAAGAATAGTGCGGCAAAAAGAGGAAAGTGATCTTAGTCGAAGAAAAAGGCGGCCAGGGTCTTTTTACCAGCAGCGAAGCGAATTCGAGGACAGATATTGAGACAAGAATTCGAGGGCCTTCTTTGGGACTCCGGTGGGTAAGCGGGAAGGAAGGTGACGATGCGACGTTTAGCGGCTAGAGAGGAGGTAGAACTGCCATGGCTTAACCCAAAAGCTAAGGCCAACGTGGGTTCAGAGATGAGGTACCTGTCATATAAGGTACCTGTCACAGTAATCCAAGGGTTATTAGTAAATAGGGTTAGGAGCTGGATCATGCAAGAGAGAAAATTGTTTTGTTGGTTTTTGTGGGTCTGCGAATATCTCCGTCAAGGAGAGAGGTCCTATGTAGTCACGTCGTGTCTCAAGTATTGTCTATAGTCTGTGACTGAGCGTCTCCAGTAGAGATCAGTGCAGGGATGTCTTAATTGGGCATGGAGAACTCGCTTGTGGCGAAGTCCCTCCCATGCTGACATCAAGCATCCCAGCACAAGCTGCAGTTTAAAGTAAGTTTGTTTTTGCTGGCAGAGGAGGGCTACGAGGAGAGTAGTTATACAGAAGACAAATTATGGTTTAGTAGAGGTAGTTGGTGCGATTTCAGAGGCGCTTTTCATGCTTTGTAGAAGGCCCCAAGGGCCTTATTAGCAATGCATGCCTTGAGTGACTGTGTCTGTGTAAAAAGAAAGAAGGTAGTCAAGATTATACGCCGCCAAGGACAGTGACAGCATTTGTGGTGATGGAGGAAGTGAAGTGGCGGGTGTCAGCAGTTCTTAGCTCGACAGGTAGTGGAGGATCTAGTGGGCGTTTTCCTGTTAGTTAAAATACGTAATGCTGGATTTAGCTGCATTGGTTTTTGATCCTCGCATCATTTATGTTCCAGATGGCTAGCCGTGCGACCGCCATTTTGTGTTTTGTTGTGTGAGTGTATCTTTATATTGGAATGTAGTGCAAGTTGTGTAATGTCGTCTGCATATGCTAGTGTGATGGAGTTTCTAGATACAGGTGTTGGAATGTCGTTAGTCGTATAAAATGTAGAGGTAGGGGAAGTACAGATCCTGGGGTACATCCGGCATTCTAGTGTGAAGTAGTCAGAGTAACTAGCCTTGGAGATTTGATTCTCATGGTATCGGCCGACTAGGAAGTTGCAGCGGAGTTTACGGAGAGTAGTGAGACAGGTAAAGTTAGTGCAGATCTTGTACTGTGCAATTACCTGCCAGACAGTGGGTCAAAAGCTTTTTCAACGTCGTTGCAACCAGGGTCTGTCCTTGTTTCTTTGATTTGTGTTTATGTGGATGTAGTTGAGACGGAGTTAATGCAACACTGTTGGATCTGTGTGTCTGAAGCCAAACTGGCCATCATATAAGTAGAGAATTGGTGTTCCAGGTATCTGTCGAAGGCGTTTTATTGATGAGTATTGTAACGAAGAGTATTTCTGAAGATCTCGATGAGGCTGATAGTTTCTAGCGTCAGACATGCTCGTTATTGGTTGAGGAAGATTATAGCAGTACACTTTAAAGAAAAGGAAGAATCCTAGAGGCAATGGAGGCATTGACAGTTTTGTGTAGGCCGTAAATGAGCAAGAGTCGAGAAGGTATTTCAGGAATAATATGGTTTGGCCAGAGGCACACACGGGCCTTGGGATGGAATGTGTCTTAGAGAGTTTAAAACGTCCTGTGTTGGTGAAAGGAGTGTCAAGTTCCTTGGAGGAGGTACACAAGAGTCCAGAATGGGATGTTGTGGCTCGTCTGGTGTGTGTTTCGTACAGAGTGTGTGTGTGTAGTGTTCCCAGTGGTTTCTATCTATGTAACTGAATGTGTTTGAATAACGTTAGGGTGAGGTGGGTGAGGCGGTAAGATGTTCCTACCCAGAATGTGTGTTGAAGATGTTAGTAGCAGCCTGTGTGTCTGAGAAGTGTGTTCTGTTGTGGGTGATGGTTTTTGAATTGTTTGTTTGAGTGGTGCCTCTGTATTTTTTAATAAAGTTCCAGAAGGCTTATGGTGTTTTTGATACGCACATGTTTGTCCGCTTTGTAGTCTGCAGCTTGACCAGTAGATTGTTGTGGTCTCAAGGTCTAGACTGTGTGAATGTTGTTTCTAAGTAAGCGAGACTTTAATCGACGTGATTTAAATCTATGTTTGTTGTAGAGAAAGCGTTGTGGAAACAGCTAATTAAACTTCTTGTTCTGATTGACGGGTTTGGAAAGAGAATAAAACGAGTGTGTGGTTCTTCTTGGTATTGCGGTGTTTGGCTGCTTTTTTGTGTTAATGGGTTCTGATGAGGATCAAGTTTGATTGCAATGGCACGCAATGGGTTTGTTGTTGATATCATAGGTGAGGTTAGTATGTATCATTGTTGTTTGAAGCAAATCCCAGACAAAGCGTTTAGTTTACAGAGAAGGAAGTTGTGGCTGGATGAGGATAGGGTTGGTCGGAGATGTTGTAAGATAGACGGACATGTTGATCATGAGCCTGTCATAGTCCAGTGGATATGTAGTGATGAAAATAGAGAGCTGTACACGGTTTTGGCCATAATGATGTGCGGTTTGCCTTGGCCAGATGTGATTGTAAGGTGTTGAAGTCTGGCCGAGGCGAATCTAGGTGTTTTGTTAGGTTATGTGGAAGTGAGTAATTGGTGACCACAGCTGGTTGTTACTGGTTATGAAAGGGCGTGTGTTTGCATTCAAATCAGCTAGTAGGTATATGTTGGTGTGTTTGGTGTAGTTGAAGACTAAGAAAGGTCGTGGCTGTGAGAATAGTGTTTGGGCGAGCATAGGTGGTGAAAAAGATGAACGGTCAAGGTGGGTGTGTACTTCAGACCGCAAGACATTGTACTTGTTGTATTTAAAAGGATGGAGAAATACGTGTTTATGTTGAAGACTTGAAAAGGATGCAAACCCCATCGTGGGGTATCATATGGGGACTGTAGTAGCAGTATTTAACCATAAGCGGATACGTTGAGGTCTTTGAGGCAGGTACTGTTTAGGGGCAAGCAGATATCTGCCTCTTGCATCAAGGAGCATCGGCCATACGTGTCTAAATTGTAAATAAGAACGTACGTTGAACTGAATCACCTAAATGAGTTTAATTGTTTTCGTCGATAAGCAAAATGTTAATGTCGGGTGCGAGGAGTTTGGATTACAAAGCCGTGATAGGGCGCGATCAGTGGAATGTGTTTTTGGTAGATATGGCGGGAGGGAGGGGCGTGGGGGGGGGAGGGCCGTCTTCCTGGAGGGGAGGAAGACAATGGATTCTGTTTTTTTATGTCTTTGGTCTGTATGGTTACTAAGTTGGGGCAGGTTAGTTTGAGTGGATTTTGACTGGAGGAGTGGAGTCGGACCTGGATGAAGTTTTGGTTGTGGTGAGTGTGGGCGAAGTGGATGCACAGGAAGTTGAAGCTTTGGTAGGGGGATGAGGAAGAGTAAGGCTATGTACGTTGATGCTGAAAGAGTGGAAGCTATTTGTAAGTGAAGAGGGAAGTGGAAGCTTGGAAGGGGATGAGGAAGTGGGGGGAGGGGTGTAAAGCAGCAGCAGTAAGGATGTTAGTGGGTGTGGTAGAAGTTTTAGTGAAGAGGGGTAGGGAGGAGGAAAGCTAGGTGGGGGTAGGGGAGGAGGAAAGCTGGTGGGGGTAGGAAGTTGGGGGGTGGGAGAGAGGCATGAGGGAGAGGTATGTAGGATGCAAGGAAGATAAGCAGGAAGGAGGGAATACTTAAAGAGGGAAGATTGTTAGCAGACAAGAGTAGGTTAAGACATAGTAGTCAGATTAGTAAGCTTGTGAGATTACTATCGAGAGTGGGTAGCAGTGGCTAGTTGACAGTTATTTTTGTAGGTCTAGTGTGGGTGTAGGTGTAGAAGATAAGTGAATGTAGGTCCTGTGGTGTTGGTGTTTGATATGTGTAAGGTAGAAAAGGTAGACCAAGTGCATGGGGAGGTCCCAGCATTGGGGGTAGGGTAAGGTAGGTATGGAAGTGGAGGGAGATGCAGGGAAGGGGTTAGGGAGAAGGGAGGTTGGCTACTCTGGTGGGAGGAGATATATGTGCTTTCGCTAGAAGGGCAGGAATTGGGCAAACTGCAGTGTGGGACCCGCCACAGTTAAGAACATTTTAGGGGGGAGTTGTAAGTATTAGGTATTCCAGAACAGATGACCAGTTGCTGAACATCTAGTAGCAGACTTGTGTAGATGTGCATGGTTTTTTTTGTTGGTGCCGAATTTGTAGCATTTTTAAGACATTGTGTGAAGGGTGGAAGTTCGGAGTGAAGTAGAGAGTTTGGTAGACAGGCATGCGGATGGTCTTGGCAACGAATTATCTTTGAACTGAGAGTGTAGAGGCGTCAGCAGGAGTAGGAACAGCGTAATTTTGAGAATGTAGAGGTTTCGGTCTGTCAGTATCGTCAACAGAAACCTTGTTCTTAGGTACTGATATCTTGTTATTAAGTCTTACCTTTGTCTGTGTCATAGGCTGTCAGGAGAGAGTAGTCTACGTGTTTAGGCAATGGCTTTGCATTTTGGCACGTGCTCGAGTCCATATAATGTGAAGCCTGCGTTGAAAGTTTTTAATATCAGTTATCGGTTGAGGTGTACGTTCGTAACGATTGTTTGACAAGAGGAGATTTGAAGCCTGAGTGGATTTTGACAGACTTTAAGTGAGGTGCACCAGTGATCTGATTATAATAAATTCAGGACAGATAGAAGCATCAGGATTAGAAGAATTCTTGAGGTTTAGCGTGAGAATGAATTGATTTATAAGAAGCAGAGGCAGGTGTGGGCGTTGGGAGAGTGGAATGGTGTGGGAGGGTGGAAGGCAACGAAGGCATCGTCTAATTACGAAAGAGTATGAAATGGCGGTGACAATGCGGGCCAAAAAGTGAGAGTACTCAGCTAGGTCAAGTAAGTGAAAGTAGACACATGAACACGTACTGCCTGGCGCAGGACACTGAGGAGGTGAACTGTAAGCTTGATGGAGCACTGAATATCCTGATGGCGCGAGACTGGCTGATGGCGAGGCAGTCATCAGGCGACGATAATTCAGGGTCCAGCAGCAGGCTCCTGCCCTTGGGTTAGGCAACCACCGACGCACCAATCCTGATGGCGGAGAGGAAGACGAAGGTCGCAGCAAGCACTACTCTACTCTAAGGCTAGAGTCTCGTCCCACTAAGGAAATTCGAGAGAAGCGAGAATCGTCGATGTGTAAGTGGTGTGTAAGGTACAGCCACGTCACCACTCGAGCTAAGTCCCAAACAAAGGAATGCAGCACAGTGAGATGACTGAGGTCGAGAGTTAAGTACAATCCCCAGCTGAGTTAAGTTACAAGGTCCACACACAGATTTAATTACAGGTCACCACTGAGTTAAGTACAGGTTCACAGCACTCAAATTTAAGTACAGGTCACCACTGAGTTAAGGTACAGTCATAACATCATAGTACTTAATCTCCCTAGACAAGGGAGCCCAGTTCGACAACCACTTGGAAGGGCCAGGGCCGGGAGAAATCGGTGAATCTTTAACAACACACCCTAGGTAGATCTGTTTGTGACATTGAAAAAAACCACTTGTGTGGGCAAACGTGTCAATAAAGGATCTCTATTAAACTAGCATATGTGTTTATGTTTTCCATTGTGTCGTATTTTTACCATTTATTTTCGTTCATTTTGGTGTCGACTAGGCAGAACTTGAGATCTGGTTAAATAGCAACGCACATCATGCATATAGGACAAGTTGGAAAATTTGTAGTACTGCAATAAATTTTGACCAAATCAATGTAGCTGAGAAACCTAACGAAAAAAAAAAAATATATGATTGTGTTTTGTTTAAGTACAAAATTAATTGTAAACGTATTTTAAAATCTATTTTAGTCTGCTTAGGCTAAAATAAATTCTATTGTTATAATTAAAGGTTAGAACATAAGAATCATAAGCAAAGAGGAACACTGTACAAGCAGGCCTGTTGGCCCATACTAGGCTATGTTTCTTCTACATTATTTAAAACTAATAAGTGCTAAGCGTTATGGACACTCCCAAGCTTCAGACCTGCAATTTTATCTACATGAACTAGCATCTGCCACTTTTCTGACCAAGAAAGAGTTTTTGTCTTAAATCCTTTCAGAAGTATTACCCTAACACTACGTTGAATCAATTATTCCTACCCTATCTTTATGTGTCAATCGGCGAATTTGCTCAATCACTTAGGACAATTCCTCATCAAGATCATTGATATGATATATAAAAACAACAACGAGCCTAGAGGCTGGATCCCTGTGAACGCCACGATTTTACTGCAATCCCCACTCGGATTTAACCCCATTTATGGACACTGCTCTGCATCCTGTCTGTGCGCCATGATTCGGATCCACGAGAGCACCCTTCCCCCCCAATGCCATGAGCTGCCCATCATTCTTTAACAGTCTTGGTGCAGAACTCTACAATCAAAAGCCTTACTAAAATCTAAGTAAATAATAACAAATTCTTTATCGGTCAACCAGTCTCAAACAGCTTTACTGAATGAGTTAATAAATTAGTTAGACAAGACCCGCTCTTGTGAATCCATTCGATTACAGCTTATAATTCAAGCAGTGTACTAATGCGAGATGCTTCTTTAATCTCAGCTATAATTGACTCTACGTATTTGCTACAATTGAGGTCAGAGCTTATTGGGCGGTAACTGTTGACGGTAACGACTATGTCCCCTGTTTTAAAAAATAGGAGTTACATTAGGCCATCTTCCTACATATCAGACACTACCCTCTTTGAAGATATAAATTAAAAAATATTAGCTAATTGTTCACAAGCATCCATTTTTGCATTCAACATAGAACCGCTTGAAAAACCTTATCATGACCCGCGAGTTAATTTTGCTTTCAGTCGTTGTATCACACTTCACAAAACCATTTCACATAGTGACTGTGATGTACATAATTTATCTTCGCCCACTATAAAAATTAAGTACTGAATATTGTTAGTGTCTTCCAGTGTAAAAACCGAGAGAAAACAATTATTATTTAAAAATCGAGCACGGCTGGAGGTTTTGATACTCTATGAACCGCGTGCTTCATCCCGGCCGGGGTATGGTTTGTTTTGCAATCGTGTCACATACGATTCTTGAGGTCATGCCCATAGTATTTTAAGGGAACCTATCTTATCTCTAACTTTTGTTCTATATGACCAGGAGATAGAACTTTGTGGATTAGTTTAAAATCCCCTTGCAACTTTAATTTCATAGATCCCTTTTAGCTTTTTCTTCACTCCTTTTTTTAATGTCGCCTCTTTATGTCAATATACTGATTCATAAGATGACCCTCATCCACTATTTGATAACGCCTATAAATTTCTTTGCCTTTTGTCCTAGTAGATATTTCAGCCTATTAATCCATACCATTTTGGTCATATGATACTCTCTTCGTTACACAAGATCCAACAGGATAATAAGTGTTCTCAAAGCCGCATCGAATCTGCTAAGCGAAAAAAACTGGGTCTGTTACTGAGTTATCCTACTATCTATACTCTCATCAATGCTAAATGTAATTGATTTGTGGTCGCTAGTCACCCAAGTTCCTCTGAAAATTTCTAAAATTATATAACAAGGGTATTCATTGTTTGCCAGAACAAAAGTCAAGCAGAGTTATTAATCCCCTGTAGGTTCCTAAGTCCATAGAACAGCTTCAAACAAAACAATCCAGGAACTTACTGCTAAGAAGTTTGTTTGATTCTAAATTCCCCCAGTCAAGTAAATGCCCAATCTAATATGACTAAAGTTAAAGTCTCCTCAATTTACTTAACATATCGGCCCTTCGTGGCCGCTAACATTTCCTCCCATATAGTCTACCGCTGGTCCATATCTAATTTGAGACTGTATATCACACGCTAAATCAATTATTTTGTTTCATGCCTCTTCTGAATGCTATCCAAATCCAGACTCTGTATGTGATACTGCAGTAACTTTAATATATACCCTGTTTTTATGCAACAGCTCAAGCGTATCATCAGGACATAACAAATTCCACCCTCAGCCGCCCCTTCCGATTACTTCTGTCTACTTGGAACCAATTTATAACCTCTGAATGTGACATTCTGCAGACATGACCCCCGTCTTTTGAATTAAAACCCTCCGTCTCATTATGGCAAATACATCAATGTTATACACTGCACTAGCGCGCGCGATTCTGCAACATCGTCCCATCTGTATTCTACACTACGGACTATTTGTGTAATTATATATTTTAAACCCTCTTTCTCTTACCCCTTCCTGCTCTATTCTGTTAATTCCACAAAGACCTTGTCATTAGTGCCATTCTTGGCATTTCAATATCCACCTCATTTTGCTATTACTAATTCTCCTAGTACTCATATACTACACTGCGACTTTCACTGTTTCCCGCCAAAACCATACCACCTAACTATTCCTAGTTAAAGATTCTAACAGCTCCCTCCACTGCGTTGCAGTGCTCCCTACAGCTCCTCACACTAGATTAAGTGAAACACCATCCCTGGGCAATACATAGTCTATTTTGCCATAGAAGAGGATCCCATTGTCAATGAATGTTACTGCACTTTTCCTTACAGTATTTGTCGAAACCAGACAGCAATTGACATAAACCATTGCTCTTACTAACCATCATTTCCCCTCCTACTTCCTTGGCAAAATACCCACATATGACAGGTTTCCACACCCTTCCTCCTATTTATCTCTATTGCTACGCTATACCTGCTATCAGGTCCTCACTCCTACGTCTGCACATCGTTCCTCCAGCACTGAAGACAGATAATGTATTGCTCCCATTACACCTCTCTGAAGATCATCCAGAGCTAACAATATCCTTCATCCCAGCCACAGAAAAACACAACTCTCTGCCTCCTACGCCTATCCTAACAGCAGAATGGCCCTATCCATATACCTAAAACTGGCTATCGCAACAACAACAATGTTTTTTTAACCGTTCCTTGGCGGACGTCGTCGTGATGTTCCCAGTAGTTCGACTCTACATTCGTTAAGGTAAAGCACAAACACTCTTCTCTTGTGGACATTCGTCAAGACGATTCCTCTATGGTCTTTTCGTTGGGGTTTCCAGGGTGTCTCACTCACGTTACGCCAATGATTCCTTGGTGTCATCGTTGTGACAATTCACTGTAGAACAGCCCAGACATTTTTTTTCGTCAGTAGCACCCAAACTGAGGTGGAAATTATTCCACAGCAGTCATCCTGGTCATCCGTTGTTTCTGCTCTCTCCAACAGTTTTTCTGATGCTCAGCTATGTTCATGACTTTTGCCCGGCCACTGACGCAAAGCTTCACCTCTCTCTACGACTGGGACTTCACAATAGGAGGATTACTTCAATCTCTCTTTTTCGCTTCTCTCCCTCTCCCCGATCAATCGCTCCGTATCTTCTGCTTAGCACCCTTATACACTTCTTTCAGCTGCTGTAAAGTTGTTCAAGAGATGGCATCCTGGTTAGATTCACAGAGCGCCCCACAAAACATCTTCACAGAGCTAAGTATACGTCAAGTAAGTTTCTAGATCTTTTGTGCAAAATTAAAAATTTTTACTTAACATTAATGAAAAAATATATTTTAAACGTTTGAGAGAAAATTTCCAGAAGGACTTAATATTTAAATGAGTTACTCTTGGCTAATTGATCAGTTTACATATCGCTGACGACACACACACCTACACGACACACCACAACACACACATATATATATAAATTATATTATAATATATATATAAATATATATATATATATTATATTTAAATGATATATAATATATATACATATATATCTAGTAAAAATATATATATAATATAATAATATATATAAATAAATATATAAAATATAAATACATAAATATATATACATATATATATATATCATATATATATATATATATATTATAGATATATAAATATATATATATATATATATATATATATGATATGTCGTGCCGAATAGACAGAACATGCGCATCTTGGCATTAATATAGCAACGCCGCATCTGCCTCATAAAGGACAAGAGAAAATTGGAATGGAATAGCAAAAATTTCGCTAAAATCATTCTGAACTCTAACGAAATAAAAAAAAATTTCAACGTTGATTTTTTATGTATAAAATTATTGTAAACAAAATCTAAAATAAAATTTATTGGGTAGGTCCTCAAAATAACTGTTACCTTGGTATAATAAGGTAGGAAAGTATTTCAAGATTCTTTGTTGCAAAATTAAACTTTTATTTTAACATTAATGAAAAAATATATCTGTCAAAACGTATAAAAGAAACATTCAGACAAGGGCTTATTAAAAGAGTTATTTGCTAATTGACCAGTTTTACATATCGGCATGTCGACATATATATATGAATATATATATATTTAAATATATATTATATATATATAATATATATATATATATAAGTATATATTATATATAATATAGATTTATATATATATATATATATATATATGTCGTGCCGAATATGTAAAACTGGTCAATGTAAGACAAGACTCATTTAAAAAAAATTTAAGGGTCCTTTCTAAATTTTCTCTTATACATTTAAAGATAATAATTTTTTTTCAAATCTATATGTAGAAAAATTTAATTGCGCTACTAAAAGTAATCTTAGAAAAGCTTACCTAATCCTTATATAATAAGAAACCAAATTGTATTTTTAGCCTAACCCAACTAATTATATTTTTTATTGTTTTACAATAAATTAATACTAAACAAACATAGTGAAATATATTTTTTTTTCTTATGTTCAGAATGATTTTGGCGAATTATTGTAATACACAATTTTTCGCTTGTCCTATATTGCAAGATGTGCCGTTGCAATTTAAGCCAAATCCAACTTCTGTGCTTATTCGGCACGACATATATTATATATATTTATATATATATATATAAATATATTATATAAACTATATATATATATATATATATATATATATATATATATATATATATATATATATATCTATGAATGTATTTTAAGAAATATTAATTGTTTTCACTTAATATATATAAATATGATATATTATACTTAATATATATATATATATATATAATATATATATATTATATATACTAAAAATGTAGTATTATGATATCATGAAAGTTTATTTTAATATAATATTTAAATTGTTTCTTCAGTAATGTTCATAACTTAACAGTCTCGCATAAATGAATACATATAATGAGTATGGGTGTACATATACGGATTGTATCTCCTCAACACCACGCGTAACATCAGCCTAAAATACAACATGTGCAGATTCGATGTGAACGCTCCGGAACTCAACTCACTAACACAACAAAACATGTGCCACAATTCGTGAGTGAAGCGCTCACTTCAACCACGTAACACAGACTAAACATGTGCACTATTTCTTGTGGTAACGCTCCTACAACCACCAACGTAACATCAGATCTAAACATTGCCACCGATCGTGTTGAACGCCTCTCCAAACCACGTAACACACGAACTAAACAATGTGCACGATTCGTGTTGTAGCGCGTCCTCAACCACAGTAACACAGACTAAACCTGTGCACAATCGTGTGAACGACCTCCTCAACCCCACGTCAACACAGACTACAACATGTCACATCTACGTGGTGAACGCTTCCGTCATCCACGTAACACAGACTAAACATGAGTGCGCGCATTCGTGTGATAATCGCTCCTCAGACCCACGTAACACAGACAAAATCATGTGCAGCATTCGTGGTGAACAGCGTCAATGGTTAAACTTAAAGAACACAACCAATTGCGGACTTCTGTACTGGTAAAAGCTAAATTATTAGTTTGTCTGGTGTAACCGGTTATGCCCTTCGGTAGCTTTTGTTTTGAGTTATTTACGTTGCATTTTCTAAATTAAGAGCTTATGTTTACAACGTTACTGAGCTAGCGTAGAAAGTTCCCACCAACCCCAGATTAAGGTGTGTAATTAACCACCAAACATACACGTTGCAGCAATACGTTTAAACATTCAGTATCCACCACTCGCATGTGTCCTTGGATGTTTTTATTTAATGGATCAAAATAATTTGCGCGTCTAAAGTTTTCTTCCACTGACAAGAAGTGCAAATAATTGGACCAACAGACAGGGCTTAGTGTTCATGCTTTCCTGAATGCAATTGAGAGGGAATTTGTTAGTTTGGTATGTCTGACTGTGCGTGAATGCATATAATTTACACTCGGATCGGGGATAAGTCGACAAGTGTGGATTGATGGTTTGTGATACATTGCTTTTATTTGTTGACCTAAAATTCTAAAAGCACTCTTTCATTATTACGGTCTCTGTAGTTTGATTCTCGTGCTCCCAGAGCAGCGGTGTAGCCACCTGTAGACTGGTCAGGCTGAAGCCAGACGCTTTCAGCGCTCGGTAACGAGACGACATTCCGCTAGCCCGCATGTACCGAAAACTGGCCCGTTCACTCACATTTGAAAGGCTGAAACTTGCGTCTGATCCTCATTAATAACTGTGAACGTTAGATTTAAATAAGTTATCGTTAATTTTCATACCTGAGACGTAGTTAAAAATGTGGAACCTAATACGCAGTATAAATAAAATAAATCGGTTTATTTTATCTCTTTAAAAGTTCTACTGCTAATGAATTTCCATTATCAGAGCAAGATGAGAAAATGTAGAAACGTACTGATTATCTGAACTGTTTGCCCATAAAGTCAACTGGAACCTCTAGATTACCTTGTCAAAGAATTCCAGTCAATTTGACTAAAATCAAAGTCACCCCTACCTAATGACTATGCTATTGTGTCTAGAAAAAGGATTATGATGCTAAAGAGGTCGCAAGCGATTCAAAGACTAACCAAAAGGGATCTTTCATGTATACAGAGTAAGATTAAGGGAGCAAGCAAGATTGCCCATCTTAAGAGATAACTGTGTCAGAATCACTGACCAGTGAAATGTGGAAATCCTGAATACCTACTTCCTGTCAGTTTTTCACCCAGAAAAATACTAGCGATATTCCTGAAATAATGAGATTACGTAGAACAGGGACTGATAATAAACTATGTACTATAGCGATAACTAGTGACTGGTCCTCAGACAATAGAGAACTAAAACCCTATACAAATCCCCAGGTGCCTGATGAACCTGTTTCAAGGGTGATTGAAAGGGAATGTAAAGAGTACAGTACATTAACATTGCTAATCTTTTGTAACATATCACTACAAACTGAACAGAGCCAGATACGTGGATAATGAGCAAATGTAATACTTTTACAAGGCAGGTGACATGTCTCTTGGCTTCGAACTATAGACGCAAAAAGCCTTACCCATAGTGGGAAAATTTATGGAATCAATAAATGGCCCAAAGCAATGTCGTAGAAGCCATTTGACTGGCACAGAATGATCTCAACACGGTTTTACAAAGGGGCGTTCCTGTCTTACGAATTATACCTTAGCTTTTTTTTCCCTAAGGTTTTGTGGAGGTAGAATATCTGGTAATGAATATGATATTGTGTATTATGGAATTCCGAGATAAGGCTTTTCGAAAGAGTATCCACACCAGAGCTATGAGGAAAACCTTAGGCACCCGGAATACGAGGAGAAAATTTTTTTTTTTTCCTGGGTGAGAGGCATGGCTGACAAATAGACAGCAAGGAGTTTGCATAAATGGGGGAGAAATCAGAAGGGGCACGTCACCAAGCGGTGTTCCTCAGGGTCAGTGTTGGGCCCGTTGTTGTTTCACAATTTACATGAAACGACAAGATGAGGGAATAAATTGCGACATAAGCAAATTTGCTGATGAGCATCAAATCGGCCATCCAATTCATCTCTATTGAGGACATTAGAGCACTCCAGGAATGAGTTGAATAGACTGAGCCCAATGTCGGAGAAAGTGGGAGATGCAGTTTAATGATTGACAAAATGCCAAGATTTCTAGATGTTGGACAGTTAAATAACCTATGCCACATATAAACTAGAATAATGTTAAGATCTTAATACTACCGATTGCGAAAGATTTAGGAGTTCTGGTTAGCAGTAATCTAAAACCAAAACAACAGTGCAATTAGGGTCGCAAATAAAGCAAACAGACATTCTTGGCTTCATATCTAGAAGATAAAAATAGAGTCCCAGGTCAGTTCTACAACTCTATATATCCTTGGTGTAGGCCTGCATTTAGACTATGCTGCTTCTGTCTGGTCTACCGTATTACAGAATGGATATAAATGCTCATGTCAAAACGTACAAAGAGATGAGAAGATGGTCCACATGTATCAGAAATCTTCCCTATGAGGATAGACTGAGGGCCCTGAATCTGCACTCTCGATGCGAAAGGGTTAGAATTAGGGAAGATAATAATCGAGTTGTATAAATGGCAAACAGACTAAATAAAGGGCTGTAAATAGTGATGCTGAAATATTTCCAGCCGAAGACAGAGGGTACATTAGCGCAGCAATAGAGTTATTGTCCACGTTGGAAATCAGATTCGGAAGGATATAGGAAAGCTACTGGTTTTGTAATAGAGTTGTGGATGAGTGGAACAGCTCCCGAGATACTAGTTATTGAGGCTAGTTTATTGAATGTATTTAAAAAATAGGTTTTAGATAAATACATGATGGGTGTGGGTGGGTGTAAGTGGACCAGACTAGCATTGCTGCTGGACTGGTACAGTAGCTGCCATCCTTGAGTAGGGATGACCAGACTGGGTGGGTCAATTGGGATTTAATCCGGGGGATGGGTCATGGGTCTAACCCCGGGGGGGACAATGGACGTGCACCACGGTCAGTGAGGCCTGTGCAGTGTCCTTGCTTTCTTATGTTTGTTTCTTTAGTTCTTTATATTACACGCTAGAATTAGTTTTTCTTTACGGCCGTCCTACACACTCTACCCAAACAGATCTGTGAACTGGTTTCCATCTACTTTTACACAACCCTTGTTTTTAATGCAACAATTAATATTTTTCTCGAACATATAATTGCAACCTCCTCCCCCCTCATGCGCCTACCACATACTATCACACGATGGAACAACTTTAAACCCTTGATATTACACCTCAGGCAATCATATCCGACTTCTTTTAAAATCAACCCAAGTTCAGTAATGCAATGATAATCAAAGTTCCCACACATGCACCAACGTAATTATTAATTTTTATTTCTTGCCTTGTGACTGGCTAGCATAAAATACTCATCATATTTTTTTTTCTTACAGCACAATTTTTCTATTCAACCTTTGTTTTTACACACTTTCTGAAATATCTATTACCCATAGTTACTACTTGGCAGTTACTAATTAAGAATCTTAATATCTGAGTATAAGTCAATATATCCTAAACCATTATTTATCATATTCTAACTCCCATACCACTAACTAATCCTTATTTTAAAGCCTAACAACCCGTCAACTGAGCTAGTAAAGAAAGACCCACACCTGCCCTGGATAAGTGAACCCCATTCCCTGGCATATCATCATTTCAGCATAGAAGTTGTCCCAGTTATCAATGAATGGTATCAGCATTGAACCATAAAACAGTGTCTTATCCAGACCAACAATTTATACCAATTGCGCCCCCCCACCGCCCACCCCCCCCCTTGTTCTGGACAACATTTTCATTACTCAACACTCTCTTCTTGCAAAATGCCTTCATATAACAGGGTGCCGCCCCCCCTTCGTTCCTAAATATTACTATAGCTGTCCTGAAGCTTTCTAAGTTCATCTAACTAACAAATCCACACTTTCTACGTCTTGACCTACATTAATATGCCTCCAGCACTGAGGCAAATATGCGGGTTGATCCCATCACCGTTCATGATGTTGTCAAGCTGCTAACAAGGTCCCTCCACTACCCAGCCCCAGGAAAGCAAACCCGCTCTGTTTCCACCTAACTCTTTCCCTCAAGCAAACGCCCTATCCATAAATCTAACATAGCTAGCCCCAACAACAAAATACTTACCTTCCTTGGTGTCGTTCGTCGTGAACGTTCCCAGTAAGTCGTCTTAGACATTTCGTCGGTAGCACGGATGAATGCCTAGATGTTTCCACAACAGTTATCCAAGCAGTCCTCTTCTTCATCGTTCTAACCATTCCATTCGTCTTCTATTGATCGTCAACATGCGTTCCATGCTGTTCCAGGCCACTGACCAGTTACCCTTCTTGACCTGAGGACATCTCAAAACAAGTAGAATACTACGAACATCTTGTTTTTCACCTCGTTCAGATCGCCGAACTCCATCTTTCGCTGCTCTCAATTCTTCCTATAAGCTGCTGTGAAGTTGCTCGAATGGATGGCATCTGGATCAGTCCACGAGAGCACACATGACACTTCTCACGAGTTTATGTACGAAAACGAACACCGAAAGTTCAGGTAAGATCCCAAAGGATGAGCGGTAGACGGGACAGACGAAGAATAGTGCGGCAAAAAGAGGAAAGTGATCTTAGTCGAAGAAAAAGGCGGCCAGGGTCTTTTTACCAGCAGCGAAGCGAATTCGAGGACAGATATTGAGACAAGAATTCGAGGGCCTTCTTTGGGACTCCGGTGGGTAAGCGGGAAGGAAGGTGACGATGCGACGTTTAGCGGCTAGAGAGGAGGTAGAACTGCCATGGCTTAACCCAAAAGCTAAGGCCAACGTGGGTTCAGAGATGAGGTACCTGTCATATAAGGTACCTGTCACAGTAATCCAAGGGTTATTAGTAAATAGGGTTAGGAGCTGGATCATGCAAGAGAGAAAATTGTTTTGTTGGTTTTTGTGGGTCTGCGAATATCTCCGTCAAGGAGAGAGGTCCTATGTAGTCACGTCGTGTCTCAAGTATTGTCTATAGTCTGTGACTGAGCGTCTCCAGTAGAGATCAGTGCAGGGATGTCTTAATTGGGCATGGAGAACTCGCTTGTGGCGAAGTCCCTCCCATGCTGACATCAAGCATCCCAGCACAAGCTGCAGTTTAAAGTAAGTTTGTTTTTGCTGGCAGAGGAGGGCTACGAGGAGAGTAGTTATACAGAAGACAAATTATGGTTTAGTAGAGGTAGTTGGTGCGATTTCAGAGGCGCTTTTCATGCTTTGTAGAAGGCCCCAAGGGCCTTATTAGCAATGCATGCCTTGAGTGACTGTGTCTGTGTAAAAAGAAAGAAGGTAGTCAAGATTATACGCCGCCAAGGACAGTGACAGCATTTGTGGTGATGGAGGAAGTGAAGTGGCGGGTGTCAGCAGTTCTTAGCTCGACAGGTAGTGGAGGATCTAGTGGGCGTTTTCCTGTTAGTTAAAATACGTAATGCTGGATTTAGCTGCATTGGTTTTTGATCCTCGCATCATTTATGTTCCAGATGGCTAGCCGTGCGACCGCCATTTTGTGTTTTGTTGTGTGAGTGTATCTTTATATTGGAATGTAGTGCAAGTTGTGTAATGTCGTCTGCATATGCTAGTGTGATGGAGTTTCTAGATACAGGTGTTGGAATGTCGTTAGTCGTATAAAATGTAGAGGTAGGGGAAGTACAGATCCTGGGGTACATCCGGCATTCTAGTGTGAAGTAGTCAGAGTAACTAGCCTTGGAGATTTGATTCTCATGGTATCGGCCGACTAGGAAGTTGCAGCGGAGTTTACGGAGAGTAGTGAGACAGGTAAAGTTAGTGCAGATCTTGTACTGTGCAATTACCTGCCAGACAGTGGGTCAAAAGCTTTTTCAACGTCGTTGCAACCAGGGTCTGTCCTTGTTTCTTTGATTTGTGTTTATGTGGATGTAGTTGAGACGGAGTTAATGCAACACTGTTGGATCTGTGTGTCTGAAGCCAAACTGGCCATCATATAAGTAGAGAATTGGTGTTCCAGGTATCTGTCGAAGGCGTTTTATTGATGAGTATTGTAACGAAGAGTATTTCTGAAGATCTCGATGAGGCTGATAGTTTCTAGCGTCAGACATGCTCGTTATTGGTTGAGGAAGATTATAGCAGTACACTTTAAAGAAAAGGAAGAATCCTAGAGGCAATGGAGGCATTGACAGTTTTGTGTAGGCCGTAAATGAGCAAGAGTCGAGAAGGTATTTCAGGAATAATATGGTTTGGCCAGAGGCACACACGGGCCTTGGGATGGAATGTGTCTTAGAGAGTTTAAAACGTCCTGTGTTGGTGAAAGGAGTGTCAAGTTCCTTGGAGGAGGTACACAAGAGTCCAGAATGGGATGTTGTGGCTCGTCTGGTGTGTGTTTCGTACAGAGTGTGTGTGTGTAGTGTTCCCAGTGGTTTCTATCTATGTAACTGAATGTGTTTGAATAACGTTAGGGTGAGGTGGGTGAGGCGGTAAGATGTTCCTACCCAGAATGTGTGTTGAAGATGTTAGTAGCAGCCTGTGTGTCTGAGAAGTGTGTTCTGTTGTGGGTGATGGTTTTTGAATTGTTTGTTTGAGTGGTGCCTCTGTATTTTTTAATAAAGTTCCAGAAGGCTTATGGTGTTTTTGATACGCACATGTTTGTCCGCTTTGTAGTCTGCAGCTTGACCAGTAGATTGTTGTGGTCTCAAGGTCTAGACTGTGTGAATGTTGTTTCTAAGTAAGCGAGACTTTAATCGACGTGATTTAAATCTATGTTTGTTGTAGAGAAAGCGTTGTGGAAACAGCTAATTAAACTTCTTGTTCTGATTGACGGGTTTGGAAAGAGAATAAAACGAGTGTGTGGTTCTTCTTGGTATTGCGGTGTTTGGCTGCTTTTTTGTGTTAATGGGTTCTGATGAGGATCAAGTTTGATTGCAATGGCACGCAATGGGTTTGTTGTTGATATCATAGGTGAGGTTAGTATGTATCATTGTTGTTTGAAGCAAATCCCAGACAAAGCGTTTAGTTTACAGAGAAGGAAGTTGTGGCTGGATGAGGATAGGGTTGGTCGGAGATGTTGTAAGATAGACGGACATGTTGATCATGAGCCTGTCATAGTCCAGTGGATATGTAGTGATGAAAATAGAGAGCTGTACACGGTTTTGGCCATAATGATGTGCGGTTTGCCTTGGCCAGATGTGATTGTAAGGTGTTGAAGTCTGGCCGAGGCGAATCTAGGTGTTTTGTTAGGTTATGTGGAAGTGAGTAATTGGTGACCACAGCTGGTTGTTACTGGTTATGAAAGGGCGTGTGTTTGCATTCAAATCAGCTAGTAGGTATATGTTGGTGTGTTTGGTGTAGTTGAAGACTAAGAAAGGTCGTGGCTGTGAGAATAGTGTTTGGGCGAGCATAGGTGGTGAAAAAGATGAACGGTCAAGGTGGGTGTGTACTTCAGACCGCAAGACATTGTACTTGTTGTATTTAAAAGGATGGAGAAATACGTGTTTATGTTGAAGACTTGAAAAGGATGCAAACCCCATCGTGGGGTATCATATGGGGACTGTAGTAGCAGTATTTAACCATAAGCGGATACGTTGAGGTCTTTGAGGCAGGTACTGTTTAGGGGCAAGCAGATATCTGCCTCTTGCATCAAGGAGCATCGGCCATACGTGTCTAAATTGTAAATAAGAACGTACGTTGAACTGAATCACCTAAATGAGTTTAATTGTTTTCGTCGATAAGCAAAATGTTAATGTCGGGTGCGAGGAGTTTGGATTACAAAGCCGTGATAGGGCGCGATCAGTGGAATGTGTTTTTGGTAGATATGGCGGGAGGGAGGGGCGTGGGGGGGGGAGGGCCGTCTTCCTGGAGGGGAGGAAGACAATGGATTCTGTTTTTTTATGTCTTTGGTCTGTATGGTTACTAAGTTGGGGCAGGTTAGTTTGAGTGGATTTTGACTGGAGGAGTGGAGTCGGACCTGGATGAAGTTTTGGTTGTGGTGAGTGTGGGCGAAGTGGATGCACAGGAAGTTGAAGCTTTGGTAGGGGGATGAGGAAGAGTAAGGCTATGTACGTTGATGCTGAAAGAGTGGAAGCTATTTGTAAGTGAAGAGGGAAGTGGAAGCTTGGAAGGGGATGAGGAAGTGGGGGGAGGGGTGTAAAGCAGCAGCAGTAAGGATGTTAGTGGGTGTGGTAGAAGTTTTAGTGAAGAGGGGTAGGGAGGAGGAAAGCTAGGTGGGGGTAGGGGAGGAGGAAAGCTGGTGGGGGTAGGAAGTTGGGGGGTGGGAGAGAGGCATGAGGGAGAGGTATGTAGGATGCAAGGAAGATAAGCAGGAAGGAGGGAATACTTAAAGAGGGAAGATTGTTAGCAGACAAGAGTAGGTTAAGACATAGTAGTCAGATTAGTAAGCTTGTGAGATTACTATCGAGAGTGGGTAGCAGTGGCTAGTTGACAGTTATTTTTGTAGGTCTAGTGTGGGTGTAGGTGTAGAAGATAAGTGAATGTAGGTCCTGTGGTGTTGGTGTTTGATATGTGTAAGGTAGAAAAGGTAGACCAAGTGCATGGGGAGGTCCCAGCATTGGGGGTAGGGTAAGGTAGGTATGGAAGTGGAGGGAGATGCAGGGAAGGGGTTAGGGAGAAGGGAGGTTGGCTACTCTGGTGGGAGGAGATATATGTGCTTTCGCTAGAAGGGCAGGAATTGGGCAAACTGCAGTGTGGGACCCGCCACAGTTAAGAACATTTTAGGGGGGAGTTGTAAGTATTAGGTATTCCAGAACAGATGACCAGTTGCTGAACATCTAGTAGCAGACTTGTGTAGATGTGCATGGTTTTTTTTGTTGGTGCCGAATTTGTAGCATTTTTAAGACATTGTGTGAAGGGTGGAAGTTCGGAGTGAAGTAGAGAGTTTGGTAGACAGGCATGCGGATGGTCTTGGCAACGAATTATCTTTGAACTGAGAGTGTAGAGGCGTCAGCAGGAGTAGGAACAGCGTAATTTTGAGAATGTAGAGGTTTCGGTCTGTCAGTATCGTCAACAGAAACCTTGTTCTTAGGTACTGATATCTTGTTATTAAGTCTTACCTTTGTCTGTGTCATAGGCTGTCAGGAGAGAGTAGTCTACGTGTTTAGGCAATGGCTTTGCATTTTGGCACGTGCTCGAGTCCATATAATGTGAAGCCTGCGTTGAAAGTTTTTAATATCAGTTATCGGTTGAGGTGTACGTTCGTAACGATTGTTTGACAAGAGGAGATTTGAAGCCTGAGTGGATTTTGACAGACTTTAAGTGAGGTGCACCAGTGATCTGATTATAATAAATTCAGGACAGATAGAAGCATCAGGATTAGAAGAATTCTTGAGGTTTAGCGTGAGAATGAATTGATTTATAAGAAGCAGAGGCAGGTGTGGGCGTTGGGAGAGTGGAATGGTGTGGGAGGGTGGAAGGCAACGAAGGCATCGTCTAATTACGAAAGAGTATGAAATGGCGGTGACAATGCGGGCCAAAAAGTGAGAGTACTCAGCTAGGTCAAGTAAGTGAAAGTAGACACATGAACACGTACTGCCTGGCGCAGGACACTGAGGAGGTGAACTGTAAGCTTGATGGAGCACTGAATATCCTGATGGCGCGAGACTGGCTGATGGCGAGGCAGTCATCAGGCGACGATAATTCAGGGTCCAGCAGCAGGCTCCTGCCCTTGGGTTAGGCAACCACCGACGCACCAATCCTGATGGCGGAGAGGAAGACGAAGGTCGCAGCAAGCACTACTCTACTCTAAGGCTAGAGTCTCGTCCCACTAAGGAAATTCGAGAGAAGCGAGAATCGTCGATGTGTAAGTGGTGTGTAAGGTACAGCCACGTCACCACTCGAGCTAAGTCCCAAACAAAGGAATGCAGCACAGTGAGATGACTGAGGTCGAGAGTTAAGTACAATCCCCAGCTGAGTTAAGTTACAAGGTCCACACACAGATTTAATTACAGGTCACCACTGAGTTAAGTACAGGTTCACAGCACTCAAATTTAAGTACAGGTCACCACTGAGTTAAGGTACAGTCATAACATCATAGTACTTAATCTCCCTAGACAAGGGAGCCCAGTTCGACAACCACTTGGAAGGGCCAGGGCCGGGAGAAATCGGTGAATCTTTAACAACACACCCTAGGTAGATCTGTTTGTGACATTGAAAAAAACCACTTGTGTGGGCAAACGTGTCAATAAAGGATCTCTATTAAACTAGCATATGTGTTTATGTTTTCCATTGTGTCGTATTTTTACCATTTATTTTCGTTCATTTTGGTGTCGACTAGGCAGAACTTGAGATCTGGTTAAATAGCAACGCACATCATGCATATAGGACAAGTTGGAAAATTTGTAGTACTGCAATAAATTTTGACCAAATCAATGTAGCTGAGAAACCTAACGAAAAAAAAAAAATATATGATTGTGTTTTGTTTAAGTACAAAATTAATTGTAAACGTATTTTAAAATCTATTTTAGTCTGCTTAGGCTAAAATAAATTCTATTGTTATAATTAAAGGTTAGAACATAAGAATCATAAGCAAAGAGGAACACTGTACAAGCAGGCCTGTTGGCCCATACTAGGCTATGTTTCTTCTACATTATTTAAAACTAATAAGTGCTAAGCGTTATGGACACTCCCAAGCTTCAGACCTGCAATTTTATCTACATGAACTAGCATCTGCCACTTTTCTGACCAAGAAAGAGTTTTTGTCTTAAATCCTTTCAGAAGTATTACCCTAACACTACGTTGAATCAATTATTCCTACCCTATCTTTATGTGTCAATCGGCGAATTTGCTCAATCACTTAGGACAATTCCTCATCAAGATCATTGATATGATATATAAAAACAACAACGAGCCTAGAGGCTGGATCCCTGTGAACGCCACGATTTTACTGCAATCCCCACTCGGATTTAACCCCATTTATGGACACTGCTCTGCATCCTGTCTGTGCGCCATGATTCGGATCCACGAGAGCACCCTTCCCCCCCAATGCCATGAGCTGCCCATCATTCTTTAACAGTCTTGGTGCAGAACTCTACAATCAAAAGCCTTACTAAAATCTAAGTAAATAATAACAAATTCTTTATCGGTCAACCAGTCTCAAACAGCTTTACTGAATGAGTTAATAAATTAGTTAGACAAGACCCGCTCTTGTGAATCCATTCGATTACAGCTTATAATTCAAGCAGTGTACTAATGCGAGATGCTTCTTTAATCTCAGCTATAATTGACTCTACGTATTTGCTACAATTGAGGTCAGAGCTTATTGGGCGGTAACTGTTGACGGTAACGACTATGTCCCCTGTTTTAAAAAATAGGAGTTACATTAGGCCATCTTCCTACATATCAGACACTACCCTCTTTGAAGATATAAATTAAAAAATATTAGCTAATTGTTCACAAGCATCCATTTTTGCATTCAACATAGAACCGCTTGAAAAACCTTATCATGACCCGCGAGTTAATTTTGCTTTCAGTCGTTGTATCACACTTCACAAAACCATTTCACATAGTGACTGTGATGTACATAATTTATCTTCGCCCACTATAAAAATTAAGTACTGAATATTGTTAGTGTCTTCCAGTGTAAAAACCGAGAGAAAACAATTATTATTTAAAAATCGAGCACGGCTGGAGGTTTTGATACTCTATGAACCGCGTGCTTCATCCCGGCCGGGGTATGGTTTGTTTTGCAATCGTGTCACATACGATTCTTGAGGTCATGCCCATAGTATTTTAAGGGAACCTATCTTATCTCTAACTTTTGTTCTATATGACCAGGAGATAGAACTTTGTGGATTAGTTTAAAATCCCCTTGCAACTTTAATTTCATAGATCCCTTTTAGCTTTTTCTTCACTCCTTTTTTTAATGTCGCCTCTTTATGTCAATATACTGATTCATAAGATGACCCTCATCCACTATTTGATAACGCCTATAAATTTCTTTGCCTTTTGTCCTAGTAGATATTTCAGCCTATTAATCCATACCATTTTGGTCATATGATACTCTCTTCGTTACACAAGATCCAACAGGATAATAAGTGTTCTCAAAGCCGCATCGAATCTGCTAAGCGAAAAAAACTGGGTCTGTTACTGAGTTATCCTACTATCTATACTCTCATCAATGCTAAATGTAATTGATTTGTGGTCGCTAGTCACCCAAGTTCCTCTGAAAATTTCTAAAATTATATAACAAGGGTATTCATTGTTTGCCAGAACAAAAGTCAAGCAGAGTTATTAATCCCCTGTAGGTTCCTAAGTCCATAGAACAGCTTCAAACAAAACAATCCAGGAACTTACTGCTAAGAAGTTTGTTTGATTCTAAATTCCCCCAGTCAAGTAAATGCCCAATCTAATATGACTAAAGTTAAAGTCTCCTCAATTTACTTAACATATCGGCCCTTCGTGGCCGCTAACATTTCCTCCCATATAGTCTACCGCTGGTCCATATCTAATTTGAGACTGTATATCACACGCTAAATCAATTATTTTGTTTCATGCCTCTTCTGAATGCTATCCAAATCCAGACTCTGTATGTGATACTGCAGTAACTTTAATATATACCCTGTTTTTATGCAACAGCTCAAGCGTATCATCAGGACATAACAAATTCCACCCTCAGCCGCCCCTTCCGATTACTTCTGTCTACTTGGAACCAATTTATAACCTCTGAATGTGACATTCTGCAGACATGACCCCCGTCTTTTGAATTAAAACCCTCCGTCTCATTATGGCAAATACATCAATGTTATACACTGCACTAGCGCGCGCGATTCTGCAACATCGTCCCATCTGTATTCTACACTACGGACTATTTGTGTAATTATATATTTTAAACCCTCTTTCTCTTACCCCTTCCTGCTCTATTCTGTTAATTCCACAAAGACCTTGTCATTAGTGCCATTCTTGGCATTTCAATATCCACCTCATTTTGCTATTACTAATTCTCCTAGTACTCATATACTACACTGCGACTTTCACTGTTTCCCGCCAAAACCATACCACCTAACTATTCCTAGTTAAAGATTCTAACAGCTCCCTCCACTGCGTTGCAGTGCTCCCTACAGCTCCTCACACTAGATTAAGTGAAACACCATCCCTGGGCAATACATAGTCTATTTTGCCATAGAAGAGGATCCCATTGTCAATGAATGTTACTGCACTTTTCCTTACAGTATTTGTCGAAACCAGACAGCAATTGACATAAACCATTGCTCTTACTAACCATCATTTCCCCTCCTACTTCCTTGGCAAAATACCCACATATGACAGGTTTCCACACCCTTCCTCCTATTTATCTCTATTGCTACGCTATACCTGCTATCAGGTCCTCACTCCTACGTCTGCACATCGTTCCTCCAGCACTGAAGACAGATAATGTATTGCTCCCATTACACCTCTCTGAAGATCATCCAGAGCTAACAATATCCTTCATCCCAGCCACAGAAAAACACAACTCTCTGCCTCCTACGCCTATCCTAACAGCAGAATGGCCCTATCCATATACCTAAAACTGGCTATCGCAACAACAACAATGTTTTTTTAACCGTTCCTTGGCGGACGTCGTCGTGATGTTCCCAGTAGTTCGACTCTACATTCGTTAAGGTAAAGCACAAACACTCTTCTCTTGTGGACATTCGTCAAGACGATTCCTCTATGGTCTTTTCGTTGGGGTTTCCAGGGTGTCTCACTCACGTTACGCCAATGATTCCTTGGTGTCATCGTTGTGACAATTCACTGTAGAACAGCCCAGACATTTTTTTTCGTCAGTAGCACCCAAACTGAGGTGGAAATTATTCCACAGCAGTCATCCTGGTCATCCGTTGTTTCTGCTCTCTCCAACAGTTTTTCTGATGCTCAGCTATGTTCATGACTTTTGCCCGGCCACTGACGCAAAGCTTCACCTCTCTCTACGACTGGGACTTCACAATAGGAGGATTACTTCAATCTCTCTTTTTCGCTTCTCTCCCTCTCCCCGATCAATCGCTCCGTATCTTCTGCTTAGCACCCTTATACACTTCTTTCAGCTGCTGTAAAGTTGTTCAAGAGATGGCATCCTGGTTAGATTCACAGAGCGCCCCACAAAACATCTTCACAGAGCTAAGTATACGTCAAGTAAGTTTCTAGATCTTTTGTGCAAAATTAAAAATTTTTACTTAACATTAATGAAAAAATATATTTTAAACGTTTGAGAGAAAATTTCCAGAAGGACTTAATATTTAAATGAGTTACTCTTGGCTAATTGATCAGTTTACATATCGCTGACGACACACACACCTACACGACACACCACAACACACACATATATATATAAATTATATTATAATATATATATAAATATATATATATATATTATATTTAAATGATATATAATATATATACATATATATCTAGTAAAAATATATATATAATATAATAATATATATAAATAAATATATAAAATATAAATACATAAATATATATACATATATATATATATCATATATATATATATATATATTATAGATATATAAATATATATATATATATATATATATATATGATATGTCGTGCCGAATAGACAGAACATGCGCATCTTGGCATTAATATAGCAACGCCGCATCTGCCTCATAAAGGACAAGAGAAAATTGGAATGGAATAGCAAAAATTTCGCTAAAATCATTCTGAACTCTAACGAAATAAAAAAAAATTTCAACGTTGATTTTTTATGTATAAAATTATTGTAAACAAAATCTAAAATAAAATTTATTGGGTAGGTCCTCAAAATAACTGTTACCTTGGTATAATAAGGTAGGAAAGTATTTCAAGATTCTTTGTTGCAAAATTAAACTTTTATTTTAACATTAATGAAAAAATATATCTGTCAAAACGTATAAAAGAAACATTCAGACAAGGGCTTATTAAAAGAGTTATTTGCTAATTGACCAGTTTTACATATCGGCATGTCGACATATATATATGAATATATATATATTTAAATATATATTATATATATATAATATATATATATATATAAGTATATATTATATATAATATAGATTTATATATATATATATATATATATATGTCGTGCCGAATATGTAAAACTGGTCAATGTAAGACAAGACTCATTTAAAAAAAATTTAAGGGTCCTTTCTAAATTTTCTCTTATACATTTAAAGATAATAATTTTTTTTCAAATCTATATGTAGAAAAATTTAATTGCGCTACTAAAAGTAATCTTAGAAAAGCTTACCTAATCCTTATATAATAAGAAACCAAATTGTATTTTTAGCCTAACCCAACTAATTATATTTTTTATTGTTTTACAATAAATTAATACTAAACAAACATAGTGAAATATATTTTTTTTTCTTATGTTCAGAATGATTTTGGCGAATTATTGTAATACACAATTTTTCGCTTGTCCTATATTGCAAGATGTGCCGTTGCAATTTAAGCCAAATCCAACTTCTGTGCTTATTCGGCACGACATATATTATATATATTTATATATATATATATAAATATATTATATAAACTATATATATATATATATATATATATATATATATATATATATATATATATATATATCTATGAATGTATTTTAAGAAATATTAATTGTTTTCACTTAATATATATAAATATGATATATTATACTTAATATATATATATATATATATAATATATATATATTATATATACTAAAAATGTAGTATTATGATATCATGAAAGTTTATTTTAATATAATATTTAAATTGTTTCTTCAGTAATGTTCATAACTTAACAGTCTCGCATAAATGAATACATATAATGAGTATGGGTGTACATATACGGATTGTATCTCCTCAACACCACGCGTAACATCAGCCTAAAATACAACATGTGCAGATTCGATGTGAACGCTCCGGAACTCAACTCACTAACACAACAAAACATGTGCCACAATTCGTGAGTGAAGCGCTCACTTCAACCACGTAACACAGACTAAACATGTGCACTATTTCTTGTGGTAACGCTCCTACAACCACCAACGTAACATCAGATCTAAACATTGCCACCGATCGTGTTGAACGCCTCTCCAAACCACGTAACACACGAACTAAACAATGTGCACGATTCGTGTTGTAGCGCGTCCTCAACCACAGTAACACAGACTAAACCTGTGCACAATCGTGTGAACGACCTCCTCAACCCCACGTCAACACAGACTACAACATGTCACATCTACGTGGTGAACGCTTCCGTCATCCACGTAACACAGACTAAACATGAGTGCGCGCATTCGTGTGATAATCGCTCCTCAGACCCACGTAACACAGACAAAATCATGTGCAGCATTCGTGGTGAACAGCGTCAATGGTTAAACTTAAAGAACACAACCAATTGCGGACTTCTGTACTGGTAAAAGCTAAATTATTAGTTTGTCTGGTGTAACCGGTTATGCCCTTCGGTAGCTTTTGTTTTGAGTTATTTACGTTGCATTTTCTAAATTAAGAGCTTATGTTTACAACGTTACTGAGCTAGCGTAGAAAGTTCCCACCAACCCCAGATTAAGGTGTGTAATTAACCACCAAACATACACGTTGCAGCAATACGTTTAAACATTCAGTATCCACCACTCGCATGTGTCCTTGGATGTTTTTATTTAATGGATCAAAATAATTTGCGCGTCTAAAGTTTTCTTCCACTGACAAGAAGTGCAAATAATTGGACCAACAGACAGGGCTTAGTGTTCATGCTTTCCTGAATGCAATTGAGAGGGAATTTGTTAGTTTGGTATGTCTGACTGTGCGTGAATGCATATAATTTACACTCGGATCGGGGATAAGTCGACAAGTGTGGATTGATGGTTTGTGATACATTGCTTTTATTTGTTGACCTAAAATTCTAAAAGCACTCTTTCATTATTACGGTCTCTGTAGTTTGATTCTCGTGCTCCCAGAGCAGCGGTGTAGCCACCTGTAGACTGGTCAGGCTGAAGCCAGACGCTTTCAGCGCTCGGTAACGAGACGACATTCCGCTAGCCCGCATGTACCGAAAACTGGCCCGTTCACTCACATTTGAAAGGCTGAAACTTGCGTCTGATCCTCATTAATAACTGTGAACGTTAGATTTAAATAAGTTATCGTTAATTTTCATACCTGAGACGTAGTTAAAAATGTGGAACCTAATACGCAGTATAAATAAAATAAATCGGTTTATTTTATCTCTTTAAAAGTTCTACTGCTAATGAATTTCCATTATCAGAGCAAGATGAGAAAATGTAGAAACGTACTGATTATCAAGGTCATTAATGTAAATTATGAACAAGAGGGGGCCCCTAAAACCTGATCCTTGTGGAACGCCACTAGTGACTAATCCCCACTCAGATTTCACTCCATTAATGGTAACTCTCTGCTTTCTATTGGTAAGCCATGCCTCTATCCATGCTAGAACTTTACCTCCTATACCATGAGCTGCCACTTTTCTTAAGAGTCTCTTATGAGGTACTCTATCGAAGGCTTTACTAAAATCCAAATAAACAATATCATATTCCTTATCACTGTCAACTGCCTCAAATGTTCTACTGAAGAACGTCAGCAAGTCTGTCAGGCAGGAACGACCTCTCGTGAATCCATGCTGAGATTCATTTATCAAGTTATGCTTTCAAGGTGACTTCTGATAATGTCAGCTATAATTGATTCTAATAACTTGCCCACTATAGATGTCAGGCTTATTTGACGGTAATTTGAAGGAGTGGACTTATCCCCTGATTTGAATATAGGAATCACATTAGCCATCTTCCACAACTCTGGCACAACACCGGTAAGGATGGACGCATTAAATACACTCATTAATGGCTGACTAAACTGCATCTTGCATTCCTTAAGTACCCTGAAAAACAGCTCATCGGGTCCCGGGGACTTATTTTGCTTCAGTTTGTCTGTTTAAATAACCATGTCCCCGTAACAGTAATATTAGTTAATTTAAATTCATCAGGAACTAAATAATTGTTAATTACTGGAATCCATTTACATCTTCCGTGTAAAAACTGGCAAAAAATACTCATTAAATAAGGAACACATTTCCAGTTCATTATCCGTCAGCTGTCCATTCCCAATTTTCAGAGGTCCTACTTTTTCCTTCACCTTCGTCCTATACACTTAAAAAAAAAGTACCCCCTTTGGATTGTCTTTGATTCATTAGTAACTCTAATTTCATAATCACGTTTAGCCTTTCTTCCCCTTTTTACTTCTCTTTAAACTAAATATATTGGTCAGTAAGGTTAACCTCTCCTCTTCTGATGCGCCTATAAATTCCCCCTTTCTCCCCTAATAGATACTTTAGCCTTCTGTTAACCCATTTGAGATCATTATTATTAGACCTAATTTCTTTCTGGGGACGGTGTACATTATTAAGAAAACAATCATAAAAGCAGATCCCTTCATAATCATAAGTATGATCATGGTCAATAAAATCATTAGCTAGATAACCCCAATCAAGATTAGACAGGTGTTCCCTAAGTCCATTATAATCGGCAGAACGAAAATCAGGGATTTTTACTGTATTATCATTATTCTTGCATTCCCAGTTAATGCTAAAAGTGATGGATTTGTGATCACTTGCGCCAAGCTCTTCAGTGATCTCCAGATTATTCATGAGCGTTTCCTTATTTGACAAGACTAGGTCTAGCAAATTATTACCCATGGTAGGCTCTGTTATGTACTGCTTCAGAAACAGTTCTGAACTGTTTCCATAAAGTCACTGGACTCTAGATTACCTGTCAAAGAATTCCAGTCAATTTGACTAAAATTAAAGTCCCCTACTATGACTATGTTATTGTGTCTAGAAAAAGGGATTATGAGGCTAAGGTCGCAAGGGATTCAAAGACTAACCCAAAAGGGTTCTTTCAGGTATACAGAAGTAAGATTAGGGACAAGATTGGCCCACTTAAGAGTAACTGTGGTCAGATCACTGACAGTGATATGTGTGAAATACTGAATACCTACTTCCTGTCAGTTTTTCACCCAGGAAAATACTTGCGATATTCCTGAAATAATAGATTACGTAGAACAGGATGATAATAAACTATGTACGATAGCGATAACTAGTGACATGGTCCTCAGACAAATAGAGAAACTAAAACCTAACAAACCCCCAGTCCTGATGAACTGTTTGCAAGGGTGTTAAAGGAATGTAAAGAGGAACTTAGCATACCTTTGGCTATCTTTTAAAATATCACTACAAACTGGTACAGAGCCCGATAAGTGGAAAATGGGAAATGTAATAAACCTTTTTACAAGGCAAAGGGGACATGTCCTTGGCTTCGAACTATAGACCAATAAGCTTACCTCCATAGTGGGAAAAATTTATGGAATCAATAATTGCCAAAGCAATTCGTAGCCATTTTGACTGGCACAGAATGATTCTCAACACGGTTTTACAAAGGGGGGTTCCTGTCTTAACGAATTTACTAACTTTTTTCACTAAGGTGTTTGAGGAGGTAGATCCTGGTAATGAATATGATATTGTGTATATGGAATTCAGTAAGGCTTTCGATAGAGTTCCACAAACCCGAGGCTATTGAGGAAACTTAGGGCACACGGAATAGGAGGAGAAATTTTTTCCTGGGTAGAGGCATGGCTGACAAATAACAGCAAGAAATTTGCATAAATGGGGAAAACAGAATGGGGGCACGTCACAAGCGGTGTTCCTCAGGGGTCAGTGTTTTGGGCCCGTTGTTGTTCACAATTTACATAAACGACATAGATGAGGGGGGTAAATAGCGACATAAGCAAATTTGCTGATGGACATCAAAATAGGCCATCCAATCATTTTTAATGAGGACATTAGAGCACTCCAGGATGATTTGAATAGACTGACCCAAAGGTGGGAGAAGTGGGAGATGCAGTTTAATATTGACAAATGCAAAGTTCTAGATGTTGGACAGTTAAATAACCATGCCACATATAAACTAAATAATGTAGATCTTAATACTACCGATTGCGAAAAGGATTTAGGATTTTCGGGGTTAGCAGTAATCTAAAACCAAAACAACAGTGCATTAGTGTTCGCAATAAAGCAAACAAATTCTTGGCTTCATATCTAGAAGTATAAATAATAGAAGTCCTCAGGTTGTTTTTCAACTCTATATATCCTTGGTTAGGCCTCATTTAGACTATGTCTGCTCGTTTTTGGTCACCGTATTACAGAATGGATATAAATGCTCTGCAAAACGTACAAAGGAGGATGACAAAGATGGTCCCATGTATCAGAAATCTTCCCTATGAGGATAGACTGAGGGCCTGAATCTGCACTCTCTCCGAAAGGTGTAGAATTAGGGATGATATAAACGAGGTGTATAAATGGAAAAAAAGGAATAAATAAAGGGGATGTAAATAGTGTGCTGAAAATTTCCAGCCAAGACAGGACTCGCAGCAATAGTTTCAAGTTGGAAAAATTCAGATTCAGGAAGGATAAGGAAAGCACTGGTTTTGGGAATAGAGTTGTGGATGAGTGGAAAAAAGCTCCCGAGTACAGTTATTGAGGCTAGTTATTGAGTGTAGTTTTAAAAATAGGTTAGATAAATACATGAGTGGGTGTGGGTGGGTGTAAGTTGGACCTGACTAGCTTTGCTGCTGGGACTGGTACAGTGCTCCATCCTTGAGTGGGGATGACCAGACTGGGTGGGTCATTGGGATAATCCGGGGAGGGGTCATGGGTCTAACCCCGGGGGGGGACATGGACCTGCTCCACGTGGGTCAGTGGGCCCTGTTGCAGTGTTCCTTCTTTCTTATGTTCTTATTTCTTATATTACACCTAGAATTAGTTTTTCTTTACCCTCTACAAACTCAAACCCAAAACAGATTCTGTTACTGTTCCATCTACTTTTATACCTGTTTTTATGCAACAATTAATATTTTCTCGAACATTTTATGCAACTCCTCCCCCCCCTCCCACCAATCTATCCACATGGAACAACTTAAACCCTTGAATATTACACTCAGCAATCATATTCCGACTCTTTAAATCATACCAAGTTTCAGTTAATGCAATGATATCAAAGTTCCAGCACATGCACCAAACGTAATTCATTAATTTTATTTCTTGCACTTCGACTGCTAGCATAAAATACCATCATATGTTTTTTTTTTTCAGCACTTTTTCCATTCATCTTTGTTTTTACACAATTTCTGAAATTATCATTACCCAGAGTTACTACTTGGCAGTTACTATTAAGATTCTTAATATCTGAGTATAAGTCAATATATCCATACTCATTATTTATCATTTCTAAACCCATACCACTAACTAATCCTAGTTTAAAGCCCTAACAACCCCGTCAACTGAGCTAGTAAGAAAACCCACACCTGCCCTGGATAAGTGACCCCATCCCTGGCATACATGTCATTTCCCGCCATAGAAGTTGTCCCAGTTATCAATGAATGTACCTGCATTATCCTTACAGTGTTTATCCAGCCAACAATTAATACCAATTGCTCTGGACAACCATTCATTACCAACACCTCTTCTTGGCAAATGCCTCATATAACAGGGTGCCCCCCCCTTCTTCCTAATTATGTCTATAGCTGTCCTGAACTTTCTAACTAAATTTCCCCACTTCTACGTTGCCTAATTATTGCCCTCCAGCACTGAGGCAAATAATGGGTTGATCCCATCACCGTTCATGATGTTTTTCAAGCCTGCTAACAATGTCCTCCATCCCAGCCCCAGGAAAGCAAACCCTCTGTCTCCTACTCCTGTCCTTCAAGCAGAACGCCCTATCCATATATCTAACCTGGCTATCCCCAACAACAACAATATTCTTTCCTTCCTTGGTGTCGTTCGTCGTGACGTTCCCAGTAGTCGTCTTACATTCGTCGGGTAGCACGGAGAATGCCTTAGATGTTTCCACAACAGTTTCCACAGCAGTCTCTTCTTCATCGTTTCTACCTTTCCATTCGTCTTCTTGATCGTCAACTTCGTTCCATGCTGTCCAGCCACTGACCAGTTTCCCTTCTTGACCTGAGGACTCAAAACAGGAGGACTACTACGAATCTTCTTGTTTTCCTCGTTCAGTCGCCGAATCTCCATCTTCGCTGCTCTCAATTCTTCCTTAAGCTGCTGGTGAAGTTGCTCGATGGATGGCATCTTGGTTCAGTCCACGGAGAGCACACAAGACACTTCTTCACAGAGTTATGTACGAACGAACGAACGAAAGTTCAGGTAAGATCCCAAATGGGATGAGCGGGGAAGACGGGACAGACGAAGAATAGTGCTGAAGAGGAGTGTTCTTAGTCGTAAGAAATAGAGCCAGGGCTTTACCCAGCAGCGAAGGCGATCGTGGGACAGATATTGAGAAGAGAAATTCAGGCTCTTCTGTTGGGACTCCGGTGGGGTGAGCGGGAAGGAAGGGACATGCGACGTTTAGCGCTAGAGAGGAGTGTAGAACTGGGCCATGTCTTAACCCAAAAGCTAAGGCCAACGTGGGTCAGAGAATGGTACCTGTCATAGAAGGTACCTGTCACAGAATCCAAGGTTATTAGTAAATAGGGTTAGGAGCTGGATCATGCAAGGAGTAGAAAAGGTTGTGTTGGTTTGTGGGTCTGCGAATATCTCCGTCAAGGAGAGAGGTCCATTAGTCACGTCGTGTCTCAAGTTTGTCTATATGTCTGTGACTGAGCGTCTTCCAGTAGAGATTCAGTGCAGGGATGTCTAATTGGGCATGGAGAGACTCGCTTGTGGCGAAGTCCTCCCATCTGACATCAAGCACCCAGCACAGCTGCAGTTTAAGTAAGTTTGTTTTTGCTGCAAGAGAGAGGGCTAGAGGAGAGTAAGTTATCAGAAGACATATTAGGGGTTTGTAGAGGTGTAGTTTGGTGCGTTCAGAGGCGTGTTTCAGCTTGTAGAGGCCCGCAAGGGCCTTATTAGCTATTGCATGCCTTGAGTGAATGTGTCTGTGTAAAAGAAGAAGGTAGTCAAGATTAACGCCAAGGACAGTGACAGATTGTGTGATGGGGATGTAAGTGCGGGTGTCAGCAGTTCTGAGCTCGACAGGTAGTGGAGGATCACGTTTCCTGTAGTTAAAATACGTAATGCTGGATTTAGCTGCATTGGTTTTGATCCTCCATTTTTGTTCCAGATGGTATCCTGTCGACCTCATTTTGTGTTTTGTTTGTGAGTGTATCTATATTGGTATGTTGATAAGTTGTGTAATGTCGTCTGCATAGGCTAGTGTGATGGAGTTCTAGTATACAGGTGTTGGAATGTCGTTAGTGTATAAAATGTAGAGGGTAGGGGAGAGTACAGATCCCTGGGGTACTCCGGCATTTAGTGTGAAGTAGTCAGAGTAACAGCCTTGGAATTTGATTCTCATGGTACGGCCGTCTAGGAAGTTGCAGAGGAGTTTACGAGTAGTGAGAGGCAGGTTAAAGTTAGTGCAGAGTTTGTACTTGAGCAATTCCTGCCAGACAGTGTCAAAAGCTTTTTCAACGTCTTTTGCAACCAGGGCTGTCCTGTTTCTTTGTTTTGTGTTTATGTGGATGTAGTTGAGAATGATGTTAATGGCAACCTGTGTGGATCTGTGTGTTCTGAAGCCAAACTGGCCATCAGAAAGTAGAGAATTGTGTTCCAGGTATCTGCGAAGGCGTTTATTGATGAGTTTTTCGAAGAGTTTTCCTGAAGTTTCGATGAGGCTGATAGTTTCTAGCGTCAGAGTGCTCTTTATTGGGTTTAGGAAGGAGGATAGCAGTAGCAGCTTTAAAGAGAGAAGGGAAGTATCCAGAGGCAAGGGAGGCATTGAGGAGTTTTGTGTAGGCAGTAATGACAGAGTCAGGAAGGTATTTCAGGATAATATGGTTTAGGCCAGAGGCACCACGGGCCTTGGGATGAATGTGTCTTAGGAGAGTTTAAACGTCTGTGTTGGTGAAAGGAGTGTCAAGTTCTTGGGAGGAGGTAAGAGAGTCCAGATGGATGTGGCTGTCTGGTGTTGTTTCGTGTGTGTGTGTGTGTAGTGTTCCAGTGTTCTATGTTCTGAATGTGTTGAATAACGTTAGGGTGAGGTGGGTGAGGGTGGAAGATGTTCTCCCAGATGTGTTTGAAGATGTTAGTAGCAGCCTGTGTGTCTGAGATGTGTGTGCTGTTGTGGGTGATGTGTTTGAATTTGTTGGTTGGAGTGGTGCCTCTGATTTTTTAATAAAGTTCCAGAAGGCTTTGGTGTTTTTGATACGCTGTTTGTCCGCTTGTAGTATGAGCTGTGACCAGTGATTGTTGTGGTCTCGGTCTAGACTGTGTAGAATGTTGTTTCTAAGGTAAGCGAGATTTAATCGGACTTGATTAAATCTATGTTTGTTGTAGAGAAAGCGGTTGTGGTAACAGATAATTAATCTTCTTGTTCTGATTGAGGGTTTGAAAGAATAACGAGTGGTGTGGGTTTTCTTTGGTATTGCGGTGTTGGCTGCTTTTGTAATGGTGTCTTGGATGAGAACAAGTTGAGTGGCAATGTCAGCAATGGGTTTGTTGTTGTAGTCATAGGTGAGGTTAGTATTATCTATGTGTTGTTTGAAGGCATCCCAGACAGCGTTTTTTTAGGAGAAGGAAGGTGTGGCTGGGATGAGGATAGGGTTGGAGGAGATGTGTAAGATGACGGGAATGTGATCAGAGCCTGTAATAGGGCCAGGTGATATGTAGTGTTGAAAGAGAGAGCTGGCTCGGTTTGCCAGAATGATGTCGGGTTTGCCTTGGCCAGTGTGATTGTAGGTGTTGAAGTCTGGGCCGAGGCGAACTAGGTGTTTGTGGTTTGTGAAGTTGAGTAATTGGTGACCAAGCTGGTTGTTACTGGTGTGATGAAAGGCGGTGTGTTTGGCATTCATATCAGCTAGTAGGTATGTTGGTGTGTTGGTGTAGTTGAAGACAAAGGGAAGGTCGTGCATGGTGAGAATAGTGTTTGGGCGAGCATAGGTGGTGAAAAAGATGAACGGGTCAAGGTGGGTGTGTACTCTGACCGCAAGACAGTATTGTTGTATTTAAAAGGGATTGGGAGAAATTCGTGTTTTATGTTGGACTTGACAAGGATGGCAACCCCATCGTGGGGATCATAGGGGGACTGTAGTACAGTATAACCATAATGGCGGATACGTTGAGGGGCTTTGAGGCAGGTACTGTTTAGCAAAGCAATATCTGGCCTCTTTGCATCAAGGAGCTCGGCCAGTAGGTGTCTAATTGTAAAGTAAGAACGTACGTTGAACTGAATCACCTTAAAAATGATTTAATTGTTTCGTCATAGCAAAGTTAATGTCGGGGGAGGAGTTTGGATTAAAGCCCGTGATAGTGGCGCGATCAGTGGATGTGTGTTTGTAGATGCTACGGACCCGTTTCCTGGAGGGGGAGGAAGAGATGGATCTGTTTTTATGTTCTTTGGTCTGTATGTAAGAAGTTGGGGGAGGTTAGGTTTGAGTGGATTTTTTCTGGAGGAGGGGAGTTGGACCTGGATGAAGTTTTGGTTGTGGTGGGTGGGGCGAAGGGGGATGCACAGGAAGTTGAAGCTTTGGTAGGGGATGAGAAGAGGAAGCTATGGTAGGATTTAGGAAGTGGAAGCTATGGTAAGGAATGAGGAATGGAAGCTTTGGAAGGGGATGAGGAAGTGGGGGGAGGGGTGTAGAAGCAGCAGCAGTAAGGATGTTAGTGGGAGGTGTTTGAAGTAGTTTAAGAGGGGTAGGGAGGAGGAAAGCTGGTGGGGGTAGGGGAGGAGGAAAGCTGGTGGGGGTAGGAAGTGGGGGGGTGGAGAGAGGCATGAGGGAGAGGTTGAGGATGCTTAGAAGAGAAGCAGGGAAAGGAGGGATAATTAAAAGGGGAAGATTTTTTAGCAGACAAGATAGGTTAAGGACATGAGTAGTCTGATTAGTAAGCTTGTGAGATTACTATCGCAGAGTGGGTAGCAGTGGCTAGTTGACAGTTAGTTTTGTAGTCTAGTGTGGGTGTAGGTGTAGAAGGATAAGTGATTGTAGTCTGTGTGTTGGTGTTTGATGTGTGTAGAGTAGAAGAGGTAGACCAAGTGCATGGGGAGGCCCAGGCATTGGGGGTAGGGGAGGGAGGTATGGAAGTGGAGGGAGATGCAGGGAAGGGGTTAGGGAGGAAGGGAGGTTGGCTAGCTCTGTGGGAGGAGAGAATGTGCTTTCTAGAAGGGCAGGAATTTGCAACTGCAGTGTGTGACCCGCCACAGTTAGAACATTTTAGGGGGAGGTTGTAAGTATTCCAGAAGTGACCAGTTGCTGAACATCTAGAGCAGACTTGTGTAGATGTGCATGTGTTTTTGTGGTGGCCGAATTTGTAGCATTTAAGACATTGTGTGATTGGGTGGAAGTTCGGAGTGAAGAGAGAGTTTGGAGGAATGCGGATGGTCTTGGCAAAGATTCTTTGACTGGAGAGTGTAGAGGCGTCAGCAGGAGTAGAACAGCGTATTTTGAGAATGGTAGAGTTTCGGTCTGTTAAATTATCGTCAACAGAAACCTTGTTCTTAGTACTGATATCTTTTATTAAGTCTTCTTTGTCTGTGTCATAGGCTGTCAGGAGAGAGTAGTCTACGTGTTTAGCAATGGCTGTGCATTTGGCACGGTGCTCAGGAGTCCAAATAATGGTGAAGCCTGCGTTGAGAAGTTTTTATCAGGTATCGGTTGAGGTGTACGTTTCGTAGGATTGTTTGTCAAGAAGGAGTTTGAAGCCTGAGTTGGTTTTGAAGACTTTAAGTTGAGGTGCTCCAGTGATCTGATATAATAAATTTCAGGACAGATAGTAGCATCAGGATTAGAGAATTTGAGGTTTAGCGAGAAGGAATTGGATTTAGAAGAAGCAGAGGCAGGTGTGGGCGGTTGGGGGAGAGTGGAATGGGTGTGGGAGGGGGGAAGGCAACGAAGGCATCGTCTAATTACGAAAAGATGAAATTGGCGGTGACAACGCCAAAAAGTGAGAGTACTCAGCTAGGCAAGTACGTGAAAGTAGACACACGTACTTGCCTGGCGCAGGACACTGAGGAGGTGAACTGTAGCTTGATGGAGCACTGTATATCCTGAGTGGCGGCGAGACTGGCTGTATGGCGTGCAGTCATCAGGCGAAGATAATTCAGTCAGCAGCAGGCTTCCTGCCCTTGGGTAGGCAACCACCGACGCACCAATCCTGATGGTGGAGAGGAAGACGAAGGTCCAGCAAGCACTACTCTAAGCGAAGTCTCTCCCAACATAAGGAAATTCGAGAGAGGCGAGATCGTCGATGTGTAAGTGGTGTGTTAGGTAAGCACACGTCACCACTCGAGCTAAGTCACAAACAAGGAATGCAGCACTGTGATTGACTGAGGTCGAGAGTTAAGTACAGATCACCACTGAGTTAAGTACAGGTCACCACTGAGTTAATTACAGGTCACCACTGAGTTAAGTACAGGTCACCACTCAAAGTTAAGTACAGGTCACCACTGAGTTAGGTACAGGTCATCACTCATGTACTTAACTCCCTAGACAGGGAGCCAGTGCCGGACCACCACTTGGAAGGGCCTGGGCCGGGAGAATATCGGTGAATCTTTAACAACAACACCCTAGGTAGATCTGTTTGTGACTTGAAAAAAAACCACTGTGTGGGCGAAACGTTGTCAATAAAGGATCTCATTAAACTGCATATGTGTTTATGTTTCCATTGTGTCGGTATTTTATACCATTTATTTTCTTCATGTTGTGTCGAATAGGCAGAACTTGAGATCTTGGTTAAATAGCAACGCTCATCTTGCCATATAGGACAAGTGAAAATTTGTGTATGCAATAATTTTGCCAAAATCATTCTGAACCTAACGAAAAAAAAATATTTGATTGTGTTTGTTTAGTACTAAATTATTGTAAACGTATTTAAAATATATTTAGTTGGCTTAGGCTAAAATAAATTGCTATTGTTATAATAAAGTTAGAACATAAGAACATAAGAAAAGAGGAACACTGCAGCAGGCCTGTTGGCCCATACTAGGCTAAGTTCTACATTATTTAACTAATAAGTGCTAGCGTTATGGACACTCCCAAGCTTCAGAACCTTGCATTTATCTACATTGAACTGCATCTGCCACTTTTCTGACCAAGAATAGAGTTTGTCTAAATCCTTCAGAAGTTCCCTAACATCTACGTTTGAATCAATTATCCTACCTATCTTTGTGTCATCGGCGAATTTGCTCATATCACTAGCAATTCCTTCATCAAGATCATTGATATATATTATAAACAACAACGAGCCCAAGGCTGATCCCTGTGGAACGCCACTTGTTACTGATCCCCACTCGGATTTAACCCCATTTATGGACACTCTCTGCATCCTGTCTGTGAGCCATGATTCGATCCACGAGAGCACCCTTCCCCCAATGCCATGAGCTGCCACTTTCTTTAACAGTCTTTGGTGCAGAACTCTATCATCAAAAGCCTTACTAAAATCTAAGTAAATAATATCAAATTCTTTATCGTTGTCAACAGTCTCAAAAGCTTTACTGAAGAAAGTTAATAAATTAGTTAGACAAGACCGGCCTCTTGTGAATCCATGCTGAGTATCATTAATCAAGCTATGCTTATCGAGATGGCTTCTTATAATCTCAGCTATAATTGACTCTAGTAATTTGCTACAATTGAGGTCAGGCTTATTGGGCGGTAATTTGACGGTAACGACTTGTCCCCTGTTTTAAAAATAGGAGTTACATTAGCCATCTTCCACATATCAGACACTACACCTATTTGAAGAGATAAATTAAAAATATTAGCTAATTGTTCACAGAGTTCCATTTTGCATTCCTTAAGAACCCTTGAAAAACCTTATCATGACCCGGCGAGTTATTTTGCTTCAGTCAGTGTATCTGCTTCACAACCATTTCACTAGTGACTGTGATGTTACATAATTTATCTTCTGGCCCACTATAAAAATTAAGTACTGGAATATTGTTAGTGTCTTCCTGTGTAAAAACCGAGAGAAAACAATTATTTAAAATCGAGCACGGGCTGGAGTTTTGAGACTCTATGACCGCGGGTTCAATCCCGGCCGGGGGTATGGTTTGTTTGCAATCGTGTCATTACGATTTCTTGAGTCATGCCCATAGTTATTTTTAAGGGGACCTATCTTATCTCTAACTTTTGTTCTATATACCTGGAATAAACTTTTTGGATTAGTTTAAAATCCCTTGCAACTTTAATTTCATAGTCCCTTTTAGCTTTTCTTATCCCTTTTTTAATGTCCCTCTTAATGTCAATATACTGATTCATAAGATGACCCTCATCTCTTTTGATACGCCTATAAATTTCTTTCTTTTGTCCTAGTAGATATTTCAGCCTATTATTCATCCATTTTGGGTCATATTGATAGCTCTCTTCGTTACCCAAGTCAACAGATAATAAGTGTTCTCTAAGCCCATCGTAATCTGCTAAGCGAAAATCTGGGTCTGTTACTGAGTTATCCCTACTATCATACTTCCATTCAATGCTAAATGTAATTGATTTGTGGTCGCTAGCACCCAGTTCCTCTGAAATTTCTAAATTATTAACAAGGGATTCATTGTTTGCCAGAACTAAGTCAAGCAGGTTATTACCCCTTGTAGGTTCTGTCATAAACTGCTTCAAAAAACAATCCTGAACTACTTCTAAGAAGTTGTTTGATTCTAAATTCCCAGTCAAGAAATTCCAATCAATATGACTAAAGTTAAAGTCTCCTAGAATTACTACATTATCGTGCCTTGTGGCCCTAACAATTTCCTCCCATAGTAGTCTCCGCTGGTCCATATCTAAGTTTGAGGGACGGTATATCACACCTAAAATCAATTTTTCATGCCTCTCTGAAAATTCTATCCAAACAGACTCTGTATGTGTTACTGCAGACTTAATACCCGTTTTTATGCAACAGCTCAAGCGATCTCGGACATACAATGCCACCCCACCCCCCTTCCCGATACTTCTGTCTACTTGGAACAATTTAAAACCCTGAATGTGACATTCTGCAGACATGTCCCGACTTTTTGAATTAAACCACGTCTCAGTTATGGCAAATACATCAATGTTACCTGCACTAGCAACTATTCTCAACTCGTCCATCTTATTCCTAGCACTACGACTATTTGTGTAATATATATTTAAGGACCCTCCTTTCTCTTTACCCTTCCTGCTCCTTTCTGTTATTCCACTAAACCTTGTCAATTAGTGCCATTGGCTTTCCAATATCCACCTCATTTTGCCTATTACTATTTCTCCTAGTACTCATATTACTACACTGCGACTTCACTGTTTTTCCGCCAAAAACCCATACCACTAACTATTCCTAGTTTAAAGATCTAACAGCTCCCTCCACTGCGTTGGCCAGTGCTCCCACCCCTCACCTAGATAAGTGAACCCCATCCCTGGCATACATGTCATTTTTGCCATAGAAGAGGTCCCAGTTGTCAATGAATGTTACTGCATTTTCCTTACAGTATTTGTCCAGCCAGCAATTGACACCAATTGCTCTGGACAACCATTCATTTCCACTCCTCTCCTTGGCAAAATACCACATATGACAGGGTTCCCACCCTTCCTCCTAATTATCTCTATTGCTGACCTATACCTGCTAATCAGGTCCTCACTCCTACGTCTGCCAACATCGTTGCCTCCAGCACTGAAACAGATAATAGGATTGCTCCCATTACCTCTCATGATATCATCCAGATAGCTAACAATATCCTTCATCCCAGCCCCAGGAAAACACACTCTCTGCCTCCTACTCCTATCCTTCAAGCAGAATGCCCTATCCATATACCTAATCTGGCTATCTCCAACAACAACAATGTTTTTACCTTCCTTGGCGACGTCCGTCGTGATGTTCCCAGTAGTCGACTCACATTCGTTAGGTAGCACTACACCTTCACTTGTGGAATTCGTCAAGACGTTCTCTATGGTTTTCGTTGGGGTTTCCAGGGTTGTCTCACTCACGTTAGCCAATGTTTCCTTGGTGCTCGTTGTGACATTCTCTGTAGAACACCCACATTCGTCAGGTAGCACCGAAAATGGGTTGGAAGTTTCCACAGCAGTCTTCTGGGTCATCGTTGTTTCTGCCTCTCCAACAGTTTTCTTGATGCTCAGCTTGGTTCCATGTTGCCCGGCCACTGACCAAGCTCCCCTCTTAACCTGGGGACTCACAATAGGAGGATTACTTCGAATCCTCTTTTTCTCCTCCGTTAATCGCCGTATCTTCTGCTTAGCAACCCTAAGCTCTTCTTTCAGCTGCTGGTAAAGTTGTTCAAGAGAGGGCATCCTGGTTTAGATTCACAGAGCGCCCACAAACAGGTCTTCACAGAGCTAAGTATACGTCAAAGTAAGTTTTCTAAGATTCTTTTGGTGCAAAATTAAAAATTTTTACATTAACATTAATGAAAAAATATATTTTTAAACGTATGAGAGAAAATTTCAGAAAGGACTTAATTTTAAATGAGTTCTTGCTAATTGATCAGTTTTACATTTTCGGCACGACACACACCCCACACACACACAAAACACACACATATATATATAAAATATATATTATATATATATATATATAATATATATATATATATATATATATTATATATAATATATATATATACATATATATATAAAATAAATATATATATATATTTATATATATATATATATATTAAATATATAAAATAAATATATATAATATATATATATATATATATATATATATAATATATAAAATATATATATATATAATATATATATATATATAATATGTCGTGCCGAATAGACAGAACTTGCGATCTTGGCTTAAATAGCAACGCTCATCTTGCCATATAGGACAAGTGAAAATTTGTGTATGCAATAATTTCGCTAAAATCATTCTGAACCTAACGAAAAAAAAATTTCACTGAGTTTGTTTAGTATTAAATTATTGTAAACAAATCTAAAATATTTTGTTGGGTTAGGCTAAAAAAAATTGTTCTTGTTATAATAAGGTTAGGTAAGTTTTCAAGATTCTTTTGGTGCAAAATTAAAACTTTTTATTTAACATTAATGAAAAAAATATATCTTCAAACGTATAAAAGAAAATTTCAGAAAGGGCTTAATTTTAAATGAGTTTTTGCTAATTGACCAGTTTTACATATTCGGCACGACATTTTTATATAATATATTATATATATATATATATTATATATATATATATATTTATATATTATATAATATATATATATATAATTTTTTTTATATATATATATATATATATGTCGTGCCGAATATGTAAAACTGGTCAAATTAGCAAGAACTCATTTAAAATTTAAGTCCTTTCTAAATTTTCTCTTATACTTTAAAGATAAAATTTTTTTCATTAATGTTAATGGGAAAAAAATTTAATTTTGCTCCAAAAAATCTTAGAAAACTTACCTAACCTTATTATAATAAGAACAATTTATTTTAGCCTAACCCAACTAAATATATTTTAGATTTGTTTTCAATAATTTTAATACTAAACAAAACATAGTGAAAAATATTTTTTTTCGTTTGTTCAGAATGATTTTGGCGAAATTATTGCATACACAATTTTTCGCTTTCCTATATGGCAAGATGAGCGTTGCTATTTAAGCCAAGATCGCAAATTCTGCTTATTCGGCACGACATATATATATATATTTTATATTAAAATATATATATAAAATATTTATATATATATATATATATATATATATATATTATATATATATATATATATATATATATATATCATGAATGTATTTTAAGAAATATTAATTGTTTTCATTAATATATATAATATATATATTATATATAAAATATATATATATATATATATATATATATATTATATATATAAATTATATATATATCATGAATGTATTTTAAGAAATATTAATTGTTTTCATTAAATTGTTCATACTTAACATCTCTGCATAAATAATACATATAATTGTTTGGTGACATATATGATGTATCTCCTCAACCCGCGTAACACAGACCCAAACATGTGCAGATTCGTGAGAACGCTCCTCAACTCACTAACACAGACTAAAATGTGCCCCATCGTTGAACGCTCCTCAACCCACCCTAACACAGACCCAAACCCTGTGCACATTCGTGGTGAACGCTCCTCAACCCCACGTAACACAGACTAAACATGTGCACCATTCGTGTTGAACGCTCCCCAACCCACGTAACACAGACTAAACATGTGCACATTCGTGTTGAACGCTCCTCAACCCACGTAACACAGACTAAACTGTGCACATTCGTTGGTGAACGGCTCCTCAACCCACGTAACACAGACTAAACATGTGCACATTCGTGGTGAACGCTCCTCAACCCACGTAACACAGACTAAACATGTGCACATTCGTGGATGAACGCTCCTCAGCCCACGTAACACAGACTAAACATGTGCACATTCGTGGTGAACGCGTCTGTTACTTAAAACAACCAATTCGACTTTGAACTGGGTAAAAGCTAAATTTGTTGCTGGTGTAACCGTTATCCTTACGTAGCTTGTTTAGTATTTCGTTGCTTTTCTAAATAAGAGCTTAAAGACAACGGGACTGACTGGCGTAGAGTTCCCACCAACCAGATTAAGGGGTGTAATTTTAAACCCCCAACATACCGTTGCAGCATACGTTGTAAACATTCAGTATTCCACCACTCGCATGTGTCCTTGGTAATGTTTTATTAAGATCAAATAATTTGCTGTCTAAGTTTTCCCTTTCCACTGAAAGAGTGCAAATAATTGGACAACAGACAGGGCTTAGTTCATGCTTTCCTGAATGCAATTGAGAGGGAATTTGTTTGTATGTCTGAAATGGCGTGATGCATAAATTTATCGTCGATCTCGACAAGTGTGGATTGAAGGTTTGGATACACTTGATTGTTGACCAAAATTTAAAAGCTCCTTCATATTTCGGTCTGGATTTTATTCTTCGTCTCCCAGGCAGCGGTGTAGCCACTTAGACATGGTCAGGCTGAAGCCAGACGCTTCACGTGTACGAGACACATTCCGCTAGCCCGCATGTACTAAAACTGGCCGTTCACTCACATTTGAGGCTGAAATTGCGTTGATCCTCATTTATAACTGTGAAAGTAGATTAAATAAGTTATCGTTTTTTTTCATAACCTGGCGTAGTTAAATGGGAACCCAAATACGCAGTATATAAAAAATCGGTTTATTATCTCGTAAAGTCTATGCTAATGAAATTTCCATTATCAGAGCAAGGATGAGAAAATTGAACGTCTTGAATAATAACTGTTTAAAGAATAAATTTTATCAT
>NC_069412.1:854008-857303 GCF_026875155.1 Cherax quadricarinatus | reverse complement strand
TTGTTTCAGTCTTGCTCTAAGTTGACTGTTGTAATAATCACCACGTCTTTTAGGTATTGTACTTATCGTGGAGAGTGATTTCTTAAGCAGTGGGTCACCTGTCTATCTTTCCAGCTTGGATGACAGAGAGGGTCACCTGCCAATCAACGAGTAGAATTGAAGGAGACGGACTAACGTTCTGAGATGTCCCAAATTCTGATCCACTTACCTGTTTGTGTATGCAAGTAGCAGGATATAACCCCTCATCATTGCAGTGGAAAAAAACCTGCTTTCCTGTCATCTGGACGGATTAATCACGGCTATACTGTGAAGAACTAGCCAGTGGGTTGTAACCAACACATGCGACCCCTTCCACCATCATCAGCAGCGGCTACGATTTCAACAACACGCAGTGTCACCAACACCAGACACCCAAGTTTTATATATATTAGCGTTGAATTCAGATATTTATATTTTTCATTTTTCATTTTCTTTAATATAGGATCAATATTTCATATTTAAGTGTTTTATATTTTATATTTTCTAAATAATAAAGTGTTTGTGTTTGTCAGTTTTTATTCTTTTTCTATACTTTAATTTTCCTGAGGAGGAGCCAGCCTTATTAATACTGACTGAAGTTGTTACAGGGCTGAGTAAGCCTTCACATACGCAAATAAAGAATATTTCACTGCTGGGCAAATGGTACTGCTCCATCGATGTGGTAGGTAACTGTATTTATACTGTCACTGTTACCAGAGGTTTTCAACAGTTTTAACCATGCTTTAGAGTTAGGTGACAGGTTTTTAGGCAGCCAAAAATTTGGAAGTGGTTATCACCCGGATCATAATAATAATTTTCCAAGCCAATCAGGACGAGAAAGAAATTTCAAAAGTTTAAGCCAAATATTTTCCAGCGTCATAATCACAAGTGTTCATGCTACTTACCACCAGGATCCTGGTTCTCAGGAACTTACGTCTACTTCTCAGTTACCTGCTCAGGGAAGTGGCAAGTCAGTTTCATGTTTAGGAAATCAGTGAACAGGAAGAAAAAAGTCCAGTTCCCCGGGACAAGGGTCCCAGTCTACTTGTAATAGGCATGGCAGGTTTAAACTTTATTTTTATACTTTACTTTTTACTGTTGTAAAAAGGGCCACTTGCAGCAATACTCCTTTAAGCTTTGTATATATCCTGCCTCCATAACATCATCTTCAAGTTATTCCACTTCTTAACTGTAGTGCTAAACAAATGCTTCCTAACATCCCTGTCATTCATCTGAGTTCTGGACTTCCAGCTGTGGCTCCGTGTTCCTGTGTTCCATCTATAAAACAATCTGTCCACCTTGTCAATTCCTCAGAGTATTGTATGTCATCATGTTCCCCTTATCCCTTCTCTCCCCGTTGAGTCCTTCAACCTTTCTTCACAGGACACACTTTTTAGTTCTATGACTAGTCTTCATGCAAACCTCTGTACTTCGTACGTGCTTGACCAGGTGTAGGTTCTGTACTGGTACCGCAAACTCCAATATAGTGATGACGTACACTGGGTATATAGTATGAAATTCTCCTCACTTAGATATCCAGAAGATGTTATTAGGTTTACCAGGCGTCCATATGATGCAGTAGTTATTGGCTTGATGTGCTCCTTAGAGGATGTGTTCGTTGTGATGCTCACCCAAAATATTTTTCATAGAGTAATGATTGCAGTGTTTCACCCCCTCCCCTCCCACGAGCACGTACTCCACCTCCGGTCTTCTTTGTCTTTCCACAAGCTTTATGTGTTTGTACTTGGCGAGGTTAAACCTGCAGGAGCCTTTTCTGGGACCAGGACTGTAGCTTGTCCAGATCTCTTTGTAGTCTTACTTAACCTTCGTCAGCTTATAATCTCAGCATGAATACTTCACATCATCTGCAGACAAAGACATCTCTAAATTGATACCTTCCCTGCGTGTGTGTGTGTGTATGTGTGTGTGTGTGTGTGTGTGTGTGTGTGTGTGTGTGTGTGTGTGTGTGTGTGTGTGTGTGTGTAGTTTTGTGTACATGTTGGGGAGAGGATTGACTAACTTCCTTGTGTCTGTGGACACGCCCTCACTCGGTGATAACCAATCACCTACGCCAGAGTCTGCGTAAATTCATGACGATGGCCAATAAAAGGAGACGATAACGCTCAGCTCTCACATAAAACAACTGATGGTGACTTCCTCCACTCATTCTTCACTCTGAGGACAGTGAACCAGCCTCGGTTTTCCTGTGTCTCTCTCAGCGGTTCTCAACACATTCGGCAGCACATTCAATCTTAATCTGCAAGGTAAAGCTAATAAGAATATTATTCTGGTTAATATATAAAAAAAATTAGACTTTCCAGTAGATTAATTTTTTTGGTCTGTGTCATATAAATTTTATTTTTCTTGATAATGACATTTTTTTCAGAAATACTTATACATGAATATAAACGCATAAATAGAAGGTTCCTGGAAAACCTGGAATGTTGAAAAATATTCTTGAAAAACCGCATGAAGAGATTATGTGAAAATGTTTAAATATTTCATTGAATGCACTTTGCATTCAATAATTCTTTGTTTAATTATATTGATATTCTCACATGTTAAACGCTGGAAATATTTGTAAACATAAGAAGAATTTAACACTTTGTCGTTAATCATTTTTTTCTATAAGGATTATGTTGTCATTTTAAAGCTTCCTCTTAAATGACAAGATATCTTGCTATCTTGCTATTTTACTAAGTTGCTATCGTCCTATTTTGCTATCTTGCTATTTTGCTATCTTGCTATCTTGCTATTTTGGTATCTTGCTATCTTGCTATCTTGCTATTTTGCTATCTTGCTATCTTGCTATCTTGCTATCTTGCTATTTTGCTATCTTGCTATCTTGCTATTTTGCTGTCTTGCTATCTTGCTTTTTTGCTAGCTTGCTATCTTGCTATTTTGAATAACAATTCGTGATTGTTTATTCACAATATATTTATATAAATTAATTTAGCGCTATTTCTCGTATTCTTCTTAACGTTTTTATTACGTTACTTAGAATGCGTCTGGTATTACTAAAGGCGTTTAATTACTGACTTCAAAACGAGGTAACTAACTGATGAAGACAGTTTCATCTCTTTCAGACGAGTCTCATTACTTCAGACGTTTCAACATTTTTCTTCATCCTCTGGCTCTGATAATGGAATTTCATTAGCAATAGAACTTTAACGAGTATAAATAAACCGATTTATTTTATATACTGCGTATTTAGTTCCATTTAACTACGACCAGTTATGAAATAAAACGATAACATTATTTAAATCTCACTTTCACA
>NC_069412.1:806508-849008 GCF_026875155.1 Cherax quadricarinatus | reverse complement strand
GGGAGACATTAAAAAGGGAATAAAGAAAAACTAAAAGGGACTATGAAATTAAAGTATTGCAAGGGATTTTAAAACAATCCAAAAATTATTCCAGTTATATAGAACAAAATTAGAGATAAGATAGGTCCCCTTAAAAATAACTAAAGGCATACTCAAGAAAATCGCTAATGACCACGATGGCAACAAACCATACCCCCGCCGGATTGAAGCCGCGGTCCCAATAGAGTCTCAAAACTGCCTGCCCGTTCTCGATTTAAATATTTGTTTTCTCTCGTTTTTACACCAGGAGACACTAACAATATTTTCCAGTACTTAATATTTTTAGTGGGCCAGAAGATAAATTATGTAACATCTCAGGCCACTAGTGAAACATGGTTGTGAAGCAGATACACTGACCTGAAGCAAAAATAACCGCCGGGTCATGAGAAGTTTTTCAGGTTCTTAAGAATGCAAAAAAGGAACTCTGTGAAGCAATGTAGCTAATTTTTTTAATTTATCCTTCAATAGTGCAGTGTCTGATAAAGTGGCAAGAATGGCTAATGTAACTCCAATTTTAAAACAGGGGATCAATCGTACCGTCAAATTATACCGCCCAAGAAGCCAACCTCTATGTAGCAATTACAGAGTCAATTAAAGCTAGATTAATAAGAAGCCTCTCGATAAGCATAAGTCTTGATTAATGATACTCAAGCATGGAGATTCACAAGGATGCCGGTCTTGCCTAACTAATTTATTAACTTTCTCAGTAAAGCCTTGTGAGACTGCTGACACTAACGATAAGAATTTGGATATTATTTTACTTATATTTTATAAGGCTTTTTTGATGATAGATTTCTCTGCACCAAAGACTGTTTAAAGAAAGTTGCACAGCTCATGCATTGGGGAAGGTTCACTCTGTGGATCGAATCAGGCTCACAACAAGGAATGCAGAGAGTGTCCATAAATGGGTTAAATCCGAAGTGGGGAGCAGTAACAATGGCGTTCCACAGGATCAGCCTTGGCTCGTTGTTGTTTATTAATATAAATCAATGATCTTGATGAAGGAATTGCTATTGATAGAGCAATTCGCCGATGACACAAAAATAGTAGGATAATTGATTCAAACTAAGATGTTAGGGAACTTCAGAAGTATTTAAGACAAACTCTATTCTTGGACAAAAAAGTGGCAGAAGACAGTCAATGTAATAAATTGCCAAGGTACTGAGAGCTTGGGAGTGTCCATACCGCTAGCACTTAATAGTTAAATAACTGTAGAACTTAGCCTAGTAATGGGCCAACATGCCTGCTGCAGTGTTCCTCCCTTTTTTCTTATGTCATTAAGTCTCACGTTATATAACAGATAGCAATTTATTTTAGCCTAAGCCAACTAAATATATTTTAATACGTTTACAATAATATTAGTAACTAAACAAACACAAGTCAAATATTATTTTTTTTTCGTTAGGTTCAGAATGAGTTTGGCAAAATATTGAGGCATACACAAAAGTTTCACTTGTCCACTATAGGCAAGATGAGCGTTGCTATTTTAACCAAGATCTCAAGTTCTGCCTAGTTCGATTCGACACAACATGAAGAAAATAGAATGTATAAATATAACCGCACAATGGAAACATAGCACACATAAGGCAGTTAATGAGATCCTTAATTACAACGTTTCGCCCACACAGTGGTTTTTTATTCAAGTCACAAACAAGCTAACGTAGGGTGGTTGTTTGTTAAAGATTCACCGAAATCTCCTCCCGGCCCCAGGCCTTCCAAGTGGTTGGGCCGTGCACTGGCTCCCTGTCTAGGGAGTTAAGTACATGAGTGATGACCCTTACCTAACTCAGTGGAGACCTGTACTTAACTTTTGAGTGGTGACGCTGTAACTTCTAACACATGTGACCTGTAATTAACCTCAGATGGTGACCTGTACTTAACTCAGTGGTGACTGTACATAACTCTCGACCTCAGTCAATCACAGTGCTGACATCGCTTGTTTGTGACTTCTTAGCTCGATGGTGACGTGGTCTTACCAAACACAGCCACTTACACATCGACGACTCGCCTCTCTCGAATTTCCATATGTTGGGAGAGACCTTTCGCTTAAGTATTGCTTGCTGGACCTCGTCTTCCTCTCCACCATCAGATTGGTCGTCGGTGGTTGCCTACCAAGGGCGGAAGCCTGCAGCTGTACTGAATTATCTTTCGCCTGATGACTGCAACGCCATACAGCCAGTCTCGATCTCAGCCGCCACACAGGATATACAGTGCACCATCCAAGCTACATTTCACCACTCCTCAGTGTCCTGCGCCAGGCAAGTACGTGATGACTACTTTCACGTACTTGCCTAGCTGAGTACTCTCCTTTTGTCCGATTGTCATCCGCCAATTTCATCTTGTTTTCGTAATTAGACGATGCCTTCGTGCCTTCCACCTCCCACACCCTTCGCACTCTCCCCCAACCGCCCACGACCTTGCCTCTGCTTCTTCTAATTCGCAATTTACCTTCTCGCTAAACCTCAAATTCTCTAATCCTGTATGGCTACTATCTTCCTGAAATTTTATTATAACAGATCACTGGAGCCCATCAACTAAAGTCTTCAAAACCAAACTCAGGCTTCAAACATCCTTCTTGACAAACAATCCTACGAAACGTAACACCTCAACCCGAACCTGATAAAAAACTTCTCACGCAGGCTTACACCATTAATTGGACTCCGAGCACCGTGCCAAATGCACAGCCATTTGCTAAACACGTAGACTACTCCTCTCCTGACCAGCCTATGACACAGACAACGAAGACTTAATAAAAGATATCAGTACTAAGAAACAAGGTTTCTGTTGACGAATATACAGCTCCGAAAACTCTAACCATTCTCAAAATACGCTGTTCTAACTCCTGCTACGCCTCTATACACTCTCCAGTCAAAGAATCTTTGCCAAGACCATCCGCATTCCTCGCAAACTCTCACTTCACGTCCGAACTTCCACCCAATCACACAATTCTTAAATGCTACAAATTCGGCCAACCACAAAACACATGCACATCTACAACATGTCTGCTCTAGATGTTCTAGCAACTGGTCCCTTCTGGAATACATTACAACAACCTCCCCCTAAAATGTTCTAAACTGTGGCGGGTCACACAACAGCAGTTGCAAAATTCCTGCCCTTCTAGAAAGCACATTCTCGTCCTCCCATCAGAGCTAGCCAAACCTCCCTACTCCCTAACCCCTTCCCTGCATCTGCCCTCCCACTTCCATACCTCCCTCCCCTACCCCCAATGTGCCCTGGCCTCCCCATACACTTGGACCTACCTCTTCTGACTCTACACACATCAAACTCCCAACACACATAAAACTACAATCACATATCCTCTACAACCAACACCGCACACAAGACAACAAAACAAACTGTCAACTAGCCACTTGCGTACCCACTCTGCGATAGTAATCTCACAACTTACCTAATCATGACTACTCATGGTCCTTAACCTAATCTTGTCTGCTAACAAGCTTCCCTCTTTAATTATCCTCCTTCCTGCTTCTCTTCCTAAGTCATCCTACAACCTCACCCTCATGCCACTCTCCCGCACCCACCCACATCTACCCCCCCAGCTTTCCTCCTCCCCTACCCCCACCACTTTCCTCCTCGCCCTACCCCTCTTCAACTACTTCTAACAACCTCCCACTAACATCCTTACAGCTAGCGCTTCTACCACCCCTCCCCCCACTTCCTCATACCCCTTCCAAAAGCTTCCACTTCTCATTCCTTACCATAGCTTTCACATCCTCATCCCTTACCATAGTCTTCCTCTTCCTCATCCCCCTACCAAGCTTCAACTTCCTGTGCATCCCCACCTTCGCCCACTCCACCACAACCAAAAACTTCATCCAGGTCCAACTCCACATCCTCCGTACAAAATCCACTCAAGACCTAAACCTGCCCCAACTTCTTACATACAGACCAAAAAACATAAAAACAGATCCCATCTCTTGCCTCCCCCCTCCCAGGAAACGGGTCCGTAGGCATCTACAAACACACATCCACTGATTCGCGCCACTATCACGGCTTTAAATCCAAACTCCTCCCCCGACATTAACTTTGCTATTACGAAACAATTAAATCATTTTAAGGTGATTCAGTTCAACGAAGTTCTTACTTACAATTAGAACACCTACTGGCCGAGCTCCTTGATGCCAAAGAGGCCCAGATATTGCTTTGCTAAACAGTACCTGCCTCAAAGCCCCTCAACGAATCCGCCATTATGGTTATACTGTACTACAGTCCCCGTATGATCCCACGATGGGGTTGCCATCCTTGTCAAGTCCAACTTAAAACACGTATTCTCCGCAATTCCCTTTTAAATACAACAATACTGTCTTGTGCGGGTCAGAGTACACACCCACCTTGACCCGTTCAGCTTTTTTTTTTTCACCACCTTATGCTCGCCCAAACACTATGTCAAACCATGCCACGACCTTTCCTTATCTTTCAAGACTAACACCAACACACCAACATACCTACTAGCTGATAAGAATCAAACACAAGACCGGCCTTTTCATCACACCAGTAAACAACCAGCTTGGTCACCCTTACTCAACTTCACAAACCACAAACACCTATTCGAGCCTCGGCCCAGACTTCAACACCTACAATCACACGGCCAAGGCAAACCCCGACATCATTCCGCAAACCGAGCCATCTCTCCTCTTTGCAACACTACAAATAAACCTGGCCCATTACAGGCTCTGATCACATTCCCGGTCATCTTACACATCTCCTCCAACCCTCCTCAACCCAGCCACAACCTTCCTTCTCCATAAAAATAACGCTGTCTGGATTGCCTTCAAACAACACATAATAATACTAACCTCACCTTATGACTACAACAACAAACCCATTGCTGACATTGCCACTCAACTTGTTCTCATCCAAGACATACCATACAAAAGCAGCCAACACCGCAATACCCAAAGAAAACCCACACACTCGTTATGGAGGGTTTCCAAACCCCTCAATCAGAACAAGAAGATTAATTATCTGTTACCACAACCCTTTCTCTACACAAACATAGATTTAATCACGTCCGATTAAATCATCGCTTACTTAGAAACAGACATTCTATTCTACACAGTCTAAGACCAGACCTACAACAATCACAGGTCACAGAGCTCATACTACAAGCGAACGAAACAGCTTATCAAAATCACCAAGCCTTCTGGAACTTATTAAAAAAATCCAGAGGCACCACTCCAACCAAACAAAATTCCAAACACATCACCCACAACAGCACACACAGTCTAAAGCACACCAGGCTGCTACTACATCTTCAAACACATCGGGAAACATCTTCCACCCTCACCTCCTCACCCACCTCACCCCCAAACGTTATTTTCAACACATTTCAGAACATAGAACACAGGACACTACAACACACACACACACGAAACAACACCAGAACAGCCACATCCATCTGGACTCTCTTACCTCCATCCCAAGAACTTGACAACAGGTCCTTTCACCAACACAGACTTGAAAACTCTCCTAAGACACCATTCTCCCAAGGCCCGTGGTGCAGTCTGCCTAAACCATATTATCCTGAAATACCTCCTGACTCTGTCATTACTGCCTACACAAAACTCCTCATCTTCGCCTCCCATGCGTCTGATACTTTCACTCTCTCTTTAAAGCTGCTACTGCTATCCTCCTTTCCTAAAACCCAATAAAGAGCACTCTGACGCTAGAAACTATCAGCCATCATCGAACTGCAGGAAAACTCTTCGAACAACGTCATGCAATAAACGCCTTCGCAGATACCTGAACACATTCTCTACTTTTCTCTGATGGCCATTTGGCCTTCATAAACACACAGATCCCACAGGTGCCATTAAACATTCATTCTGCAACTACATCCCATAAAGCACAAACAAGAACAAGGACAGCCCTGGTTGCAAAAGACGTTGAAAAAGCTTTTGACACTGTCCTGGCAGGAATTGGCTCAAGTACAAACTCTGCACTAACTTAACCTGCCTCTCACTTTACTCGTAAACTCCTCTGCAACTTCCAGACGGCCGTACCATGAGATTCAAATTCCAAGGGCTGTTACTCTGTCGACTTCACACTAAAATGCCGGAGTATCCCCAGGGATCTGTACTCTCTCCCCACCCTCATACATTTTATACACTAACGACATCCAACCCTGTATACATAGAACTCCTCACACTAGCCTATGCAGAGACGGACATTTACACATAGTAACTTATTCACCCTACCAATATAGATACACTCACACACAAAACACAAAATGAGGTCGACAGGATAGCCATCTGGAAACAAAGAATGGAGGATCAAAAACCAATGCAGCTAAAATCCAGAGCAGTACGATTTTAACCTACAGAAACGTGATCCTCCACTAACCTGTCGAGCTCAGAACAGCTGACCCCCTCATTACATGCCCCATCACACAATCTGTCACTGTTCCTTGGCGTTAATCTGACTACCTTTCTTCTTTTACACAACACATTCACTCAAGGCATGCAATAGCTACTAATGCCCTTTGCGGGCCTCTACAGCTGAAACACGCCTCTGAACGCACCAAACGACACCTCTACAAAGCCCTAATATGTCTTCTGTTAACTTACTCTCCTCTAGCCCTCGTCTCTTGCAGTCAAAAACAAACTTACTTAAACTGCAGCTGTGCTGGGTGCTTGATTCAGATGGGAGGGACTTCGTGTTCGCCACAAGCGAGTCCTCTCCATGCCCCAATAGACATCCTGCACTTAATCTCACTGGAAGACGCTCAGTCAACAGACATATAGACAAACTTGCGACACGACGTGACAATGGACCTCTCTCCTTGACGGAGATCTTCGCAGACGCACAAACCAACACAACCTTTTCGACTCCTTGCAATATCCAGCTCCTAACCCTAGTTACTGAGTAACCTTGGATTCTGTGACAGTAACCTTCATACAGGTACCATTCCTCGGCCCAGCGTTGGCCTTAGCTTTTGTTAAACATGGCCCAGTTCTACACTCCTCTCTAGCGCTAAACGTCGCATGTCCCTTCCTTCCGCTCACTGCCCACCGGAGTCCCAACAGAAGAAGCCTAAGTTTCTCTTCACAAATATCAGTCCCCACGATCGCCTTCGCTGCTGGGTAAAGCCCTGGCTCCTATTTCTCTACGACCTAAGAACACGTCCTCTTCAGCAGCTATTCTGGTCGCTGTCCCCCTTCTTCCCGTCCTCTCCCCATTTGGAGCTTACCTGAACTTTTCGTTCGTTTCGTTCTTATACATAACTCTGTGAGAATTGTCTGTGTCTTCTCCGTGGAAATGAACCAAATGCCATCCATCGAGCAACTTCACCAGCAGCTTAAGGAAGAATTGAGAGCAGCGAAGATGGAGATTCGGCGACTGAACGAGGAAAACAAGAAGATTCGTAGTAGTCCTCCTGTTTTGAGTCCTCAGGTCAAGAAGGGAAACTGGTCAGTGGCTGGACAGCATGGAACGAAGTTGACGATCAAGAAGACGAATGGAAAGGTAGAAACGATGAAGAAGAGACTGCTGTGGAAACTGTTGTGGAAACATCTAAGGCATTCTCCGTGCTACCCGACGAATGTAAGACGACTACTGGGAACGTCACGACGAACGACACCAAGGAAGGTAAGAATATTGTTGTTGTTGGGGATAGCCAGGTTAGATATATGGATAGGGCGTTCTGCTTGAAGGACAGGAGTAGGAGACAGAGGGTTTGCTTTCCTGGGGCTGGGATGGAGGACATTGTTAGCAGGCTTGACAACATCATGAACGGTGATGGGATCAACCCTATTATTTGCCTCAGTGCTGGAGGCAATAATGTAGGCAAGCGTAGAAGTGAGGATTTAGTTAGAAAGTTCAGGACAGCTATAGACATAATTAGGAAGAAGGGGGGGGCACCCTGTTATATGAGGCATTTTGCCAAGAAGAGGTGTTGGTAATGAATGGTTGTCCAGAGCAATTGGTATTAATTGTTGGCTGGATAAACACTGTAAGGATAATGCAGTACCATTCATTGATAACTGGGACAACTTCTATGGCTGAAATGACATGTATGCCAGGGATGGGGTTCACTTATCCAGGGCAGGTGTGGGTTTTCTTACTAGCTCAGTTGACGGGGTTGTTAGGGCTTTAAACTAGGATTAGTTAGTGGTATGGGTTTAGAAATGATAAATAATGAGTATGGATATATTGACTTATACTCAGATATTAAGAATCTTAATAGTAACTGCCAAGTAGTAACTCTGGGTAATGATAATTTCAGAAATTGTGTAAAAACAAAGATGAATAGGAAAAATGTGCTGAAGAAAAAAAACATATGATGGTATTTTATGCTAGCAGTCGAAGTGCAAGAAATAAAATTAATGAATTACGTTTGGTAGCATGTGCTGGGAACTTTGATATCATTGCATTAACTGAAACTTGGTATGATTTAAAGAGTCGGAATATGATTGCTGAGTGTAATATTCAAGGGTTTAAGTTGTTCCATGTGGATAGATGTGGTGGGAGGGGGGGGAGGAGTTGCATTATATGTTCGAGAAAATATTAATTGTTGCATAAAAACAGGTATAAAAGTAGATGGAACAGTAACAGAATCTGTTTGGGTAGAGTTTGTAGAGGGTAAAGAAAAACTAATTCTAGGTGTAATATAAGAACATAAGAACATAAGAAAGAAGGAACACTGCAACAGGCCTACTGACCCACGTGGAGCAGGTCCATGTCCCCCCCCGGGGTTAGACCCATGACCCATCCCCCGGATTATCCCAATGACCCACCCAGTCTGGTCATCCCCACTCAAGGATGGAGCACTGTACCAGTCCCAGCAGCAAAGCTAGTCAGGTCCAACTTACACCCACCCACACCCACTCATGTATTTATCTAACCTATTTTTAAAACTACACTCAATAACTAGCCTCAATAACTGTACTCGGGAGCTTGTTCCACTCATCCACAACTCTATTACCAAACCAGTGCTTTCCTATATCCTTCCTGAATCTGAATTTTTCCAACTTGAAACTATTGCTGCGAGTCCTGTCTTGGCTGGAAATTTTCAGCACACTATTTACATCCCCTTTATTTATTCCTGTTTTCCATTTATACACCTCGATTATATCATCCCTAATTCTACACCTTTCGAGAGAGTGCAGATTCAGGGCCCTCAGTCTATCCTCATAGGGAAGATTTCTGATACATGGGACCATCTTTGTCATCCTCCTTTGTACGTTTTGCAGAGCATTTATATCCATTCTGTAATACGGTGACCAGAACAGAGCAGCATAGTCTAAATGAGGCCTAACCAAGGATATATAGAGTTGAAGAACAACCTGAGGACTTCTATTATTTATACTTCTAGATATGAAGCCAAGAATTCTGTTTGCTTTATTGCGAACACTAATGCACTGTTGTTTTGGTTTTAGATTACTGCTAACCAGAACTCCTAAATCCTTTTCGCAATCGGTAGTATTAAGATCTACATTATTTAGTTTATATGTGGCATGGTTATTTAACTGTCCAACATCTAGAACTTTGCATTTGTCAATATTAAACTGCATCTCCCACTTCTCCGACCATTGGGTCAGTCTATTCAAATCATCCTGGAGTGCTCTAATGTCCTCATTAGAATGAATTGGATGGCCTATTTTGATGTCATCAGCAAATTTGCTTATGTCGCTATTTATTCCCTCATCTATGTCGTTTATGTAAATTGTGAACAACAACGGGCCCAACACTGACCCCTGAGGAACACCGCTTGTGACGTGCCCCCATTCTGATTTCTCCCCATTTATGCAAACTCTCTGCTGTCTATTTGTCAGCCATGCCTCTACCCAGGAAAAAATTTCTCCTCCTATTCCGTGTGCCCTAAGTTTCCTCAATAGCCTCTGGTGTGGAACTCTATCGAAAGCCTTACTGAATTCCATATACACAATATCATATTCATTACCAGGATCTACCTCCTCAAACACCTTAGTGAAAAAAGTTAGTAAATTCGTAAGACAGGAACGCCCCTTTGTAAAACCGTGTTGAGAATCATTCTGTGCCAGTCAAAATGGCTACGAATTGCTTTGGCAATTATTGATTCCATAAATTTTCCCACTATGGAGGTAAGGCTTATTGGTCTATAGTTCGAAGCCAAGGACATGTCACCTGCCTTGTAAAAAGGTATTACATTTGCCATTTTCCACTTATCAGGCTCTGTACCAGTTTGTAGTGATATGTTAAAAAGATTAGCCAAAGGTATGCTAAGTTCCTCTTTACATTCCTTTAACACCCTTGCAAACAGTTCATCAGGACCTGGGGATTTGTTAGGTTTTAGTTTCTCTATTTGTCTGAGGACCATGTCACTAGTTATCGCTATCGTACATAGTTTATTATCATCCTGTTCTACGTAATCTATTATTTCAGGAATATCGCTAGTATTTTCCTGGGTGAAAACTGACAGGAAGTAGGTATTCAGTATTTCACACATATCACTGTCAGTGATCTGACCACAGTTACTCTTAAGTGGGCCAATCTTGTCCCTAATCTTACTTCTGTATACCTGAAAGAACCCTTTTGGGTTAGTCTTTGAATCCCTTGCGACCTTAGCCTCATAATCCCTTTTTCTAGACACAATAACATAGTCATAGTAGGGGACTTTAATTTTAGTCAAATTGACTGGAATTCTTTGACAGGTAATCTAGAGTCCAGTGACTTTATGGAAACAGTTCAGAACTGTTTTCTGAAGCAGTACATAACAGAGCCTACCATGGGTAATAATTTGCTAGACCTAGTCTTGTCAAATAAGGAAACGCTCATGAATAATCTGGAGATCACTGAAGAGCTTGGCGCAAGTGATCACAAATCCATCACTTTTAGCATTAACTGGGAATGCAAGAATAATGATAATACAGTAAAAATCCCTGATTTTCGTTCTGCCGATTATAATGGACTTAGGGAACACCTGTCTAATCTTGATTGGGGTTATCTAGCTAATGATTTTATTGACCATGATCATACTTATGATTATGAAGGGATCTGCTTTTATGATTGTTTTCTTAATAATGTACACCGTCCCCAGAAAGAAATTAGGTCTAATAATAATGATCTCAAATGGGTTAACAGAAGGCTAAAGTATCTATTAGGGGAGAAAGGGGGAATTTATAGGCGCATCAGAAGAGGAGAGGTTAACCTTACTGACCAATATATTTAGCTTTAAAGAGAAGTAAAAAAGGGGATTAGAAAGGCTAAACGTGATTATGAAATTAGAGTTACTAATGAATCAAAGACAATCCAAAGGGGTACTTTCAAGTGTATAGGACGAAGGTGAAGGAAAAAGTAGGACCTCTGAAAATTGGGAATGGACAGCTGACGGATAATGAACTGGAAATGTGTTCCTTATTTAATGAGTATTTTTTGCCAGTTTTTACACAGGAAGATGTAAATGAGATTCCAGTAATTAACAATTATTTAGTTCCTGATGAATTTAAATTAACTAATATTACTGTTACGAGGGACATGGTTATTAAACAGACAAACTGAAGCAAAATAAGTCCCCGGGACCCGATGAGCTGTTTTTCAGGGTACTTAAGGAATGCAAGATGCAGTTTAGTCAGCCATTAATGAGTGTATTTAATGCGTCCATCCTTACCGGTGTTGTGCCAGAGTTGTGGAAGATGGCTAATGTGATTCCTATATTCAAATCAGGGGATAAGTCCACTCCTTCAAATTACCGTCAAATAAGCCTGACATCTATAGTGGGCAAGTTATTAGAATCAATTATAGCTGACATTATCAGAAGTCACCTTGAAAGCATAACTTGATAAATGAATCTCAGCATGGATTCACGAGAGGTCGTTCCTGCCTGACAGACTTGCTGACGTTCTTCAGTAGAACATTTGAGGCAGTTGACAGTGATAAGGAATATGATATTGTTTATTTGGATTTTAGTAAAGCCTTCGATAGAGTACCTCATAAGAGACTCTTAAGAAAAGTGGCAGCTCATGGTATAGGAGGTAAAGTTCTAGCATGGATAGAGGCATGGCTTACCAATAGAAAGCAGAGAGTTACCATTAATGGAGTGAAATCTGAGTGGGGATTAGTCACTAGTGGCGTTCCACAAGGATCAGTTTTAGGCCCTCTCTTGTTCATAATTTACATTAATGACCTTGATGAAGGGATTACGATGAAGTTCTGTCCAGTCCTGTGAAGTTCTGTCCAGTCCTGTGAAGTTCTGTCCAGTCCTGTGAAGTTCTGTCCAGCCCTGTGAAGTTCTGTCCAGCTGTGAAGTTCTGTCCAGTGTATCCTGTGAAGTTCTATCCAGTGTGTCCTGTGAAGTTCTGTCCAGTGTGTTCTCCGTGTATCTGCACAAGATGTCCTCTCTTGAGCAACTGTACCAGCAGCTGAAAGAGGAGCTTAGGGTTGCTAAGCTTGAGATACGGCGACTGACGGAGGAAAACAAGAGGATTCGAAGTAATCCTCCTGTTGCGAGTCCTCAGGTCAAGAGAGAAACTTGGTCAGTGGCCGGCCAACATGGAACAAAGCTGAAAATCAAGAAGTCTGTTGGAGTGGGGAGAAACAACGAAGATCCAGAAGATTGCTGTGGAGACTTCCAACCCATTTTCGGTGTTACCAGACAAATGTGGATTGTCTACTGGGAACGTCACAACGAGCACCAAGGGAGCATTGGCAGACGTGAGTGAGACATCCCTTGATACCCCAATGAAGACCATCAAGAACGTCACGGCAAATTCCACAAATGAAGGTAAGAACATTGTTTTAGTTGGAGACAGTCAGGTTAAGATTACGGATAGGGCCTTTTGTCTAAGGGACAGGAAGAGGAGGCACAGGGTATGTTTTCCTGGGGCTGGGATGGGGGATATTGTTAGCCGTCTGGACGACATCATGAAAGGTAATGGGAGCAATCCTATTATCTGCCTCAGTGCTGGAGGCAACGATGTTGGCAGACGTAGGAGTGAGGACCTGATTAGCAGGTATAGGTCAGCAATAGAGATAATGAGGAGGAAGGGTGGGAACCATGTCATATGTGGTATTTTGCCAAGGAGAGGAGTTGGAAATGATTGGTTGTCCAGAGCAATTGGTGTCAATTGCTGGCTGGAAAAATACCGTAAAGAAAATGCGGTAACATTCACTGACAACTGGGACCTCTTCTATGGCAAAAATGACATGTATGCCAGGGATGGGGTTCACTTATCTAGGTCTGGGGTGGGAGCACTGGCCAATGCAGTGGAGGGAGCTGTTAGGTCTTTAAACTAGGAATAGTTAGTGGTATGGGTTTTGGCGGGAAAACAGTGAAGTCGCAGTGTAGTAATATGAGTACTAGGAGAACTAGTAATAGGCAAAATGAGGTGGATAGTGGAAAGCCAGTGCCACTAATTGACAAGGACATTAATAGGTTTAGTGGAATAACAGAAAGGAGCATGAAGGTTAAAGAGAAAGGAGGGTCTTTAAATATATATTACACAAATAGTCGTAGTGCTAGGAATAAGATGGACGAGTTGAGACTAGTTGCTAGTACAGGTAACATTGATGTATTTGCCATAACTGAGACGTGGTTTAATTAAAAAAGTCGGGACATGTCTGCGGAATGTCACATTCAGGGTTTTAAATTGTTCCAAGTAGATAGAAGTATCAGGAAGGGGGGTGGGGTGGCATTGTATGTCCGAGATCGTTTGAACTGTTGCATAAAAACGGGTATTAAGTCTGAAGTAACACATACAGAGTCTGTTTGGAGAGAATTTTCAGAGGGGCATGAAAAATTGATTTTAGGAGTGATATACCGTCCCCCAAACTTAGATATGGACCAGGGGAGACTGCTATGGGAGGAAACTGTTAGGGCCACAAGGCATGATAATGTAGTAATTCTATGAGACTTTAACTTTAGTCATATTGATTGGAATTTCTTGACTGGGAATTTAGAATCAAGCGACTTCTTAGAAGTAGTTCAGGATTGTTTCTTGAAGCAGTTTGTGACAGAACCTACAAGGGGTAATAACCTGCTTGACTTAGTTCTGGCAAACAATGAATCCCTTGTTAATGATTTAGAAATTTCAGAGGAACTCGGTGCTGGCGACCACAAATCAATTACATTTAGCATTGAATGGAAGTATGATAGTAGGGATAACTCAGTAACAGTCCCAGATTTTCGTTTAGCAGATTACGGTGGGCTTAGAGAACACTTATCATCTGTTGACTTGGGTAACGAAGAGAGCTATCAATATGACAGTTTTCTGAACACTATACATGCTGCTCAAAGAACGTTTATCCCGTATAAAGAAATTAGATCAAATAGAAATGACCCAAAATGGATGAATAATAGGCTGAAATATCTACTAAGGCATAAGAAAGGAATTTATTGGCGTATCAAAAGAGGTGAGGGTCATCTTATGAATCAGTATATTGACATTAAGAGGGACATTAAAAAGCGGATAAGAAAAGCTAAAAGGGACTATGAAATTAAAGTTGCTAGGGATTCGAAAACTAACCCAAAAAGTTTTTTCCATGTCTATAGAACAAAAGTTAGAGATAAGATAGGTCCCCTTAAAAATAACTATGGGCATCTTACTGACAAAGAGAATGAAATGTGCTCGATTTTAAATAATTATTTTCTCTCGGTTTTTACACAGGAAGACACTAACAATATCCCAGTAATTAATTTTTATAGTGGGCCTGAAGAAGATAAATTATGTAACATCACAGTCACTAGTGAAATGCTTATGAAACAAATAGACCGACTGAAGCAAAATAAATCGCCGGGTCCTGATGAGGTTTTTTTCAATGGTTCTTAAGTAATGCAAAATGGAACTCTGTGAACCATTAACTAATATTTTTAATTTATCTCTTCAAACAGGTGTAGTATCTGATATGTGGAAGATGGCTAATGTAATTCCTATTTTTAAAACAGGGGACAAGTCGTTACCGTCAAATTACCGCCCAATAAGCCTGACCTCAATTGTAGGCAAATTACTAGAGCCAATTATAGCTGAGATTATAAGAAGCCATCTCGATAAGTATAGCTTGATTAATAATACTCAGCATGGATTCACAAGAGGCCGGTCTTGTCTAACTAATTTATTAACTTTCTTTAGTAAAGCTTTTGAAGTTGTTGACCACGATAAAGAATTTGATATTGTTTACTTAGATTTTAGTAAGGCTTTTGATAGAGTTCCGCACCAAAGACTGTTAAAGAAAGTGGGAGCTCATGGCATTGGGGGAAGGGTGCTCTCGTGAATCGAATCATGGCTCAAAGACAGGAAGCAGTGTCCATAAATGGGGTTAAATCCGAGTGGGGATCAGTAACAAGTGGCGTTCCACAGGGATCAGTCTTGGGCCAATTGTTGTTTATAATATATATCAATGATCTTGATGAAGGAATTACTAGTGATATGAGGAAATTCGCCGATGACAAAAAGATAGGTAGGATAATTGATTCAAACGTGGATGTTAGGGAACTTCAGTAGGATTTAGACAAACTCTATTCTTGGTCAGAAAAGTGGCAGATGCAGCTCAATGTAGATAAATGCAAGGTTCTGAAGCTCGGGAGTGTCCATAACCCTAGCACTTATAAGTTAAATGATGTAGAACTTTGCCATACAGATTGCGAAAAGGATTTTGGGGTTATGGTAAGCAGCAACCTTAAACCAATACAGCAGTGCATAAGCGTACGTAATAAGGCAAATAGATTACTGGGATTTATATCAAGAAATGTAACCAACAGAAGTCCAGAGGTCATGCTGCAGCTTTATACATCATTAGTAAGGCCTCACCTAGATTATGCAGCTCAGTTCTGTTCTCCATATTACAGAATGGATATAAATTCGTTAGAAAACATCCAGCGTAGGATGACTAAATTAATACATAGCATTAGAAATCTTCCTTATGAAGAAAGATTGAAGACTCTTAAATTACATTCACTTGTTAGAAGAAAAATGAGATAAATTAGACACATATGCAACTCTTGGGTATCTTTATTGAGGAAACGTTTCGCCACACAGTGGTTTCATCAGTCCATACGAAGGAGAAACTTGAAGAACAGGAGGAGAATGAGGTAATCAGTCCCTCAACCTTGAGTCGATGTGTTCAGTCCATTAATCTTGAATAGAATACGGCATATCAGCGGAGAAGCAGCTTATAAACCGTATGGCAGGAGAGGTGCAGCAGTCATAGGTCGTGTCACATTGGTTCAATGTGGAAGTAGGTCGTGCCCAAGAATTAGGCAAGCGAAGAAATTCCTAAGTATTAAGATCCCTAGAAGTTGCAGTGTCTGACAGATTTGTAGATGAATGGTTCAGAGAACCGACATGTTGATAAATTAGACACATATGCAACTCTTGGGTATCTTTATTGAGGAAACGTTTCGCCACACAGTGGTTTCATCAGTCCATACGTAGGAGAAACTTGAAGAACAGGAGGAGAATGAGGTAATCAGTCCCTCAACCTTGAGTCGATGTGTTCAGTCCATCAATCTTGAATAGAATACGGCATATCGAACGAACGAACGAAAGTTCAGGTAAGATCCCAAAATGGGATGAGCGGGGAAGACGGGACAGACGAAGAATAGTGCTGGAGAGGAGTGTTCTTAGTTGTAGAAATAGAGCCAGGGCTTAACCCAGCAGCTAAGTCGATCGTGGGACAGACATTGAGAACACACATAGTAGGCTCTTCTGTTGCGACTCCGGTGGGTGAGTGGGGAAGTGTGGACAGACGATGAACAGTCGTGAGAGGAAGGTCTTGAGTTGTAGATGAAAGAGCCAGGGCTAAACCCAGCTGCGTGGCACTGCGAGGCAGTGTAGAGAGGGCATGTTGAGGACATAGAGGAGAGAGAGCAGACTGCAGACAGTGCTCGCCGACTGATATGCTTCAGGCTTGAGGTGAAGAACTGGTTTGGACGTCAGGTGTTGGGAAGGGTGTTGTGTGTTTGGCTACACTTCGCTGGTGATGGAGCCACTCTTGAGTCTTTTGAAGTCTCTCTTGGACATGTGGAATAGTTGCATTCTGAGGTTAGAGCAGTTAAGATTCGCCACGAGGTAAGATAGTGCGTTTTCAAAAGGAATTTGGTGAGGTTTGGTGCAGGTGTACTTAACAGCTCCTTCTTTCATTAAGTGGAGCATATCAGCTGCGCTCATTTCAGTTGGGAGGTTGGGGTGGTGTAGAAGGTTAGAGACCCATTAAAGGCTTGGCTTAGGTAACGGTTGCCAGTGGTTTCTTCTTCGACTACTACTTCGTCGTTGTCCGAGGGTTGTTCATAATGTCCTGGTACAATTTCGTCTTCTGTGACTGTGTTGAGAGGAGGCAGGGAGTGTTGGTCGGTCGTGATTTGTTGGGCTGGTGGCGGGTGGTGAGAGGTGGCAGTAGACGGTGGTGTTGGTTCTGGAGTAGAGTCTTGGTCAGAGATACGAGTAGGACCAGGGGTTGAGGTGAAGTTAACAATGTCTGGAATTAGCTTGAGGAGGTCATGTGATGGTGGCGAGTCTGGAAAGTTGAAGTTTGGCATGTTGTTTAGGCGAAACAGTTCATTGATTGTTGTGTTGAATGAGCCAGGGTTTGCAGCATTAGTACATAAGAACATAAGAATGTAGGAACACTGCAGAAGGCCTACTGGCCCATACGAGGCAGGTCCTTATCAAAACGACATCTACCTAAAGCTACTCAAGAAATAACTCCCGTACCCCTTGACACCAATCAAACCCAGCCCCTCCCACTCATATATTTGTCCAGTCTCTTCTTAAAGCTACCCAAGGTCCTAACCTCTATCACCCCACTGGGAAGACTGTTCCACGCATCTACAACTCTGTTAGAAAACCAGTACATAAGAACATAAGAATGTAGGAACACTGCAGAAGGCCTACTGGCCCATACGAGGCAGGTCCTTATCAAAACGACATCTACCTAAAGCTACTCAAGAAACAACTCCCGCACCCCCCAACACCAATCAAACCCAGCCCCTCCCGCTCATATATTTGTCCAGTCTCTTCTTAAAGCTACCCAAGGTCCTAGCCTCTATCACCCCACTGGGAAGACTGTTCCACGCATCTACAACTCTGTTAGAAAACCAGTACTTACCTATGTCCTTTCTAAATCTAAATTTATCCAACTTAAATCCATTATTCCTGGTTCTTACCTGGTTCGACACCCTCAGTACTTTATTAATGTCTCCCTTGTTTATGCCCGTCATCCACTTATACACTTCAATGATATCTCCCCTCATTCTACGCCTCTCCAGAGAGTGGAGATTTAAGGCTTTAAGTCTATCTTCATACGGGAGGTTCCTTACACAGTAAATCATTTTAGTCATTCTTCTCTGTATGTTCTCTAATGAGTCTATGTCCATCCTGTAGTAAGGGGACCAAAACTGAGCAGCATAATCTAAATGAGGCCTCACTAGTGATGTATAGAGCTGTAAAATAACTTTTGGACTTCTGTTACTTATACTTCTTGAGATAAATCCAAGTAATCTGTTGGCCTTGTTGCGCACACTGAGGCACTGCTGTCTTGGCTTTAGATTTCTGCTTACCATGACTCCCAAGTCTTTTTCACATTCTGTATGACCAAGCTCTACTTCACCTAGATTATAGCTTCGAGGGTTATTTTCATTACCAAGGGCAAGTACCTTACACTTATCCACATTAAACTTCATCTGCCATTTCTCAGACCAAGACATTAATTTGTTCAAATCGTCCTGGAGTTCATTGATATCCTCTTCAGAGTGAATTATACGGCCTATCTTTGTATCATCAGCAAACTTACTCATGTCACTAGTAATCCCTTCATCAAGGTCATTAGTGTAAATTATGAACAAGAGAGGGCCTAAAACTGATCCTTGTGGAACGCCACTAGTGACTAATCCCCATTCAGATTTCACTCCATTAATGGTAACTCTCTGCTTTCTATTGGTAAGCCATGCCTCAATCCATGCTAGAACTTTACCTCCTATACCATGAGCTGCCACTTTTCTTAAGAGTCTCTGAAATCCAAATAAACAATATCATATTCCTTATCACTGTCAACTGCCTCAAATGTTCTATTGAAGAACGTCAGTAAGTTTGTCAGGCAGGAACGACCTCTCGTGAATCCATGCTGAGATTCATTTATCAAGTTATGCTCTTCAAGGTGACTTCTGATAATGTCAGCTATAATTGATTCTAATAACTTGCCCACTATAGATGTCAGGCTTATTGGACGGTAATTTGAAGGAGTGGACTTATCCCCTGATTTGAATATAGGAACCACATTAGCCATCTTCCACATCTCTGGCACAACACTGGTAAGGATGGACGCATTGAATACACTCGTTAATGGCTGACTAAGCTCCATCTTGCATTGAAGATTGAGACACTTATGCAGCATATGGGAATCTTTATTCAGGAAACGTTTCGCCACACAGTGGCTTCATCAGTCCAATACAAAGAGGAAGGCGTAAGGAGAGGAGGAGAATGAGGTAATCAGTCCCTCAACCTGGAGTCGATGTGTTCAGTCCATCAATCTTGTAGAATGTACAGCACAGGGCCGTAGACGTGGCTTATATACTGTAGTGAGGTGACGTGAAGCAGATGGAGGCGGGGTCATAGTGGTACCATCCACTAGTCGAAGTAGGTCTTCGTCCAAAGGTTGAACAAGTGTTGAAGAATTCTTTGTAACAAGACCCCATGATGCTGCCGTGTCTGACAGTTGTGATGAATGGTTTGAAAAACCGACAAGTTGAAGATTGAGACACTTATGCAGCATATGGGAATCTTTATTCAGGAAACGTTTCGCCACACAGTGGCTTCATCAGTCCAATACAAAGAGGAAGGCGTAAGGAGAGGAGGAGAATGAGGTAATCAGTCCCTCAACCTGGAGTCGATGTGTTCAGTCCATCAATCTTGTAGAATGTACAGCACAGGGCCGTAGACGTGGCTTATATACTGTAGTGAGGTGACGTGAAGCAGATGGAGGCGGGGTCATAGTGGTACCATCCACTAGTCGAAGTAGGTCTTCGTCCAAAGGTTGAACAAGTGTTCAACCTTTGGACGAAGACCAAAAGAGGCATCATCATCGGGTTTTTCCTAAGAGCATACCGAATTTGTAGTCCTGAGTTTCTTGACGAGGAATGTACTTACATTCACCAAACATTCACTGAGTTACAATTTCCTCCTTTTTTCATCAAAGACTGCAAGAAAAGAGCTCTTCAGATCATCAATTCTCCACGCATCAACACCGCTCCCAACAAAGTTATAATTCTTCCCAACAGCCAGGTTGCACTAAACGTCTCAAAAGTACTTTCACAAGCTAACACCAGAGTCGCCATCGCTTCTACCACTTCAATAAAGGATCTAACCAGGACAAAACCCAAGCACCACGAACCAGTCAATGCAGGAGTTTACACTATACCCTGTGGAGGCTGTGACAAGATCTACGTAGGTGAAACAGCAAGAAACCTCGACACCCGCCTCAATGAACTCATATACGCATGTAGGAACGACAACTTAAACAACGCCTGTGTACAACACCGAAATTCCACCAATCATCTTATGAAATTCAGAGACGCCCAATTAGTGATAAAAGAAACTAATTTCCGCACACGCAAGTGCCTTGAATCAGCACTGATCGCTGTTTCAAATACAATTAAACAAAACAACGGCAGCTTCACCATCTCCGAAGTCTTAGCAAGAATCCTCCTGAAAACAGTAAACCCTGCCATCACATAGTCTCTCCTGTTATACTACACAAAGCACAGAGAGTGAACACTGAAACAAGCTGCCTCATTCCAGTTTATATTTGTCCAACCTATTTTTATGTTACCCAAGTAATAGCTTTTATATCCTTTTACTCATGTACGAATTAATTGCTCTACCATATTGTACTACTTTTGTCACTACCACCACTACTACTACTACTACTACTACTACTACTACTACTACTACTACTACTACTACTACTACCACTAGTGAACATCGAAATGGTACCTCACTAGTATTCACCTCACTCTGAGCCTTTATATACCCTCTGTGTCCATGTATTGTTTGTAATGGCTTGATAAAGCTCCTGGAGAGCGAAACGTTGCCACAATAAATGTCACATTAGTTGCACTTGTGTCCTTTTACTTTACACAATGCTAAAGGTGATGGATTTGTGATCACTTGCGCCAAGCTCTTCAGTGATCTCCAGATTATTCACGAGTGTTTCCTTATTTGACAAGACTAGGTCTAGCAAATTATTACCCCTGGTAGGTTCAGTTACACTCTGTTTCAGAAAACAGTCCTGAACTGTTTCCATGAAGTCACTGGACTCTAGATTACCTGTCAAAGAATTCCTGTCAATTTTGGCTAAAGTTTAAAGTCCCCTACATATGACTCGTTACTCGTGTACAGGAAGCCCTAACAATTTCGTCCCAAATGTAGTCTCCCTCTATCGGTCCAAGCCTGGTGGTCGGTATATTACACCTTAGAATTAGTTTTTCTTGACCCCTCCACGAACTCTACCCAAACAGACTCTGTTACTGCTCCATCTATTTTTTATACCTGTTTTTTTGCAACAATTATTTTTTCTCGAACAGACAATGCAAACATCCTCCCCCCTTCTCTACATCTATCCAACATTGAATAAATTTAATCCTGAATATTTACATATCAAACGTCGTATCCCTACTCTTTAAATCATTCACGTTTCTAGTTAATGCAATGATATCACGCGTGTTTCCTTATTTGAACAAGACTAGGTCTAGCAAATTATTACCCCTGGTAGGTTCCTAGTTTACACTCTGTTTCCAGAAAAACAGTCCTGAACTGTTTCCATGAAGTCATATGGACTCTAGATTACCTGTCAAAGAATTCCTGTCAATTTGGCTAAAGTTAAAGTCACTACTATGCTACGTTACTAGTGTACTAGAAAGACCCTAACAATTTCCGTCCCAAAGAAGTCTCGCCTTATCGTGGATCACAAGCCTGGTGGTCGGTTTATTTTCACCTTAGATTAGGTTTTTCTTGACCCTCCGACCTACTACCCTAACAGAAATTGTTTACTGCTACCATCTATTGTTTATTTACCTGTTTTTATGCAACATTTAATATTTTATCGAACATACAATGAACTCCTCCCCCCTTTCCCATTACATCTTCCACAGTGAATAACTTAAATCCCTGAATATTACACTCAAACAGTCATACCTACTCTTTAATCATACCACGTTTCCAGTAATGCAATGATATCAAGTTCCAGCACACGTACCAAAAGTAGTTCATTAATTTTATTTCTTTGACTTCGACTGTTAGCGTAATAATACCATCATATGTTTTTCTTCTGCACATGTTATCCTATTCATCTTTGTTTTTTACCCACAATTTCATGAAATTATCTTACCAGAGTTACTCCATGACAGTACTTTATGATTCTAAAGTATCAGAGCATAATCAAATATTCACATACTCCATTATTAATATTTTTCTAAACCCATACTCTAACTAATCTAGTTTAAAAGTCCTAACAATCCCATCAACTGAGTTAGCAAGGAAAACCCACACAGGCCCTGGATATAGTGACCCCATCCCTGGCATACATGTCATTTCGGGCATAGACAGTTTGTCCCAGTGGTCTAATGAATGGATACGGCATTATCTTACAGTGTGTATCCAGCCAACAATTAAACCATTTGCTTGGGACAACCATTCATTTCCAAACACCTTTCTTGGCAAAAATCGCCACTTATTAACAGGGCGCCCCCCTTCACTTCCTAATCATGTTTTTTTATAGCTGCCTGAACTTTCTTAACTAAATCCTCACTTTAACGGATTGCCTACATCATTGCTCCTGCACTGAGGCAAATAATAGGATTGATCCCATTACCGTTCTTGATGTTGTAACGCGGCTTACAATGTACTTCCATCCCAGCCCCAGGAATGATAACATTTGTCTCCTACTCCTGTCCTTCAAGCAAGAACTGCCCTATCCATGTATCTACCTGGCTAATCCCCAACAAATCAACATATTTGACCTTCCTTGTTGTCGTTCGTCGTGGACGATCCAGTGAGTAGACTCACATTCGTCGGGTTGCCCGAGAATGCGTTGGAGCGTTTTCCACGGGGTTTCCACATAGCAGTCTCTTTCTTCTTCATCGTTTTTTTATGGCTTTCCATTCGTCTTCTTGATCGTCTATCTTCGTCGTACCCTTGCTGTCCAACCATGACCACGATCCTTCTTGACCTGAGGACTCGAAACAGGGGATACTACGAATCCTCTTGTTTTCCTCGTCAATCGCCGTATCTCCATCTTCGCTGCCCTCCAAATTCTTCATTAAGTTGCTGGTAAGTTGTCCGATGGAGGGCAGCTGGTTCTGTCCCAAGGGGAAAAAAGACACTTCTTACAGAGTTAAGTAAGGTCACCACTCAAGAGCATACAAACCAGGTTCTTACCTGGTTCGACACCCTCATGTACTTTATTAATGTCTCCCTTGTGGAAATAAGAACACTTATCGTACATTTCAGGACATTTATTAAGGAAACGTTTCGCCACGAGTGGCTTTTTCAGTTCCTAATAATTTGCTTAAAGTAAAGACACCAAGTGCAAATATGTGACATTTATTGTGGCTGTATTAGAAAACAGCGATTTTCAGTGACTGATTAGGCACTTGCGTGCCTTGTCGGTAATTCTGCCAACTTTATCCTAACTAATTTCTTCGGTGACTCTGAGTTTACAAAGGTTTCTTACAAGGACTTATAGCAGCGCAGTTTTGAACCTAGTCGTCCAGTCATTCCTCGTCGCTACATCCAGTCACTCAAACACTTAGCTACCAATATCGATATTCTCATCACCACAGCGAGACAAAAGGAGGAGGAAGTGGTCATCCCAACAGTACAGATTACGTTAGTAAGTGCAAAATTTAGTGAAACGGACTCCAACACCATACGTTTCCATCCCCGAACATGCATGCGTGAAAGAAAACATTCTCTTTTTTCAGTAAGACCCGCATTATACTCAGGAATTCAGAAGTAGGTAAAAAAGTTCTTGCGACCTCATCCCTATCCAACCCAAGTCAGCTTAGACTTTATGGTTTAACAAAGACCACAAACCAAATGTGCCTATGAGGACCCATTACTTCTAGAGTATCGGCAGCGACCCTCACAGTCTAGCAGGAGTTTTGTGCGAAATATTTGTTCAAAGCGCCTGGGTACATCAGTCGGCTCATTCTAAAGGCTTTCGGGTGACCTCCTTAACCGATAATCAAGGGTCTCGACATGAGTGATATGATGTGCTTGCAAGTTTTGACGTGACTGCCTTATTCACAGTGTCCCAGTTGATTCAAGCCATTGAGCTTCTTCGCAGGGTGATTAAAGATGATACTGAGTAACTGTACCCCGCCAAGATTTTGTTGTAGCCCTGTCGAACTTTGTGTTCGTTATAACTGTTTTAGGTTCGAGGACAAGACAGTACAAACAACTCCTCGGACTAGCCTTGGGATCCCCCTAGTGCAAGTTCTTGCCAATTTTATTTATGGAGGACCTGGAATCAAGAAGGACCTCAATAACATCCCTCGTTCAGTTACTTGCGGATGCGGTACGTAGATGATATTTTGTTCATTGTACAACAAAAAATCTTGACATTCACAGGGCTTCTCAACACCTTCAAACACTCTGGAACTTCTATTAAATTTATCTAGTAGGGGGAGAAGGGACAACCAGTTACCTTTTTTCCTCGATGTTCTTTCTCTTAGCACAGGGAAAACAAACTTTCTTTTAAAGTCTACCGGAAGCCTACCTACAAGAATGATCTTCTACATTTCTTCTCTCACCATGACACAAGATAACTAATAGAGGGGTTTGTTATTGGCTTTCTTCTGAGAGGCCTAGCAGAATTTCCAGGTCCGAGTTCTCGAAGAAGAATGTTCATACATACAACTCTTTTTAGTTCACTACACTTTCCCCTACACTTCATTACGTGACTGCAGGAAACGTTGCAAACAGTATCCTCAGCAACGACAAACCACCCTATCAAATGAAGAAAAGACTCCAAGTTACAATCGTTTTCCCGGTCAGCAACGTTGCCACTAATGTTTCAAAAATGTTGACCAGTAAATGACTAAAATATTTACCCCCCCCCCCCCCCCCCCCCCCCCCCCCCCCCCCCACCCCCCCCCCCCCCCAGCTCTTTCAACTACTATTTGGAACTGATACAAAAAACCCAAGCTTGATTCTGGCACAAGTGCTGGAATGTAATGTAAAAGGAACAACAAGTTGCAACTAAATGTGACATTTATGGTGGCAACGTTTCGCTCTCCAGGAGCTTTATCAAGCCAATACAAACAATAACATGGAACAGGAGGGTATATAAAGGCTCAGAGTGAGGTGTAATACTAGTGATGGTACTTGTCGATGTTCACTAGTGTAGTATTAGTAGTTGTATTAATAGTAGTAGTAGTGGTAGTGAACCAAAAGTAATACAATATGGTTGAGCAATTAATTGTTTTACATGAGTAAAAGGTTATAAAAGCTATTTACTTGGGGTAACATAAAATTGGTGGACAAATATATACTGGAATGAGGCAGTTGTTTCAGTGGTTCACTCTCTGTGCTTTGTGTTGTATAACAGGAGAGACTATGTTGATGGCAGGGTGTACTGTTTTCAGGAGGATTCTTACTAAGACTTCGGAGATGGTGTGAAGTGCCGTTGTTTTGTTTAATTGTATTCGAAACAGCGATCTGTGCATGATTCAAGGCACTTGCGTGTGGCGGAATTTATTTTCTTTTTATCACTAATTATGGGCGTCTCTGAATTTCATAGATGATTGGTTGGAATTCGGTGTTGTACACAGGCGTTGTTTAAGTTGTCGTTCCTGCATGCGTATATGTGTTCATTGAGGCGGGTGTCGAGGTTTCTTGCTGTTTAAATAGTAGATCATTGTCACAGCCTTCCACAGGGTTTAGTGTAAACTCCCTGCATTGTCTGGTTCGTGGTGCATTGCGGTTTTGTCTGGTTAGATCCATTTATTGAAAGTGGTAGAAAGCGATGGCGATTGGTGTTAGCTTGTTGAAAAGTACTTTTTGAGACGTTTAAGTGCAACTGGCTGTTGGGAAGAATTATATCTTTTGTTGGAGAGCGGTGTTGATGCGTGGAGAATTGATGTCTGGAAGGCTCTTTTATTGCAGCTTTGCTGGAAAAAGAAGGGAAATTGTAACTCAGTGTATGTTTGGTGAATGTATAGATTACATTTCGTCAAGAAACTCAAGGACTACAAAATTCGTATGCTTTAGGTAAAAAACCGATGATGATGCCTCTTTTGGTCTTGGTATCTAGACTGGAGAGCGAAACGTCTGCACACAATAAATGTCACATTAGTTGCAATTGTGTCTCCTTTTACTTTACATTATTGTCTCTGTAATTCTACCAACTTTTATTACAAGTGCAGGAATCTACACATTACCACTGTGAGGGGGTGTGAACAAGGTATATGTAGGGGGAAACTGCCAGAACTCTGGTCACATTAGGTAGAGAACACAAAATGCTTCTTGCTAGAAATTATGACCGCAAAACGCATGTGTTCAAATTGAGCGATGTTGGACACCTCTGAAATTCAGTGAAGCTAAACTAGTTATTAAGAAGATCGAATTGAGACGGAGTAAAAATGCATTGAAGCTGCACAATTGCTGTCAGTAACTACTATAAAGAAAAATCCGGTAGTTAACTGTATTTCAAAATTACTATGCAAGCGGATTTTTACCCATCCTGGGAACTTGGTGTTACTTGATGCCAGCAGGTACTCTTAGCACTCACCTCCTTAGTTCCATTACTAATACTACTACGACTGGACAAATATATGAGTGGGAGGGGCTGGGTTTGATTGGTGTCATGGGGTACGGGAGTTATTTCTTGAGTGCTTTAGGTGAATGGTCCGTTTTGATAAGAACTGCCTCGTATGAGGCAGTAGGCATTCTGCAGTGTTCCTACATTTTATGTTCTTATGTACTTACTACTACCACCCCTACCCACGCATCACTCACCTGAACTCCCGCCACGATGTAATATGTGTGCTTTTCTTAGTTTTCTCTGTATTAGGACCTGTAAGAAGCACTCGTGGCGAAACGTTTCCTTTAATAAATGTCCTGAACTGTACATAAGTGTCCTTTTCCACATCTTGGTCGGTTTCACCATACATTTCCTCAATGTCTCCCTGTGTATGCCCGCAATCCACTTAAATGATATTCCTCTCGTTCTACGCTCTCCAGAGAGGTGGAGATTTAAGGCTTTAAGTTATCACTTCATACGGGTGGTTCCTTAACAGTAAATCAATCTTAGTCTTTCTTCTCTGTATGTACTCTATGAGTCTATGTCCATCAGTAGTAAGGGGACCAAAACTGAGCTAGCATAATCCAAATGAAGGCCTCACTACGTGATGTATAGAGCTGTTTAAAAAACTTTTGGACTTCTGTTACTTATACTTCTTGAGATATATAAGAACATAAGAAAGGAGGGAAACACTGCAGCAGGCCTGTTGGCCTACTAGCAGGTTCCTTCCAATTCATCCCACTATAACAAACATTTGCCTACCTTCTAATTACGTCCCAATAAGCCTGACATCTCTAGTGGGCAAGTTAATAGAATCAATTATAGTGACATTATCACGAAGTCACCTTGAAGAGCATAACTTGATAAATGAATCTCAGCATGGATTCACACGAGAGGTCGTTTCCTGCCTGACAAAACTTACTGACGTTCTTCAATAGACATTTGAGGCAGTTGACAGTGATAAGGAATATGATATTGTTTATTTGGATTTAGGTAAAGCCTTCGACAGATACCTCACAAGAGGGACTCTTATGAAATGGGCAGCTCATGGTATAGGAGGTAAAGTTCTAGCATGATTGAGGCATGGTTACCAATTGAAAGCAGAGGAGTTACCATTAATGGAGTGAAATCTGAATGGGGAATTAGTCACTAGTGGCGTTCCACAAGGATCAGTTTTAGTCCCATCTCTTGTCTTAATTTACATTTAATGACCTTGATGAAGGGATCTACTAGTGACGAATCGAGTAAGTTTGCTGATGATACAAAGATAGGCCGTATATTTTATAATTCACTTGAGGAGGATATCATGAAAACTCACAGGACGATTGGAACAAAATTAATGTCTTGGTCTGAGAAATGGCGATGAAGTTTAATGTGGTTAAGTGTAAGGTACTTGCCCCGTGGTAATGAAAATAACCCTCCGAAGCTATATCTTGGTGAGTTAGTAGCTTGGTCATACAGAATGTGGAAAAAGACTTGGGAAGTCATGGTAAGCGAAATCTAAAGCCAAGGACTGAAGTTTGGCTCATGTTGTGCGCTACAAGGCCAACAGATTACTTGGATTTATCTCAAGCGAAGTATAAGTAACAAGAAGTCCAAAAAGTTATTTTACAGCTCTATACATCATAGTGAGGCCTCAATTTAGTGTATGCTGCTCAGTTTTGGTCCCCTTATAAAGGATGGACATAGACTCATTAGAGAACATACAGGAAGAATGACTAAAATGATTTACTGTGTAAGGAACCTCACGTATGAAGATAGACTTAAAGCCTTAAATCTCACTATCTGGAGGAGGGTTAGATTGAGGGGAGGATATCGAGAAGTGTATAAGTGGTTGACGGGCATAAACAGGGAGGACATTAATAAAGTACTGAGGGTTGTTCGAACCAGGAATAAGGTTTTAAGTTAGGTATAAATTTAGATTTAGAAAAAGGGACATAGGGTATGTACTGGATTTCTAACAGAGTTGTAGATGCGTGGAACAGTCTTCCAGTTGGGGTGAAGAGGCTAGGACCTGGGTGCTTTAAAGAAAAAAAGCAACATAGTTTAGGTAAGATCCATGGGATGAGCGGGGAAGGACGTGAAGATGAAGATTGCTTGGCGAGGAGTTGTTCTTAGTAAGAGAAATAGAGCAGAAGGCTTAACCCAGCAGCTAAGGCGATCGTGGGGCAGACGTGGAGTTGCAGGAATAGCAGGGGACTGTTGCTTTGAACTTGTGGTAGTTGAGTCTTGAATCTTGAGTAGCTGGCAGCCAGGATTAGGTCACATCAGAGGGATAGAACAAATATGGGAGTTATAGGTGGGAGTAACTGAGGAGGAGGTTAGCAATGGAGCCATTTTCAAACTTTTTGAAGCTGCTTCTAGTAGGTGGTATAATTTAGCCTTGTTGCTGAAGGTGAAACGTAGATGGCTTGATGAACTCAAGAACTTGGTAGTGATTGAGAAGTGAAGCGGTGATTCACATGCATAACTTGTACTGTTCCAGCTCCGATGCTTTTGTAGTGTTCAGTACAGGTCAGGTGTTCAGTATTTGTAGGAGAGTGTAAAAGGTATAAGGTTTTATCTCCATGAGGGTTTATGGAGTCGTCGTTATCTTCCTCTTCTGGAGTGGGATTCACTGGGAGATTCTACATGGTGGTTAGCAGGTAGTACTGAGGTTCGTCAGGAGCAGCTGTGAGGTGTATGGATGTGTAACTGCAGGCTGGAAGGGGTGGGAGGCGGGTGGTTGAGGCAACTTGATCAACGTTGTCAAGCGGTGGAAGTGAGGTTAAGAAGTTACAGGATCAGTTGCTTGGCAGGAGAAAGGTTGTAGGTGCAGTAAAGTTCAGAGACATTGGGGAAGGATCTTGAGGTGTCTTATGAAGGTGTGGATTCCGGAAAATTGAAGGCAGGGCATGTTGGTTCAGCGGAAATAGTTCGTTAATAGTGGTGTTGTGAAAGTGCGTGGGCTTGCTGCGGTTAGCAAGGTGTTGCATACACCATGCAGTTCAGCACCTTGAAGGAGCACCGGTCGGGGAGTGGAGGAGAGGAGGGAGTTTTGCTGGGCGATGGTTTGCATGTGATTAGCGTGTAGAGTCTTGATGCGTCGCGGTTTTGTGGTTTGGTTATTTGCGCATATGTCGATGATTTGGAGGTCTTCTTCAGACTTTTGTTTTTCTTCAATTATGTATTTTCTTTCCTGAGTGGGCACTTAGCTGCAAGGGTTGATGATTACCCTTGCAGTTTAAGACATGTGGTGTTGTAGTAATGTGCAGGATCTGGAAATCGTGTACCATCATTCCCACATTTTGAACAAAATTCTTATTCTTGATGGCGTGGCAGTCCTTGGTGGTGTGATTTTTAGGAGTAGCAAGTCAGCAGTGGGAGATGTAGTGTAACGTTCTTGTATCTATATGGGACTTGTGGTGAATGTGGTAAAATGAGGATGCCAGACCGTCAGAGAGAGCTTGGGCGCCATGGAGATGTCTGAGAATGTAATCTTTGAATTGATGTGGGTTGGGGATCTTTGAGATGTGTTCTACCGAGGCCCACGTGTTTTGTCCTCTATAGATGTCTTTCATGTGCTTCAGTAGAGAGAGAGGTGACGATATGTCACGTCTTTTCACAAGACCGAACGTTCGACTTTCAAGAATGGGACGGGGATAGGAGTGAATTGTTGTGTTTGTAGGGTCCTGATTGAAGAGTCGTCCATTAGTTTTAGTGCTTCCGTGTCATCTGTTGCAGGAACGACATGAAGGAGTCTTTCAGGAGAGTGGATTGCCGTAAAATTTGACCTGCAGGCAGGTCCTTTAACGACGGTACTAAAGTAACTTCGAGGAGTCATTTATTGCCCCATTCACAGGCTTTTTTTCACACGATTCGCCCAGCATTGTAAAAAGGGAAATATCCGTTTGTAGAATAAAATTCTACACCCCGAGGGGGTCGAAGAGAGGCTTTTTGCGGTGTGAGCAACTGTTTGATCGGCCCTGTGTGATCAAGCGACAGTGACTTATTTTAATTTGGAAGGGGCAAGCAAACAAGCAAAAAATTTTTCGGTAAGACCCCAAATGGGATGGGGGGGGGAAGGTGGTGACTTTAAATTAGTCAGGGGGTGACGTGTACTTGGGCCAGGGGGGACGTGTATTTGCCCAGGGGTTTGGAGTGTACTTAGCTTGTGAAGACCTTTTTGTGTGCTTTTGGTGGTGACCTGTATTTTGGGAAAGTGCTGACCTGTACTTAACTTGTGAAGAAGTGTCTTGTTTGCCCCCGTGGATGAACCAAGATGCCCTCCACGAGCAATTTTAAACCAGCAATTAAAAGGAAAATTGGGGGCACAAAAGATGGAGATAGGGCGATTGACCGGGGAAAAACAAAGGATTCGTGTAGTCCTTTTTTTTCGACCCTCAGGTCAAAAAGGGATCGTGGTCAGTGGTTAAACAGCGGGGGGACGACGAATTTGGACAAATCAAGAAGAGGGAATAAAAAGCCAGAAACGTTAAGAAGACGAAGGGAAACCCCGAAAACGATAAAGGGAAGAAAGAGACTGCTTTTGGAAAAAACTCCCGGGGAAAACCCCCAAAAACGCATTTTTCGGTGCTACCCGACGAATGTGAGTTTTACTACGGGGAATCGTCCAAACAAAACGACAAAAAGGGAAAGGGAAAAATAATTGTTGTTGTTGGGGTACCCCAGGTTAGAAACATGGTTTGGGCATTCTGTTGAAGGACGGGAAAGAGGAGACAAAGGGTTTTGTTTTCCCTGGGGCTGGGATGGGGGGACATTGTTACCGGGCTTTGACAACTTCATGAACGGTAATGGGACCCAATCCTTTTATTTCCTCATTGCTGGAGGAAAAGAGGGTAGGCAAGCTTTAGAAGTGAGGATTTATTTAGAAAGTTCGGACGCTATAAAACGTGTTTTAGGAAGAAGGGGGGGGGCCCTGTTATATGGGGCCCAATTTTGCCAAGAAAGGTTTTTGGTAATGAAGGGTTGTCCAGAGCAATTGGTTTTAATTTTTTGGCTAGAGAAACACTGTAAGGAAAAGGGCAGAAAGGAATTTTTTGACAACTGGGACAACTTCATGGCCGAAATAAAAATTATGCCGGGGATGGGGTTCACTTATCCAGGGCGGTGTGGGTTTTCTTGCAAAACCAGTTGAGGGGGTTGTTAGGATTTTAAAAAATAGGATTAGTTAGAGGTAGGGGTTTTTTGAAATGTTTAAATAATGAATATGGATATTTTGATTAAAGCTCTGATATTAAGAATTTTTAATAGAAAATGTCAGGGAAAGTAACTCGGGGAAAATTGAAAATTTCGAAATTGTGAAAAAAACAAAGATGAATGGGAAAATAAGGCAGAAGAAAAAAACAATGTTGGTTTTTTTATGAAAAACAGTCGAAGTGCAAGAAATAAAATTAATAAAAACAAACTTTTGGTAGCAGGCTGGGAACTTTGTATAAATTCCCTTAACTGAAACGTGGAAGGGTTTTTAAAAGAGTGGGGGATATGACTGCTGAGTGTAATTTTCGGGGAATTTAATTTATTAAATTTGTGGATAGATGTAAGGGGGGAAAGGGGGGAGGATTTGCATTGTATGTTCGAGAAAATTTAAATTTGTTGCAAAAAAAAAAAGGAAATAAAAATAGATGGGGGGCAGTAACAGAGTCTGTTTGGGTAGGGGTTCGTGGAGGGTCAAGAAAAAAACTAATTCTAGGTTTTAAATACCGACCTCCAGGTTGGATCACGATAGGGGGGAGACTTAAGGGGAACAAAATTGGGTAGGGTTCGGGACACAGTAACTTTAGTCAAAGTAGGGACTTTAACTTTAGCCAAATTGACGGGAATTTCTTTGACGGGAAACCCCTAAAGTCCAGTGACTTCAGGGAAAACAGTTCAGGACTTTTTTTCTAAAAACAGGTGTAACTAAACCCTCCCAAAGGGTAATAATTTCCCTAGACCTAGTCCTTGCAAAAAAGGGAAAAAACACTCGTGAAAAATTCTGGAAAACACTAAAAGAGCGGGGGCGAAAAGTGTTTCACAAATCCATCACCTTTAGCTTTAAATTTGGGGAATGAAAGAATAATGAAAATTACGAAAAAATCCCCGTTTTTCTTTTTCCCCTTAAAAATGGATTTTGGGGGGAACATCTGTTTTTTTCTTTTGGGGGGTTTATCTAGCTAATGATTTATTAAACGAAAATCATACTTTTTGAATATAAGGGGATTGCTTTTATGTTGTTTTTTTAAATTAATGAACAAAGTCCCCAAGTATATACTTTCCCCCAGAAAAAAAATTAGGTCAAATAAAAGGGATCCCAAATGGGTTAACAGGGGGCCCAAAGCACCCTATTGGGGGGAAAAAAGGGGGAATTTTTATAGGCGCATCAGAAGAGGAGAGGTTAACCTTACGACCAATATGTTCATTTTAAAAGAGAATTAAAAAAGGCGTTTTGGGAAAGGCCCTAAACATGACTATAAAATTTAAAGGGGTTGCTAAGAATCAAAGACTAATAAAAAGGGGTTCTTTCAAGTGTATAGGCAAAGGGGGAAGGAAAAATTTGGGCCCTTGAAATCTGGGAATGGACAGCTAAACGGTTTAATGAACGGGAAAATTTGTGTTCCTTTTTTAAATGACTATTTTTTGTTTTTTTTTAAAAGGGAAGATGTAAATGAGATTCCAGTAATTAAAAATTTTTTTATTTCCCTGATAAATTTTTAATTTAACTAATTTTTTACGGGGCCCACGAGGGCTTGGTTATTAAACAGATAGCCCAACTAAAACAAAATAAGCCCCCGGGACCCGATGGTTTTTCAAGGGTACTTAAGGAATGAAGGGAGGGAGTTATCGCCATTAACGGTGTTTTAATGCGCCCCATCCTTCCCGTGTTGGGGCCAAAATTTGGGAAGAGGGCTAATGTGGTTTCCTATATTCAAACAGGGGAAAAGTCCACCCCTTTCAAATTCCCGCCCAATAACCCCTTAAAATTCTTTATGGGCAAGTTATTAGAATCAATTATAGCTGCATTACAAAGTACCTTAAATAGCATAACTTGATAAATGAATCTCAGCATGGTTTTCACGAGAGGTTTTCCCTCCCTTTGAAAAAATTACTGACGTTCTTCAATAAACTTTTGGGGCTTTTGAAGTGTTTAAGGGAAATTTTTGATATTGTTTTTTTGGGTTTTTTGAAAAGCCTTCGACAGAGTACCTCACAAGAGACCTTAAGAAAAGTGGCGGGCTCAGGGTATAGGGGGTTTAAAGTTCTAGCAGGGATTGGGGCAGGGCTTACCAATAAAAAAAAAGAAAGAGATTTACCATTAAGGGAGAAAAATTTGGTTTTGGGGTTTTAGTCACTATTGGCGCCCCCCCCAAAAGGGAAACATTTTTTAGGCCCTCTCTTGTTCTTTAATTTACTTTAAATTTGCCCTTTGATGAAGGGATTACTAGGACTGAGAAATTTTTGCTGATGATAAAAAAGGGGGGGCCGGGTATAATTCACCTGAGGAGGATACAATGAACTCCGGGAAAGATTTAAAACAAATTAATGTTTTGGGGTTCTGAAAAAGGGCAGATAAAAGTTTAATGGGGAAATAATTGTAAGGTACTTCCCTTTGGTAATGAAAATCCCTCAAAAAGCTTTTAATCTAGGTAAGTGAGTTTGGGTTCGTAAAAATTATGAAAAAAAATTTGGGGAGCCCATGGAAAGGGCAAAAAACAAAAGCCAAGAAGCATCCCTCAGGGCGCAACAAGGCCAAAAAATTTATTTGGGTTTTATCTCAAAAGTAAAAGTAACAAAAAGTCCAAAATTTTATTTTAAGTTTTTAAAACTTGAGACACTTATGAAAGCATTTTGGAAATCTTTTTTTCAAAAAACTTTCGGCCACACAGGGGCTTCATCGCCCAAATACAAAGAGGAAGGCTAAGGAAAGGGGAATGGGGTAATCAGCCCCCCAACCGGGAGTCAAAAGGGTGTTCAGTCCATCAATGGAAAGGGACTAACACAAAAATGTAAAAAAATACCGACAGATTTTTTGGGTTTAAGGGACACTATCCCACAGTTAGGTACTTTACTTTGAAACTTTTCGCCTACACAGTAGGCTTCTTCAGTCAGGTAAAAAAAAGTTGTTTGAAGCAGAGGTTTCTTGAAGCGATGAAATAAAGCCCAAATCCCCCTTTAAATTTTTGGGTGGTCATTTCCCCTCACTGGGAAGAGCATTTTTTTTCTTTGTCGGGAAAACAATATGAATTAAGTGACGAATGGGGCCCTTTATAGTTCCGGAGGTGAACGTAGGTTTGATTTGGGAGGGCGGGTCCTTTTTTCCCAAACCCACCCTTTTTCCACAAAGTAGAGGTTGTCGAAGTAGATGGTCTGTACCAAGTTTCCCTTGTTTTGCAGTGTTGACGAATAAAACTTTTAAAATGGTATAAACCCGTTCTTTTCAAAAAAACTTCAAAATTGTTTCAGACAACAAACAATGCCTTCCCGATGAGGGACTGCCCCCCTAAAAAATTTTAAAGGGGTGAGGGACTAATACTTCGTTTTCGTATCTTTGCTTCTTTTCAACTTTTCTGTACTCGCCCTGAAAAAGCCTACTGTGAAAGGCAAAACGTTTCAAATTTAAAGGGAAAACTAACTTTTTGCATATGTGTCTTCCCAAAACAATCTTGGGAAATTTTATCCCATTTTAATGTTCATTCTTCGGGCACTGCAACAAAAGGGTTTTGGGGTACAGCCCCATCTACTTGGGAAAACCCTTCTACTAGTGAGAACGGCTGGGTTTGGGAAGGACCTCCCCTTTTTTCCCCCCAAATAAAACCTACGTCTCCCCTCCTGGCACTATTTAAGGGCCCGATTCTGTCACTTCAACTTCAAAATTGTTTCGACAACGAAACAATGCTCTTCTCCAAATGAGGGGCTGAAACCCCCTCAAAAAATTTAAGGGTGATGGACTGATTAAAACGTCTTCAAGTATCTTCTGCTTCTATCAACTTTTTTTGTACTCGACGGAAGAAGCCTACTGGGGTAGGCGAAACGTTTCAAAGTAAAGATACCTAAAATGTTGCATTTGTGTCTTTCCTAACAAAAAACATGGGCTGAACACCTCGACTCAGGTTTTAGGGAATGGGTTACCTCATTTTTCCCCCTCTCCTTACGCCTTTCCCCTTTGTATTTGGGCCCGATGAAACCACCCGTGTGGCGAAAAATTTTCCCGAATAAAAAATTCCCATATGCTGCATAAGTGTCCCCAATCTTCAACGTGCGGTTTTTCAAACCATTTATCACAGCTCTTTTACATCACTTGAGGGCCCCATTTAGATTTTTCCCGGGTTTATTTTGGGCCCCCTTTCTACAGGATGGACATGCTCATTAGAGAACATACAGGGGAAAATGACCCCAAAATGATTTAAATGTGTAAGGAACCTCCCCTATGAAGAAGAAATTAAAACCTTAAATCTCCACTCTCTGGAGAGGCTTTGAATGGGGGGGAAAATATCATTTTTAAATGTTTTAAATGGATGAGGGGATAAACAAGGGAGACATTAATAAAGTTTCTGGGGTGTCGAACCAGGTAAGAACCCGGAATAATGGGGTTTAAGTTGGGTAAATTTAGATTTAGAAAGGGGCATAGGTAAAGTATGGTTTTTTAAAAGGTTGTAGATGCGTTTGGGAACCCGTCTTCCCCGTGGGGGGGGATAGGGGGTAGGGCCCTTGGGGAGCTTTTAAAAAGAAAACTGGCAAAAATTTTGAAGGGGGGGGGGCCTGGGGTTTGATTTTTGTTGGGGGGTTCGGGATTTTTTTTTTGAGTGCTTTAGGGAGATGGCGTTTTGAAAAAGGGCCCGACGTATGGCCAGTAGGGTTTTTGCGTGTTCCTACATTCTTTTGTGCTTATTCTTAAAAGTCTACTAGGGGAAAAAAAAAGGGAATTTATAGGCGTTTCAAAAGAGGCGAGGGGGTTTTTTATGAATCCGTTATTTACTTTTAAAAGGGGGCATTAAAAAGGGGATAAGGAAAGCTAAAAGGGACTATGAAATTAAAGTTGCTAGGGATTCTATAACTAAAACCCAAAAAAAATTTTTTCCAGGTATATAGAACAAAATCCCGAGATTTAAAATAGGTCCCCCCTTAAAAATAAAAATATGGGCATCTTAAAACAAAAAAGAAAGAAATGTGCTCGATTTTTAAAAAATTATTTTCTCTCGGTTTTTTCACAGGAAAGGGCACTAATAACATTTCCCGGGAAAATTTAATTTTTATTGGGGCCAGAAAAAAAGATAAATTATGTAAAATCACATCACAGTGAAATTGGGTTTTGGGAAACAGATGACCGACTGAAATTAAAAAAAGTCACCGGGTCCGGGTGAGGTTTTTTTTAAGGGTTTTAAAAGGGGAAAGCAAAAAGGAAGGGCTGTGAACCATTAACTAATATTTTTAAAATTTTTCTCTTTAAACAGGGTTGTTTGTGTCTGATATTTGGGAAAATGGCTAAGTAAATTTTTTTTTTTTAAAACAGGGGGGTAAATCGTTTTCCCTCAAATTACCCCCCAATTTAAACCTGACCTCAATTGTTGGCCAAAATTTCTAGAGTCAATTTTGCTCAAATTATAAAAAACCACCCCGATAAGGGATAAATTGATTAATGAAAACTCAGAAAGGGTTCACAAAAGGCCGTTTGTCTAACTAATTTATTTCTTTCTTCAGTAAAGCTTTTGAGGGTGTTGACCCCGATAAAGGGAAAATTTTATATTATTTACTTAGAATTTTGTAAGGGATTTTTTAGAGTTCCGGGACCAAAGGCTGTTTAAAAAAGTAGCAGCTCATGGCATTGGGGAAAAAAGGGGCTCTCGTGGATGGGAAAAAAAAGGCTCACAAAACCAAAGGGAAACAAAAGAGTGTCCAAAATGGGGTTTTAAATCCCGGGGGGGATCATAACAAATGGCGTTTTTCCCCAGGGACAGTCTTGGGCCCGTTGTTGTTTTTTAATATATAAACAATGATCCCTTTATGAAGGAATTACTAATATATGAGCAAATTCGCCGTTTACACGAAAATAGGTAGGAAAAATTGATTCAAACGTAGATGTTAGGGAACTTCAAACAGGATTTTAAAATTAAAATTTTATTCTTGGTCAGAAAAATACAGATGCAGTTCAAAGTGATAAATGCAAGGTTCCCGAAGCTCGGGAGCGTCCATAAACCCTAGCAAATTACAAGTTAAATTAAAAAAGAACTTAGCCATACAGATTGCGGAAAAAGACCCTTTGGGGGGATGGTAAGCAGCAAAACCCTTAAAAACCCAAAACAGCAATGCCTAAGCGTACGTAATAAGGCAAATAGATTTCTGGGGATTTTTATCAAAAGGGTAAAACAACAGAAGTCCCCGAGGTATACTGGGAGCTTTTTACATCATTAGTAAGGCCTCACCCAATTTTTGGGAGCCAATTTTTGGGTTTCCCTATTACAGAATGGGCATAAATTCGTTAGAAAAAAATTTAGCGTAGGGGTGGGTTAAAATTTAAAACAAGCATTAGAAATCTTCCTTATGAAGAAGATTGAAGACTCTTAAGTACATTCCTTGTTAGACGAAGAAGGGGGGGAGACCGATCGAAATGTAAAAAATGGAAAAAGGGGTTTAGTCTGAAATAGAGCAGTGACCTGACATACTCGGCCTGGTTTTTGGGAAAAGGGCAAACATTTTATCAAAGTAAATTCCCAAATACAGGGAGGGGCCCGTCCCTCAAGTTCTATATCCTGGGAAAACGTAATTTTTCATAAAGGGTTTGGTCCCTTTAACATCATTTTCAAGAGATTTTGGCCGGGGGATCTTGAGGTCTAGTTCCTTGCAAACCGCGTAATTGGTCCAAAGCTCTCTAGCCTGTCGTTCTAAAATTTCCTTTTTCCCCTTACTACTAGTGCAAGATCATCAGCATAGCTGAGGGGCGTGTACCAAATATGAAAGGGAAGGCTTTACAAGTTTTTTGCATAAGGATGTTAAAAAGGGGGATGACTTTTAAACCCCACCCCCTTTTGGCGTTTCTGTTTTTTTTAGGGGTTTTTAAAAGGGAAAAGTAGTGTCCCCCGAAAACGGGCACAGGCTGCCTGCCCCTTTAAAGGGAGGGCTCTAAACCAGGCCGGAAGCGTCCCTTTTTATTTCCCCTTTCCCACTAGTATTGCCAGAATTGCTTTTGGGGTGGCCCAGCTCAAATGCCTTTTTCAAGGTCGAGTAGAAAGACGATACTAGGTTTTTTTTTTTGGTATCAGCAAAACGGCTTTGTAAGTGGGTTTGCACTCCCCGGGTTCCCCCTCCCTTTTGGGGAAAACCCAAAAAATGTGATGAAAGAGGGTCCCAAGGGTTTCCCGAGGAGGCCCGGGTTTTAAAACCATCCTCTCAGCAGTCCCTTTGGTAAGCAGTGGTCAGCGATATGGGTCTCTTGCCTGGTCCTTGGGCTTTGGAATTTTGGGACGATTTTTTAGCTTTCTTCCCAAACTGGAGGGGGTGTCCTGGGGCCCCCCACGCTTGTTAATGAAGTCTAGTATGGCCTCCCCCTCCACTCTGCCCAGCCCGTGCAAACATTGGGGTACGTCCCCCACCATCGATGCCCGGGGGGGAGTGTCACCTGTGTTCTTAAAGGCACTCGGAGTTCCAAAATCCTGAGGTCTACATCAGTAATCTTCCGATCAATGCCAAATTGTAACGTTAGGGTGGGGTGTGGCAGAAATTTCCCCTGTATAATTTCCCGGGTGTTTCCCGTGGGGGCGAGTGGAGTCTAAAACTTGGTAGCCCTTTGGAAAAAAGGGGATTGGATAAGTTTGTTTAGCAGACCCTTTACAGTGTTCCCTTTTGTGGGATAGCGATGAAAAAAGTTTCTTTGGGAAATGGTTCAGCTATGTTATAGAAGGGCCCCCATTCGGTGAAGTTGTCGGATATAGAAATAAGTATGTTCCAGGGTTTTTCGGTATTGATGGGTCTTTTGTGGCGAAAAGTCTTGAGGTTTTTGTTTGGTTTTTTCAAGGGTTGTGTTTAATTACGGTTTTGTACGCAGCATTCCTTGTGTCGTCGACCTGCTTGCGATTGGTGTTTGAAAAAAGTGTTTTGGGGGTCCCCTTTATTTTTCGCCCCCGTATAAAATTGTTTCAGTCATTACAAGGGAAATGTTACCCCTGAAAAGGGGTGGAGGCTTTTCCTTTTTTACCACTGGTGATTTCCCTTTAAGGGCTGGTTGTGGAGGGGGATACTTGGAAAGGGAAAATTAAAATGGTTTTAAAAACCGACAGGTTGTTTTGGGAAGACACATATGCCAAAAGTTAGGTTTTCCCTTTTTATGAAACGTTTCGCCTCACCCGTAGGCTTCTTTAGGCAAGTACAGAAAAGTTGATAGAAGCAGAAGATACTTGAAGACGATGTAATCAGTCCATCACCCTTAAAGTTTTGAGGTGGTCAGTCCCTCAGTCTGGAGAAGAGCATTGCTCCATAGTATGAAACAATATGGAGAAGAAGTGACAGGATGGAGCTTTTTTTATAGCGCCAAGAGGTGAGACGTAGGCCACTAGGAGAGGTAAGAACTCAGATGTTGAGAAGTCAGGTCCCTCTCAAATCCAGCCCCTCTCACTAGTGGAAGTTGTCGAAGTTGATTGCAGGTCTGTACCAAGATACCCTTGTGTTGCAGTGTCTGACAGTTGCATATGTTGCATATGTGTCTTACCTAACAACTAGATACTTGGAATGTTTTGGCAAAGATGTTGGAAACATGTTTGGCAATGGAGTTGGCAATGAGAGCCATGACGAGGCACCGTGCAGGGGCAAGCAAAGATGTACTTCGCTTGTACTATATACAAGCTATACGCTCGCTCATTGACTACAGTGCACCGGCTTTAGCTCATCTCTTCCCGCAGAGCAGGCAAAGGGTGGAGGTCGTACAAAACCAGGCGATAAGAACTATGCTTGGTGCCCCCAACTGGACCAACACAGTATGTCTCAGATCTGAGGCCCGGCTTCCTTCTTTGGCTGACAGAGTAAGATACATAAACGCCTGCAAAGTGGCCACGATTCTGCACCGGCAGCAAGGTACCCCACTAAGGAGACGGATTTAACAACCATGTCACAAGATCCCACACTCTTCACGGACTACTCCTGGATTCGTTCGTTTTGTGCTGCTGGGCGAAGCTGCTGCCTGTACAGCTGCTCTGTGAAAGATTGTGACCTTTCCCTTTGTTGCGGGGTACCTCCACCACCTCCCTGGCGCCCAGACCAGCCGATGTTTTCATCATGCAGCTGCCCATCTCTAAGTGTCTTTGCAGTCGGACACCCTCAGCAATCATGCTGAGACAAGCATGGCACTGGCAGAGGGAGGCACATGTGCAGTGTTTTTTCACAGATGGTTCTGTCGACCCTGATGGGAAGAGAGCAGCACTGGACTGTACCACAATGGTCACACACAAGGCTGGCGACCCCCTTGACCACTGCACGATCCTTCAAGCTGAGCTGGTGGCGATTCACAGGCATTGTCACATGCCCTACACATCGACTCCGACCTGTCATACATGTTGTTTCCCACCTCTGCAATCAATACCCTCTCCCATCCTCAACCACAGGATAATGTTCACCTCATCAAAACGATCCTGAGCATAATGACAGCCTTAGAAGTTCAGGGTAATAGATCGACATTGAACTGGATCCCCAGCCTTTGCTGGAAATCCGGGAAATGAAGGGGGGGCCAGATGATGCAGCCAAGGCAGCAACAGACTACCCAACATGTTGGGATTACTGTCCCAATCAGCCCTACGACAGACGAAAACTGGTGGCTGCCAGAGCCACGAAACTTATGGGGAGGTCTTGGGTGATACCCCATCTCAACAGGGGGTACCGAGCACGACTCAGGGAGAACCCCCTCCATATGATAGAAGTGGTCCAGAGCGCAGTGTACCGCCATCCATCGGCTTCGTTTGGGCTTTTCCCACAGCCAAGATGATTGTAGACAAGGCTGAGGAGGAGATGTGCCAGTACTGTCAGCACGTTGTCCAGCGGCCCCTAACACACTATCTTCTAGGGGTGCGAAGCTACTGAGACACTCCGCAGGCAACTAGGGGTGATATTCCCTCCCGAAGAGGGCCCCGAGATGACTGCGGCCACACTAGTGTATCATGGGTCAACGAACCAGACAAGCTGTTTCCTGTTAATGATATTTTCCTCCTCCTCGCTAGTGTCCATAGTTACATATGGTGTGCTTATGAGATGCACCAGTTGAATGACCAGAGGGGGGCTTGAGCGGCATGCGTCGCATCATTGTGGAAACCTTTCTCCATCGGGAGCCAGAGACGGGTTTATCGCAAGATTGGGACCCATGCCAAGACTATGGTCTTGGCGAACATTATACATACATACAAGAAGTTTCTTGGCAAGTGGTTCAGCTATGTTATAGAAGCCACTATTCTGGTTGAAGTTGTCGGATATAGAAATGAGTTTATGATTCCAGGATTCTTCGGGATTGAGTGTTGTCTTCTGTGGCGTAAGTCTTGAGTTTCTGTAGTTTATCAAGTGGTTGTGTGAATTACGGTGTTGTACGCAGGCATTCCTTGTGTCGTCAGACCTGCTTGCGTATTGGTGTTCTGAAATACGTGTTTGGAGGTCCCTTGATGTTTCGCCCATGTTTTAACTTGTTGCAGTCATTACAAGGGATTATGTATACCCCTGCAAGAGGATGGAGGCTTGTCCTGCCTACTACTGGGGATGTCCTTGATGGTCGTGGTTGTGGAGGT
>NC_069412.1:765018-806008 GCF_026875155.1 Cherax quadricarinatus | reverse complement strand
CTTTGACATCACGGGGTCAAAGGGCGACACGTGGCGTCATTTCGGGAACCACCATTTGGCCCCTCCAGTGTGGCACAATTTGTAATCCCTAATAATATAATAATAATACAAATAATTAACACAATAAAAATGCCTACGAATAAATTTATGACTATAACCTTGCTTGGAGTTCCTTTTTATGATTTCTACCGTACCCGTAATAATATTAGTCGAACTTGCTTTATTAGCTAGTAAAAAGTGGTTTTCGCGATATATTATTCAGAATTATTTTAACCAAGCCTTTTATTTTTGCATGCAATGGAGCGTGAAGAAAGGGGCGCAACACTAAAAAATTAGATTGCTAATGAATCAAAGACTAATCCAAAGGGGTTTTTAAGTGTTAGGGACGACGGTGAAGTAAAAAAAAGGATTAAAAAAAAAATTGGGAAAATTTGACAGCTGACGGATAGCGAACGGAAATGTTTTTCCTATTAATGACCTTTTTTGACAGTTTTTACACAGGGAAAAAAATGAGATTCCAAAAAATTAAAAATTTTTCTTCCCTGAGAATTCAAATTAACTTTATTACTGTCACGGGGGACATGGTTTCAAACAGAAGACAAACTGAAGTAAAATAAGTTTGGGGGAACCGAGAGTGTTTTCCAAGGTTTTAAAAGGGGCAAGATAGAACTTGTCAGCCTTAACAAGTGTTTTTAAATGCATCCACCCTTACTGGGTTGTCCCTGAATGGGGAAGAGGGCTAATGTGGTTCCTATATTAAAATCAGGAGATAAGTCCTTTCCTTCTAATTACCGCCCAAAACCGGGGTCTATAGTAGGCGTTATTAGAATCAATTATTGCGACATTATTAGAAGTCCTTGAAGGCATAATTTGATTAATGAATCTCAGCATGGGTTCACGAGAGGTCTTTTCCTGCCTTACAAATTTACTGCGTTCTCGCAGAACATTTGAGGCAGTAGACGTGATAAAGAATAAATTTTTTGCTCATTGGGTTTTAGTAAAAACCTTCGTGGTTCCTCACAAAAGACTCTTAAAAAAAGTGGCGCTCATGGTAAGGGGGTTTTAAAATTTCCGCATAAAGAGGCTGGCTTTTCCAACAAAAGCAGAGAGTTTTTCCATTAATAGGGCAAATCTGAAAAGGGGGTTTTCACTAGGGGGGATTCCAAAAAGGATCAGTTTTGGGCCCTTATCATTTATAATTTTTAAAAATCCTATTGTCTCTTCCCTTAGTAGAGAGAATGTGTGTGCTGATGCCCCCTGGTGTTTTAATGGGTGCAGTAATATTTTTCACAACATGGGGCAGGCTTGCCCCCGTCGGGTTATCGTTTGCATTGAATTAACCCGTGGAGCTTAACGGGGCCGTCTATGGAGTTACTCTGCCCGCATAATCAGAAACCCACGGCAAGCTATGAGGAGATTTGTGGCTCACATTGAATGGCCAAAAATATTTCTTAAATTTAGCTGGGAGGTGTCGAGGGTGGTAACAAGTTCAGGAATGGCCAACCTTGAATCATGCTGGACGGTGAGGAGCTAGTTCAAGCTATTACACTTTGGGGGAAGATAAGGGAAAGTGCCATTGAGGGAATGCATCGACATATGTTTTACCATGAGTAAATACGGGACGAAACACGGTCATGCAGGAAGGGGGGTCGTGGTCCCTATAGGGGAATACCTGAGGGGCATTCTCGTGAAGTGACGCTACGACATCCCCATACCATCGTTTGTAGTGAGAAAAAAATTAGAACTCAGGGGTTTGTGACATAGCAGGGCCGCGAATTGTTTTGTGTGGGCGTTTGGGGCCACCTGGGGGCAATGTTGAGGACGTGGAGACAAGGACCACAACAACGAAAGGACATTGCAGAGAGGGGGTGGATAAAGAGCAGCGTTTCGGCATGCCTTCGCAGAGTGTGTCATGGAGTGGGGAGGTTGAGGGGAAGAGGAGAAGATGGCAGGTACTACGTGGGGGGGGACCCCCCCTTCCTTGGATGTGGTTAAAGCGCGGAGGAGTCTCGGGGAAGTGAATGAAAGAAAGGGGGGGAAACATCGATTGACGACTTTTGTAAAAATTTTCGGGCAACATGACCCTTGTCGAAAGGGCAGGGACCGGGATTTTGGGGTCTGCTGTGGGACGGTGGGGCAAGGTAGTTCGTCCAAGGTGTGTGACAAGGCTGCCTTGTCGGGAGAACGGTGGGGTAGAGGTTAACATGGTGAAGAGCGCATGATGGGATAAAGGGTTAAAGGGTGCGCGCGAAGCATGCGCAGCACCTTTATGATTCAGATGAAGTGCTCACGCCTGAAAACGTTCTGGAAAAACAGGGCGGATGCCATGAGAGGGTTCAAAAGCACTCAGGAACAGGGTTGGGGAAAAAAGGACAAAAAAAAGGTGGGGGGGGAAAAGGGGTGAAAAATGAGGCGATCGGGTGACAAAGGGTTTTCAAGAGGGAAACCCCCTTTGGGTTTTTTTTTTTTAAGACTTGATTTTGAACATCAATGGTTTGAGGTCGCAGAGAAAGGTGAATGGTTTAGGGGTTTTTTTGGGTGTGTCAGGGTGTTGACGTGTGTTCTTTGGGAGAACAATTATAGACTGGTTTTGGTTGAAGGGATGGATATAAGGTTTTGTTTGGGTGCGTCAATTGAAAGGGGTGGCTATCTTGGTAAAGGAAACTACCCGTTGGTTGTCAGGCATTTTGAGGGGGGGGGGGGGGTGATTCGTGTGGATGGATTATGGGGTCAGGTACAGATGACGCTGGTGTGTGTGTGTGTGTGAGGGATGTGCTTGTTTACTACTTGCGTGGATTGCCGGGGGTAGCCATGATAGGAGGTGATTGGAACTGTGTGATAAGGCATAAGGATGTGGAACCGAGGGGGGCCAGGGCATTGTAATGGGAATATTGGGAGAATTGTTATCGGGATGGGTTTGATCGATATTTGTGGGGGGGGGGGACGTTGAGCACACATTTATTTAGGCGTGGGTATGCTGCTAGGCTCGATCGTTTTTACGTCCCCAGAACAGTAGTAATACCTAGTGTGAGGATGTTGGATGTGGCATTTTCTGATCATAGGGTTGTTTTGGTGGATATAAGTTGGGAGGGGTTGCCACGAAGGTGTAGGGGGTATTGGAAGTTAAATGTAAAGTTGCTGCAGGAAGAAGATTTTAGACAGTCATTTAAGCAATTTTGGGGGCAGAGGTGCCTGGGATTGTTGATCTGGTTAGTTGGTGGGACTCGGTGGCAAAATCAAGTATTAAGGATTTTTATGTACGTAGTGGGAGGGAATATAATAGGTTGAAGTATGGGTTTCAATCTTATCATGAGGGCAGTTGAGAGCTTGCTACGAACGTGGGGCGTTGGTTATCCGGTGGGAGATATTGAGCGATTAAAGGAGAGTATTAGGGATTTGCAAATGAAAAATTCGATGGTGCGCGAGTTTTGAAGGGGCTGGAGATGTTATGGGGTGATAGGCCTTCGGCATGTGTGTTGAGAGGACAGCGTAAGAGAAGAGTGGCTACGGAGATAATGGGATTAACTGTTCATGTGGAGATGGAAGGGTATATGGGAGGGGCAGGTATTAATGTCGACTGCGGGTATGAGTGGATATCTCGATGCATGGTTTAGGTATATGCTCAACATGTGGGTATACAAGATGCTGCTTTAAATGAAATGGGAGGTTATGTGCAGTGTGAGCCTGATGGTACCGATAGGGAGACTTTGGAAGGACAGATTACGGAAGGGGAAATTTGGCAAGCTATAGCTGGTGCAAGTTTAGTTAGGTGCCGGTGTAGACGGGTTGCCTAATGATTTCTATGTTAGGAACTGGGAAGTTTTGAGAGATTTTTAGTCAGATTGTTCAATGTAATGAAGGAAGATGGGGAATTTGCGTGAGCAGCAAAGGACTGCTGTTGTTGTATTAGTGCTGAAGGGTGGACAGACCACGGTGGAGGATTACCGTGCAATATCGCTTATGTGTGGTGATTATAAGTTATTTGCAAGGATATTAGGGAATAGAATAAAAAAGATGTTAGGTAAAGTAATTGATAGAGGACAATATGGAATACAGGGTAGGTCAATGTATGAAGGGCATGGAGTTATTAGGAGTTTTATAGAGCAGCAGGGGGAGGGGGCGGGGGTGTTTTGGCATTGGGTTGGAGAGCTGCTTACAATAGCGGAGAGAGGGATGCATTATGGAGTTTTCATGCGTTGGTTGGGTTTCAGGAGGGAAATTGTCTCTTGGGCAAAGCTTTGTATCTGGGTGCAGTTATGAGTGTACAGGTTAATGGAAGACTAGGTGTTAGCATACAGATGGAAGGCGTTTGCGTCAGGGATGCCCTCTGTCACAAATACTGTTTGCATGTCTTCAGGAACCCTTTTATAGGGCAGTTAGGTGGAGTATAGCGAGAGGGGAGGGTTGGTACTGCAGGAGAATGGGCGGGGGTATAGTGGGTTATGTGGTGATACGACTGTTTCGGTGAGGGATTGTGAGGGATTTACATAAGGCAGGTAGGGTGATAGACGTTTTTGGTGAGGCTACGGGATGAAAAATTAATGTTGTAAAGTCCAAGTATTTGGATCTAGGGGATAGCGTAATAATGGTGGGACTGTAGAGTGCGGGTGGAGTGTGATGGATCAGCTGTTGATATGTGGGATAGTGTACGTGAGGAATGATTGGGATGCACAAGAGGGAAATTCGAGGCGCACCGTGGATAGGGTTTTGAAAGATTGGGAGGTTTGATGGTGGCGCAGCTGACGTTGCATCAGAGGGTTATAGTCACAAATGTCCTGTTGTATAGCAAGCTATGGCTCGTGGTGCCAATAATATCCATTGAGACAGCGAGAGGTGCAACGGTTGCAACTGAAAGTATTCAGATTTATATGGGGATCGGGTTGTGACTGGCTAAGTAGAGGGGTGGTGTCGCTTCCCGTTAGCCAGGGGGGGTGGGGCTTATACTCTTGAAAAACGTATGTTGAGTGTGTTTTTAAAAAGGGGGTTTTTGAGGGAGGGGGCGAGGGGAGGCTTGAAAGACTGCACAAGGATATGCATCAGTGGTGGAGGGTAGGGATTTAATGTTTGGAGAGGCTATGTTTCGAGTTTTACTGATGATGAGGGACCCAGATTGGCTTAAATTGAGGGTTCTTGAGAGGGCGGGGGGTGGGTCTGTGGTGGCGGCAGTTGAGGGGCATACCCTGTGTATGCGTGGTGGAATACATGTATATGGAAATGTCTTCAGCAAGTGCGTGTAAAACCAGGTGTTAAGGAGGTTATGTTTTAGGTTTTTACATGGGATCTTGCCGTCTGGGGTTGTGTTATTTAATAGGAGATTAAGAGGGGAGTGCAAAGCGTGTGGGATGTCCGGAAACTATATTTCATTCGGTGTACTTTTGTACTTGTTTAGAAGATGTGAGGGTATGGTTAAGTAGGGTAGTTAGGTTAGTGGGTGGGGAAGGGTTACAGGTGTTGCGGGTGTTAAGTTTAGATATAGGTGGGTGGAGTCAGCAGGTGGTGAATGCGGTGGCGTATGTGGTTACTGATTTTATTTATACATCTTAGGCCATGAGGGAGGTGGGTGTAGAGGAAAGGACGAAAGTGTTAGGGGCTACAATATATGGAACTAAGTGTCGCAATAGGGATATTTATGGGGGAAGAAGAGGGACAGCATTTATCTGAGGGTTATCGTAGATTTAGGTTGAAGGATTTAAGAGATTTAAGTATAAAGTAAGGGTAGCGGCGGGGCTAGTTTCTTGAGTGTGGAAGTGTGTTTAGGTATTAGCATGTGAGGTATGTTTTGTAATATAACAAATATGCGTCTTTTTTGGTGTGTGTGGGGTCTGGGTGGTGCTATATAATATGTTTTTTCACACTGTTTTTAGACGGTTTTGAATAAAATATATAAGTAGTTTTGTTGCACTACATTATTGTGTGTTATATATGGTGTGTGAGGGTACTTCATGCAGTATTTGGTGTTTGGGAATGATTGAAAGTTATTGTAGGAGTGTCTTCAAAGGTGCTATACAAAGATTTGTATAATCTGGTGTTACTACGGCATGACTTAAGTCTGATGGCATGAGGTGACACAAAGTCTGGATTCCCCTGTTGTAATACGCAGAATGTAGGGCACCGGTTTTGTATTTTGGGTTGGTGGCAAGTGTATCTAGTTGCATTGTGCAATGAGGTAATGTTTCTTATATTGTGAGATTGTTTTATGATACATAAGGCCTTGTCTATATTGTTTCAAAGGCCTGGTTAAGATTATAGGTTACAGGTAGAGACAATGTATGTGAAGTGAAGTTTTTATATATTAAATACATGCTTGTTGTATGTTCCCTTTTTCTTAATTTATGTTTCAATTGTAATTTAAGTGTATTTCGTATAGCATTATAAAATTGTATTACTTTATGTAAATATATATTTTGCAACATATTTTGTTGGAACAGGAGCAGTTAATGATTTGCAGTAGCGGTGGACGTCTTGTTATCACCAGCGCTATATGGTAGGCTGTGAATAGAGGGTTTTTACTTTTTTTGGACCATTTTTGAGAATTGGTGCATGTTACCTTTGTAATTAAGGAAAGGTTGTCAAATATGTCACTAAGAGTAACTAGTTCCGGAGGTCATAGAATGTTCACCGATTGTTAGATGTTGAGGGGTGGTGTCTGTGACGGGAGGGGGGTGTCTGTGACGGGAGGGGGTGTCTGTGACGGGAGGGGGTGTCTGTGACGGGAGGGGGTGTCTGTAGGGGGGGGTCCTGTGAGGGAGGGGGTGTCGTGACGGGGGGGGGTGTTTTGTGGCGGGGGGGGGGTCGTGACGGGAGGGGGTTCTGTGAGGGGGGGGTGCCCTGTGAAGGGAGGGGGGTCTGTGAGGGGAGGGGTGTCTGGTCGGAAGGGGGGGTTACCTTTATTTGTTGTGCAAATAAGTATGATTTAGAAAGGTCCCTTTTTTTTATTATTTACTTTAGATTTTTTTAACACATGATAGGGTGTTAGTAGCGGGAAAAAGATTAAGGATTTGGGGGGTATTTAAGGTATAAAGCTTTATAAATTGTCTCACAAAATAGTAATGACACGATTTTCAAACAAACCTACCCCGGGGGGGATTTGCCCCCGGTCAGAGTCCAAAACTCCAGCCCGTCGGGGTTAGCCAGGGAAACCGGGTTGGTCAAGTGGCAAAAGGGCGAGGGTTTGGGGAGTTTTGAGACTTTGCCCGCGATTTTTAAATCCCCCCCGTGGTATGGTTTTAAATTTGTTGTAAGTGAAAGGAATGGGGCCCAGAAGGGGGGTTTATATTGGGTGGTGATTTAAAGTAGGGCCCCGCCCCCCTCCTGCTTCAACTCTTTTTCCCCGCAGTTTTTAAGCCACCTTTTCGGGCCCCTTTATGCTGCATTCTCCCAAGAGTGATGGCCCGGGAACCACATCGAATCCGGTTGGGGGAAAATTGATTATATACTTCTATTTCCCCTTCCCCATTTTTATTTGTTTTGGGAAAAGTAAAAAGCCACTTTTGGGGCAAAACTTTTTTCTTAAATAAAGTTTTCCCAGGGTTGTTGCATAAGGGGTCTAAATTTTAAACTTGTGGGTTTTTAAAAAAAACCATTCATCACACCCTGTCGGGCACTGAAAACATCAGGGGTTTTTTGGTACAAAGACTTAAAGGGCTTCCCCAAAACCTTTTGGGACCGATAAACCAAACTTTCTTTAGTGGCGGGCCCCACAAAGATCCCCCCTCCTCTGCTTAAATCTTCACCGCAGTATATAACCCAAACCTCTCGGGCCCCTTTTATGCTGAAATTACTAAAAGTGTGACCTGAAAAACCATAAAAATCCAGGTTGGGGGACTGGATTCCTCATCCTTTATTTCTTACCCTTTTTTACTTTGAATTGGACTGAGAACCCCACTGTTTTTTTGGCGAAACGTTTCTTAAAAAAGTTTCCCCATGTTTTGCATAAGTTTCTCAATTTTTCTATTTGTGGGTTTTTTAAAAACCATTATCAATTGTCAGCACTGAACACCCCTGGAACCCTTTTTGGTACAAAGCCCTTCCCCAACGCTTCCCAAAATTTTTGGGGCGAGGCCCTATTTACATTAGTGGAAAGGTCCACTAAGACCCCGCCCCCTTGCTTTTTTTAATCTCACCCCCGTATAAAAGCCCCTCTTGGCCCCTATGTGCACTTACTCCAAGAGTGTGGACTGAACACCCCCAAAACCAGGTTTGGAGGGACTGATTCCCTTATATTTACTCCCCTTACCCCTTTTTTCTATTTTGGGTTTTGGGGAAGTTGAACCCCACTGTGGGGCGCAAAACGTTTCCCTTCAATAAAGTTCCCCATGTGTTGCAAAAAAGTGTCTAAATTTTTTAAAATTTGTCGGTTTTCAAAACCCTTAAATACATCTGTCAGCCCACTGAACTTAGGGAAATTTGGTACAAAAGATTTCCCAACCCGGCTTCCCAAAAACCCTTTTGGGGACAAAGCCCTACTTACATTAGGGGCAGGTCCCCCAAGTTTCCCGCCTCATCCTGCTTCAACTTCTCCCCGCAGTTTTTAAAAGGGCCCACCTTCGGGCCCCAAATGCTGCATTTTATACAAGAGTGAGGGGATTTGAACAATCGAACCCGGGTTTGGGGACGTTACCTATATTTACTCTCCTTACCCATTTTATTTTGTTTGGACTGATAAAGCCACTTTTGTGGCGAAACTTTTTCTTAAATTTAAAGATTCCCATGTGTTGCAAAAAGTTCTCAATTTTCAATTTTGCCCTTTTTTAAAAAAAAACCTTCATAAACTTTCTGTCAGACACGGCAAATCAGGGAAATTTTTTGGTTTAAAAAGGATTTTCAACGCTTCCCCAAAACCCTTTGGTGGGTGCCCTATTACTTTGTGGCAGGTCCCTTTAAGACCCCGCCTCCCCCCTCCGTTAAACTCATCTCCCCGCAGTATATAACCCAAACCCTCGGGCCCCTATCCGCCCATCGTCGGGTACGTCAAAAAGGATCTTTTTGCCCCCCGGATTGTAAAATTTATTTTACAAAATCACCCTTTTCACAATGCTGTCAAAAACCCCTTTGTGAAAACCCAACCCTGTGAATGGTGCAAAAAAGGGACCCCTCGAAGTTAGCTTTAGTACTGCTTTTAAGACCCGCCTGCGGGAAAAATTTTCCGGCAATAACTCTCTAAAAGGACTCTTAAATTGTGTCTGCCGGGACGCAGGGAAAGCATAAAAACCCTTTGGACGAATTTCAATCGGCCCCTACAAACACAAAAAATTCACTCAAATCCCTTTTCCCCAAATTCTTGAAGTCAAAAAGTTCGGTCATTGTGAAAGACTGGACAATATGGTCCCCTCTCCCTTACTAAAGCATAAAGGCCCTTTCTTTTTGGGAACAAAACACGGGGCCCTGGGTTTAGACAGCATCTACAAAAATCCCAAACCCCTCATCTATGCAAAAGATTATTTTTTCCCACCTCTCCATGGTGCCCCGCTCTCTCTGAGGGTTTGGGCCTCTCATTTTCCACTTTCCCGTGTCATATAAAACCCAAGAACGTTTCACATACTTTCTCCCACTGCGGGACCTGCTATTTCCCTATAAACACCCAAAAAGGTTTGCCCCTCAAGGAAAAAAGTTTTTTTCCAAAATGGGGGGAAATGATGGACAGTTTTTTCGGGCCCCCTGCACCATTCTACAGCCCCAAAAGGGTCAAAAATTTGCAAGGGTAATCACCCTTTCCCCTTGCAGCTAAGTGCCCAATCGGGAAAAGAAATCATACGGAAGAAAACAAAAGTTTAAAGAACACCCCCAAAATTAAACCGGGACACCCCTTCAAAAACCCAAAACCCCAAAAACCCGGGCCCCACCACGCCTCTACACGTAATCCCCAGGCACCATCGCCAGCAACCCCCTTTCCCCACCCCCCGACGGGGGATTCCAAAGGTGCTGTATTTGAGGGGTGTATGCACCCCTTCCCCAAATCGCAGAAAACCCCGGGCCACTTTCAAACCACATTGGGGGAATTTCCGTTGAACAAATCCCTGCCTTAAATTTTTTCCGGGGGACCCACCCCCTTAAGCAGACATACTAAAGACCCTTTCCCCAAGTCCTGAATTTTTACTCCCACCTGCAGACTTTTCCCCTTGCCCAAAAAAACTGCTCCTGCAACTTCTAAAACCATTTCCCCCGCTGACAACGTTGATCATGTTGCCTAAACCCCACCGTCCCCCAAAACCTCTCCCAGCCTGCTGTTACAAAACCATTCCCTTACGGGCCCCCTGTCGCCCCTCAGTCCCCGGTCCCAACCATTGTAGTTTTCCCAATGAACCCACCCCAGAAGAGGAAGAAAAGCGATTTCCAGTAAACCCTAGGGGAAAATTTACCTTTTAAAAACTTCTCCTTCAAATACTGACCCCCAATGCCCTTTACGAATCTACAAAAGCCTGGGTTTGCTGGAACATTTAAAAGTATGCATGGGGAAATAAACCGCTTCATTTCTCACTCCCCCAATTTCTTGGTTCATCAAGCCTTACGTTTCATTTCCCCGTAACAAGGTAAAACTATACCACCAACCCTAGAAGCGTTTAAAAAAAAGTTAAAAAATGGTCCTTTTGAAAACCTGCCCCCTCAGTTATCCTAAATCCCATATGTGTTCTCCCCCTTTTGTGGACCTGCCTCCCTGGCCAAAATTCCCTCAAGATTAAAGACTTCAACTCCCACAAGTCCAAGGCAAAATTTCCTGTATTCCTGTTCTAAAGTCTGCCCCACGATCGCCTTAGCGCTGGGTAACCCCTGGCTTATTTCTCTGACTAAGAAACTCCTCTCCAGAGCTTTTTTTTCATCTGTCCATCTTCCCCGCTATCCCTTGGGATCTTACCTGAACTTGTTTTCTTTGCTTTGCCTATGCTGTCACTCCCCCTTCCCAAACCAAAAATCCTGTAAGACACAGTCCCCTCCCCACCTAAAGTGTTCCTTCGTCCCCCGTCGGGGAGGGGAACCCCCTGTCATCGTACCAGCGCCTGCTTACTCCCTTTATGATGCTTGCAAACCCTTTTAAGGTTTAAACCCAACAAATGGGAGTAAAAAAATGACTTAATAAACTTGCCCTTGCTGCCCTTGTAAAAACTTGCCTACGGGTTTAAATTTTTCAGCCATTTTAACTCGACGAAAGGAATCATTTTTCGTCGTCTTTTTACCCAAAGATTTTTGAAGCCACAAAGCTGAACCCCCACACCTTTTTATGAAAACCCTTTAGAGAACCGACAGTTCCCATCTCCCCTTCACCTTTTTTTTCTGGGAAAACGTTCCGTTTTCGTCCAAAAAGGGGGGAAAAACTCGTCACTTCTTTTTTCAAATGAGGATTCAAGACCTCTTCGAGGAACAAAAAACCGGGGTCGATTTAAAATATCCCCCCAAAATCCCCCAAGCTCTTTCAATGATCAAGCTAACCCTTCCCCCAAAATCGAGATGGCAAAAAAAAGCACTGTTGAGGCCTTTGTATTCCCACTATTTTATCCATCCCCGTCCCATAGAACCCCAAAAGTTTCGCCCACATCTGCCATGTGGGGCCTGCTATCCTATCACCCCCAAACCCCGGAAATGTCCTCTGAAAGGGAAAAAAATATGCACCAAAATGCGGTAACGGGCGGGGCCCTGCCCTTTAAGGGAAAGTTCTACTACCCTTTCCCCCTCCTTTCCCGCCTCCCAAATGGGAAGGGGATCACCCCAACCCCTTTCAGAAAAAAGCCCCCTTTCGTAAAGAAGTCCTGTCTAAGAAAAACATGAAGAAAAACCAAAAGAACAACCCTAAAAACGCCAACATTCGGCCCCCCATTGCAAAAATTTTTAATCAGATACCAAACCCAACCCTTTTGCCCACAAAAACAATCATCTTCCCCCCCGCCAGCCCCCCTTGCTCCCTTTCCCGACGCTGTTTTTCCCTCCCAAAGGGCTTAAAATGTATGATGTATGACCACCTTAATTTAAAGCTGCAAAACCCCGGCTCATTTAACACGAAAAATTTTAATGAAATGTTTCGCCCAAACAAATTTCCCCAAAATTCAACTTTCCCGGGTCCCACCCTCACCCAAAACCCCCCAAGTAATTTTCCCGATATTGTTAAATTTTACCTCACCTGGTCCTATTGTATTCTGACCCCCCAAAATTACTCCAGAACCAACACCACCCCCTTCCCGCCCCCCTTTACCAACCCCCCACCAGCCCAAAATCACAAGACCAACCCCCCCTGCCTCCTTTCCCCTCAAACCAGTCAAGAAGGACAAATTTTACCAGAACATTTTTGAAACAAACCCCCGGACAACCACGAAGTAGTAGTCGAAGAAAAAAACAAAAACAACCTTACCTAAGCCAAACCTTTAATGGGTTTTTAACCTTCTACACCCCCCAACCTCCCCCAACCCAAATGGCGCAGCTGATTGCCCCCCTTAATGAAAGAAGGAGCTTTTTAAGTACAAACCCGCCCCAACCCCACCAAAAATTTCCTTTTTAAAACGGGACTAACTTACCCCGTGAGAAACTGAAATGCTCCAACTCCAAAAATGAAAATTCCACATGTCCAAAAGAAAATTCCCAAAAATCAAGAGTGGTTCCCCTCCCCCAGCGAAAAATGTAGCCAAAAACCAAACACCCTTCCCAACCCCGCGTCCAAAAACCCGGGGTTTCACCCCGCCGAAGCCTATCAGGGCCGCGAGCCCGTCTGCAGTTGCTCTCTCCTCTATGTCCTCAACATGCCCTCTCAAAACTGGGCCCCGCAGTGCCCCCGCAGGTGGGTTTAGCCCTGGCTCTTTATTTCAAAATCAAGGGCCTTCCTCCACGACTGTTCTTTGTCTGTCCAAAACTTCCCCCCTCACCCCCCGGAGTCCCCAAAAGAAGAGCCTGCTATGTGTTTTTATCAATGTCTGTCCCCCGATCGAATTAGCTGCTGGGTTAAAACCCCGGCTCTTTTCTACTACTAAGAACATCCTCTTTGCCCCTATTTTCGTCTGTCCCGCCTTTCCCCCTCACCCCCTTTGGGAATCTTACCGAAATTTTGTTCGTCGTTTCCCATTTCTGTTTTTACTACAAGAAATGATGGGGCGGGAAAAACATCGAATTCCCGGTTGGGGGACTGATTACCCCATACTTTACCCTTTCCCTTTCCCCTTTCTACTTTGTAAAGGGGTGATGGCCACTGTTTTGGCGAAAAGTTTCTTCCCAAAAAAGAAAAACCCATGTTTTGTATAAGTGTCTAATTCTTCAAACTTGGGCGGTTTTTTAAAACCATTCATCACATCTGTCAGACCTGCAACATCAAAAAAAACTTGGTCAAAGACTTTTTAAAGGCTTGCCCCCAAAACCTTTTGGGGGCGGGGACCTTCTTTTATTAGTGGAGGTCCCACTAAGATCCCCCCTCCCCCTGCTTCAACTCACTCACCGCAGTATATAAGCCACCCCTTGGCCCCATTTTTTTTTCTGCACTTACTACAAGAGTTTATGGGCTGGAAAACCAAACGAATCCGGTTTAGGGACTGATTACCTCATACTTTTTATTCCCCTTTCCCATTTTTACTTTGTATTGGGCTGTTTAAGCCACTGTTTTGGCCCCAAAAAGTTTCTTAAAAAGATTCCCATGTGTTGCATAAGTGTCTCAATTTTTAAAATTGTCGGTTTTCAAAACCATTCATCACATCTGTCAGACACTGCAACATCATGGATTCTTGGTACAAAGGACTTCAACGCTTGGCCCAAACCTTTGGACGATGACCTACTTACATTAGTGGCAGGTCCCACTAAGATCCCGCCTCCTCCTGCTTCAACTCATCTCACCGCAGTATATAAGCCACCTCTCTGGCCCTATGCTGCACTTACTACAAGAGTGATGGACTGAACACATCGAATCCAGGTTGAGGGACTGATTACCTCATACTTCTACTCTCCTTACCCATTTCTACTTTGTACTGGACTGATGAAGCCACTGTGTGGCGAAACGTTTCTTCAAAAAACATTCCCATGTGTTGCATAAGTGTCTCAATTCTTCAACTTGTCGGTTTTCAAAACCATTCATCACAATACATGAAGTGTACTTCTTGTAATCACGTAAATTACCTGTTTTTAAGTCAATGTTTCTTTGCAACCTTATCAATGTTAAGGTTAAGACATCATAGTTGGGAGGTAAATGATATGTGAAATTAGATTAGGTAACATCCATTGTTTGTAGTAGGTTGTTAGGTTGTGAATAGTGGGGTGGTTGGATAACCACGGGGGGGGGGGGGTTAATATGTCAGTGTGTAATATGTTCTGTGCAATGAATTGCATGGACTGTAGTGGTCGATTGCATCAACAATGTGGGAAGAAAATGGATGTATCTGAGGGTAGAGCTTACGTACCACATACCAGATAAGTGTTGTTCATATTATGTAATTCTGTTGGGTAGCTCCAACAGATTTCCTTTAAGTGATGGGATGAGGGAACAGAGAGGGAAGGGGGGTTGTACTCACTCGGAGTTGTGTGGTGTGTAATGTTAGCTGTAGTAGGATTGTGTTAATGTTATAGCCCTACATGAGTTTTATATATTATATTTTTGTAATGTCATGTTTTAAATAAAATATAAAAAAAAATTACATTAATGACGCTGATGAAGGCACTTCAAATGACATGAGCAAATTTGCTGATGATACAAAAAATAGGCTGTATGATTCATTCTGAGAAGGATACCAATGAACTCCAGGAGGATTTGGATAAATTAATGTCTTGGTCTGAAAAATGGCTGATGAAATTCGATGTGGATAAGTGTAAGGTACTAGACCTTGGTAATGAAAATAACCCTCGAAGCTATAATCTAGGTGAAGTAGAACTTGATCATACAGAATGTGAAAAAGACTTGGGAGTCATGGTAAGCAGAAATCTAAAGCCAAGACAGCAGTACCTTAGTGTGCGCAACAAGGCCAACAGATTACTTGGATTTATCTCAAGAAGTATAAGTAACAAAAGTCCAAAAGTTATTTTACAGCTGTATACATCACTAGTGAGGCCTCATTTAGATTATGCCGCTCAGTTTTGGTCTCCTTACTGCAGGATGGATATAGATTCATTGGAGAACATACAAAGAAGAATGATTAAAATGATTTACTGTGTAAGGAACCTCCCGTATGAAGATAGACTTAAAGCCTTAAATCTCCACTCTCTGGAGAGACGTAGAATGAGGGGAGATATCATTGAAGTGTATAAGTGGATGACGGGCATAAACAAAGGAGATATTAATAAAGTACTGAGGGTGTCGAACCAGGTAAGAACCAGAAATAATGGATTTAAGTTGGATAAATTTAGATTTAGAAAGGACATAGGCAAGTATTGGTTTTCGAACAGAGTTGTGGATGCGTGGAAAAATCTTCCGAGTAGGGTGATAGAGGCTATGACCTTGGGATTCACAGATTCACAGATTCAGATTTAGATTCACAGAAATACACACATTTGCTCTGTAGACTTCGTCCTGTACAGTCACAGACGCTCCTGCACTTTTCAACCAGTCTCCCTACGATCCCCGTTGGGGAAGGCAACCTCTACCATCTCCACGATGTCTCATCATGTGGGGATTAAACCCTCACACGAGAGTTTAAAAAGAGATTGGACAAATATATGAGTGGGAGAGGCTGGGTTTGATTGGTGTCAATGGGTACGGGAGGGTATTCTTGGGTAGCTTTGGGTAGGGGTCGTTTTGATGAAGACCTGACTTGTATGGGCCAGTAGGCCTTCTGCAGTGTTCCTGGCAACATTGCTCTCCTGCCCTCCTCCATGAGTTACTGAGTGAAGTAGCGAGTGTTGCTGGCAACATTGCGCTCCTGCCCTCCTCCATGAGTTACTGAGTGAAGTAGCGAGTGTTGCTGGCAACATTGCGCTCCTGCCCTCCTCCATGAGTTACTGAGTGAAGTAGTGAGTGTTGAACATTAAAATGGTATAAAATACCGACAGATTGTTAGGTAAGACACATATGCAACAGTTAGGTATCTTTATTTTCGAAACCACCTCAAAACTTTAAGGGTGATGGACTGATTACATCGTCTTCAAGTATCTTCTGCTTCTATCAACTTTTCTGTACTCGACTGAAGAAGCCTACTGTGTAGGCGAAACGTTTCGAAATAAAGATACCTAACTGTAGTGAGTGTTGCTGGCAACATTGCGCTCCTGTCCTCCTCCATCACACCACATACCTTATTGGTTACGATAACTCTGTCACGTTTTCTTGTTGAGTGATGTAACGATTGTTATAAGCTCTTCTCCTCCATTATCATACCTTATACCTTACTGGCATGTACATAAATGATTCAGAGAACAGACAAGTTGATGAATTAGACACATGTGAAACACTTTAGTGTCTTTACTGAGGAAACGTTTCGGTATGCAATGGCGAAACGTTCCCACGTTTGTACTTGTGTCTAATTTATCACCTCACAGACATATAAAAACAGTCTGGAGTGACCCGGCAATCTTTACTGACAAATTTATACAAAGCATATACGAGGTGAATCTTCTGGCAACACTTGCAAAAGAAACACTATTTCTAATTTTAGTCCTGCACTGATAGGGGTTGCCAGTCAAACTTAAAAAAGATGGGTTTTTTTATTCATTTATAAAAGAAAAAGGGTCATTCAGTACTTTAAAACGTGCAACGTGTAAGAGAATAACCAAGGGAAAGATCCTGGGGCTTCCGGTCTTTGGTTAGATTTTAGAAGATAATTTTCTCCTACAATTTTTTGGGTTTTTTTTTGAGAAAATTTTATCGTTTTGAATTGCCCCCAAAACCCAAAAAAACTGCTGGCGCTTGCCCCAAAATTTAAACTCTCTCCCCGTCCTCTGAAAAATTTGAATACACAGTCTGCCTGAATTCTACCATTTTCCATTAAATAATTCACTTTAATAAACTTTTTCTATGTTTATAAGTTAATCTTACCTGGAGACATTTATGTAGGTCGGAAGATTGGGGCATGACTATCCTGGGGATACACTTGTATCTCTACCCTTCACATACCCTCCACTGATACCCATCTTTGTATGGAAGTCATCACTACCTCTCCAATGACTACTCATCTTTGAGTCTAGCCACCAGATTTCCTCCCACTGATACCATTTTTTGGATGTCTAGCCCACTTTGACACTTCTCCACTAACAACCCATCTTTTGGCGCAGCCCTCAGACACATCCACTGCTACCCTTCTTTGGATGTCTGCCCAAAACCTCCCAATGACTAAACTCCGTTGTAACTTCCACTCACATACATCTCCAATGACTACCCATCTTGTATGTCTAGCCACTCAATACTTTCCCCCTGACAGACACTTTTTTGTCTAGCCACTCAAAACCTCCCAGTGATAACATTTTTTTTTATGTCTAGCCACTTTATAACCTCCCAGTGACTACCCTTCACTGTATTCACAACTCAGATACCTCTCAACTGACAACCATTCTTTGCATGTCTAGCTACTCAGAAACCTTCCCCTAATTTTCCATTCTTTGGATTCTAGCCCCCTCAGATACCTCTCCAAGACTACACATCTTTGGGATGTCTACCACTAAGATACCTCTCCTGACACAATTCCTTGGGTGTCTAGCCCCCCAATACCTCCCAATGAACCATTTTTTTGGATTCTAGCCCCTCAATACTCCCCACTGCTAAAAAATTTGTGGATGCCTAACAATTCCCCAAAACCTCTCCATGACTACCATTGCATGGATATACCCCCTCTGTAGTTCCCCGACTACCCCTCTTTGGATGGGCTAGCCATCAGACACCTCCCAGATACCCTCTTTGATGCTAGCCACTCAATACCCCTCCCCCTGATACCCCCTCTTTGTACGTGGTCACTCAGAACCTCTCCACTGACTACCCCTCTTGTATGTCTAGCCACCACAACCCCCCCCTGACTACCACCTTTTATATCTAGCCACTGAGATACTCCCACTGACTACAATTCGTGGATGTCTAACCCCCTCAGTACCTCCCACGACTACCATTCTTTGGTGTCTGCCCCTCGATACCTCTCCATGACTACCCATCTTGTATGTTAGCACCAACACCTTCCCCCCTGATTCTCACTTTTGGGGTCTAGCCCCTCAGATATCGCTCAACTGACTACCCACCTTTGTATGTTTACCAATCACACACCCCTCCAATGAACCCTCTTTTTTTGCTAGCCACTCAATACCTCCCAGTGACTTCATTCTTTTTGATGTTAGCCGCTCAAACCCCTCCAGGGCTAAATTCTCTGTATGTCCATCACTCATATACTTCCCTGAAACCATTCTTTGGGTGTCTACCCACTCAGTACCTCTCCCTATACCATTCTTTGGGTGTCTAGCCATCAGATACCCCCCATGACACAATTCTTTTTATGTCTAGCCACTCAAATACCTCTCCACGACTACAATTCTTTGGATGTCTAGCCACCAAACCTTTCCCCCCGTCTACAATCTTGGTATTCCCAGCCCCCTCGATACCTTTCCCCTGCTTCCTTTTTTGGAAACTAGCCACTCAGGACCCCTCCCCCTGAAATACATTCTTGGATATCTACCACTCAGATAACCTTCCACTGACTACAATTCGTGGATGTCCCAACCACTCAAACCTCTCAGACTCCCCTCTTTGGAGTCTAGAACCAGACACCTTTCCACTTACACCATTCTTTGGATGTCTAACCACTAAGACACCCCTCCACTGACTACCCTTCTTCGGGGTCTAGCCCCCAGACACCCCTTTCCCCTGACTACCCATTTTTGTAGTCAGCCCCCGATACCTCTCCCCCCAACGCCATTTTTTGGATTTCTAGCCATTCAATAACCCCTCAAAAGATACAATTCTTGAATATAAGCGACCAGATACCCTCCAATGACTACACTCTTGGTATCTACCCACTCGGGTACCCCCAAAAATGGGAACCTTTTTTTTGCATGTCAGCCCTCAAACCCTCCACGAACAATTCCGTGGGTGTCTAAAAACACAGATACCTCTCCCCCTGACTACCATTCCTTGGATGCCTAGCCACTCGATACCCTCTACTGACACCCCAAATTTTTTGGGTTCTAGCCACTCAGAACCCCTCCACTGACACCCTCTTTGTATTCTAGGAACTCAGAACCTCTCCCCCTGATTCCCATTCTTTGGATGTCTAGCCATCAGAAAACCCCTCCCCCTGACTACAATTTTGTAGATGTCTAAAACCCCAAACCCTAACTGACTACCCAATTTTAGATGTCTCCCGCTTGAACCTCTCCCTGACTCCCCTCTTTTGGGTACTAGCCACTCAACACCTCTCCACTGACTACCATTCTTTGGAATCTATAACTCAGGCACCTCTCCTCGACTACCCATCTTTTTAAAACAAGCTACTCAGACACCTCTCCAATGATTCCCATTTTGGGATGTCAAGCCACTCAGAATATCCTCCACGACTGCGCACCCTTTTTATTTTAGCCTTTCTTATACCTCACAATGACAAACCCATCTTTTTTATGTATTGTAGATGAATGGTTCAAAAAACCGAATGTTTTTTAAATTTTGACAATTTTGCATCTTGGGTTCTTTTTAAAGAACCCAAGAGTTGCACATGTGTCCATTTTGATTCTAGCCACTCAGATACCCCCTCCATGAATAGACATTTTTGAACGTCTAGCCACTCAGACACCTCTCTGCGAATTCCATTATTTGGATGTTACCCACTCACTACCTCTTTTCTGACTGCCCTTTTTGGATGTCTAGCCCCTCAGAACCCCTCCCTTGATCCCCTTCTTTGGTGTCTACCCATCACATACCTCTTTTTCTGACTGCCCCTTCTTTGGATGTCTAGCCACTCAGATCCTCTCCGCTGCTACAATTTTATGTCAGCCACTCAGAACCTTCCCTTTACTACCGTTTTTTTTGGATGTCTAGCCACTAGACACCTCTGTGCTGAATTTCTTATTTGGGTGTCTACCCCCTCCATACCCTTTCGACTGCCATTCTTTGGATGTCTAGCCCCCTCAGAACCTCTCCAGTGAAACCATTTTTTTAGTGTTAGACACTAGAACCTCCTCACTGACCGATTCATTGGATGTTACCACTCAGATACCTTCCCAAAGACTACCATCTTTGCTTTAGCTACTCAGGTACCTCTCCATGATACCATTCTTTGGGGTGTTTGCCACTCAGATACCACTAAACTACTACCTATATTCGTATGCTAGCCCTTTAGATACTCTTCATGACTAGCATTTTTGGGTCTAGCAAATCAGATATTCTAAACTGACTAACACTTTTTATGTCATCCCCCGAAACCCCCCCCTAACTACTCACCTTTCATATCTATCCTCTCAGATCTCTCCAGACTACCATCCCATGGATTCTAGCCACTCAGATACCTCTCCACTTACTACCCTTCTTTTGATGCCAGCCACTAAGATACCCCTCCATACTACTCAAATTTGGATGTCTAGCCGTTCAGATACCTCTCCACGACACCATTCCTTGTTGTCTAGCCCCCCAAAACCCTCCACTAAATAACCAAATTTTGGGTGTCACCACTCAATACTCCCAAAGACTACCTTCCCCCTTTTTATGTTTAGCCACTCACATACCTCTCCAATGATACTATCTTTTTGTGTCTACCCCTCAGATACCCCTCCCCCTGGCTAGACATCTTTGCTGCCTTTCCATCAGATACCTCTCAAGTGACTAACATATTTTTATTTTAGTTACTCAATACCTCTCAAGTGACTACCATTCTCTGTATGTCAGCCACCAATTCCTCTCCACTGACACCATTTTTTGAATTCAGCCCCCTCAGATCCTCCCACTGACTACCATTCTCGGATGCTAACCAATCAATACCCCTTTCCCCGAACCTCTTGGTATGTCTAGCCACTCAGATACCTCTCCAAAGACTACAATTTTTGGAGTCTAGCCACTCAATCCCTCCACTGTACCATTCTTTATATGCTAGCCCTCATATATCTCTCACTGACTTCAAATTCTGGGATTTGACCACCAGATACCTCTCCCTGCTACCATTCTTTTGGTGTCTAGCCACTCGATACCCCCCCATGACTACCCATCTTTGGTTCTACACTCGACACCCCTCCACTGACTACCTTCATTGGGTGTCTAACACCGTTTCCCCCTCCAATGACTACCCCCTCTTTGAGTCTAGCCCCTCAGACACCTCTCCACTGATTCCCCCTTCTTTAGTGTCTAGCCCTCGAAACATCTCCATGACTACCGACCTTTTGTTTTTTAGCCGCCCCATAACAACCCATGAAAAAAAACAACCATCTTTTTATGTCTCCACTCAGAACCTCTCCCCTGACTAAATTTTGTATGTCAGCCCCTCAGATGCCTCCCAGGCCCCAAAATTCTTTGATGTCAGCCCTTATATTTTCCCCTACAGTGACACCATTCTCTGATGTCTAGCAATTTTAAAAACCTCTCCACTGACTTCCCTTCCCCTTTGGGTGTTTAGCCCCACAGAAACCCAAATGAATACCCATTTTTTATGTCTAGTACTCTGATCCCTCACTAACTACCATCTTTGGATTCAGCCCCCCAGATACCTTCCCCCTGACTAACACCCTTTGGATGTCCCATCATTTAAAGTTTTACTTATACAATTCTTTGGATGTCTACCCACTCAGATACCTCCCACTGCTAAACCCTTTTTGGATGTCTAGACATCATTTTTCCTCTTTACTGACTACCCTTCCTTGGGGGTTTAGCCACCAAAACCTCTTCTGCTAACTTTTTTTTGATGTCCCACCACTCAGAACCCCCCCACTGTTTAAAATCTTGGCATTCTAGCAAAACCCGGTACCTCTCCACTGAAACCCCTTCTTTGGGGTTTTGCCACTCAGATACCTTTTCGACACCTATCTTCCATGTCTACCACTCAACCCTCTCCCTGACTAGCTTTTTTGAATGTTAGCAACCAGATACCTCTAAAACCGATACACATCTTTGTATGTGTAGCCACCCAATACCTCTCGAAGACTACTCCCCTTTGGTTTTATCACTCAATCCTCTGCACAGACTACCTCCCTTTATTGTCAGCCATCAGATACCTCTCCCAAATTACTAAACCCTTCTTTGGGTGTCAGCCCCCTCAGTACCTCTATCTGCTCCCACTTTGGGTGTTAAAAAATCGATACCCTACATGACACTCACCTTTGGGTATCTAGCCCCTCAGATACCTCGACGACTACCTCCCCTTTCATGTTGCCACTCAGTACCCTCCACTTACAACCCTTCTTTGGATTTACCCCTCAATACCTTCCCCCGATACCCCTTTTGGTGTCTTCCCTCAGAACCTCCCCGATTCCCCCCTTTTTTGCATTTTAGCCACTCAGATACTCTCCACTTACAACCCTTTTTTGGAGTCTGCCCCCTCAGATACCTCTCCTCTGACTACCCCATTTTGGATGTCTAGCCATCGGGCACCTCCCCAATGATTCAATTCGTTGGATGTCTAGCCCCTCAGAAAATCTCTCCACTGACTACCCCCCCCAATGGGGAAAATTAGTCACCTGTCTGACTTTTTTTGGGTTTTCCTAGGTTTCTACCATATGTGCTGGGATGATAATCTATTAAATGAATTTATATACCTGAATAAATTACTTTCTTACTTTCTTTCTATTTGAGCCACTCAGATACCTCTCCCGTACTAAAATTTTTTGAAGTCTGCTGCTCAATACCTCCAAGTGATACCATTCTCTGTATGTTAAACCACCACATTCCCTCTGCTGACTACAAACCTTGAATATCTTTCCCTCAGATACCTCCCATGAACCCTTCTTTGGATATCTAGCATCAGATACTTTTTACTGATTCTATTCTTTGGATGTCTAAACCCCAGATACCTGTGAAATTGGGTACCATTCTTGGGTTCTAGGCACTCAGATACCTCTCCCCCTGACTACCAATCTTTAGTGTTAGCCATTCAGATAATTCTCCACGACTTTCTCATCTTTGAATACCTAGCCACCAAAATACCTCTCCAAATGACTACCAATCTTAGATGTTAGCCATTCAGATAATCTCCACTGCTATCATCTTTTTAATACCTACCCTTCAGATACCTTTCCACTGACTACCATTCTTTGGATGTCTAGCCCCTCAGATTCCTCTCCACTGACTCTCATTTTGGGTATCTAGGGACTCAGAATCTTTCCAAGAATACCACCTTTTTTGGGTGTCTTGCCCCTCAGAAACCTCTCCCTGACTACCGCTTGGATTTCTCCATGGATACTTCTCTATGATTACATTCTTTGGATGCTAACCCAGATACCTTCCACTGGGTACCATTCTTTGGATGTCTAGCCCCTCAATACCTCTCCACTGACTACCATTTTTTGGAGTCAGCCCTTCAGAACCCTCCACGAAACCCTTTTCTTTGGATATCTACCCTCAGATACCTCTCCCGACTACCATTTTTTGCTGGGTAGCCCCTCAGAAACTCTTATACTTTATTTTTTGGGGTCTAGCCCCTTCTTACCTCTCCCCTGACTCCACTTTGATATCTAGCCATTTAGATACCTCCCACTGATACATCTTTTGGGTGTCACCATTCAGATACCTCCCCACTGATTATCATCCCTTTTGGTTTTTACCCTCAGACACCTTCAACTGCAAAACCCTTCTTTTTTTGTTTAGCCCTCATTTACCTCTTTTCTGACTACCCTTCCTTTTAATCTACCACTAGATACCTCTCCCCCGATACAATCTTGGCAAGTCCCAGCTACCAGGGACCCATCCACTGACGGCCCTTTTTTTGGATGTCTAGCCACTCAGAACCCTAAACTGAAGACCCATTTTTGATGCCCAGCCCTCAGCATCTCCACTGACTAGCATTCTTTGAATGTCTGAACCAATCCTCTAAACTGACTAAAACATCTTTGTATTCAGCCACCCTATACCTCTCCACTGAGCTCACCTTTGGATATCAGCCCTCAGATACCCCCTCCCGACTCCATCCCCCGGATGTTTGCCCTCAATACCTCTCCTTTGACTACTCATCTTTTGGGGTGTTTAGCCACTCAGATACCTCTCCCCTGACTACCATTTCCCTTTGGTTGTCTAGCCACTCTAACCCTCCATGACTACCCTTCTTTGGACTCTAGCCCTTCTTATACCCTCCACTGACTACCCATCTTTCGAGTCTAGCCACTCAACACCTCCCCAATGATTCAATCGTTGGATGTCTAGCCACTCAGATTACCTCCACTGACTACCCCCCAATGGAAATAAGTCACTCTTCTGATTTTTGGATTTTTCCCAGGTTCTCTACACATATGCTGTGTGAGAAAATCAGTAAATTATTTGAGTATACCTGAATAAACTTACTTCTTTCTTTTTACTATGTTAGCCACTCATATACCCCCCCAATGACTACCCCTCTTTTTTGTCGCCACTAGTACCTCTCCCCGACCCGACATCTTTGATGCTACATTCAGATACCACTCCAGTGACTAAAAATTTTTTTTATGTTTATTTGCTATACATCTCAAATGACTACCATTCTCTGTATGTTTGCCCCTAGAAACCTCTCCACTGATGCCCTCCTTTAATTTTGCCCTTCAGAACCTCCCACTGACTACCATTCTTTGGTTTTAGCCACTCAGATATTTCTCTACTGAATTTCCATTTTTTTGGATGTTAACAACTCAGATACCGTACACTGGCTACCATTATTTTGGGTGTCAGCAACCAAAAAACCCTTTCCCCTGACTACCCTTTTTGGGTATCTAGCCATTCAGTTACCCCTCCAATACTTCACTTTGGATTCTAGCCACTCGATACCTCTCCACTGACCCACCATCTTTGGAAGCTAGCCCTCAATACTTCTCTACTAACTACCATTCTTTAGATGTCAGCCATTCATATACCTCTCCACGACTGCTCATCTTTTGGATATCAGCCATTCAGTACCTCTCCACTGACTACCATTTTTTTGGATGTCTACCTTCGTACCTTCCACTGATTATCATCTTTGGGATATCTAACCACACAGATACCTGTCCCTGACCACCATTTCTTTGGTTTTCTACTACTGAGATACCTCACAAAAAAAAAAGGGAAAAACCACAGGGGAGCCAAAAAAAAAATACTTCCCTTGAACCCCCGTTTTTGGAGCTAGCCGTCAGATACCCTCCCTGAAAACACGGTGACCACCAAACCCCCGGGCACATTTTGGGTGTGTGCCACCGCCCCCCCACTACTCAACTTTGGAGTTAGCCACCAAACTCTCCACGAAACCATTTTTTGAATTCTAGGCACCCCATACCTCTCCACTGACTACCCCTTTGGAGCTTGCCACTCAATCCCTCTCACGCAAAATTCTTTGGTTGAGCCCACCAAAAACCTCTCCCCTGACTACAATTTTTGGAGTTTAGCCACTCAATCCCCCTTTCCCCTGACTACCCTTTTTTTGGATTCTAGCCACTCGAACCTCTTTAAAACTACCATTTTTTTATGCTCCCCTTTAGTACCCCTTTCCCCTGACAACATCTTTGATTCAGCCACTCAATACCTCTCCCTGACAAAATTTTTTGATGTTTTTGCTCTATCCTCTCAATGTCACCTTCTTGATGTCTAGCCATCAAAACCTCTCCAATACTCCATCTTTTTTATCGCCACTAGATACCTCTCCCCCTGCACCCCTTTGGATGTCTAGCCCCCTCAGATACCCCACTGTTAATTTTTTGGGTGTCTAAACTCAAACCTTTACTGCTCCTTCTTTGGTTCTAGCCATTTAATACCTCCCCCACTGACTACCATCTTTAAAATCTGCCATTTGTTACCCCTCCACTGACTCCATTCCTTTTTGGATGCTAGCCCCACTCAGATACTTCACTGCCTACCATTCTTTGGATGCCCAGCCATTCATTACCTCCCATGACTACTCACTTTGGTATCTACCATTCAATACCCCTCCACTGACTCCATTCTTTGGGTGTAGCCCCAATTTCCTCTCCCTGTACCCTCTTTTAAAATTTGCATTCAATACCTCTCCCCTGATACCCTTTTTTGGATCTAGCCATCAGAACCCCCACGACACATTCTTTTTGGGTTCTAGCATAGATACCCTCAACTGATACCTCTTTGGGTTTTAGCCATCAAACCTCACTGACTCCATTTTTGGATGCTTGCCCCTCGATACCTCTCCCTGCCCATTCTTTGATGTCTAGCCCCTAATACCTCTTACTGACTACCCTTTTTTGGTGGTTTTGACTCTTTTCCCCCCTGCCTACAAATTTTTGGAGTCTCCCCTCAGTACCCCCCCCCCCCCCCTGACTACCATCTTTGAATTTAGCCTCAGAATCTCACTGACTACCCTCTTTGATGTTTGACTCAATCCTCTCCCAACATTCCATTCTTTTTGGGTGTCTAGCCCACAGAACCCTAAAATGAATACCCATTTTTGATTCTAGCACTCGTACCTCTCCACTAACTACCCTTTTTTGGTGTCTGCCATTTAATACCTCCCACTACTCCTTTTTTGGATTCTAGCCCAGATCCTACTGATACCATTTTTGGATTCTACCTTTGTACCCTCCCCCTTTTCCATCTTTGGATGTCTGCCCCTTTAAAACCTCTCCCCTGACTACCATTTTTATATTTTAGCCATCATTTTCCTCTTTACTGACACCCTTTTGGGTGTCTAAACCATCAGAACCTCTCCCTTACACATTTCCTTTGATGTTACCCTCAGATCCTCTCCACTACTACCATCTTATTTAGCAACCCCTACCTCTCAACTGATACCCTTTTTTGTGTCTAGCCCCTCAAAACTCAAACTGACTACCCCTTTTGATGTCAACCCCCAGAACCTTCCCCCGACTAATTCTTGGAAAGTCTAGCAAACCCGTACCTCCCAAAATGACTACCATCTTTTATGTTACCACCAGATCCTCCTACTGACTTCCCCTTTTGGATTCTAGCCACTCAGATACCTTCCACAACTAATCCCTTTTTAAAATTTTAGCCACTCAGAACCCTCACTTACTACCCTTCTTTGGATGTTTTCCCCAGATACCCCCTCCCCTTTACTTTCATCTTTTTTATTCACCACCGTACCTCTCAAAGACACCATTTTTTTTCTAGCCACCATACCCTCCACTATACCCTCTTTTGGGTTTTTAGCCACTCAGAAACCCCCTCCCTGACCCAAATTTTTGGATGTCTAGCACAGATACCTTCAAGATACCACTTTTGGGGGGGTTTAAACCACTGTAACTTCTCACTGACTCCATTTTGGATGTCTTGCCACTCAGAAAACCCCCCATGACACCATTCTTTGGGTTTCTAGCCACTAATACCTCTTTACTGACTCCCCTTTTTGGTGTTAGCCACTTTAGATACCTCTCACTGACTACAATTTTTGGATGTCTCATTTAATACCCTCCACTGACTCCAATCTTTGGGTATCTAGGCCCCAGTACCTTTCCCCGACTACCATTTTTGGGTGTTTGCCCTCGATACCTCTCCACTGACTTTTAATTCTTTAGTCACCCAACCCGATACCCTAAAATGAATCCTTTTGATTCAGCCTCAAAATCCACTAACTACCATCTTTGATTCTTTGCCTCCAAAACCTTTTCACTGATTCATTTTTTGGATTCTAGCCAACAGATTTTTTCCCCCCAATACCCTTTTTGGATTTTAACCTCGATACTCTCCCTACTACATCTTTGGATGTCTAGCCATAAACCCCTCAAAAGACTACCCTTTTTTTGGATTTCAGCCATCTTTCATCCCCTTTAAATACCCCTCTTTGGGTGTTTAGACTAGAAACCCCTCCCTGACCCCCCCTTTTTGGATTTTAGCCACTAATACCTCTCAACTGCTACCTCTTGGGTGTTTAGCCCCTCAAACTTTTCACTGACTTACCATTGTGGATGTCTTGACTCAGAACCTCTCCACTGACACCTCTTTGGATACTAGCCCACCAGATACCTCTTTAAGATACCTTTTTGGTGTTACCACTCAGATACCTCTCCCCTGACTACAAATTTTGGGTGTCTAAAATTTCGATACCCTCCACTACTACTTCTTTGGGGTTCTTGGGACTCGATACCTCTCCCCTGACTACCATTTTGGATTTTTCCCTTTTAGTACCTCTACTTTACTACCATTCCTTTTATTCACCCTCAGATACCCCCACTGATACCATCTTTTTGGATTCTCACTAAATACCTCTCAAAGACTACCATTTTTTGGAGTCTGCCCTCAGATCTCTAAATTTACTACCATTTTCTTTTTCTAGCCATCAGATACCTCCAAAAGAAACCCCTCTTGAAAGTCTGCAAATAGAACCTCTTAACTACTAAATCTTTGATGTCTAGCCACCCAATACCTCTTACTGACTCCATCTTGATTCTAGCCCCTCAGATACCTTCCCCACAAATACCATTCTTATTTCTAGCCACCAGATACCTCTAAATTTCTACCCCTTTGATGTCTAGCCCAAACCTCCTCTGACCTCATCTTTTGGGTTCTAGCCACCGATACCTCTCCCGACTACCATTCCCTTTTTCTAGCCACTCAATACCCCAAAATCTACCTTCTTTGTATGGGGTAGCCATCCTTTATACCTCTCCCCTGACTACCCTTTTGGTGTCTACCACTCAAACCCCCCCCAAGATTTCCCCTTCTTGGTGGGCAGCCCACTCAATTTCCCCCTCCCTATTTTAAAATTTTTATGTTATTTGCTCAGAATCCAAATGATTCTTTTTTGGTGTCTAGCCACTAAAAACCCCTCCATGACTGCCATCCTTGGAAATATTGCCACTCAGATCCTCTCCACTGACTCCACTTTTGGTTCTGCCAAATCAGATACTTTTCACCGTTTTTTATTTTTTTGGGATGTCTAACCACTCAGATACCTTGTTTTCCCCGGCTACACTTTGGATGTTTCTTCAGATACCTCTCCACTGACTACTCATCTTTGGATATCTAGCCATTCAGTTACCTCTCCACTGACTGCCATTCTTTGGATGGCTAGCCACTCAGATACCTCTCTACTGACTGCCATTCTTTGGATGCCTAGCCATTCATATACCTCTCCACTGACTACTCATCTTTGGATATCTAGCCATTCAGATACCTCTCCAATGACTACCATTCTTTGGATGTCTAGCCATTCAGATACCTCTCCACTGACTACTCATCTTTGAATATCTAGCTATTCAGATACCTCTCCACTGACTACCATTCTTTGGATGGCTAGCCACTCAGATACCTCTCCACTGACCACCATTCTTTGGATGTCTAGCTACTGAGATACCTCTCAACTGACTACTCATCTTTGGGTGTTTAGCCACTCAGATACTTCTGCACTGACTACCATTGTTTGGATGTCTTGCCACTCAGATACCTCTCCACTGACTACCATTCTTTAGATGTCTAGCCACTCAGATACCTCTTCACTGACTACCATTCTTTGGATGTGTAGTTACTCAGATACCTCTCCACTGACTACAATTCTTTGGATGTCTAGCCACTCAGATACCTCTCCACTGACTACTCATCTTTGGATATCTAGGCACTCAGATACCTCTCCACTGACTACCACTCTTTCGATGTCTTGCCACTCAGATACCTCTCCACTACATTCCATTCTTTGGATGTCTAGCCACACAGATACCGCTAAACTGAATACCCATTTTTGTATGTCTAGCTACTCTGATACCTCTCCACTAACTACCATTCTTTGGATGTCTAGCCATTCACATACCTCTCCACTGACTACTCATCTTTGGATATCTAGCCATTCAGATACATCTCCACTGACTACCATTCTTTGGATGTCTAGCCATTCAGATACCTCTCCACTGATTACTCATCTTTGGATGTCTAGCCACTCAGATACCTCTCCACTGACTACCATTCTTTATATGTCTAGCCACTCATTTACCTCTTTACTGACTACCATTCATTGGGTGTCTAGCCACTCAGATACCTCTACTCTGACTACCATTCCTTTGATGTCTAGCCACTCAGATACCTCTCCACTGACTACACATCTTGGCATGTCTAGCTACCCAGGTACCTCTCAACTGACTACCATTCTTTGGATGTCTAGCCACTCAGATACCTCTAAACTGACTACCCATTTTAGCATGTCTAGCCACTCAGATACCTCTCCACTGACTAGTATTCTTTGAATGTCTAGCAACTCAGATACCTCTAAACTGACTACACATCTTTGTATGTCTAGCCACCCAGATACCTCTCTACTGACTGCTCATCTTTGGATATCTAGCCACTCAGATACCTCTCCACAGACTACCATCCCTTATATATCTAGCCACTCAGATACCGCTCCACTTACTACCCTTCTTTGGATGTTTAGCCACTCAGATACCTCTCCTCTGACTATTCATCTTTGGATGTCTAGCCACTCAGATACCTCTCAACTGACTACCATTCTTTGGATGTCTAGCCACTCTTATACCTCTCCACTGACTACCCATCTTTGGATGTCTAGCCACTCAGACACCTCTCCACTGACCACCATTCTTTGGATGTCTAGCTACTGAGATACCTCTCAACTGACTACTCATCTTTGGGTGTTTAGCCACTCAGATACTTCTGCACTGACTACCATTGTTTGGATGTCTTGCCACTCAGATACCTCTCCACTGACTACCATTCTTTGGATATCTAGCCACTCAGATACCTCTTCACTGACTACCATTGTTTGGATGTGTAGCCACTCAGATACCTCTCCACTGACTACAATTCTTTGGATGTCTAACTATTCAGATACCTCTCCACTGACTACTCATCTTTGGATATCTAGGCACTCAGATACCTCTCCACTGACTACCACTCTTTGGATGTCTTGCCTCTCAGATACCTCTCCACTGACTTCAATTCTTTGGATGTCTAGCCACACAGATACCGCTAAACTGAATACCGATTTTTGTATGTCTAGCTTCTCTGATAACTCTCCACTAACTACCATTCTTTGCATGTCTAGCCATTCACATACCTCTCCACTGACTACTCATCTTTGGATATCTAGCCATTCAGATACATCTCCACTTACTACCCTTCTTTGGATGTTTAGGCACTCAGATACCTCTCCTCTGACTATTCATCTTTGGATGTCTAGCCACTCAGATACCTCTCAACTGACTACCATTCTTTGGATGTCTAGCCACTCTTACACCTCTCCACTGACTACCCATCTTTGGATGTCTAGTTACTCAGACACCTCTCCACTGACCACCATTCTTTGGATGTCTAGCTACTGAGATACCTCTCAACTGACTACTCGTCTTTGGGTGTTTAGCCACTCAGATACTTCTGCACTGACTACCATTGTTTGGATGTCTTGCCACTCAGATACCTCTCCACTGACTACCATTCTTTGGATATCTAGCCACTCAGATACCTCTTCACTGACTACCATTGTTTGGATGTGTAGCCACTCAGATACCTCTCCACTGACTACAATTCATTGGATGTCTAACTATTCAGATACCTCTCCACTGACTACTCATCTTTGGATATCTAGGCACTCAGATACCTCTCCACTGACTACCACTCTTTGGATGTCTTGCCTCTCAGATACCTCTACTCTTACTACCATTCCTTTGATGTCTAGCCACTCAGATACCTCTCTACTGACTACACATCTTGGCATGTCTAGCTACTAAGGTACCTCTCAACTGACTACCATTCTTTGGATGTCTAGCCACTCAGATACCTCTAAACTGACTACCTATTTTAGCATGTCTAGCCACTCAGATACCTCTCAACTGACTAGCATTCTTTGAATGTCTAGCAACTCAGATACCTCTTAACTGACTACACATCTTTGTATGTCTAGCCACCCAGATACCTCTCTACTGACTGCTCATCTTTGGATATCTAGCCACTCAGATACCTCTCCACAGACTACCATGTCTTATATATCTAGCCACTCAGATACCTCTCCACTTTCTACCCTTCTTTGGATGTCTAGCCAGTCAGATACCTCTCCTCTGACTACTCATCTTTGGATGTCTAGCCACTCAGATACCTCTCCACTGACTACCATTCCTTGGTTGTCTAGCCACTCATATACCTCTCAACTGACTACCATTCTTTGTATGTCTAGCCACTCTTATACCTCTCCACTGACTACCCATCTTTGGATGTCTAGCCACTCAGACACCTCCCCAATGATTCCCATTCATTGGATGTCTAGCCACTCACATACCCCTCCAGTGATTAAAAATTTTTCATGTCTATTTGCTCAGACATCTCAAGTGACTAGCATTCTCTGTGTGTCTAGCCACTCAGATACCTCTCCACTGACTGCCATCCTTTGAATATCTTGCCACTCAGATACCTCTCCACTGACTACCATTCTTTGGATGTCTAGCCACTCAGATACTTCTCTACCGATTTCCATTCTTTGGATGTCTAACCACTCAGATACCTGTCCACTGGCTATCATTCTTTGGATGTCTAGCCGTTCAGATACCTCTCCACTGCCTACTCATCTTTGGACATCTAGCCACTCAGATACCTCTCCACTGATTATCATTCTTTGGATGGCTAGCCACTCAGATACCTCTCTACTGACTACCATACTTTGGATGTCTAGCCATTCATATACCTCTCCACTGACTACTCGTCTTTGGATATCTAGCCATTCAGATTCGTCTCCACTGACTACCATTCTTTGGATGTCTAGCTATTCAGATATCTCTCCACTGATTACTCATCTTTGGATATCTAGCCTCTCTGATACCTCTTCACTGACCACCATTCTTTGGATGTCTAGCTGCTGAGATTCCTCACAACTGACTACTCATCTTTGGGTGTTTAGCCACTCATATGCTTCTCCACTGACTACCATTGTTTGGATGTCTAGCCACTCAGATACCTCTTCACTGACTACAATTCTTTGGATGTCTAGCCACTCAGATACCTCTTCACTGACTACCATTCTTTGGATATGTAGCCACTCAGATACCTCTCCACTGACTACTCATCTTTTGATATCTAGGCACTCAGATACCTCTCCACTGACTACCACTCTTTGGATGTCTTGCCACTCAGACACCTCTCCACTGACTACCATTCTTTGGATGTCTAGCCCCACAAATACCTCTCCACTGACTACATACTTTGGTATGTTTACCCACTCAGGTGCCTCTCCACTGACTACCATTCTTTGGAGGTCTAGCCACTCTGATACCTCTCCAATGACTACCATTCTTTTTATGTCTAGCCACTCAGATGCCTCTCCAGTGACTAAAATTTTCTTGATGTCTAGTTGCTCATATGCCTCTCAAGTGACTACCATTCTCTGTATGTCTAGCCACTCAGATACCTCTCCACTGACTACGATCCTTTGAATATCTTGCCACTCAGATACCTCTCCACTGACTACTATTCTTTGGATGTCTAGCCACTCAGATACTTCTCTTCTGATTACCATTCTTTGGATGTCTAACTACTCAGATACCTGTCCACTGGCTACCATTCTTTGGATGTCTAGCCATTCAGATACCTCTCCACTGACTACTCATCTTTGGATATCTAGCCATTCAGATACCTCTCCACTGACTACCATTCTTTGGATGTCTAGCCATTTAGATACCTCTCCAATGATTACTCATCTTTGCATATCTAGCCACTCAGATACCTCTCAACTGACCACCATTCTTTGAATGTCTAGCTACTGAGATACCTCTCAACTGACTTCTCATCTTTTGGTGTTTAGCCACTCAGATACTTCTCTACTGACTACCATTGTTTGGATGTCTAGCCACTCAGATACCTCTCCACTGACTACTCATCTTTGGATATCTAGGCACTCAGATACCTCTCCACTGACTACCACTCTTTGAATGTCTTGCCACTCTGATACCTCTCCACTGACTACCATTCTTTTTATGTCTAGCCACTCAGATACCTCTCCACTAACCTGACATCTTTGTGTGTCTAGCCACTCAGATACCTCTCTACTGTCTACGATTCTTCGGATGTCTAGCCACTCAGATACCTCTCCACTGACTACAATTCTTTGGATGTCTAGCCACTCAGATACCTCTACACTGACTACTCATCTTTGGATATCTAGGCACTCAGATACCTCTCCACTGACTACCACTCTTTGGATATCTTGCCACTCTGATACCTCTCCACTGACTACCATTATTTTTATGTCTAGCCACTCAGATACCTCTCCACTGACCTGACATCTTTGTATGTCTAGCCACTCAGATACCTCTCTACTGACTACCTTTCTTTGGATATCTAGCCATTCAGATACCTCTCCACTGACTACTCATCTTTGGATATCTAGCCATTCAGATACCTCTCCACTGACTACCATTCTTTGGATGTGTAGCCATTCAGATACCTCTCCACTGATTACTCATCTTTTGATAACTAGCCACTCAGATACCTCTCCACTACCTACCATTCTTTGGATGTGGAGCTTCTGAGATACCTCACAACTGACTACTCATCTTTGGGTGTTTAGCCACTCAGATACTTCTCCACTGGCTACCATTCTTTGGATGTCTAGCCACTCAGATACCTCTCCCCTGACTACTAGTCTTTGGATGTCTAGCCACTCAGACACCTCTCCACTGTATACTCATCTTTCGATATCTAGGCACTCAGATACCTCTCCACTGACTACCACTCTTTGGATGTCTTGCCCCTCAGATACCTCTCCACTGACTACCATTCTTTGGATGTATAGCCACTCAGATACCTCTCCACTGACTACCATTCTTTGGATATCGAGCCACTCAGATACCTCTCCACTGACTACAATTTTGTGTATGTCTAAGCTCTCTGGTACCTCTCCACTGACTACCATTCTTTGGATGTCTAGCCACTCTGATACCTCTCCACTGACTACCCATCTTTGGATGTCTAACCACTTAGACACCTCTCCACTGTCTACCATTCTTTGGATGTCTAGCCACTCAGATACCCCTCCACTTACTACCCTTCTTTGTATGTCTAGCCACTAATACACCTCTCCTCTGATTCCCATTCTTTGGGTATCTAGCCACTCAGAAATCTCTCCGCTGACTACCCACCTTTGCATGTTTACCCACTCAAATACCTCTCCAATTACTACCCATCTTTGTATGTCTAGCCGCTCAGATACCTGTCCTCTGACTAGACATCTTTGTATGTCTAGCTACTCAGATACCTCTCCAGTGACTAACATTCTTTTGATGTCTTGCCACTCATATACCTCTCCAGTGACTACCATTCTCTGTATGTCTAGCCAGTCAGATACCTCTCCACTGACTACCATTCTTTGGATATCTAGCCACTCAGACACCTCTCCACTGACTACCATTCTTTGGATGTCTAGCCACTCAGATACCTCTAAACTGACTATCTATCTTCGTATGTCTAGCCACTCAGATACCTCCCCACTGACTAGCATTCTTTTAATGTCTAGCCACTCAGATACCTCTCCCCTGACTACTCATCTTTGGATGTCTAGCAACTCAGATACCTATCCACTGATTAACATTCCTTGGTTGTCTAGCCACTCAGATACCTCTCCACTGACTACCCATCTTTGGATGTCTAGGCACTCAGACACCTCTCCACTGATTCTCATTCTTTGGATGTCTAGCCACTCAGATACCTCTCCTATGTCTACACATCTTGGTATGTCTAGCCACTCAGATAGCTCTCCAATTACTACCATTCTTTGGATGTCTAGCCACTCAGACACCTCTCCACTGACTACCCATCTTTGGATGTTTAGCCACTCAAAGTAGAAGCTTGTGTTAAGTGTAAGCTTATGTTGAGTATAGGCTTATATTAAGTATAAGCTTATGTTAAGTATATCTTATGTTGAGTATAAGCTTATGCTGGGTATAAGCTTATGTTTAGTGTAGACTTGTGTTTAGTATAAGCTTATGTTGGGTATAAGCTTATGTTTAGTATAAGCATATGTTGAGTATAAGTTTATGCTTAGCATAAGCTTGTGTTGAGTTTAAGCTTATGTTGAGTATAAGCTTATGCTTTGTATTAGCTTATGTTGAGTATAAGCTTATGTTGAGTATAAGCTTATGTGAAGTATAAGCATATGTTGAGTATAAGCTTATGTTGAGTATAAGCACATGTTGAGTATCAGCTTATGTTGATAATAAGCTTATGTTGAGTATAAGCATATGTTGAGTATAAGCTTATGTGGAGAATAAGCTTATGTAGAGTATATGCTTATGTTGGGATCAAGCTTATGTTGAGTATAATCTTACTTTGAGTGCAAGCTTATGTTTAGTATAAGCTTATGTTGAGAATAAGCTTATGTTAAGAATAAGCTTATATTGGCTATAAGCTTATGTTGAGAATAAGCATATGTTGAATATAAGCTTATGTTGATAATAAGCTTATGTTGAGTATAAGCACATGTTGAGTATAAGCTTATGTTAAGCATAAGCATATGTTAAGTATAAGCTTGTGTTGAGTATAAGCATATGTTGAGTATAAGCTTAGTGGTGGCCCGGTGGCCTGGTGGCTAAAGCTCCCGCTTCACACACGGAGGGCCCGGGTTCGATTCCCGGCGGGTGGAAACATTCGACACGTTTCCTTACACCTGTTGTCCTGTTCACCTAGCAGCAAATAGGTACCTGGGTGTTAGTCGACTGGTGTGGGTCGCATCCTGGGGGACAAGATTAAGGACCCCAATGGAAATAAGTTAGACAGTCCTCGATGACGCACTGACTTTCTTGGGTTATCCTGGGTGGCTAACCCTCCGGGGTTAAAAATCCGAACGAAGTCTTATCTTATTTTATCTTAAGTTTATGTTGAGTATAAGCATATGTTGAGCATAAGCTTATGTTGAGAATAAGCTTATGTTGAGTATATGCTTATGTTGGGAATAAGCTTATGTTGAGTATAATCTTACGTTGAGTATAAGCTTATGTTGTGTATAAGCTGATGTTGAGTATAATCTTATACTCAACGTAAGCTTATACGCAATATAAGCTTATTCTCAACATAAGCTTACACTCAGCATAAGCTTATATTAAACATAGGCTTATATTTAACATAAGCTTATATTCAACATAAGCTTACACTCAACATAAGCTTATACTAAATATAAGCTTATATTTAGCATAAGCTTATGCTCAACATAAGCTTATGGTCAACATAAGCTTATCCTCAACATAAGCTTATGCTCAACATAAGCTTATGCTCAACATAAGCTTATGCTCAACATAAGCTTATGCTCAACATAAGCTTATGTTTATCTAATTTTATGTAAATAGCTACGTCCATCCTGAGTTATATAAATTGTGCTCTGTGGTAGTTTTTCGTTTTCTCTGCAAAATTATCGGAAAATTTCCTGATCCTTAAAGATTGAAAATTTGACCGCCAATGCTTGATGTTGTGGGAAATTTATATGTTCTGTTAACCCTTAAACTGTCGAAACGTAGATCTACGTTTTTTCAACATTTGAAAGTATGTAAAAAAAAGTAGATATTCTTTTCTTTTTTTACATTTGAAAACGTGTAAAAAAAACTTTGATCTACTTTTTATTTGTTGTATTTGAAACTATGCAAAAATCGTAGATCTACTTTTGGAACACTACGCATGTGAACGTAGATATGCTTGGACAGTTTAATGGTTAAACAAACCATACCACGGGCGGGGATAGAACCCGCGGTCAGAGTCTCAAAACTCCAGCCCGTCGCGTTAGCCACTGGTCCAGCTAGCCACAATAAGATTCGTCCAACTAGGTATATTTCTACACCAGTGGCTAACGCGACGGTCTGGAGTTTTGAGACTCTCTGACCGCGGGTTCTATCCCCGCCCGTGGTATGGTTTGTTTGCAATAGTGTCATTACAATTTTGTGAGTTAGTTATATGTTCTGTTGTTATACAATAGAATATTCTTTAGTGAGGAGGGAGATAGACAGACAGATAGATAGATAGACAGACAGACAGACAGACAGACAGACAGACAGACAGACAGACAGACAGACAGACACAAAGGCAGACAGATAGAGACAGAGACAGAGAGACAGACAGTGAGTGAGTGAGTGAGTGAGTGACTGAGCGAGAGAAAGGAAAAGGTACTTTGCTGCTGACCTATTGTTAAACCTCTCCACTAAGTGCCACCAGTTACTGAATGAATCCAAAGTCAGTTGTGTAGTATTTCTAGACATTGCTGGTGCTTTCGACCGAGTAAGGCACTAGGGACTCCTGGCAAAACTGAACGCACTGGAAATTGCAGGCTATACACTTTGAATAACACTATGAATAACAATACCGTGACTGGAACGATACACAAATAACCCGCACATAAAAGAGAGAAGCTTACGACGACGTTTCGGTCCGACTTGGACCATTTACAAAGTCACACTGTGACTTTGCAAATGGTCCAAGTCGGACCAAAACGTCGTCGTAAGCTTCTCTCTTTTATGTGCGGGTTATTTGTGTATCTACACTATGTCTGCTCAGTGATTACCTTCAAGTGTAGTTCTCAATGGGGACAGAGTCAGCAAAACATCCTACTGGGGCAAGTGTTCCACAAGAAAGTGTGCTTGGGCCATAGTTATGGAATGTTTACTTCAATAAGAACATAAAAACATAAGAAAGGAGGAACACGGCAGTAGGCCTGTTGGCCCATACTTGACAGGTCCTTTACAATACCAACCTACTAATCTTCTTCAACCCAATGACCTTCTTCATCTCGTCCCAGGATCCTGTGCATAGGCAGACATCTGTACTCTGACATTTACTTATCCAAGAGAGGAAATGCCAGCTGCTCTAAGCTACATCAATCACCAGCTGACAGTCTGAGGAAACCGATGTAAGGTAACATTTGCTCCTGAAAAAACACAATTGATGATGGTGTCTAGGAACCTTCATGGTAATGCTGGAGTAGTAGTAAGCATGACTAGGAGAGTGCTGGTACCCGGGGACGAAGTTGATATCATTGGGATGAAATGTGACTCCAAACTGACCATAAAGAACCACTTTGTAAATCTTGAAAACAAGGCGGCCAGGAAGCTTACAGCACATCGACATATCTCACATCAGCAAGATTCTGTGTGAGGCACAAGTTTGCTCACACCTTGAGTATGCTCCACTTTCTTGGGTAACCTGTCCCCCCCCCCATCTCATTTGCGACTTCTTGACAGAATAGAGAACAGAACAAGACAACTCATCTCTCACATGGACTCAACCTGGATAGATCTGTCATTTTAGCAGAGCCTCCAACACAGGAGGAATGTGGGCAGCCTTATTGTTACGTACAAGGCCAATATTGTCAAAGTACCACGGATAATGAATGGCCTGTGAGACCTGGTCGTAATGGGAATTGCAGCAAAGTCGGCAGTAGACTGTAATGTATATTTTGTCTTCACCCATCATATACAGGTATGTACACTGTGTACAGTATGTACAGATAGAAATAAGTGCACACCACGGTGACAGATGGCAAAGCAGAAGTGCACCATACTCAACCAGCAGGTTGGCAAATTTTCCAATGCTTACCGCCAGTGAACCACGTTGCTTCAGCTTTGGTGGGCTTGCCTGTGATTGGTCAGTGAACCAACAGTACCCTATCAAGCGTTAAACCCTCAGCACCTGGCCTGCTGGTTGGGAGGCAGCCTATGTGGAAGTGTGACATACACCGATAGAATTGTAACATACTCTTTGCATGCCACATTCCGCTCCACTCCAAGGATAGAGAGAAGTGAACTTCTACACAAGAAGACGGGCAGCAAGCAGCAACTATGCTCTGGCTGTACCCTTCTCCAGAACATCACTTCATCTGAGATCATTTATTCCCAGGATGACTCGAGTCTGGAACAGGTTTGTACAACATAATGATATCAACCAAACAAAGTTAGTTGATCAAATGAAATTGCTGGAACAAAGATGGCTCCAACTTCATCCTGTTCCCCATTTGTATGTCTCATAACAATAAAAAGTGTTTCAAATGAGCTGATGTAGGTAACAGCTCATAGCTGGTAAATAAAGTTAGGAATTCCAACCTAACCTTGTTTAGAAGAGAGAGAGAGAGAGAGAGAGGAGAGAGAGAGAGAGAGAGAGAGAGAGAGTCAGACAGATTTTAATGTTTGATATACTGACAGGTGTGAGAGTGATCATCACTAGCGAGGGATGCTGTGGTGGACAATGTTACTTGCTGTGTCACTTGTTCTTCCACCTGGTACGTGTTCTTGTTCTTTACTTTATTTAAGCAAATATAATTGAATTTAATCTGACGATTATTTTATGATAATATTTATTTACCTGAAATATAAATAGTTATTTTTTTTCTAGTTAAACTTAAATTTTACGAAACAAACACAGTGACTACTTTATTACACTTGTATCTATGTGATAAAATCTTTTAACTTTTCTTACCTCTCTCTTCCTATCTAACTACACCCTTCTTTAATATTCTATCCTACACTTCTGTCCGTTTCAATTACCCGTTATCCCTCTTATTGCCCAATAAACACAAAAATATATATTCATTGTAGGAATATGTATGTACACAAAACGAGAACAATTTTCTATTCACCTACGACAGGAAATTAAATGAGCTGCATCAATAATCAAGGATATAATTTACGTCAGCTGTCATAAAATTTGTTTGTTTAATATCATTATTAAGCAGCCCATACCCATCTTGTGGGTGGTAGTCACACCATACCCATCCTGTGGGTGGTAGTCACACCATACCCATCCTGTGGGTGGTAGTCACTCCATACCCATCCTGTGGGCGGTAGTCACCCCATACCCTTCCTGTGGGTGGTAGTCACTCCATACCCATCCTGTGGGTGGTAGTCACCCCATACCCATCCTGTGGGCGGTAGTCACTCCATTCCCATCCTGTGGGTGGTAGTCACACCATACCCATCCTGTGGGTGGTAAATAAGATTGAAAAGGCGTAATAGGACTGCAAGGGCTGACTGATGTAAATGTCGTAGCATACGAATATGAATGTAGTCGGGCCCAGCTGCCGATGATCGGCAAACAAGAGTGTTTCCTCCC
>NC_069412.1:742491-764518 GCF_026875155.1 Cherax quadricarinatus | reverse complement strand
TGCACAAACCAATTCACACTGACATATTAACCCCCCCCCCCCCCGTGGTTATCCAACCACCCCCTATTCACAACCTAACAACCTACAAAACAAGGGTGTTACCTAAAAATTTCACATATCATTTACCTCCCAACTATGATGTTTTTAACCCTTAAAATTGAAAAGGGTTGCAAAAAACTTTGACTTAAAAACAGGAATTTACTGTTTAAAAAGTACACTTCATGATTGTGTGAAGGGGGGGGGAAAAACCGACAAGTTGGAATTGAGACCAAATGCAAACGGGGAATGTTTTTTAAGAAACGTTTCCCCACCAGTGGCTTCATCAGTCCATAAAAAGTAAAAAGGGGTAAGGAAGTAGAAGTTGAGGTAACGCCCCTAAACCTGGTTTCGATGTGTTCAGTCCATCACTCTTGTATTAATGCAAAAGGGGCCAGAGGGGTTGGGCTTATATACGCGGTGAAGAGTTGAAGCAGGGGGAGGCGGGATCTTAGTGGGCCCTCCCAACAATGTAAGTGGGTTCATCGCCCAAAAGGGTTTTGGGCAAGCGTTGAAGTTTTTTGTCCCAAGATTCCTGATTTGCAGGTCTAAGATGTGAGGAAAGGTTTTAAAAACCCGAAATTAAAGAATTGAGACACTTATCAACACATGGGAACTTTATTGAAAAAAACTTTTCGCCACACGTGGCTTCATCAGCCCAATACAAGAGAAATGGGAAAAGGAGAGAAAAGTATGAGGTAATCATCCCCAAACCTGATTCGTTTGTTTCAGTCCATCACTCTTGTAGAAAGTGAGCATAGGCCAGAGAGGGGCTTATATACTGCGGGAGATGGTTAAAGCAGGAGGAGGCGGGATCTTAGGGGGACCTCCCACTAATGTAAGTAGGTCATCGCCCAAAGGTTTTGGGAAAAGCGTTAAAGTCTTTGTACCAAGATTCCATGATTTTGCAGTGTCTGACAGTGGTTTAAAGGGTTTTGAAAACCGAAAGTTGAAAAATTTGAACACTTATACAACACAGGGGGAATTTTTATTGAAGAAAACGTTTCGCCCCACAGGGCTTCATCACCCAATAAAAAAGGGGAAAAATGGGTAAGGAAGTAGAAGTATGAGGAATCACCCCCTAAACCTGGTTTCGATTGTTCAGCCCTCCTTTAGTAAGTACGAAAGGGAACGAACAAAGAAAGTTCAGGAAAGACCCCAAAAGGGATGAGAGGGGAAGGGGGGACAGAAAGAATAGTGCTGGAGGATGTTCTTATAGTAGAAAAGACCCAGGGTTTAAACCCCCAGCGCTAAGTCGATCGTGGGACGACTTTGGGAAACACACATAGCGGGCCCTTTTCGTGGGACTCCGGTGGGTGAGGGGGGAAGTGTGGCAGACGATGAACATCTGAGGGGAAAAGGCGAGTTTAGAATAAAAGCCGGGGCTAAACCAGCGCGTGGCATGCGAGGCAGTGTGAGAGGGCTGTTTTGAGGACATAGAGGAAGAGAGACGCAGACAGTGCCGCTGACTATATGCTTCGGGGCGGGTGAAGAGCGGGTTTTGGCTCGGTGTTGGGAAGGGGTTTTGTGGTTTGGCTACACTTCGCGGGAGGGAAACCCACTTTTGATTTTTTTGAAGTCTCTCTTGGACTGTGGAATATTTTCATTCTGGGGTTTGGAGCAGTTCAATTCGTCACGATAAGTAGTGCTTTTTTAAAAAAGGGAATTTTTGGTGGGTTTGGTGCAGGTGTATTAACAGCTTTTCTTTCTTAAGTGGAGCATTACTGCGTCATTTGGTTTGGGAGGTTGGGGGTGGGTAAAGGTTAGAGACCCTTTAAAGGGCTTGGCTTAGGTAAGGGTTTTGCGTGTGGTTTCTTCTTCGCTACTACTTTCCGTCGTTGTCCAGGGTTGTTCATAATTTCTGGTACTATTTCGTCTTCTGTGACGGGTTTTTAGAGGAAGGAGGGGGGGAGTTTTTTGGTCGGTTGGATTTGTTGGGTGGTGGTGGGTGGTGAGAGGTGGCAGTAACGGTGGGTTGGTTTCTGGAGTAGAGTCTTGGTCAGAGATACAAGTGGACCATTTAGGTGAAGTTAACAATATCGGGAATTAGCTTGAGGAGGTCTTGTGATGGGGGGAGTCGGGAAAAGTTGAATTTGGATGTTGTTTGGGCAAAACAGTTCATTGTTTGTCGTGTTGAATGACCGGGTTTGCAGCATTATTAAGGTGTGCATACACATACGTTTGCACCTTGGATGGAAAGCGTCGGAAGAGCAAGGAGGGACGGGCGGGGTGGAATGATTGTTTGTAGTTTAAGGAGTTCGGTGGTATTGATTAAATTTTTTTGCAATGGCGGGTAGTTGGCGATTTAGGGTTGTTCTTCTTGGTTTTCTTCAATGTTTTTTCTTGACGGACTTCTTTACGTAAGGGATTTTGGAAAGGGGTGTGGTGAGTACCCTTGCTTTGGGCAGGTGGAAGGTAGTGGTATAAACATTCCTTGAAGTCATGGCCGTTTTTACCGCATTTGTGAGTTTTTTTTTTCCCTTTTTCAGAGGAAGTCAGGCGTTGAGGGGTGATAGGAGTAGCAGGTCCAGCATGGCGAATGTGGCGAAACTGGGGTTTATGGACTTGGATGGATATGATAGTAGGAGATAGCAGGCCGTCGGGGACAGTGCTCTATAGCCTCTCGATGTTGGAGAATTAGTTTTGACATTGTAGAGGCTTTTGGGGATTTTGGTGTTTTTTAAAACGACGCCCAGGTATTTTTTTCCCCTCGATAGAGGTTTTGGAATCCTCATTGAAAAGAAGGGGGACGAGTTTGTCCGCCTTTTGACGAAAACGGAACGTTTCCCCAGCAAAAAAGGTGAAGGGGAGATGGTGAACTGTGGGTCCTGAGGTTTTCTAGAAGTGTCGGCGATCAGTTTTGTGGCTTCAAAAATCGTCGGTACAGACGCGATGAAAGAGTCTTTCGTCAGTTTATGGCTGTAAATTTAAACCTTTTGCAAGTCTTTTCAAAAGGCAGCAAGGGCAAATTTATAAGTTAATTTTTTACTCCACTGTTGGGGTTTGATCCTTACAAAAGGTTTGCAAGATCATGAAGGATAAGTAGGCGTGGTACGAGACTATAGGGTTTCCCCCCCCCGACGGGGGCGAAAAGGACCTCTTGAGGGAGGAGCGACGTTCTTACGATATTTTTTGGAGTGGAGTGACGCATGGCAAGCAAACAAAACAAGTTCAGGGAAGATCCCAATGGATGAGCGGGGAAGATGGGACAGAAAGATAGCTCGGAGAGGAGTGTTCTTAGTCAAGAAATGAGCCAGGGCTTACCCAGCAGTAAGGGATCGTGGGGGCAAATTGAGAAAAAGGGAAACAGGGACTGTTCATTTGGGCTTGTGGTATTTAAGTTTGAATCTTGAGTTTGGCAGAGGCTAGGGGCACATCGAGGGCAGAACACATATGGGAGTTAAGGAGTAACTGAGGAGGCAGTTAGCAAGGAGCCATTTTCGAACTTTTTTAAAGCTGCTTTAGATAGGTGGTATAGTTTAGCCCTTTTTATGAAAGGGGAAACGTAAGGCTTTATGAACTCAAAATTGGGTGAGTGAGAAGGAAGCGGTGTTCACATGCATACTTTACGTTCCCGACCCAGGCTTTTTTTAGATTCAGTACGGGCATGGTGTCATATTGAAAGGGGAAAATTAAAAGGTAGGTTTTCCAGAGGGTTTATGGAGTCTCGTTATTTCCCCCTTTTGGGGTGGATTCTTGGGAAATCTACAATGGTGGGGAGCCGGGAAAGAGGGCGACAGGAGCACGTAAAGGTGTAATGGTTGTGTAACAGAGGCTGGGGAGGTGGGAGACGGGGGTTGAGGCAAAATGACAACGTTGTCACGGGGGAAGTGGTTATAGAAGTTGAAGGGGATTGCTTTTTCAGGGGACAGGGCTGCAGGGGGCAGTAAAGTTAGGACGTTGGGAAGGATCTTGATATGTCGTGAAGGGGGAGTCCGGAAATTGAAGGCAGGCAGTTGTTCAGACGGAAAAGTTCGTTAATAGTGGTGTTGAAAGGCCGGGGTTTGCTGCTTGCAAGGTGTGAACCCATGCAGTACAGACCTTTTGGGGAAACTCCCTCTGGGATGGAGAAGGAGTTGTGGGCGATGGTGCCCGTAGATTGCGGTAGAGTCTGGGGGGTGTCGGTTTGTGGTTTGGTTATTGCAGGTGTGTCGGGAATTGGAGGGTTCCAGAACTTTAGTTTTCTTCAGTATATTTTTCCCGATGGGGACTTTCGCAAGGGGGTGATATTACCCCTTTCTTTAGACAAGTTGGTGCTGTTTTAATGGTGCGGGTCTGAAATCGTGTCCCCTCTTCCCACATTTTGAACAAAACTTTTAATCCTTGATGGGGCAATCCTTGGGGTGTGTTTTTAGGGAGCAGGGCCAGCAGGGGGTGTATTGAAACGTTCTTTTTCTAATGACTAGCGGGATGTGGTAATTGAGATGGCCAGACCGTCAAGGAAAACTTGGGCAGCCCATGAGATGTCTGAAAAAGTAATCTTTTGCATAGATAGGGGTTAGGATCTTTTGAGTGTTACCCAGGCCCCGGGTTTTTTTCCTCAATAATTCTTCAGGCTTCAGTAAGAGAGAGGTGACCCTATTGTCCCGTCTTTTTACAAAGACCGAACGTTTCGACTTCAAGAATGGGACGGGATAGAGTGAATTGTTGTGTTTTAGGGGCCCCGATTTTAAGAGTCGCCATAAGTTTTTATGCTTCCCTTCGTCTGTGCAGACGACAATGAAGGAGTCCCCCAGGGTGGATTTTCCGTAAATTTGCCTCAGGGGGGGCTTAACGCAGTAGCTAAACTAATTGAGGAGTCATTTTTTGCACCATTCACAGGGTTGATTTTTTACACATTCGACAGCATTGTAAAAGGGAGTAGTTTTTAGAATATAAATTCACAATCCGGGGGTCGAAAAAGAGTATTTGACTGTACTGCGATGTCGGATAGGCCAGAGAGGTGGCTTTTATACTGCGGGGGAGATGAGTTGAAAGAGGAGGGGCGGGATCTTAGGGGGCCCGCCCCTAATGTAAGAGGTCCGTCCCCAAAAGGGTTTTGGGGAAGCGTTTAAGTCTTTGTACCAAGATTCCAGTGTTGCAGTGTCTGACAGATGTGAGAATGGTTTGAAAACCGACAAAGTTTAAGAATTGAGAACTTATGCAACCATGGGGAAACTTTATTGAAGAAAAGTTCGCACATAGTGGCTTCATCAGTCCAATACAAAGTAGAAATGGGTAAGGAGAGTAGAAGTATGAGGTAATCAGTCCCTCAACCTGGATTCGATGTGTTCAGTCCATCACTCTGTAGTAAGTGCAGCATAGGGCCAGAGAGGTGCTTATATACTTGCGGTGAGATGAGTTGAAGCAGGAGGAGGCGGATCTTAGTGGGACCTGCCACTAATGTAAGTAGGTCATCGTCCAAAGGTTTGGGCAAGCGTTGAAGTCTTTGTACCAAGATTCCATGATGTTGCAGTGTCTGACAGATGTGATGAATGGTTTTGAAAACCGACAAGTGAAGAAATGAGACACTTATGCAACACATGGGAATCTTTATTGAAGAAACTTTCGCCACACAGTGGCTTCATCAGTCCAATACAAAGTAGAAATGGGTAAGGAGAGTAGAAGTATGAGGTAATCAGTCCCTCAACCTGGATTCGATGTGTTCAGTTCCATCACTCTTGTAGTAAGTGCAGCATAGGGCCAGAGAGGTGGCTTATATACTGCGGTGAGATGAGTTGAAGCAGGAGGAGGCGGGATCTTAGTGGGACCTGCCACTAATGTAAGTAGGTCATCGTCCAAAGGTTTGGGCAAGCGTTGAAGTCTTTGTACCAAGATTCCATGATGTTGCAGTGTCTGACAGATGTGATGAAATGGTTTTGAAAACCGACAAGTTGAAGAATTGAGACACTTATGCAACACATGGGAATCTTTATTGAAGAAACGTTTCGCCACACAGTGGCTTCATCAGTCCAATACAAAGTAGAAATGGGTAAGGAGAGTAGAAGTATGAGGTAATTCAGTCCCTCAACCTGGATTCGATGTTGTTCAGTCCATCACTCTTGTAGTAAGTGCAGCATAGGGCCAGAGAGGTGGCTTATATACTGCGGTGAGATGAGTTGAAGCAGGAGGAGGCGGGATCTCCTACTTCAACTCATCTCACCGCAATATATAAGCCACCTCTCTGGCCCTATGCTGCACTTACAACAATTCATAAACCATACCACGGGCGGGATTTGAACTCGCGGTCAGAGGAGTCTCAAAAACTCCAGACCGTCGCGTTAGCCACTTGACCAGCTGGTCCAGTGGCTAACGCGACTGTCTGGAGTTTTGAGACTCTGACCGCGGGTTCAAATCCCGCCCGTGGTATGGTTTGTTTGCAATCGTGTCATTACTATTTCGTGAGACAATTCATAAACGCTTATACCTTAAATACCCCCCACAATCCAATTAATCTACTCCAGCTACTAACACCATATGCATAGTGTAAAACAGTCTAAAGGTAAATAATAAAAAAAAGGTACCTTACTAAATCATACTTATTTGCACAACAAATAAAAGGTAACCCCCCCTTCCGACACAGACACCCCCTCCCGTCACAGACACCCCCTCCCTTCACAGACACCCCCCTCCCGTCACAGACACCCCCTCCCGTCACAGACACCCCCCTCCCGTCACAGACACCCCCTCCCGTCACAGACACCCCCTCCCGTCACAGACACCCCCTCCCGTCACAGACACCCCCCTCCCGTCACAGACACCCCCTCCCGTCACAGACACCACCCCTCCCGTCACAGACACCACCCCTCCCGTCACAGACACCACCCCTCAACACCTACCAATCGGTGCACATACTATGACCTCCGGAACTAGTTACTCTTAGTGACATATTTGACAACCTTTCCTTAATTACAAAGGTAACATGCACCAATTCTCAAAAATGGTCCAAAAAAAGTAAAAACCCTCTATTCACAGCCTACCATATAGCGCTGGTGATAACAAGACGTCCACCGCTACTGCAAATCATTAACTGCTCCTGTTCCAACAAAATATGTTGCAAAATATATATTTACATAAAGTAATACAATTTTATAATGCTATACGAAATACACTTAAATTACAATTGAAACATAAATTAAGAAAAAGGGAACATACAACAAGCATGTATTTAATATATAAAAACTTCACTTCACATACATTGTCTCTACCTGTAACCTATAATCTTAACCAGGCCTTTGAAACAATATAGACAAGGCCTTATGTATCATAAAACAATCTCACAATATATAGAAACATTACCTCATTGCACAATGCAACTAGATACACTTGCCACCAACCCAAAATACAAAACCGGTGCCCTACATTCTGCGTATTACAACAGGGGAATCCAGACTTTGTGTCACCTCATACCATCAGACTTAAGTCATGCCGTAGTAACACCAGATTATACTATCTTTGTATAGCACCTTTGAAGACACTCCTACAATAACGTTCAATCATTCCCAAACACACAAATACTGCATGAAGTACCCTCACACACCATATATACACACAATAATGTAGTGCAACAACACTACTTATATATTTTATTCAAAACCGTCTAAAAACAGTGTGAAAAAACATATTATATAGCACCACCCAGACCCCACACACACCAAAAAAGACGCATATTTGTTATATTACAAAACATACCTCACATGCTAATACCTAAACACACTTCCACACTCAAGAAACTAGCCCGCCGCTACCCCTTACTTTATACTTAAATCTCTTAAATCCTTCAACCTAAATCTACGATAACCCTCAGTAAATGCTGTCCCTCTTCTTCCCCCATAAATATCCCTATTGCGACACTTAGTTCCATATATTGTAGCCCCTAACACTTTCGTCCTTTCCTCTACACCCACCTCCCTCATGGCCTAAGATGTATAAATAAAATCAGTAACCACATACGCCACCGCATTCACCACCTGCTGACTCCACCCACCTATATCTAAACTTAACACCCGCAACACCTGTAACCCTTCCCCACCCACTAACCTAACTACCCTACTTAACCATACCCTCACATCTTCTAAACAAGTACAAAAGTACACCGAATGAAATATAGTTTCCGGACATCCACACGCTTTGCACTCCCCTCCCTTAATCTCCTATTAAATAACACAACCCCAGACGGCAAGATCCCATGTAAAAACCTAAACATAACCTCCTTAACACCTGGTTTTACACGCACTTGCTGAAGACATTTCCATATACATGTATTCCACCACGCATACACAGGGTATGCCCCCTCAACTGCCGCCACCACAGACCCACCCCCCGCCCTCTCAAGAACCCTCAATTTAAGCCAATCTGGGTCCCTCATCATCAGTAAAACTCGCAACATAGCCTCTCCAAACATTAAATCCCTACCCCTCCACCACTGATGCATATCCTTGTGCAGTCTTTCAAGCCTCCCCTCGCCCCCTCCCTCAAAAACCCCCTTTTTAAAAACACACTCAACATACGTTTTTCAAGAGGTATAAGCCCCAGCCCCCCTGGCTAACGGGAAGCGACACCACCCCTCTACTTAGCCAGTCACAACCCGATCCCCATATAAATCTGAATACTTGCAGTTGCAACCGTTGCACCTCTCGCTGTCTCAATGGATATATTGGCACCACGAGCCATAGCTTGCTATACAACAGGACATTTGTGACTATAACCCTCTGATGCAACGTCAGCTGCGCCACCATCAAACCTCCCAATCTTTTCAAAACCCTATCCACGGTGCGCCTCGAATTTCCCTCTTGTGCATCCCAATCATTCCTCACGTACACTATCCCACATATCAACAGCTGATCCATCACACTCCACCCGCACTCTACAGTCCCACCATTATGTACGCTATCCCCTAGATCCAAATACTTGGACTTTACAACATTAATTTTCATCCCCGTAGCCTCACCAAAAACGTCTATCACCCTACCTGCCTTATGTAAATCCCTCACATCCCTCACCGAAACAGTCGTATCATCCACATAACCCACTATACCCCCGCCCATTCTCCTGCAGTACCAACCCTCCCTCTCGCTATACTCCACCTAACTGCCCTATAAAAGGGTTCCTGAAGACATGCAAACAGTATTTGTGACAGAGGGCATCCCTGACGCAAACGCCTTCCATCTGTATGCTAACACCTAGTCTTCCATTAACCTGTACTCTCATAACTGCACCCAGATACAAAGCTTTTGCCCAAGAGACAATTTCCCTCCTGAAACCCAACCAACGCATGAAACTCCATAATGCATCCCTCTCTCCGCTATTGTAAGCAGCTCTCCAACCCAATGCCAAAACACCCCCGGCCCCCTCCCCCTGCTGCTCTATAAAACTCCTAATAACTCCATGCCCTTCATACATTGACCTACCCTGTATTCCATATTGTCCTCTATCAATTACTTTACCTAACATCTTTTTTATTCTATTCCCTAATATCCTTGCAAATAACTTATAATCACCACACATAAGCGATATTGCACGGTAATCCTCCACCGTGGTCTGTCCACCCTTCAGCACTAATACAACAACAGCAGTCCTTTGCTGCTCACGCAATTCCCCATCTTCCTTCATTACATTGAACAATCTGACTAAAAATCTTCTCAAAACTTCCCAGTTCCTAACATAGAAATCATTAGGCAACCCGTCTACACCCGGCACCTTAACTAAACTTGCACCAGCTATAGCTTGCCAAATTTCCCCTTCCGTAATCTGTCCTTCCAAAGTCTCCCTATCGGTACCATCAGGCTCACACTGCACATAACCTCCCATTTCATTTAAAGCAGCATCTTGTATACCCACATGTTGAGCATATGACCTAAACCATGCATCGAGATATCCACTCATACCCGCAGTCGACATTAATACCTGCCCCTCCCTATACCCTTCCATCTCCACATGAACAGTTAATCCCATTATCTCCGTAGCCACTCTTCTCTTACGCTGTCCTCTCAACACACATGCCGAAGGCCTATCACCCCATAACATCTCCAGCCCCTTCAAAACTCGCGCACCATCGAATTTTTCATTTTGCAAATCCCTAATACTCTCCTTTAATCGCTCAATATCTCCCACCGGATAACCAACGCTCCCACGTTCGTAGCAAGCTCTCAACTGCCCCTCATGATAAGATTGAAACCCATACTTCAACCTATTATATTCCCTCCCACTACGTACATAAAAATCCTTAATACTTGATTTTGCCACCGAGTCCCACCAACTAACCAGATCAACAATCCCAGGCACCTCTGCCTCCCAAAATTGCTTAAATGACTGTCTAAAATCTTCTTCCTGCAGCAACTTTACATTTAACTTCCAATACCCCCTACACCTTCGTGGCAACCCCTCCCAACTTATATCCACCAAAACAACCCTATGATCAGAAAATGCCACATCCAACATCCTCACACTATGTATTACTACTGTTCTGGGGACGTAAAAACGATCGAGCCTAGCAGCATACCCACGCCTAAATAAATGTGTGCTCAACGTCCCCCCCCCCCACAAATATCGATCAAACCCATCCCGGATAACAATTCTCCCAATATTCCCATACAATGCCCTGCCCCCCTCGGTTCCACATCCTTATGCCTTATCACACAGTTCCAATCACCTCCTATCATGGCTACCCCCGGCAATCCACGCAAGTAGTAAACAAGCACATCCCTCACACACACACACACACCAGCGTCATCTGTACCTGACCCCATAATCCATCCACACGAATCACCCTCCCCTCCCCCCTTCACAATGCCTGACAACCAACGGGCTAGTTTCCTTTACCAAGATAGCCACACCTTTCAATCTGACTGCATGCTCAACATACGCATTATATCCATCCACCTTCAACTCATAACCATGTCTATAATTGTTCTCCTGCAAGAACACGACGTCAACACCATGACACACCAAATACTCCCTAAACCATTCACACTTTCTCTGCGACCTCAAACCATTGATGTTCAAAGTCAAGTACTTAAAAAAAAACCAAAGGGGGTTTCCCTCTTGACACTACCGTTTTGTCACCTGATCGCCTCATTGCACCCCTATCCCTCCCCACCTTTTTGTGTACTCTTACCCAACCCCTGTTCCTGAGTGCTTTTGAACCCCTCTGCATGGCATCCGCCCATGTTTTCTTCCCAGAACGTTGTGCAGGCGTGAGCACTTCATCTGAATCATAAAGTGCTGCTGCATGCTTTCGCGTCGCACCTTCAACCTTCATCCCATCATGCTGCTCTTCACCATGATGAACCTCTACCTCCACCGTTCTCACCGACAAGGCAGCCTTGTCACACACCTTAGGACGAACTACCTTTGCCCCACCGTCCTCTACAGCAGACCCAAGATCCAGGTCCGTGCCATCTTCCTGACAAGGGCTCATGTTGCCCGAAATTTTCACAAACGTCGTCATTATCGATGTTTCCTCCTTGCTTTCATTCACTTCCGCGATGATCTCCTCCAGCGCTTGAACCACATCCAAGGAAGGGGAGTCCCCCCCACACGTAGTACCTGCCATCTTCTCCTCTTCCCTCTCAACCTCCTCACTCCATGACACACTCTGCGAAGGCAGTGCCGAAAACAGCTGCTCTTGATCCACTCTCCTCTCTGCAATGTCTCTTCGTTGTTGCTGGTCCTTGTCTCCACGTCCTCTACCACATTGCACTGCCAGGTGGTCATACGACCCACACAAACGACAAGTGCGTCGCTGCCCTGCATATGTCACAAATACCTGAGTTCTAAATTCTTTCATCACTACAAACGATGGTATAGGATGTCGTAGCGTCATCTTCACAGAGAATGTACCCTCAGGTATCCCCATATACGGACCAGCTGACCACCTTCCTGCAGTGACCGTGTATATCGTCCCGTATTTACTCATGGTGAACCATATGTCAGATGCATTCGCCTCGAATGGCACATTCCTTATCTTCACCCAAGTGTAATAGCTTGATACATCATGCATCCTCACCGTCACAGCATGATTCACAGGTATGGCCACTTCCTGGAACTTGTTCACCACAGCCTCGTACACACTCGCCGAGCTGAATTTAAGAAATATTCTTTGTGCCATTCAATGTGAGTCCACAAATCTCCTCATTAGCTATGCCGTAGGTTTCTGATTATTGCTGGCAGAAGTAACTCCATAGACGGCCCCGTTACAGCTCCACTGGTTAATTCAATGCAAACTGTATTAACCCGACGGTGGCAAGCCTGCGCCATGTTGTGAAAATATTACTGCACCCATTCAACACCAGGGGGCATCAGCAGCACACATTCTCTCTACTCAAGGGATGAGAGACGAATGAGGTCATTAATGTAAATTATGAATGATAGAGGGCCCAAAACTGATCCTTTTGGAATGCCCCTAGTGATAATCCCCATTCAGATTTGACCCTATTAATGGTAACTCTCTGCTTTCTGTTGGTAAGCCATGCCTCTATCTATGCAGGAACTTTACCTCCTATACCATGAGCTGCCACTTTTTTTAAGAGTCTCTTGTGAGGTACTCTATCGAAGGCTTTACTAAAATCCAGATGAGCAATATCATATTCTTTATCACTGTCTACTGCCTCAAATGTTCTGCTGACGAACGTCAGTAAATTTGTAAGGCAGGAACGACCTCTCGTGAACCCATGCTGAGATTCATTAATCAAATTATGCTCTTCAATGTGACTTCTAATAATGTCAGCAATAATTGATTCTAATAATCTGCCTACTATAGACCTCAGGCTTATTGGACGGTAATTAGAAGGAATGGACTTATCTCCTGATTTGAATATAGGAACCACATTAGCCATCTTCCACATCTCAGGCACAACACCAGTAAGGATGGATGCATTAAACACACTTGTTAATGGCTGACTAAGTTCTATCTTGCACTCTTTAAGTACCTTGGAAAACAACTCGTCGGTTCCCGGAAACTTATTTTACTTCAGTTTGTCTATCTGTTTGATAACCATGTCCCTCGTGACAGTAATATTAGTTAATTTGAATTCATCAGGAACTGAAAAATTTTTAATTTCTGGAATCTCATTTATGTCTCCCTGTGTAAAAACTGTCAAAAAATGGTCATTAAATAGGAAACACATTTCCAGTTCGCTATCCGTCAGCTGTCAATTCCCAATTTTCACAGGTCCTATTTTTTACTTCACCGTCGTCCTATACACTTTAAAGAACCCCTTTGGATTAGTCTTTGATTCATTAGCAACTCTAATTTTATAGTGTTGCGCACCCTTTCTTCACGCTCCATTGCATGCAAAAGTAAAAGGCTTGGTTAAAATAAGTTCTGTAATAATATATCGCGAACCACTTTATTACTAGCTAGATAAAGCAAGTTCGACTATATATTATTATCGGGTACGGTAGAAATCATAAAAGGTACTCTCAAGCAAGGTTATAGTCAGTAAGATGTTATTCGTCAGGCATTATTATTGTGTTATATTATATTGTATTATTATTATATTAGGTTAGGTATTACAAATGTGTGACCACTACTGGAGGGACCAAATGGTGGTTCCAGAATTGACGCCACGTGTCGCCTTCTGACCCAGCTGATGTCAGACTATGGAGTAGTTGAGTAAGTCAGTCAGCTCCTAGCTCTAACTCGGTACGGGTCCTCAACCCAAAGCTCTTAGCTCGTTTTAGAACTTTAAACCAAATCCATTGCCTTGCCTTTGCCATTAGTTCCATGAAGTCTGGTAATTCATTTCACTTATGAAAGATAACTGTTTTGTCACCCCAGACCTTTCTAAAAGCCATGAATGGTGAGATTAGTGTATTATCAATTGAAATTATTGTACATACTCTGTTAATAAGAATTTTCAACTTAAGATTAGGTTCCTCGTTGTATAGTATTATTTCATTTATAATTGTAAATGGTTATCTTTATTCACTAACCTGGTACCAATAAAACTAGATTCGTAATAAATAAAATTAACTTAAAAACTGGAGAGTTAATTATGCTCCTATTGTTACGGTGAAGATTAAGTCGTAACAATAGTCAGTAAGGTTAAACCTCTCCTCTTTTGATACGCCTATAAATTCCCCTTTTCTCCCCTAATGTATGCTTTAGCCTCCTGTTAACCTATTTGGGATCGTTATTATTGGACCTAATTTGTCTCTGGGGAATGTATATACTGTGCACATTGTACATTAATAAGAAAAAAAATCATAAACGCAGTTCCCTTCGGAATCGTAAGTATGATCATCGTCAATAAAATCATTAGCTAGATTACCCAAATCGAGATTAGACAGGTGTTCCCTAAGTCCATTAAAGTCGGCAGAACGAAAATCAGGGACTTTTACCGTATTATCGTTATTCTCACATTCCCATTTAATGCTAAAAGTGATGGTTTTGTGATCACTTGCGCCAAGCTCTTCAGTGATCTCCAGATTATTTACGAGTGTTTCTTTATTTGACAAGACTAGGTCTAGCAAATTATTACCCCAGGTAGGCTCTGCTACACTGCTTCAGAAAACAGTCATGAACTGTTTCCATAAAGTCGCTGAACTTTAGATTACCGGTCAAAGAATTCCAGTCAATTTGACTAAAGTTAAATCCCCTTACTATTACTATGTTATTGTGTCTAGAAGCCCTAACAATTTCGTCCCAAAGAAGTCTCCCTCTATCGTGATCCAAGCCGTCCCAAAGAAGTCTCCCTCTATCGTGATCCAATCCAGGAGGTCGGTATATTACACCCAGAATTAGTTTTTCTTGACCTACAAACTCGACCCAAACAGATTATTACTAATCCATCTATTTTTATACCTGTTTTTATGCAACAATTTATATTTTCTCATACATATAATGCAACTCTTCCCCCTTTCCCATTTTATCTACCCACATGGAACAACTTAAACCCTTGAATATTACACTCAGCAATCATATCCCCGCTCATAAAATTATACCATATTTCAGTTATTGCAATGACATCAAAGTTTCCAACACACGCTATCAAACGTAATTCATTAATCTTATTTCTTGCACTTCGACTGTTTGCATCAAATACAGTCATATATTTTTTCTTCTGCACATTTTACCTACTCACCTTTGCTCTTACATATTTTCTGTAATTATCATTGCCCAGCATTACTCCATACCTCCAACTAATCCTAGTTTAAAGTCCTAACAACACCCTCAACTAAGCTAGCAAGAAATCCCACACCTGCCCTGGATAAGTGAACCCCATCCCTGGCATACATGTCATTTCGGCCATAGAAGTGATTCCAGTTGTCAATGAATGGTACTGCATTATCCTTAGTGTTTGTCCAGCCAACAATTAATACCATTTGCTCTGGGCAACCATTCATTTCCAACATTCTTTCTAATTATGTTTATTGCTGGCCTGTACCTTCTAACTAAATCATCACTTCTACACTTGCCTACATCATTGCCTCCAGCACTGAGGCAGATAATCGGACTGATCCCATAACCATTCATGATGCTGTCAAACTGGCTAACAATATTCTCCATTCCAGCCCCAGGAAAGCAAACCCTCTGTCTCCTACTCCTGTCTTTTAAACAGAGGGCCCTACACATGTACCTAACCTGGCTATTCCCAGCAACAACAATGTTTTTACTTTCCTCGGTGTCGTTCACTGTGACGTTCCAAGCAGTCGACTCACATTCGTCGGGTAGCACAGAGAATGCGTTCGATGTTTCCACAACAGTTTCCACAGCAGTCTTTCTGCTTCATCGTTTCTACCTATCCATTCGTCTTCTTGATATTCAACTTAGTTGCATGCTGTCCGGCCACAGCCCAGGTTCCCTTTTTGACCTGAGGCCTCACAACAGAACTACTACGAATACTCTTGTTTTCCTCCATCAAGCGCCGTATCTCTGTCTTCGCTACCCTTAATTCCTCCTTAAGCTGCTGGTAAAATTGCTCAGTGGAGGGCATCTTGGTTCAGTCCAAAGAGAGTACACTAGACACATCCTCACCGAGCTAAGTACAGTTCAACAACAAGCCTGCTGCAGTGTTCCTCGTTTCTTATGTTCTTATGTACTAGAGAATGGACACTGAAACATGCCTTCTCAAATCTCTCCTTATACATTTGCCCAACCAATTTTTTATGCTACCCAAGCCATAGCTTTTGTAACCTTTCTTTTTCATGTACCAGCTGACTTTTCCACCACATATATAACTACTACTTCTACCTCTACTTGAACTAGACCTCACTTAAAGCCTATATATATACTCTGTGTCCATGTATTGCTTGTAATGACTTGACAAAGCTCCTGATGAGCGAAACGTTGCCACAATAAAATGTCACATTAGTTGCATTTTTGTTCTTTTACTTAACAGGAATGGGTTAAATTCCGATAGTCATTTATTGACAAATTCTGCAAATTGGCAAAGTCCAGTTGCAGATTCCTGGTCTACTTTGTACATTATTCTCTCTAATAAAGCAAGTTTAGTAATGAATATGGATGCATCAAACTATGTGTCTCTGCCTCATACTCCGAGCTATTAACTATTTTTTTTTATAAATTGTTTTATGATAAGCAAGCACTAGGAAACCGTTTTGATAGAAACAAGTCAAAAACTTTTTTCAGCGTTTATTTAGTAAATATTTTAATTAAGAAGACTATTTTAACTGCAAAAAATTAGTATTGCATTGACATTTAACGTTATTGTATCATAAGTTGCAGAATAATTAAAAACAAATGTTAATGTGTAGCATTACCAACACTGTAAATATTGATGTCTAACTTTAAATGTTCTGAAATAAACGTTTTATTATTACATAACGTAAATCATGATCAAAGGTACTTATATTACTTAAACTACAAAAATAGGTTCTTATATTATTTAAAATACAAGCATAGGTTCTTACATTACTTAAAACTTGGGTATAGGTACTTACATTACTTAAAACATAGTTATCAATGAGAAAATGGTATGGTGATACCGACAAGATGTGGAAAAAGACACTTATGTACAGTTCAGGACATTTATTAATGGGAATACGGGAAATAATGAAAATACAGTGAAAATCCCTGATTTTCTTTTCTGCTGATTATAATAGACTTAGGGAACACCTGTCAAATCTTGATTGGGTTATCTAGCTAACGATTCTATTGACGATGATCATACTTATGATTACGAAGGGATCTGCGTTTATGATTCTTTTCTTAATAATGTACACCGTGCTCAGTGTATATACATTCCCCAGAGAGAAATTAATCTGATAATAACGACCCCAAATGGGTTAACGGGAAAGGCTAAAGCATCTATTAGGGGAGAAAAGGGGAATTTATAGGGCCCCATCAGAAGGGAAGGATTAACCTTACTGACCAATATGTTCAGCTTAAAAGAGAAGTAAAAAAGGGGTTTAGAAGTGCTAAACGTGACTATGAAATTAGAGTTGCTAATGAATCAAAGACCAATCCAAAGGGTTCTTTCAAGTGAATAGGACGAAGGTTAAGGAAAAAGTAGAACCTCTGAAAATTGGGAATGGACAGCTGACGGATAACGAACTGGAAATGTGTTCATATTTAAAAGACTATTTTTTTGTCAAATTTTTACACAGGAAGACATAAATGATATTCCAGAAATTAACAATTTTTCAGTTCCTGACGAATTTAAATTGATTAATATTACTGTCATGAGGGACATGGTTATCAAAAAAGATAGACAAGCTGAAGCAAATAAGTCCCCGGGGCCTGACGAGTTTTTTCCAGGGTACTTAAGGAAAGCAAGATGGAACTAGTCAGCCATTAACGAGTGTGTTCAATGCATCCATCCTTACTGGTGTTGTGCCAGAGATGTGGAAGATGGCCAATGTGGTTCCTATTTTCAAATCAGGGATAAGTCCACTCCTTCAAATTACCGCCCAATAAGCCTGACATCTATAGTTGGCAAATTACTAGAATCAATTTTTTTTTATTAACACACTGGCCGATTCCCACCAAGGCAGGGTGGCCCGAAAAAGAAAAACTTTCACCATCATTCACTCCATCACTGTCTTGCCAGAAGGGTGCTTTACACTACAGTTTTTAAACTGCAACATTAACACCCCTCCTTCAGAGTGCAGGCACTGTACTTTTCCCCTCTCCAGGACTCAAGTCCGGCCTGCCGGTTTCCCTGAACCCCTTCATAAATGTTACTTTGCTCACACCCAACAGCACGTCAAGTATTAAAAACCATTTGTCTCCATACACTCCTATCAAACACGCTCACGCATGCCTGCTGGGAAATCCAAGCCCCTCGCACACAAAAACCTCCTTTAACCCCCTCCCTCCAACCTTTCCTAGGCCGACCCCTACCCCGCCTTCCTTCCTACAGACTGATACACTCTTGAAGTCTTTCTGTTTCGCTCCATTCCATCTACATGTCGAACCACCTCAAAACCCTTCCTCAGCCCTCTGGCAACAGTTTTGGAAATCCCGCACCTCCTCCTAACTTCCAAACTACGAATTCTCTGCATTATATTCACACCACACATTGCCCTCAGACAGGGACATCTCCACTGCCTCCAGCCTACTCCTCGTTGCAACATTCATCACCCATACTTCACACCCATATAAGAGCGTTGGTAAAACTATACTCTCTTTACATTCCCCTCTTTGCCTCCAAGGACAAATTTTCTTTGTCTCCACAGACTTCTAAGTGCACCACTCCACCCTTTTCCCCTCATCAATTCTATGATTCACCTCATCTTTCATAGACCCATCCGCTGGACACGTCCCACTCCCAAAATATCTGAATCATTCACCTCCTCCATATTCTCTCCCTCCAATCTGATATCCAATCTTTCATCACCTAATCTTTTTGTTATCCTCCTAACCTTACTCTTTCCTGTATTCACTTTTAATTTTCTTCTTTTGCATACCCTCCCAAAATTCATCCATCAATCTCTGCAACTTCTCTTCAAAATTTCTCCCAAGAGCACAGTGTCATCAGCAAAGAGCAACTGTGACAACTCCCACTTTATGTGTGATTCTTTTATCTTTTAACTCCCACCCCTCTTGCCAAGACCCTCGCATTTACTTCTCTTACAACCCCATCTATAAATATATTAAACAACCACGGTGACATCACACATCCTAGTCTAAGGCCTATTTTTACGGGGAAAAATAATTTCCCTCTTTCCTACATACTCTAACTTGAGCCTCACTATCCTCGTAAAAACTCTTCACTGCTTTCAGTAACCTACCTCCTACACCATACACCGCAACATTTTGCCGCATTGCCCCCCTATCCACCCCGTCATACACCTTTTCCAAATCCATAAATGCCAAAAGACCTCTTTAGCCTTTTCTAAATACTGTTCACTTTATAGTTTCACTGTAAACACCTGGTCCACGCACCCCCTACCTTTCCTAAAGCCTCCTTGTTCATCTGTATCCTATTCTCCTTCTTATCTTAATTCTTTCAAAAAATAACTCTACCATACACTTTACCCCGGTATACTCAACAGACTTATCCCCAATAATTTTTGCACTCTCTTTTTTCCCTTTGCTTTATACAAAGGAACTATGCATGCCTCTCTGCCAATCTAGGTACCTTACCCTCTTCCATTACATTTATTAAATAATTGCACCAACCACTCCAAAACTATATCCCCACCTGCTTTTAAAATTTCTTTCTTATTTTCCCATCAATCCCCGGGTGCCTTACCCCCTTTCATTTTACCTATTTCCTCACGAACTTCCCCCCCCACTCACAACTGGCTATTCTCACTTCTACAAGATGTTATTTTCCCCCTTCCCTATACACGAAATCACAGCTTCCCTATCTTCATCAACATTTAACAATTTCCTCAAAATATTCCCCCCATTTACTCTCCATTTAAATAACCCCCTTTCCCCTATTTTTAATGACAAATCCTTTGTTCTCTAGGCTTTCTTAACTTGTTAATCTCCTCCAAAATTTTTCTTATTTTAAAACAAAATTTGTTGATAACATCTCACCCACTCTTTTGCTCCTTTTTAAACATTGCTTCAACAACCCCTTTTAACCTTCTCTTTTTCTCCATATACTCTTCCTCCTTATTTTACTTCTACTTTGAAAAAACTTTATAGCTAACTTTTTCTCCCTTATACTCTCTTTACGTCATTTTCCCACCAATCGCTCCTCTTCCCTCCCGCCCCCCACTTTCCTGTAACCACAAACTTTCTGAAATTTTAATACACTTTTTAAACCACCCCCCATCCCTTTTCGACCCCTTTGCCTTGCTCTCATTCCCCCTTTTACCCCTCCATACTGTTTTATCTTACCCTAAACTGCCTCCTCTTTTAGTTTAAACCTTCACCTCTCTCTTCCCAAACTACCTTTTACTCTCAGTGTAGCTACAACTAGAAATTTACTATATATCGTGGCCCCTCATAAAAGTACATTAAAGTCTCTCAACAGTCTTTTATCTCCCAAATACTAATCCAAAAAAACTATGTCATTTCGCACTACTCATATCTTGTAACTTTTTTATCCTTTTTTTCTTAAAATATGTTTACTTAACTAAACCCTTTTATAACAAAGTTCAATCAAAGGGCTCCCTTATCATTTACACCTGGCACCCCAAACTTACCTACCCACCCTCTTAAAAGTTTTTCCCCACTTTAGCATTCAAAATCCCCTACCAAATTACTCCTCATTTGGGTTCAAAGGCTCCTATACATTCACTTAACTCTCCCAAAATCTCTCTCTCTCCCCTGCATTCCTCTTTCTCCAGGTGCATACATGCTTTTTAACCCCTTTTTTTGCATCCAACCTTTACTTTTTTCCCCATAATTCTTGAATTTAACATTTATATTTTCTTTTCTCCTTCCCTAAAGATCCCAAAATTATGTAACCCCTTCCTTTTCTCAACTCTCTCAGATTCCAATTTAATCCCATTTATTTCCCCCCCCCAAAAACCCCCCACCCCCCTTCAGCTTTGTTTCGCTTAGGGCCAGGACATCCAACTTCTTTTTTTCAAAAAAATCACAATTTATCTGTTTCTTGTCATCCGCATACACCACGCACATTCAAACATCCCAGTTTTTTTAAAGTTTTTCTTCTTCTCTTTTTTAGTAAATGTCTACAGGAGAAGGAGTTACTTGCCCATTTCTCCCGGCATTTTAGTCGCCTCTTACGACACGCAGGCTTACGGAGGAAAAATCTTTTCCACTTCCCATGGAAATAGAAGAAATAAAAAAGAACAAGAGCTATTTAAAAAAGGGGAAAAACCTAATGTGTATATATTTAAAATGCATGTGTTGTCTGTGAAGTGTGACCAAAGTGTAAAATAGGACAAGATACCCTGTTATTAGGTGTTTATGGACAGAAAAAGAAACCCACAATCCACCCTCATACAAAACAGTTACAGGTTTCTGTTTCACAGTCGTTTGGCAGGCGGACACTTCCCGGGGGGTTTTTTATTACCACCTATACCTAAAAATTTAGTTTACATTATTTGAAGACACCTTGAAGAGCTAACTTGTTAAATGATCTCAGCATTGGTTTAGGAGAGGGCGTTCCTGCCTGACAAACTTACTGACGTTCTTCAAAAGAACATTTAGGGATAGACAGTGATGATATTTTTTTTTGTATTTTATAAAAACCTTGATAGGTCCCACAAGAACTCTTAAGAAAAATGGCAGCTCATGTATAGGAGGTAAAATTCTAGCACGGATAGAGGCAAAGGCTTACCCAAAAGAAAGCAGAGAGTTTCCTTAATGGGTTCAAATCAGAATGGGGGTTAGTTTTCTATTGCGTTCCCAAAATCAGTTTTAGGCCCTCTCTTGTTCATAATTTACTTTAAAGACCTTGTGAAGGGATTTCGAGTGAATGAGCAAGTTTGCTGATATACAAAGATAGGCCATATATTCATTTGAAAGGATGCAATGAAAAGAGGAGATTTGGACAAATTAATGTCTTGGTCTGAAAAATGGCTGATGAAGTTTTAGTGGGTAAGTGTAAGGTACTAATCCTTTGGGAATGAAAATAAAAACCCGAAGCTATAAACTAGGTGAAGAGAGCTTCATCATACA
>NC_069412.1:631302-741991 GCF_026875155.1 Cherax quadricarinatus | reverse complement strand
TCTGACCCGGTCCTGTTCTGCGGGTTGCCGGACCAGATGATTGCCAATGAAATTGGCAATCATCTGGTCCGTAATTTCTCAAGGGCTCCATCTATGCCCCTCGTTTCTTTCCTCAAAGTCTGCCAGAGAGTTAGCACCCTTGGACATTTCTTTTCTCAGAGAAGAACAGTATAATGTGCCTTTTACACTTCAGGAACTGGAGGCAACACTCTCTGCTTGCCGATCATCGGCAGCTGCGCCCGACGACATTCATATTCGTATGCTACGACATTTACATCAGTCAGCCCTCGCAGTCCTATTACGCTTTTTCAATCTTATTTACCACCCACAGGATGGGTATGGTGTGACTACCACCCACAGGATGGGAATGGAGTGACTACCGCCCACAGGATGGGTATGGTGTGACTACCACCCACAGGATGGGTATGGTAGTGACTACCCACCCAAAAAACAGGAGTGGGGTAATTAGGTGTGACTACCGCCCACACGATGGGTATGGGCTGCTTAATAATGATATTAAACAAACAAACAAATTTTATGACAGCTGACGTAAATTATATCCTTGATTATTGATGCAGCTCATTTAATTTCCTGTCGTAGGTGAATAGAAAATTGTTCTCGTTTTGTGTACGTACATATTCCTACAATGAATATATATTTTTGTGTTTATTGGGCAATAAGAGGGATAACGGGTAATTGACGGACAGAAGTGTAGGATAGAATATTAAAGAAGGTTGTAGTTAGATAGGAAGAAAGATGTTAGAAAAGTTAAAAGGTTTTATCACATAGATACAAGTGTAATAAAGTAGTCACTGTGTTTGTTTCGTAAAATTTAAGTTTAACTAGAAAAAAATAACTATTTATATTTCAGGTAAATAAATATTATCATAAAATAATCGTCAGATTAAATTCAATTATATTTGCTTAAATAAATTAAAGAACAAGAACACGTACCAGGTGGAAGAACAAGTGACACAGCAAGTAACATTGTCCACCACAGCATCCCTCGCTAGTGATGATCACTCTCACACCTGTCAGTATATCAAACATTAAAATCTGTCTGACTCTCTCTCTCTCTCTCTCTCTCTCTCTCTCTCTCTGCTCTCTCTCTCTCTCTCTCTCTCTCAAGGTTCGGTCTCTCTCCTACTCTCTTCTCTCCTCTCTCTTCCTTTCTTCAGAACAGGTTAGTTGAATTACTAACTTTTTATTTAGAAGCTATGAGCTGTTAACAGATCAGCTCATTTGAAACATCTTTTTTTAGATTCATGGATCAACAATTGGGGAACAGTTATGTTGGACCATCCTTTGTTCCAGCAATTTCATTTGATCAACTAACGTTGTTTGTTGATATCATTAGTGGTACAAAGCTGTTCCAGACTTCGAGTCTTCCTGGAATAAATGAAGTCTCAATGAATTTTTCTGGAGAAGGTACAGCAGAGCATAGTGCTGCAAATTGTTGCCCTTCTTCTTGTGTAGAAGTTCACTTCTCCTAACCTTGGAGTGGAGGGAATGTTAGCATTGCAAAGAGTATGTTACAATTCATCGAGTGCATGTCCACACTTCAATAGGCTGCCTCCAACCAGCAGGCAGGTGCGATGGATTTAACGCTTTGATAGGGTGCACTTCTGTTACATCGTACCGTGGTTCATGACATTCACGGCAAGCCACACAATGCTGAGCAACTGTTCACTGGCGGTAAGCATTGGCAGATTTGCCAACTCTGCTGGTTGAGTATGGTGCACTTCTGCTTTGGGCCCTCTGTCACCGTGGTGTGCACTTATTATTCTATCTGTACATACTGTACACATTACATACCTGTATATGATGGGTGAAGACAAAATATACATTTACAGTCTACTGCCGACTTTCTGCAATCCCATTACGACCAGGTCTCCACAGGACATTCATATCTGTGATACTTTGACAATATTGGCCTTGTACGTAACAATAAGGCTGCCCACATTCCTCCTGTGTTGGAAGCTCTGCTAAAATGACAGATCTATCTAGGTTGAGTCCATGTGAGAGATGAGTTGTCTTTTTCTGTTCTCTATTCTTTTCAAGAAGTCGCAAAGAGATGGGGGGGGGGGGACAGGTTACCCAAGAAAGTGGAGCATACTCAAGGTGTGAGCGTACTTGTGCCTCGTACAGAATCTTGCTGATGTGAGATATGTCGATGTGCTGTAAGCTTCCTGGCCGCCTTGTTTTCAAGATTTACAAAGTGGTTCTTTATGGTCAGTTTGGAGTCACTTTTCCCTCCCAAGAATATCAACTTCGTCCCGGGTACCAGCACTCTCCTAGTCATGCTTACTACTACTCCAGCATTACCATGAAGGTTCCTAGACACCATCATCAATTGTGTTTTTTCAGGAGCAAATGTTACCTTACATCGGTTTCCTCAGGCTCTCAGCTGGTCATTGACGTAGCTTAGAGCAGCTGGCATTTCCCTCTTGGATAAGTAAAATTCAGAGTACAGATGTCTTTCCTATGCACAGGATCCTGGGACGAGATGAAGAAGGTCATTGGGTTGAAGAAGATTAGTGGGTTGGTATTGTAAAGGACCTGCCAAGTATGGACCAACAGGTCTACTGCAGTGTTCCTCCTTTCTTATGTTTTTATGTTCTTATTGAAGTAGACATTCCATAACTATGGCCCAAGCACACTTTCTTGTGGAACACTTGCCCCAATAGGATGTTTTTGCTGACTCTGTCCCCATTGAGAACTTCTCTTGAAGGTAATCACTGAGCAGACATAGTGTAGATACACAAATAACGCGCACATAAAAGAGAGAAGCTTACGACGACGTTTCGGTCCGACTTAGACTATTTATAAAGTCACAGTGTGACTTTGTAAAGGGGTCCGAGTCGGACCGAATGTCGCCCGTAAGCTTCTCTCTTTTATGTGCTGGTTATTTGTGTATCGTTCCAGTCACGGTATTGTACCTTTTTTGGTTATTCAAAGTGTAGAGCTTGCAATTTCCAGTGCGTTCAGTTTTGCCAGGAGTCCCTAGTGCCTTACTCGGTCGAAAGCACCAGCAATGTCCAGAAATACTACACAACTGACTTTGGATTCATTCAGTAACTGGTGGCACTTAGTGGAGAGGTTTAACAATAGGTCAGCAGCAAAGTAATTTTTCCTTTCTCTGGGCTCAGTCACTCACCCCACTCACTCACTCACTGTCTGTCTCTCTGTCTCTGTCTCTATCTGTCTGCCTTTGTGTCTGTCTGTCTGTCTGTTTGTCTGTCTGTCTGTCTGTCTGTCTGTCTGTCTATCTATCTATCTGTCTGTCTATCTCCCTCCTCACTAAAGAAGATTCTATTGTATAACAACAGAACATATAACTGACTCACAAAATTGTAATGACACGATTGCAAACAAACCATACCACGGGCGGGGATAGAACCCGCGATCAGAGTCTCAAAACTCCAGACCGTCGCGTTAGCCACTGGTGTAGAAATATACCTAGTTGGATGAATCTTATTGTGGCTAGCTGGTCTAGTGGCTAACGCGACGGTCTGGAGTTTTGAGACTCTGACCGCGGGTTCTATCCCCGCCCGTGGTATGGTTTTTTTAAAACCATTAAACTGTCCAAGCAGATTTTACGTTCACATGCGTAGTGCTCCAAAAGTAGATCTACGATTTTTACATATTTTCAAATATAACAAAAAAAAGTAGATCAAAATTTTTTTTACACGTTTTCAAATGTAAAAAAAGATAAGAATATCTACTTTTTTTTACATACTTTCAAATGTTGAAAAAAACGTAGATCTACTTTTCGACAGTTTAAGGATTAACAGAACATATAAATTTCCCACAACATCAAGTAGTGGCGGTCAAATTTTCAATCTTTAAGGATCACGAAATTTTCCGATAATTTTGCAGAGAAAACGAAAAACTACCACAGAGCACAATTTATATAACTCAGGATGGACCTAGCTATTTATATCAAATTAGATAAGCATAAGCTTATGTTGAGCATAAGCTTATGTTGAGCATAAGCTTATGTTGAGTATAAGCTTATGTTAAACATAAGCTTTTGTTTAGTATAAGCTTATGTTGAGTGTAAGCTTATGTTTAACATAAGCTTATGTTAAATATAAGCTTATGTTTAGTACAAGCTTACGCTGAGTGTAAGCTTATGATGAGAATAAGCTTATATTGAGTATAAGCATATGTTGGGAATAAGATTATGTTGAGTATAAGCTTATGTTGAGTATAAGATTATACTCAATATCAGCTTATATTCAATATAAGCTTATATTCAACATTAGATTATACTTAACATAAGTTTATACCCAACATAAGCATATACTCAACATAAGCTTCTACTCAACATAAGCTTATATGCAACATAAGCAGATGCTCAACATAAGATTATACGCAACATAAGTTTATACTAAACATAAGCTTATACTAAACATAAGCTTATACTACACATAAGCTTATACTCAACATAAGCCTATGCTTAACATAAGTTTATACTCAACAAAAGCTTAAACTCAACATAAGCTTATACTAAACATAACTTACACTCAACTTAAACTTATACTCAACATAAGCTTATACTCAACATTAGCTTATTCACAACATAAACTTGTTCCCAACATAAGCTTATATTCTACAGAAGCTTATACTCAACGTAAACTTATACTCAACATAAGCTTATTCTCAACATATGATTATACTCAACGTAAGCTTATACTCAACATAATCTTATTCCCAACATAAGCTTATACTCAACATAAGCTTATTTTCAACATAAGCTTATACTCAACATAAGCTTATTCTCAACAAAAGCTCATACTCAACATAAGCTTATGCTTAACATATGCTGACACTCAACATAAGCTTATACTCAACATAAGCTTATACTCAACATGCGCTTATACTCAACACAAGCATATACTCAACATAAGCTAATGCTAAACATGAGCTTATACTCAATATAAGTTTATACTCAACATAAGCTTACACACAACATAAGCTTATATTCAATGTAAACTTATACTAAACATACGTTTATACTCAACATAAGCTTATACTCAACATAAGCTTATTCTCAACATAAGTTCATTATGAACATCAGCTTATTCTCAACATAAGCTTATACTCAACATAAGCTTATACTCAACATAAGCTTATAGTCAACGTAAGATTATACTCAACATAAGCTTGTTCACAACATAAACTTATACTCAACATAAGCTTATTCTCAACATAAGCTTATACTCAACATATGCTTATACTCAACATAAGCTTATTATCAACATAAGCTTGTACTCAACATATGCTTACACTCAACAGAAGCTTACACTCAAGATAGGCTGATGCTAAACATAAGCTTATACTCATCATATGCTAATACTCACATTAAGCTTATTGTCTACATAAGCTTATACTAAACATATGCTTATACTCAACATAAGCTTATACTCAACATATGCTTATACTTAACATAAGCTTATACTCAACATAAGCTTGTGCTCAACATAAGCTTTTACTCAACTTAAGCTTACACTAAACATAAGCTTATACTTAACATAAGCTTTTACTAAACATGAACTTATACTTAAAAAAAAGCTCATACTTAATATAAGCTTATACTCAACATAAGCTTATACTTAACATAAGCTTATACTCAACATAAGCTTATACTCAACATAATATTATACTTAACATAAGCTTATACACAACATAATATTATACTCAACATAAGCATATACTCAACTTAAGCTTATACTTAACATTACCTTATACTTAAAATAAGCTTATACTCAACATAAGCATAAACTGTAAATAAGCTTCTACTCAACAGAAGTTTATATTCAACAGAAGCGTTTACGTAAATAAGCTGATACTCAACATAAGCTTGTACTCAACATAACATTATACTCAACATAAGCTTGTTCCCAACATAAGCTTATACTCAACAAAAGCTTATTCTCAACAGAAACTTATACTCAACATAAGCTTTTTCTCAACAGAAGCTTATGCTCAACATAAGCTTATACTCAACATAAGCTTATACTCAACATAATATTATTCTCAACATAAGTTTACTCTCAACATATGCTTATACTCAACACAAGCTTATACTCAACGTAAGATTATACTCATCATAAGCTTGTTCCCAACATAAGCTTATACTCAGCGAAAGCTTATTCTCAACATGTGCTTATACTTAACATAAGCTTATACTCAACACCAGCTTATAATAAACATAAGCTTATACTCTACATAAGCTTATACTAAACATAAGCTTATACTCAACTTAAGCATGTACTCAACGTAAGCTGATACATAAAATAAGCTCATAGTTAATATAAGCTTATACTCAACATAAGCTTATACTCAACATAAGCTTATACTTAACATAAGCTTATACTTAACATAAGATTATACTCAACATAAGCTTATACTCAACATAAGCTTATAATCAACATTAGCTTATACTTATCATAAGCGTATACTCAACATAAGCATATACTCAACATAAGCTTCTACTGAACTTAAGCTTGCACTCAACATAAGCTAATATGCAGCACAAGCTGATACTCAACATAAGCTTATATTCAACATAAGCTTATACTCAACATAAGCTTATTCTCAACAAAAGCTCATACTCAACATAAGCTTATACTTAACAAAGCTTGTTCCAACATAAGCTTTTCTCAAAATAAGATAATATCAAAAATCTTAAAAAACAAAAAAGCTTTTTCTCAAAATAAACTTTTATCAAAAAACTTATACACAAAATGCTTATACTCAACTGAGCTTTTCACTAAAAAAAAAAGCTTACACTAAATAATTTTAAAAAAACAAAAGATTATCCTCAAAATAAGTTGTTCCCACATAAGCTTATTCCCCAAATAAGCTTTTTACTCAACATAAAATTTAACTCAACATCATTATACTCAACAAAGCTTATTTTCAACAAACTTTTGCTAACCGTAAGCTTATACTCAACATAAGCTTAACACAAAAAGCTTAACCAAATAAGATTAAAACTCAAAATAAGCTTTTCAAAACATAAGTATCTCAACGTAAGCTTAGTCTCAACAAACCATATGCCCAAATTGCTTATACTCAAATAAGCTTAAACTCAACTATCCTTTTTTAAAAATAAGCTTATCTCAACGTGGCTTATACTAACACCCTTATTATGAAAATAACTTACCTCAACACATGCTATATCAACAAACTTATACCATATTGTTTTTACTTAGCGTAACATCTCAACATAACTTATACTTAACATAAGCTTCATTAACATAAGCTTATACTCAACATAAGCTTATACTAACGAAGCTTACACTTAAAAACCTTTTACCAAGATAAACTTATACTTAACAAAATTATACTCAATATAAGCTGATACTCAAAATTCTTATACTCAAATAAGCTTATAATCAACAAGCTTTTATGAAAAAAAAGCTGTGCCAACATAACTTCACTCAAAATAAGCTTATTCTAAAATAAGCTTATATTAAACATAAACTTTCCTCAACATAAGCTTGTACCACCATAAGCTTATTTTCAAAATAAGCTGATACTTAAAATTAGCTTATAAACCAACAAAGCTTATACTCATCTATTTATCCGCAAAGCTTATACCAACAAAAACTTATACTCAACATAAGCTGAAATAAACATAACTTACATTTAAAATGAGCTTTTATTCAACAAAGCTTATACTCAACTTAAGCTTGTTCCCAACTAAACTTTTTTCTCAACGTAAACTACAATCAAATAAGCTATTCTCAACAAAGATTATACCAACACAAGCCTTTTACCCAACAAATAACAAACATAAACCCCTTCTCAACATAAGTTACACTCAACATAACTTATACTTCACGTAACTTATACTAAAAATAAACTTTTAAATAAACATTACCTATATTCAAATAAGCTTTTACCAACAAACTTTACTCAACATCAGCTTATACTCAACATAAGCTTTTTCTTGACATAAAAATTATACTCCGACATAAGCTTATACTCAACATAAGCTTATACTCAACATAAGCTCATTCTCAACGTAAGATTACACTCAACATAAGCTTATACTACACATAAGCTTATACTCAAAATAAACTTATACTAAACATTAGCCTATATTAAACATAAGCTTATACTTAACATAAGCTTAAACTCAACATAAGCTTATACTCAACATAAGCTTATACTAATCATAAGCTTATACTCAATATAAACTTATATGTAACGTAAGCTGATTGTCAACATAAGCTTATACTCAACATAAGCTTATACTCAACATAAGCATATTCTCAACATAAGTTTATACGAAACATAAGCTTATACTCAACATAAGCTTATTCTCAACATAAGTTTATTCTCAATATAAGCTTATAATAAACATAAGCTTATACTCAACCCTAACCCTTTTACTCAATATATGCTGACACTCAACGTAAGCTTATTATAAACATAAGCTGATACTCAACATATGCTTATACTCAACATAAGCTTATTGTCAACATATGCTTATACCTAACATAAGCTTATACTCAACATAAGCTTATACTCAACATAAGCTTATACTACGCATAAGCTTATACTCAACATAAGCTTTTACTCAACATAAGCTTATATTAAGCATAAGCTTACACTCAACATAGGCTTATACTAAACATAAGCTTATACCCAACTTTAACTTATACTCAACATAAGCTTATTCTAAACATAAGCTTATACTCAACATAAGCTATACTAAACATAAGTTTATACTTAACTTAAGCTTACACTCAACATAAGCTTACACTTAACATAAGCTTATACTCAAGATAGGCTTATTCTTAACATAAGCATATACTCAACAAAAGCTTCTACACAACATAAGCTTATACTCAACATAAGCATATTCTCAACATAAGCTTATACTCAATATATGCTTTTACTCAACATTAGCTTATTATCAACGTAAGCTGACACTCAACATATGCTTATACTCAACATAAGCTTATACTCAACATATGCTTATACTTATCATAAGCTTATATTCAACATAAAAATATACTCAACATAAGCTTTTGCTCATTAAAAGTTTATACTAAACTTAACCTTATACTCAACATAAGTTTATACCCAACATAAGCTTATACCTAACATAAGCTTATACTTACCATAAGCTTAAGCTCAACATAAGCTTATACTTAACATAAGCTTATACTTAATATAAGCTTATACTCAACATAAGCTTATACTTAGCATAAGCTTATACTCAACATTAGCTTATACTTAACATAAGCATATTCTCAACATAAGCTTCCACCCAACATAAGCTTATACTCAACGCAAGCTTACATGCAACATAAGATAATACTCAACATAAGCTTATACCCAACATAAGCTTATGCTAAACATAAGCTTATACTAAACATAAGCTTATACGCAACATAAGCTTATACGCAACATATGCTCATACTCAACATAAGCTTATACTCAACAAAAGCTTATAATCAACATAAGCTTATAATCAACATAAGCTTGTAATAAACATAAGCTTACATTCAACATAAGCTTACACTCAATATAAATTTACTCTCAACATAAGCTTACACTCGCCATAAGCTTGTTCTCAACCTAAGCTTATACTCAATATAAGCTTATACTCAACATGAGATTATACTCAACATCAGCTTGTACTCAACATAAGCTTATTCTCATCATAAGATTATTCTCAAGATAAGCTTACAAGCAACATAAGCTTATACTAAACATAAGATTATTCTCAAAATAAGATTATACTCTACATAAGCTTGTGCTCAACTTAAGATTATGCTCAAAGTAACTTATACTCAACATAATCGTATTCCCAATATAAGCTTATACTCAACATAAGCTTATTCTCAACATAAGCTTATTCTCAAGGTAGGCTTATACTCAACATAAGCTTATAATCAACATACGTTTAAACTCAACATAAGCTTATACTAAACATAAGCCTATATTCAACATAAGCTTATACTAAACTTAAACTTATACTCAACATAAGCTTATACTCAACATCAGCTTATACCCAACATAAGCTTATACACAACATAAGCTTATACTCATCATAAGCTTATACTCAACATATGCTTATACTCAACATAAGCTTATTATCAACATAAGCTTATACCCAACATATGCTTATACTCATCATAAGCTTATACTCAACATATGCTTATGCTTAACATATGCTTATACTCAACATGTGCTTATACTCAACATAAGCTTGTTATCAACACAAGCTTATATTCAGCATTTGCTTATTCTCAACATCAGCTTATAGTCAATATAAGCTTATTCTCAACATAAGCCTGTACTCAACATAAGCTTATACTAAGCATAAGCTTATACTCAACGTAAGATTACACTCAACATAAGCTTGATCCCAACATAAGCATATACTCAACATAAGCTTATTCTCCACATAAGATTATACTCAAAATATGCTTATAATCAAATTAAGCTTATTATCAACATAAGCTGATACTCAACCTGTGCTTATACTCAACATAAGCTTATACTCAACATAAGCTTATACTCAACATAAGCATATACTAAGCATAAGCTTATACGCAACATAAGCTTAAACTCAACATAAGCTTATGCTAAGCGTAAGCTATACTCAACATATGCTTATACTAAACATAACCTCATACCCAACATAAGCTTATACCCAGCATAAGTTTACACTAAACATACTTTTTACTCAAAATAAGTTTCCTTAAAATAAGCTTCTACTCTGGTGGCTAAACATCCAAAATGGGGAGTCAGTTAGAGGGGTCCTGTGATGTGGGAAACCAAGAATGGAAACCGTGAGAGGTAACTGAGTGGAGCTCCAAAGTGGGGAAATCGTGTAGAGGTTCTGTGTCTGGAATCCAAGAATGGGGTCATTGGGGGTATCTGAGTGGCTACATCCAAAAAATATACAGTGGAGAGGTATCTGTGGCTAGACATCCAAAAAATGGAGTTGGGAGAGGGTTTTGAGTTCCCAGACACCCCAAAGAATGGTGTTGGGAGAGGTATCTGAGGGCTAGACATCCCAAAAAATGGGAGTTTTGTGGGAGGTATTGAGTTGCTAGACAACAGAAATGGGAATCACAGAGAGGTAATGAGACAAAAAAAACAAAAAAATTTGTCACTGAAGGTACTGAGTGGGACAAACAAAAAATTCTGTCATGGGGAGGATCATATTAACTACAAAAATTGGAGTCATTGGGGAGGTAGTGATGCTAAACAAACAAAAGTGGGTAGTAAGTGGGGATATCTGAGTGGGGTAGACTCCAAAAAAGGAATCATGGGGAGGGGTTTTAGTGGCTTTCATACAAAAAAAGGGTAGTCAGGGAAGGGGTCTGAGTGGCAGACCCAAGGAACGTGTCATGGGAGGTTCCGGTGGCAGACATCCAAAGAATGGTAGTCAGTGGAAGGTACTGGTGGTTAACATCCAATAATTTTAGTCACGGAGAATATCTGAGTGGGTGACTATACAAAAGTTCGTGGGGGATTGAGTGGTTAACAACCAAAAATGTGTAGCAGGGGAGGTATCGATGGCAGATATACAGAGAATGGGAGTCACTTGGAGGGAATGAGTAAAATAACATCAAAGTGTTTAAACACTGGGGAGGTATGAGTGGCAATATGCAAAGATGTCTTTGTGGGAGGGATCTGGTGGCTAGACATAAAAAGTGGGGATTCATTTGAGCGAAAGTGAAAGGGAAACTACAAAGTGGGTAGTGACTAGGGGGATTCTGAGTGGCTAGCTCTAAGGAAAGGTTAGGGAGAGTGCGGTGGCTAGACATCCAAAATTGGGTAGTCAGTGGGGGTATCTGAGTGCTTTAAAGACCCAAGGTGTTTGTCAATGGTAGGGATCTGGGGCTAACACCAAAGATATAGTCGGGGAGGGGTATCTTAGTGGCCCAGAATCCAAAGAAGGGGGAGTAAGTGGAGTGGAATCCGATGGTAACATCCAAAGAAATAAAATCTTTGGGGAAATATCGGTGGTTGACAAAAAAGAAGATAGATTAGTCAGTTTAGAGGGATCTGAGGGGCTAAATCCAAAAAATGTTCAGTGGGGGGCATCTGAGTCCTAGATATCCAAAGAAAATGGTAGTCAGTGGAGGGTATCTGACTGGCTAAAAACAGAAATTTTTCACTGGAGGAATAGATTGGCTAGACATCAAAGGAATGTTGTCACTGGAGAGGACGAGTGGCTTTATATACAAAGGTTTCAGACGAGGGTTCTGGTGGTTAGACATACAAAGTGGGGAAAAATTTTAGAGGTTTTGGTGGGTAAAAATACAAAAGTGGGTAGCATGGGGATTTCTGAGTGGGGTAATCCCCAAAAATGGGGAAACAAGGGGGAGGGGCGTAGTTGCTAAATACAAAATGGTATAGTGGAAGGTTTTTGAGGGCTAGAAATCCAAAGAATGGTATCAGTGGAGGGGGTCTAATGGAAAGTATCCAAAATGAGTAGTCCGTGGGGGTATCGAATGGCTAGACATCCCAAAAAATGGAGTCGTGGGGGGTATTGGGGGTAGACATCCAAAAATGGTAGTCAGTGGGGGGTACTAGTGGCTAGATTCCCCAATGAGTAGAGTGGAGAGGTATCTGAAAGGCTAAAACATCCCAAGAATGGGTTTTGTGGAGAGGGTCGGTGGCTAACATCCAAAAATGGGAGCCATGGACAGGCCCGGTGGGGTTTTCATCCAAAAATAGTAATCAGTAGAGAAATTCATGGCTAGACTTTCCCAAAAAAAGGGTCATGGGGAGGATTGGTGTCAAGATATTCAAAGGATGGTAGTCAGTGGAGAGGTATCGATGGCTGACATCCAAAAATGGAAAACCTTGAGGGGTGCTGGTGGGTTGCATCCAAAATGGGTAGTCAGGGAAGGTTACAGTGGCTAACAACCAAGGAATGGTAGTCATGGGGGTATTGAGTGGCAAGACTCCAAAGAAGTAGTCAAAAAAGGGATTGAGTGGCTAGAATCCCAAAAAAGGTTTGTAATGGAAGGGGTTTTGAGTGGTGCATATAAAGGGGTGGGGAGTCTGCGGAGAGGGATCTGAGTGATAGAATTTTAAAGAAGAGTAGTCATTGAGAGGTTTCTGGGGGGCTAGACATAAAAGTGTGTAGTCGTTTTTGATGTATCTGAGTTGCTAGCATGCAAGAGCTGTCAGTGGAGCCGTATTGAAGGCAGACAAGCGAAATAGGTAGTTTTGTTTTTGAGGAATCTGCGCTAGCTCCAAAGAATGGGAGCATGGAGAGGTACCTGGGACTGCATTTCCCAAAATGTGTATCGGGGAGAGGTATTGAGTGGCCCCACATCAAAGAATGGTATTCGGGTTTGGGTTCTGAGTGGCTGACATCCAAAGAAAGGTAGTCAGGGGAGAGGTATCTGAGTAGCTAAACACCCAAAAAATTGAGTAAGTAAGAGGGAAATTATGGCTGACACCAAAGGGGTTTGTCAGTGGGGGGTACTGATGGGGACATCCAAAGAATGTAGTTTGGAAAAAGGCACAAGTGCAACTACAAAAATGGGGATCAGATTAGCGGTATCTGTGTGGTAACTCCAAAGAATGTAAGTCAGTGGAGAGGTATATGAGTTGCTAACATCAGAAATGGTGTCACTGGGGAAAGGGATAGGAAAGGGAAAACATCAAAAGAATTTAGACATGGGAGGAACTGATGGCTAGACATACAAGAGTCTAGTAGTGGACGGTACGATGGGTAAAAATACAAAGTGTGTACAAGTGAATTATCTGAGTGGCTAGCTCCAAAGAATGGGAATCAGTGGAGAGGTGTCTGAGTGGTGAGACATCCAAAGACGGGAAGTCATTGGAGAGGTCTCTGAGTTGCTAGACATCCAAAGAATGGTAGTCAGTGGAGAGGTGTCTGAGAGGCTAGACATCCAAAGATGGGTAGTCAGTGGAGAGGTATCAGAGTGGCTAGACATCCAAAGAATGGTAGTCAGTGGAGAGGTATCTGAGTAGTCAGACATCCACAGAATTGAAGTCAGTGGAGAGATATCTGAGTGGTTAGACATATAAAGAATGGTAGTCAGTGGAGAGGTATCTGAGTGGCTAGACATCCATAGAATGGTAGTCATTGGAGAGGTATCTGAGTGGCTAGACATACCAAGATGTGTAGTCAGTGGAGAGGTATCTGAGTGGTTAGACATCGAAAGAATGGTAGTCAGTGGAGAGGTATCTGAGTGGCTAGACATTCAAAGAATGGAAGTTAGTGGAGAGGTATCTGAGTAGCTAGACATACATAAATGGGTAGTCAGTGGAGAGATATCTGAGCGGCTAGACATAAAAAAAATGGTACTCAGTGGAGAGGAATCTGAGAGGCTAGACATACAGAGAATGGTAGTCACTTGAGAGGTCCATGAGTAACTAGACATCAAAAAATATTATTCACTTGAGAGGCCTAGGCAAGGGGTAGTATAGCGTGTCAGCGTGCCTCGTTGTGCTCCGGGTTTTCTGGTGTTTTCACGGTCGCTCTTACGTGCTAGAACTTTAATTTGTGTCATCAATCCTATACGATACATCCCTCTAGCGCCTGGAACCAATCTTGGGCGGAAAACATTATATACTGAGTCAAAAAAGGAGAATTAGTGTGCACTACCTAGCAGAGTTTACTGCCAGAGGGGAATCATAGGCCTGTGTCCCGTGTGGAAAAAAATAATAATAATTGAACTTTTCGTGTCAGAGGAAAGAAAGTCTCCCTGATAAGATTGAGTATACATAGTGTATAGTGTATACTACAGTGGCTCCCTAGTATATTGATGATAAAGGCTAAAGTGTCATTTGAAAACAGGTGAATTTGTAAATGAAGTGATAAGCCTATAGAGGCAGGTGCCAGAAGTCGCCAGAAACTTACCACAGGTCAGCTGTTTTTAAAAATCTTCCTGGCTTGCTAGTGTACTCGCATATAATCTAGTGATACCAGTGAATAGCAGAATACAGTGTTGTAGTAGCAACTAACCAGTATTATAATGGTACTTAGTGGAGTGGAGTGACTTTCATTAGTTTCTTTTTCATGAAATACGAGACGTTAATGTGAATTTCATATAACCTGTAGTTACCAGCGGTGCAATATACACAACGAGAAGCAATTATTACTACAGAAAAGCGTCCTTCCTCCAAAATTTGCACCAGTCAACTATAGTGATAATATAGCATTTATTGTGGTGGAGACGGAAAAAAAAATAGAAAAGCCAGATACAGCGATTGATAAACAAGGGTTGAGGTTGACCGTTCGTCATTGTAGGAGCTGCCAGATATCACCGGCTCTTCAACACGCAAGTTATACTTTTGTATCAGTCAAATCACATATTACTCGGGAAGATAATTTCCAGTAGATCCTTCATGTGTTAGGCTCAAATCATCCCGACCAGTATGTTTTAATTAGTGACCCACTGTTCAGAGCACGATCGACTGTTCCGAACCCTTGAATGGTCCGAACCCTTGATGGTCCGAACCTTGACTGGTCGAACCCGGGACAACTGGTTTCAAAAACAGGTTTCGTGGACAATAAAAAGCAGACTGTAAACGGTTGGGAGGGTTGTAGTCGCCCTTATAAAACACAAACATTAAAAATAGGAACGTGACGGTAAGCTGTCCAATATACAAAAAGAAAGTTAGAAACTAGAATTACAAATAGCTAGAAGCTTCATTTAAGGTTAATTAAATATAATATTAAAGAGGTTGCTAGTAGAATAGCAGTAAATCAACCCATTCAAATCATTATGAAGCTGTGTTGTAGTCTGTGGTTCAGTCAAACAAACGGGCTTTTCCACATGGATAAATTGCATTTTTGTGGAATTGGTGGTCACGTCCTTGTGCAGGATATCCCAGAACTAGCTAACATGCAGTATTAAACAGAGAAGTGTTTATGGGTATGCCAAAATTGAGGAATATCTGTTGGACTAAAATCAACAAGGGATTAAAAAGAGGACCACATCAAAGATTGTTTCATAGAAATCCTGGAAGCTTTCTACAACAGATGGGAACAATAAAATGTCTGGGCTGAATGGTACTGCCCTTGATACTGGCCATGTAGTCCAAACTGTAAGGCTGGAGGTGGTGTCCTGGTAGTCCAAGTAAACGTGGGGCTGATTTAGTGCTGCTGGGAGACAGTAATGGTGAAGCTGGAGGTGCTGTCTGGGAGACAGAAATGAGTGACAGCTGGAGATACTGTCTGGGAGGACAGTAATGGTGAAGTGAGATTTTGTCCAGGTAAGTCGGGAATTATACGCAGGAAGGGAATAATTAAATGACCTCATAGGGGACAGGAGCCATAGTAGGGAAACAAAGTGTAGTCACAGATAAGTAAAACCAATATTGCAAACTAGAATACCGCAGGAATAGCAAACAAGAGGTCTTCCAATAGCAAATAGTGAGGATAGATAAAATTACCAAAAACAACTGGTGGGGAGCTTCATTGTTGGTGCTAGGGAGGATAGAAGTAAGAAGGGATAATGCCACCAACAGGGAATACAGTCACAGAAAACCCAAGCAAGCGGAAACCAAGCACTGTTGCACATAACTATGCACATGGTATTGCGCATGGGAAATCTGGGAAAAAAAAACAGATGGGACATGCAACTATGCCACCTAGAAAATGCATGCCCATTATGACAACAGGGAAATGCAAATCACCTTCCTGTAAGCTTTTCACCCTGAAATGTTGTACATCTTCAGTAACAGGAAGACTGTGCTATAACTTAAATTGCAGGCACACCATCTAAAGGGGAACAAAAAAGAATACAAAAACATTCAGGCCCATGGGCAAACTGGGGTAGCCACAGCCACTAAGAGGGAGAGTTTTTTAGTGCAGGAAGGAAAAAAACTGGAGGAAATGGCAGCAGAATCGTACACCAAATACAGTCATCCTGGAGTGGAACCACCAGGCGATGGCATCCACTCCAAAACCAACAGATACAGATACTAATGCCGGAAAAAAATCCCCCCCCAGTACCAACAATACCACCAGTCCGATAAACATCTGCTTTGCAAAATATACATTGGTCTAAAAGCCAGCAAACAAACAAACAAAATCCTTTCATCCGTGGATGCTTGCAGAGGCAAAGGCAATGTTCGCGGATTTCACTGAGACCCACATAAAGGGATCACTTGGGACACTGTAATATGGATACCAGGTTACAATACCCTATACAGGATGTGACAGAGTGAACAGGCAAAGGGGGGGGTTGCCTGACATTGCAGAGTCACTTGTTTGCACAGAACTGCTTAATGCCTCAAAGATGTAGTGGAAGTTTTAGCCCAGTAAGGTCGAGAACCAAAACCTAGTCAATTGTGGTAGTCTACAATCCTCCGGATGCAACATCCCAGCAATTCCAGGAACAAGCTGTTAAAAAAAAATTGACACAGTCTGGAAAATCTTCCAGCTCCCTGCACCCAACATCTTGCTCCTGGGGGACTATTCTCACTTAAGGCACTAAAATGGAGGAAATATAGCAAATAATTTGTTGCGTAATAACACCAGGACGGCAGCTCTGATGAAAACTCACACTCACACGAGCTTTTAAATCTCTGACAAAAATTCAATTTTAAACCAGCAAATAATAGAGCTACTAGGACTGGAGAATACACTAAGACCTCATCTTCACTAAAATGATGATCTGATAATAAATGTCACCATATCAAAACAATTATACTCCAGATCAACAACATAATTGAGTTCACGACTTGTATGCGTGGAGCCCCAGACCGACAAAATGAGGACTAGTTCACGAAGGAGCATTCACCAATTCAGTCCTCCAGCCTCACATATGTCAAAAACATTAAGGTGGGGACCAAGTAAACCAAGTCCTAACCGATTTAAGCTGGGAAGATATTACTAAGCAAACAGACCCAAACTTATGCCTAGAACAGATTAACTCGGTGGCACTCGATGTATGACACAAGGCTTATTCATCAAGAAAAATGAGGTGTAGATGTAAAATAGAAAGAGACAGGCGCTTCCTTGACAGGCGCACGGAAAAAAGAATAACAGAGCGGCTAAAAGGGTCAATATATCTGAAATGGCGCAGGGGAGACAATGGTCAGAGAAATAGCAAGCATCGAAACTTAAGCATAAAGAATCCTTTAGGAGTCAGAATCGCGGGAAGAACCTAAAAGCCCTATAACATGGAAATCGGAAGAAACCCAAGTATTCTTCTCCTTGCCAAATCAAAATCGAGAACACGTCCAGTATTGGGACCCTACTTAACAAGATGGTGTCACTACACAGATGACCAGCAAGGAAATGAGTGAGCTACTCAAGTCCCAATATGGACTCTGTTTTTATGCAAGCCGCTATCCAGACTGAGTGTCGAAGAATCAAATGATTTTTTATGAGAGGAGCACAAAATTTGATTAACAAGCCTATCCGATGTCTTATCCTGACGCCAAATGACTTCGAAACAGGCGATAATTGACATAGACCATGCACTCTGCCACAGGCCAGACTCATGGTACTCTGTGTTCATCAAGAAACGGCAAGAAGCCCCTATATCGAGCCTTTTCCATCCTATGGGAGAGGGGAGCATTGGACACGGGGGGGTCCTCAGTTACTAAAAAACAACAGACATAGCCCCAGCTCCACAAAGAGGGGCAGTAAAGCACACAGCAAAGAACTAAAAACCAATAGCACTAACATTCCCATCATCATAAAAAATCACTTGAAAGGCGTCCTAAGAAGTGTGTGCAGATCACCACCCATCTAGAAAACCCATCAGTTACAAACCCGGGCCAACAATGGATTTAGAACAGTCGCTCCTGTCTGTATCAACTACTGGATCACTACGACAAGGTCCTAAATGCACTAGATGACAAAAGAATGCAGAATGAATATATACAGACCTTGGCAAAAGCTTCGAAAGTGTGGACCATGGTGTAATAGCGCACAAAATGCGCGCTAAAGGATAACAGGAAAAGTGGGGGGGTCGAGGGAGATCTATTTTTCCTCCTAAACAGAACACAGAGAGTAGTAGTCAACAGAGTAAAGTCCGACCCCCCAAGGCAGATACGGTGAAAAGCTCTGTTCAACAAGGCCACGTACTAGCCCCATCTGGTTATCATCCTCATACGAAATAGACAAGGATGTCCAGCCACAGCACCCGTGTCTTACCTTTTTTTGCAGATGACACCGAATCTGCATGACAGTGTTTCCATTGCAGTACCACTGCAAGGCTACAGGCAGACATCAACCAATCTTTCAGTGGGTGCAGAGAAAAACAATATTGAGTTCAACGATGAGAAAATTTCAATACTCAGAAATGATAAACATGTGGATAATTAAATCTTCTTCTGGTACAAAACAAATTTGGGCACAAAATAGAGCGAAACACCAACGTCAGACTGGGAGTGATTATGTCGGCGTGGTTCTCACTCAAGGACCATAAATTGTGATCAATCGCATCCGCCTAAGGAAAAATGACCAGGATGGATAATGTGAACCTTCCAAAAACTTGGGAGGACAAGCCATGATGCACTCTTCAGGTCACTTGTGCTTATATAGTCTGGAATATATATTGCGCACTTAACAGCACCTTTCAAGGCAGGTGAATTGCCCGAACCTAGAAAATGTACAGAGAACTTCCACGGCGCGCATAACAGAGATAAAACACCTCAGTTATGGGAGCGCTTGACGTTTCTAAAACCTGTATTCCCTGGAAACGCAGGAGGGAGAGATCATGATATTACTACTGGGAAATCCTAGAGGGAATAGTACCAAAACTTGCAACGAAACATCACTCACTACGAAAGCAAAAGACTTGGGCAGACGATGCTCCATTCCCCCTATGAAAAGACAGGGGTTGTCACTAGCACGTTAAGAGACAATACAATAAGTGTCAGGGGCCCGAGACTGTTCAACTGCATACCAGCAAACATAGGGGGATTAACAACAGACCCCTCGGCAGTCTTTCAAGCTGCACTGAACACGCACTAAAGTCAGTTCCTTGATCAGCCGGGTATTGGCTCGTACGTGGTATGGACGTGCAGCCAGCAGCAACAGCAGGTTGATCAAGCGATGATTCCACCAGGAGGACTGGTCACAGGACCGGGCCGCGGGGCGTTGACCCGAAATAAACTCTCTCCAGGTAAACTCCAGTAAACTCAGAGGTATCTGAGTGGCTAGACATGCCAAGAGTCTAAGTAATTGGAGGAGGTTATTTGAAGTGGGTAGGACGCAAAAAAGATAGGTAGTATTGAGAGGTATGAGTGGACTAAAAACATACAAAGATGGGTAGTTAGTGAAGAGGCATCAGAGTGGCTAGACAACCAAGGAATGGTAGTCAGTGGATAGGTATCTGAGCTGCTAGACATCCAAAGTTGAGTAGTCGGTGGAGAGGTATCTTACTTGCTAGACATCAACAAAGAAGGCAGTAATTGGAGGAGGTAGAGGTATCTGACGTGGCTAGGACTCCAAAGATGGTAGTCAGTGGTGAGGTATCTGAGTGGCTAGACAAACGAGGAATGGTAGTCTGTGGATAGGTATCTGAGCTGCTAGCAATTTTTTTTTTTTGTTTTCCAAAAGTTGAGTATGTCGGTGGAGAGGTTTCTTACTGGCTCTAGACATCAAAAGAAGGGCCCAGGGGTAAATAACAAAGTGGAGAGGTTAGCCGAGTGGTAGACATCCAAGGGATGGTAGTTAGAGGAGAGATATATGAGTGGATAGATATATAAAGGTAAGTAGTTAGTGGAGAGGTATCTGGGTGGCTAGACATAAAAAGATGTGTAGTCGTTAGCGGTATCTGCGTTTGCTAGACATCCAAAGAATGCTAGTCAGTGGTGAGTATCTGATGTGGTTCACAGACGATTATAGGTAGTCAGTTTAGATGATCTGAGTAAGTAGCTAGACGTGTCCAAGAATGGTAGTCAGTGGAGAGGTACGTGAGTAGCTAGCCATGGCCAATATGTGTAGTCAGTGGAGAGGTATCTGAGTGATAGACATCCAATGAATGGTAGTCAGTGTAGAGGAATCTGTATTGATAGGACATCCAAAGATTGGTATGTCAATGGAGAAGTATATGAGTGTCTACCACATGCTAAGAATGCGTAGTCACTGGAGAGGTAATTCTGAGTGGCTAGACATCCAAAAGTAATGGTAGTCTGAGAGAGGTATCTGAGGTGGCTAGAATCCAAAGATCAGGAGTCTGAGGTGAGGTCTCCTGTGTGGCTTAGACATCCCAATGAATGGTAGACGTGTGTAGATGATGTTGAGTGGCTACTAGACCATCCAACAGATGCGGTCGTCAGTGGTGAGGTTTCAGAGTGGCTAGACTCCCGGGAATGGTAGTCACTGGAGAGGTATCTCGGTGCTAGACATACAAAGATGCCTAGCAGTGGAGAAGGTTATCGATGTGGCTAGACTTTCTCAAACATGGGTTGTTATTGGAGGAGGTCTGTGGTGCCTAAACAGACAAAGGTGGGCAGTCAGTGGAGAGATACATGAGTGGCTAGACATCCAAAGAATGGAAATCAGTGGAGAGGTGTCTGAGTGGCTAGACATACAAAAAAATGGGTAGACAGTGGAGAGGTCTCTGACTGGCTAGACATCCAAAGAATGATAGTCATTGGAAAGGTGTCTGAGAGGCTAGATATCCAAAGATGGGTAGTTAGTGGAGAGGAATCAGAGTGGCTAGACTTCCAAGAAATGGTAGTCAGTGGAGAGGTATCTAAGTGGCTAGACATCCAAAGAATGGGAATCTGTTGAGAGGTGTCTGAGTGAATAGACATACAAAGATGGGTAGTCAGTGGAGAGGTGTCTGAGAGCTAGTCATCAAAAAAATTGTAGTCAGTGGAGAGGTGTCTGAGTGGCTAGACATCCAAAGATGGGTAGTGAGTGGAGAGATATAAGAGTGGCTAGACATCCAAGGAATAGTAGTCAGTGGAGAGGTATCTGAGTGGTTAGACATCCACAGAATTGTAGACAGTGGAGAGGTATATCTGAGTGGCTAGACATCCAAAGAATGGAAGTCAGTGGAGAGGTATCTGAGTGGCTAGACATCCAAAGAATTATAGTCAGTTGAAAGGTGTCTGAGTGGCTAGACATCCAAAGAATGGTAGTTAATGGAGAGGTGTCTGAGTAGCTAGACATACAAAAATGGGTATTCAGTGAAGAAGTGTCTGAGTGGCCAGACGTCAAAGAAATGTAGTCGGTGGAGAGGTGTCTGAGTGGCTAGACATCCAAAGATGGGTAGTCATTGGAGAGGTATCAGAGTGGCTAGACATCTAAGGAATGTTGGTCAGTGGAGAGGTATCCGAGAGGTTAGACATTCACAGAATTGAAGTCAGTGGACAGGTTTCTGAGTGACTTGACATCCAAAGTATGGGAATCAGTGGAGAGGTGTATCAGTGGCTAGACATACAAAGATGAGTAGTCAGTGGAGAGGTGTCTGTGTGGCTAGACATGCAAAGAATGGTAGTCAGTGGAGAGGTGTCTGAGTGGCTAGACATCCAATGATGGGTAGTCAGTGGAGAGGCATCAGAGTGGATAGACATCCAAGGAATAATAGTCAGTGGAGAGGTATCTGAGTGGTTAGACATCCACAGAATTGTAGTCAGTGGAGAGGTTTCTGAGTGGCTAGACATCCAAATAATGGGAATCAGTGAAGAGGTGTCTGAGTGGCTAGACATACAAAGATGGGTAGTCAGTGGAGAGGTGTCTGAGTGGCTAGACATCCTAAGAATTTTAATCAATGGAGAGGTGTCTGAGTGGCAAGACATGCAAAGATGGGCAGTCAGTGGAGAGGTAACAGAGTGGCTAGAAATACAAGGAATGGTAATCAGTGGAGAGGTATCTGAGTGGTTAGACATTCACGGAATTGTATTCAGTGGAGAGGTGTCTGAGTAGCTAGACATCCAAAGAATGGCAGTCAGTGGAGTGGTATCTGAGTGGCTAGACATATAAACAATGGTAGTCAGTGGAGAGTTATCTGAGTGGATACACATTCCTAGATGTGCATTCAGTGGAGAGGTATCTGAGAGGCTAGACATACAAAGAATTGTAGTCAGTGGAGAGGTATCTGAGTGGCTAGACATCCAAAGAATGGTAGTCAGTGGAGAGATGTCTGAGTGGCTAGGTATCAAAAGATGGGGAGTCATTGGAGAGGTGTCTGAGTGGCTAGACATAGAAGGAATGGTAGTCAGTGAAGAGGTGTCTGTGTTGCTAGACTTCCAAAGAAGGGTAGTCAATGGAGAGGTATCAGAGTGGCTAGACATGCAAGGAATGGTAGTCGTTGGAGAGGTATCTGAGTGGTTAGACATACACAGAATTGTAGTCAGTGGAGAGGTATCTGAGTGGCTAGACATACAAAGATATCTAGTCAGTGGACAGGTATCTGAGTGGCTAGACACACGAAGATGGTTTGCCATTGGAGAGGTATGTGAGAGGCAGAACATACAAAGGAGAGCAGTCATTGGAGAGATATTTGAGTGGCTAGACATCCAAAGAATGGGAATCAGTGGAGAGGTGTCTGAATGGCTAGATATGCAAAGATGGGTAGTCAGTGGAGGGGTGTCTGAGTAGCTAGGTATCAAAGAATGGTAGCCAGTGGAGAGGTGTCTGAGTGGCTAGACATCCAAAGATGAGTAGTCAGTGGAGAGGTATCAGAGTGGCTGGACATCCAAGGAATGGTAGTCAGAGGAGAGGTATCTTAGTGTTAGACATCCACAGAATTGCAGTAAGTGGAGAGGTATCTGAGTAGCTAGACATACAAAGATGGGTAGTCAGTGGAGAGGTGTCTGAGTGGCTAGATATCCAAAGAATGGTAGTCAGTGGAGAAGCCTCTGAGTGGCTTGACATCCAAAGATGGGTAGTAAGTGGAGAGGTATCATAGTGGCTAGACATCCAAGGAATGGTAGTCAGTGTAGAGGTATCTGAGTGGTTAGACATCCACAGAATTGTATTCAGTGGAGAGGTATCTGAGTGGCTAGACATCTAAAGAATGGTAGTCCGTGGAGAGGTATCTGAGTGGCTATACATCCAAAGAATGGTAGTCAGTGGAGAGGTATCTGAGTGGATTGACATACTGAGATGTGCAGTCAGTGGAGAGGTATCTGAGTGGTTAGACATCCAAAGAATTGTAGTCAGTGGAGAGGTATCTGAGTGGCTAGACATCCAAAGAATGGTAGTTAGTGGAGAGGTATCTGAGTAGCTTGACATACAAAAATGGGTAGTCAGTGGAGATGTGTCTGAGAGGCTAGACATCCTTAGAATGGTAGTCAGTGGAGATGTGTCTGAGTGGCTAGACATCCAAAGATGGGTAGTCAGCGGAGGGGTGTCTGAGTGGCTAGACATCCAAAGAATGGTAGTCAGTGGAGAGGTGTCTGAGTGGCTAGACATCCAAAGATGGGTAGTCAGTGTAGAGGTATCAGAGCGGCTAGACATCCAAGGAATGTAAGTCAGAGAAGAGGTATCTGACTGGATAGACATCCACAGAATTGTAGTCAGTGGAGAGGTATCTGAGTGGCTAGACATCCAAAGAATGGTAGTTAGTGCAGAGGTATCTGAGTGCCTAGACAACTAAATGATGGCAGTCAGTTTAGAGGTATCAGAGTGGCTAGACATACAAAGATGTTTAGTCAGTGGAGAGGTATCTGAGTGGCTAGACATCCAAAGAATTGTAGTCAGTGGAGAAGTATCTGAGTGGCTAGACATACAGAGAATGGTAGTCACTGGAGAGGTATATGAGTAGCTAGACATCAAAAGAATGTTAATCACTGGAGGGTACTCATGGCTAGACTTAAAAAAAAAGGATTGTTATTGAGTGGTATGTGGTGGCTAAACATCAAAGTATGGGAAACAGTGGAGAGGCGTCTGAGTGTATAGGACGACAAAGATTTGGGAGTCAGAGGAGAGGGACGAGTGGTGACATCCAAAGGAAGTTAGTCATGGAAGGTAAACTGATGGTTTAAAAATCCACAGAATTATGTCAGTGGAGAGGTATCTGAAAGGTTACACATCCAAAAATGGGAATCATGGGAGGTTCTGAGTGGTTTGACATAGAGAGATGGGTAGTCAGTGGAGAGGTTTCTTTTTGGGTAGAAACCAAAGAATGGTAGCCCGGGAGAAGTGTCATAGGGGTAAATCCAAAGTGTGAATCAATGGGGGAGGTACAAGTGGTAGACACCCAAGGAATGGTATTGTTGGTTAGAACTACAGAATTGTAGTCAGAGGGAGGTATCTGATGCTAAAAATCCCAAAAAATGGTATCCTTTGGGGAGGTATCTGAGGGGCTAGCATCCAAAAAAAAGGTAGTCAGTGGGAAAGGGATCTGAGTGGCTAGGGCATACCAAGATGTATACTCAGTGGAAAGGTATCTGAGTGACAAAACTCCAAAAAATTGCGTCAGTGGAGAGGATTGAGTGGTAGACATCCTTGGAAGGTAGTTAATGGAGAGTATCTAGTAGAGACATGCAAAAAAGAATATTTTGTGGGGAGGTTTCTGAGTGCTAGACATCAGGAATGGGAGTCAATAAAGGGTGTCCGGTGGCTAGACATCCCAAAAATGGGTAGTCATTGAGAGGCATCGAGTGGCTAGACACCAAGGAATGGTTCAAGGAGAGGAATTCATGGTTAACATCCCCCTGAATTGTGTCAGTGGAGAGGTTTTGAGTGGCTAAAATACAAAAAGGGGAGTCAGAGGAAAGGTGTCTGAGTGGCTAGACATCCAAAGATGGTAGTCAGTGGAGAAACGTCTGAGGGCTTGACATCCAAAGAGGGTAGTCAGTGGGGGAGGTATCAGAGGGCAGACATCAAGGAATGGAGTCAGTGGGGGTATCTGTGTGGTTGACACCCAGAATTTATCAGTGGAGAGGTATCTGAGTGGCTAGACATCCAAGAATGGGGTCAGGGAGGGTATCTTGTGGATACACACAAGATGGTGTCAGTGGGGGGAAAGGGATCTGAGTGGCTAATTTCGATGAAAATTTAGTCAGTGGAGAGGTATCTGAGTGGCAAGACACAAAAAATGGTATTTGTGGAGGGTACCCGAGTATAGACAACAAAAATGGGTAGTATGGAGATTCTCTGAGAGGCTAGACATCCAGTGAAGGTATCAGTGGGAGTGTTGAGTGGTAGAATTTAAAAATGGGTAGTCACGGAGGGTGTTGAGTGGTAGAATCCAAAGAATGGTATCAGTGGAGAGGGTTTGAGTGGTAGACATCCAAGTTTGGGGGGGGTCATTTGGAGAGGTTCGAGTGGTAGAACCAAGGAATGGAAGTCAGAGGGGAGGTATCTGACTTTTTAGACATCCCCCTGAATTTTTAGTCAATTTAGAGGTATCAGGTGGGTAGACATCCAAAAAATGGTAAAACAGTGGAGAGGGACTGAGTGCAAGACAAAAGAATGTGTCAGTGGATGGTATTGAGTGGCTAGACATCAGAGAATGGTAGTCATGGAGTCGTATACGAGTAGCTAGACATAAAAAGAAGTTAATCACTGGAGAGGTACTCAGTGGGTGACATACAAAGATGGATTGTTTTTGGGAGTGGGATGTGAGTGGTAAAATACAAAGTAGGGGAACATGGAGGGCGCTGAGTTATAGACGTACCAAAAATTTTGGTAGTCAGGGAGGGTATAGGGGAGACATCCCAAGGGTGTTTTGTCTGGAGAGGTATCTGAGTGGGTTAGACTCCCAGAATTGATGTCAGTGGAGAGGGGGGATCTGATGGTTACCCTCCAAAAATGGGAATAGTGGGGAGGTGTCTGAGTGGTTAGACTAGGAGATGGGTAGTCATGGAGAGGGTCTTTGTGGGTAGACACCCAAAAAAGGTAGCCCTGGGAAGTGTCTAGTGGCTAGAATCCAAAATTTTGAAGTCAATGGAGAGGATCAAAAATGGGGTAGACACCCAGGAATGGTGTCTGTGTGGTTAGACATTACAAATTGTGTCAGAGGAGAGGGACTGAGTGACAAACATCCCAAAAAAAAGGAGTCTCTGGTGGGTATCTGAGTGGCTAGACATCCAAAAAAGGTGTCATGGAAAGGTATCTAGTGGCTAGACTCCAAGAGTATCTCATGGAAAGGGATCTGAGTGACAAAAATCAAAGAATTTCGCGTGGAGAGGGATCTGATGGTGACACCTAGGAATGGTAGTTTAAAGGAGGTTTCCCGTAGCTAGACATGCAAAAATGATTTTATGTGGGGGGTGTCGAGTGGGTAGACATCCAGGAAGGGGGGTCTAAAAGGGTGTCCAGTGGCTAGACATCCAAAGATGGGTATCATTGTAAGGGCATTAGAGTGGGTAGACATCCAAGGAAAGGTAGCAATGGGAGGAAAACTCAGTGGTTAGACCTCCACTGAATTTTAGTAGTGGAGAGGTATCTGGTGGGTAGACAAAAAAGATGGGGAGCAGAGGAAAGGTGTCTGGGGGCTAGACATCCAAAGAATGGTTCAGTGGAGAAGCGTCTGAGTGGGTTGACACCAAAGAGGGTATCAGTGGGGAGGGATCGAGTGGCTAGACATCAAAGGAATTAGTCAGTGGGGAGGTATTGTGTGGTTAGGCTCCACAGAAATTTTTCATGGGAAAATTGAGTGGGTAACTCCAAAAATGGGAGTCAGTGGGAGGTACTGTGTGGCTATACACACAAAAAATGGTAGTATGGAAGGATTGAGTGGCTAATATTGAAAAATTGATCAGGGAGAGGTATCTGAGTGGCAAACATCAAAATAATGGACTTTAGTGGAAGGGGACCTGAGTCTAGACATACAAAAATGGGTATCAGTGGAGATGTCTTGAGAGGGTAGACATCCAGAGATGGTAGTCAGTGGGATGTTTTCTGAGTGGTAGACATTTAAAGATGGGAGTCAGGGAGGGGGGTCTGAGTGGTAGACATCCCCAAAAAATTGGTATCAGGGGGAGGTGTTTGAGTGGTAGACATCCAAAGATGGGTTTTGTATTGGAGAGGTATAAAAGTGGGGAGACTCCAAGGAATGGAAGTCAGAGGGGAAATATTGACTTTCTAGAACCACAGAATTGTGTCAATGTTGAGGTATTTAGTGGTAGAATCCAAAAAATGGTAACAGTGGAGGGTATTTTGATGGGAAGACACCAAAGAATTGTAGTCAGTGGATAGGTATTGAGTGGTAGGTAAGGATGGGAGCACTGGAAGTATAGAGTAGCAACATAAAAAGAATGTTTAAACCTGGGGAGTATCTCATGGCTGACTTTCAAAGATGGATTGTTTTTGGAGTGGTATGTGATGGCTAAACAAAAAAAGTATGGGAATGTGGAAGGCGTTTTAGTGTTAGACTACAAAGATTTGGGAGTAGAGGAAGGTATCAAGTGGTAGACACCAAGGATTTAGTCAGAGGGAGGGGATTGGTGTTAACATCAAGAATTGATGGGGAGAGGTTTTTGAAAGGTTACACTCCAAAGAATGGGGGAAACAGTGGGAGGTGTCTGAGTGGTTTGACATAGAAGGGGGGGGGAGTCAGTGGAGGTTTTCTTTGTGGGAGACATCCAAAAATGGTGCCATGGAGAAGTGTCATAGTGGGGTAACATCCAAGATGTGAAGTCAAAGGAGAGGGGATCAAATGGCTAGAAAACCCCAAAGGGTGGTAGCTGTGGGTTAGACATTACAGAATTGTAGCAGAGGAGAGGTATCTGATGACTAAAAATCAAAAAATGGTTCCTGGTGAGGTATCTGATGGCTAGACATCCAAAGAAAGGGAGTCAGTGGAAAGGTATCTGAGGGCTAGACTACCAAGATGTATACTCAGTGGAAAGGTTCTGAGTGACAAAAACATCCAAAGAATTTTGCAGTGGAGAGGTATCTGAGTGGCTAGACATCCTGGAAAAGGGAGTTAATGAGAGGTTTCAGACAGACATGCAAAAATGAAATTTTGGGGAGGTGTTGATGGTAGACATCCAGAAATGGTAGTCAATAAAGGGTGTCCGAGTGGTAGAATCCAAAATGGGTGTCATTTTTGAGGCATCAGAGGGCTAGCTCCAAAAATGGTAGTCAAAGGAGAGGAATCCAGTGGTTAGACATCCCCTGAAAATTTAGTAGTGGAGAGGTAAATGAGTGGCTAACATATAAAAATGGGTTGCATTGTAGGGTATTACAGAGGGTAACATCCTAGAATTGAGTCGTTGAGGGTATTGGTGGGTTTGACATCCACAGAATTTAGTCTGTAAGAGGTACGAGTGACGGAATCCAAAGAAAAGGGAATCATAGAGAGGTTTCTGGTTAATAGTCATACAAAGATGGTGTCAGTGGGGAGGTGTCTGGTTCTAGACATCCAAAGAATGGTAGTCAGTGGAGAAGTGTCGAGTTTCTAGACATCGAGAGAATGGTAGCGTGGAGGGGTTCTGGTGGGGAGAGTACCCAAGATGTTTTATTTTAAAGGAAGGATCTGGATGCTAGCTCCAAGAATTGAGTCCCGTGGAAAGGTATCTGAATGGCTAGACATCCAAAGAATGGTAGTTAGTGGAGAGGTATTTATAGCTAGACATATAAAAGTGTTCGTGGAGGGTGTTGAGTGTAGAATTCGAAGAATGTAGTCAGTGGGAGGTGTCTGGTGGGAGAGATCCACGGAATTGTAGTCAGTGGAGAGGTATTGATGGTTAGACATCGGAGGGAAAGGGAAGCCCGTGGATAGGTTCGATGGGTAAACATACCCAAAAGGTAGTTAATGGAGAGGTACTGATCGCTGCACCAAAATTGTTTTGTCGTGGGAGGGGTCTGAATGGCTAGAAATTCCAAAAAAGGTAGTTAGGGAGAGGTATCTGAGAGCTAAAAAAAAAAATGGGTAGTCAGTGGAGAGGATCTGAGAGCTAGACATCAAAGAAAGGGATCGTGAGATTCTGGTGGCTTTACATATAAAGAATGGTGCAGTGGGTAGTTATCGAGTGGGTGACATACCCGATTTTATCAGGGGAGGGATTGAGGGCTGACTACAAAAAATTGTAGCAATGGATAGGTTTGAGTGGGTTTGACATCAAACAATGGTAATTAGTGGGGAAATCTGAGTAGCAAGACATGCAAAAATGGGTAGTCATTGGAAAAGGGTCTGAGTGGCTAGACATCCAAAAAATGGTAGTAATGGAGAGGTGTCTATGGGTAGAATCAAAAAATGGGCAGTTAGCCCGAGGTGTCTGAGTGGATAACATATAACGAATGGTAGTCAGGAAGAGGTGTCTGTTTGTTAGAATCCCAAAAATGGGGAGTCAGTTTGAGAGGGATCAGAGTGCCTAGACATGCAAAGATTTGGGAAAACAGTGGAGACGTTCTGAGTGGCTAGACAACAAAGATGTTAGTCGTGGAGAGGTATCTGAGTGGCTAAACAAAGAAGATGGGTTGTAATTGGGGAGGTATGTTGAGGCTAAACAACAAAGGGGGGGCACAGTGGAGAGCATCTGAGTGCTAGACCCCCAAAGAATGGGGTCAGTGGAGAGGTGTTTGAGTGGCTAACTCAAATGTGGGTAGTCAGTGGGAGGGTTGAGTAACTAATTCCCCAAAAAATGGAAGTCAGGGAAGGGTCTGTGTGGCTAGGGAAACCAAAAGATGGGTAGTCAGTGGAGAGGTATCAGAGGGCTAGACACATAGGAATTGTAGTCAATGGAGGGATTGAGTGTTTAGCATTCACAGAACTGTATTAAGTGGAGGGTATCTGAGGGGACACCCTAGTTTGGGGGTCAGTGGAGAGGTGTTTGAGTGGATATAAAACAAAAAAGGGAGTCAGTGGAGAAGTGTAAGTGGCTTGAATATAAAGATGGGAAGTCAGGGAAAGGTATCAATGGTAACATCAAAGGGAAAGGTAGTCAGTTGAGAGGGATCTGATGGCTAGACATCCAAAAGATGGTATTGTGGGTAGGTATTTGATAGCTGAATACAAAAAAGGGTAGTCAGTGGAGGTGTATGAGAGGTAGACATCCCGAAAAAAGGTAGTCGTGGAGAGGAGTCTGGTGGGCTAATTCCAAAGATGGGCAGTCAGTGGAGAGGTTCGAGTACTAGCATCAAAAATGGTAGTAATGAAGAGATCTGAGTGGCTAGACATACCAAGGTCGTAGTAAGTGGAGATGTATCTGAGTGGCTGACACCAAAGATTTTAGTCATTTGGGGAATATCTGAATGGGTAGAATCCCAAAAAATTTTCGTTAGTGGGGGTATCTGAGTAGCTAGAGTACAAAAATTTTAGTCATATAGAGGTGTCGAGAGGAAACTCCCAAAATTGGGAGTCAGTGGGAGGGGTTGAGTGATAGACATCCCCAAAATGGGTGTCAGGGAGGGTGCTAGTGGCTAGACATCCCAAAAAATGGTTTTGTAGTGGAGAAGTGTCTGAGTGGCTAGACATCCAAAGAGGGTAGTCGGGAGGGTATCAGAGTGCTAGACATCCCAAAAAATGGAGTCAGTGGAGAGGTCTGTATCTGAGTTGTTAACATCCTCAGAATTGGTCAGTGGAGAGGTATCTGAGTGATAACATAAAATAATGGTATCAGTGGAGAGGTATCTGAGTGGTAGAATCCAAGAAAGGTAGTAAGTTTAGAGGATGTGAGTGGCTAGAATTCCAAAATGTCAGTCAGTGGAGAGGTTTCTGAGTCGCTAGATATCCAAAAAAATTTAGTCGTGGGGGGGGCTATATGGTGGCTAGACATACTAAAATGTCTAGTCAGTGGGGGTTTTGAGTGGTAGAATCCAAAATATGGGTACATTTGGGGATGTGTCTGGTGGCTAGCCATACAAAGATGGGGGAGTCAGTGAGAGGTGTCTGAGTGGCTACACCCAAAAAAAAGGTAGTCAGGGGAAGGGTCTTAGTATCTAACATCCAAAGATGTGTTGTCAGTGGAGAGGGATTTGAGTGGCCAGTTCAAGAAGGCAGTCGTGGAGAGGGATTTATTGGGTTACCTCCCCAGAATTGTGTCAGTGGAAGGTATCTGAATGGTAACTCCAAAGAATGGGAATCATTTAAAAGTGTCTGAGTGGGTCACTACAGAGATCGAGCAGTGGAATGGGTTTGAGTTGCTAGACTCCAAAGAATGGTAGTTAGTGGGAGGTGCTGAGTGGGTAGTTTCCAAAGAAGGTGTCGTGGAGAGGTATTGGTGGCTAAAAATACCAAGGTGTAGTCAGTGGAAAGGTTCTGGTGGCAGACATCCAAAGATTGTAGTCAGTGGAGAGGTATTGAGTTGCTAGAATCCAAAGAATGGTAGTAGTGGAGGGTATCTGAGTAGTAGACAAAAGCAAAAAAAGGATAGTATGTGGGAGGGTCGAGTGGTAGACTCCAAAGAATGTGTCATAGAGAGGTGTCTGAGGGCTAGACATTGAAAGATGGGTAGTCGTGGGGAGGCATCAGAGTGGCTAGACATACAAGGAATGGTAGTCAGTGGAGAGGTGTCTGAGTGGTTAGACATTCACAGAATTGTAGTCGTTGAGAGGTATCTGAGTGGCTGACATACAAAGTGGGGCACAGTTGCAACTCTTGGGTATCTTTTAAAAAATACCCAAGGTTGCACATGTGTCTAATATAACAACACGTCGGTTCTTTGAACCATTCATCTACAATACATACAAAGATGGGTTGTCATTGTAGAGGTATAAGAGAGGCTAAACATTCAAAGGTGCCAGTCGTGGAGAGGTATCTGAGTGGTTAGAATCCAAAAAGGGTGGAAATCAGTTTAGAGGTATCTGATTTGGCTTGCTTCAAAGATATAGTTGAGGAGAGGGCCTGAGTTGTAACATCCAAAGAATGGGAGTCATGGAGAGGTGTCTGAGTGGCTAACATCCCAAAAATGGGAGTCAGTGCAGAGGTGTCTGAGTGGCTAGACTCCAAAGATGGGTAGTCAAAGGGGAGGTATCAGAGCGGCTAGCATTAGGTTTGGGAGTCAGTGGAGAGTTATGAGTGGCTAGAATCCAAAATGGAGTCGGGGGAGGTATCTGGTGGGTAGAAACCCAAAATGTGTAGTCAGTTGGAGGGACTGGTCGCTAGATATCCCAAAAATTTAGTCAGTGGGAGGTTCTGAAGGGTAGACATTCAAAAAATGGCAGTTAGTGGAAGGTATCTGAGTAGCTAGACATACAAAAAATTTGGTATCAGTGGGGAGGTGTCTGAGTTGTAGCATCCAAAAATGGGTAGTCAGTGTAGAGGTGTTGATTGGCTAGACACCAAAGAATGGTAGTCGTGGAGAGGTGTTGAGTGGGTAGACATCCAAAAATGGGTATCAGTGTAGAGGGATCAAATGGTTGACATCCAAAGGAAAGGTTCAGTGGAGAGGGATCTGATGGTTGACACCAGAGAATTTTATCAGTGGAGAGGGATCTGAGTGGCTAGACATCCAAAGAATGGTAGTCTGTGGAGGGACCTGAGTGGCTAGACCCAAAATTGGTGTCAGTGGGGAGGTATTGAGTGGTAGAAAACCCCGATGTGTAGTCGGGAAGGTGTCTGAGTAGCTAGACATCCAAAAATTGTAGTCAGTGGAGAGGTTCTGATGGGTAGACATCCAAAGTGGTAGTTAGGGAGAGGTACTGAGAGCTAGACATACAAAAAAAGGGTAGTCAATTTAGCGGTATTGAGTGGCTAGAAACCAAAAATGGGTTTTCAGTGGAGAGATATCGAGTGATGGAATACAGGGAAAATTTAGTCACTGGAGAGTATTAATGGCTAAAACATCAAAAGAATGTTAGTAGGGAGAGGTATCGATTGGCTGACAACAAAGATGTTATCAGTTTGAGGTATCTGGGGGGTAGACAAACAAAAATGGGATCATTGGAGAGGGATGTGGGGGCTAAAAATGCAAAGGTGGGGGGATCGTGATTCAATCCAGGAGGGCGGTATATTCACCAGAATTAGTTTTTCTTGCTACAAACTCGACCCAAACAGATTGTTTCTAATCCCTATTTTTTTACGTTTTTTTGCACCCCAATTTTTATTTTTTTCGTAATTAAAAGCAACTTTTTTCCCCCTTTCCCCTTTATCTACCCAAGGAACAACTTAACCCTTAATATTACATCAGAATCATTCCCCCGCTCATAAAAAATTTTACCCTATTTCAGTTATTCAAAGACATCAAAATTTTCCAACACACGCTATCAAAAAGTAATTCTTATTTTTTATTTCTTGCACTTCGACTGTTTGCATCCAAAAAACATATAGTTTTTTTTCTGCACATTTTCCCAATACCTTTTCTTTTACTATTTTCTGTAATTTTCATTACCCGCTTACTCCCTACTCCAACTAATCCTAGTTTAAAGTCCTAACAACACCCTCAACTGAGCTAGCAAGAAATCCCACACCTGCCCTGGATAAGTGAACCCCATCCCTGGCATACATGTCATTTCGGCCATAGAAGTGATCCCAGTTGTCAATGAATGGTACTGCATTATCCTCAGTGTTTGTCTAGCCAACAATTAATACCATTTGCTCTGGGCAACCATTCATTTCCAACACCTCTTCTTGGCAAAATGCCACATAAAACAGGGGGCCTTCCCCCCCCCATTTTTTCTAATTATGTTTATTGCTGACCTGTACCTTCTAACTAAATCATCACTTCTACGCTTGCCTACAACATTGCCTCCAGCACTGAGGCAGATAATCGGACTGATCCCATAACCATTCATGATGTTGTCAAGCTGGCTAACAATATTCTCCATTCCAGCCCCAGGAAAGCAAACCCTCTGTCTCCTACTCCTGTCTTTTAAGCAGAGGGCCCTACACATGTACCTAACCTGGCTATCCCCATCAACAATAAGGCTTTTACTTTCTTCGGTGTCGTTCACTGTGACGTTCCAAGCAGTCGACTCACATTAGTCGGGTAGCACGGAGAATGCGTTCGATGTTTCCACAACAGTTTCCACAGCAGTCTTTCTTCTTCATCGTTTCTACCTATCCATTCGTCTTCTTGATATTCAACTTAGTTGCATGCTGTCCGGCCACTGCCCAGGTTCCCTTTTTGACCTGAGGCCTCACAACAGAACTACTACGAATACTCTTGTTTTCCTCCGTCAAGCGCCGTATCTCTATCTTCGCTACCCTTAATTCCTCCTTAAGCTGCTGGTAAAATTGCTCAGTGGAGGACATCTTGGTTCAGTCCACAGAGAATACACTAGACACGTCCTCACCGAGCTAAGTACAGTTCAACAACAAGCCTGCTGCAGTGTTCCTCGTTTCTTATGTTCTTATGTACTAGAGAATGGACACTGAAACATGCCTTCTCAAATCTATCCTTATACATTTGCCCAACCAATTTTTTATGCTACCCAAGCCATAGCTTTTGTAACCTTTCTTTTTCATGTACCAGCTGACTTTTCCACCACATGTATAACTACTACTTCTACCTCTACTTGAACTAGACCTCACTTAAAGCCTATATATACTCTGTGTCCATGTATTGCTTGTAATGGCTTGACAAAGCTCCTGATGAGCGAAACGTTGACACAATAAAAATGTCACATTTAGTTGCATTTTTGTTCTTTTACTTAACAGGAATGGGTTAAATTCCGATAGTCATTTATTGACAAATTCCTGCAAATTGCAAAGTCCAGTTGCAGATTCCTGGTCTACATTGTACATTATTCTCTCTAATAAAGCAAGTTTAGTAATGAATATGGATGCATCAAACTATGTGTCTCTGCCTCATACTCCGAGCTATTAACTATTTTTTTTTATAAATTGTTTTATGATAAGCAAGCACTAGGAAACCGTTTTGATAGAAACAAGTCAAAAACTTTTTTCAGCGTTTATTTAGTAAATATTTTAATTAAGAAGACTATTTTAACTGCAAAAAATTAGTATTGCATTGATATTTATACGTTATGTATCATATGTTGCAGAATAATTAAAAACAAATGTTTAATGTGTAGCATTACCAACACTGTAAATATTGATGTCTAACTTTAAATGTTCTGAAATAAACGTTTTATTATTATTACATAACGTAAATCATGATCAAAGGTACTTATATTACTTAAACTACAAACATAGGTTCTTATATTATTTAAAATACAAGCATAGGTTCTTACATTACTTAAAACTTGGGTATAGGTACTTACATTACTTAAAACATAATTATCAATGAGGAAATGGTATGGTGATACCGACAAGATGTGGAAAAAGACACTTATGTACAGTTCAGGACATTTATTAACTGGGAATACAGGAATAATGAAAATACAGTGAAAATCCCTGATTTTCGTTCTGCCGATTATAATAGACTTAGGGAACACCTGTCAAATCTTGACTGGGGTTATCTAGCTAACGATTCTATTGACGATGATCATACTTATGATTACGAAGGGATCTGCGTTTATGATTCTTTTCTTAATAATGTACACCGTGCTCAGTGTATATACATTCCCCAGAGAGAAATTAATCTGATAATAACGATCCCAAATGGGTTAACAGGAGGCTAAAGCATTTATTAGGGGAGAAAAGGGGAATATATAGGCGCATCAGAAGGGAAGAGGTTAACCTTAGTGACCAATATGTTCAGCTTAAAAGAGAAGTAAAAAAGGGGTTTAGAAGGGCTAAACGTGACTATGAAATTAGAGTTGCTAATGAATCAAAGACCAATCCAAAGGGGTTCTTTCAAGTGAATAGGACGAAGGTTAAGGAAAAAGTAGGACCTCTGAAAACTGGGAATGGACAGCTGACGGATAACGAACTGGAAATGTGTCCCATATTAAATGACTATTTTTTTGTCAGTTTTTACACAGGAAGACATAAATGATATTCCAGAAATTAACAATTATTCAGTTCCTGACGAATTCAAATTGACTAATATTACTGTCACGAGGGACATGGTTATCAAACAGATAGACAAGCTGAAGCAAAATAAGTCCCCGGGGCCTGACGAGTTATTTTCCAGGGTACTTAAGGAACGCAAGATGGAACTTAGTCAGCCATTAACGAGTGTGTTCAATGCATCCATCCTTACTGGTGTTGTGCCAGAGTTGTGGAAGATGGCCAATGTGGTTCCTATATTCAAATCAGGGATAAGTCCACTCCTTCAAATTACCGCCCAATAAGCCTGACATCTATAGTTGGCAAATTACTAGAATCAATTTTTTTTTATTAACACACTGGCCGATTCCCACCAAGGCAGGGTGGCCCGAAAAAGAAAACCTTCATAAATGTTACTTTGCTCACACTCCAACAGCACGTCAAGTATTAAAAACCATTTGTCTCCATTCACTCCTATCAAACACGCTCACGCATGCCTGCTGGAAGTCCAAGCCCCTCGCACACAAAACCTCCTTTACCCCCTCCCTCCAACCTTTCTTAGGCCGACCCCTACCCCGCCTTCCTTCCACTACAGACTGATACACTCTTGAAGTCATTCTGTTTCGCTCCATTCCATCTACATGTCGAACCACCTCAACAACCCTTCCTCAGCCCTCTGGACAACAGTTTTGGAAATCCCGCACCTCCTCCTAACTTCCAAACTTACGAATTCTCGCATTATATTCACACCACACATTGCCCTCAGACATGACATCTCCACTGCCTCCAGCCTACTCCTCGCTGCAACATTCATCACCCATACTTCACACCCATATAAGAGCGTTGGTAAAACTATACTCTCATACATTCCCCTCTTTGCCTCCAAGGACAAAGTTCTTTGTCTCCACAGACTTCTAAGTGCACCACTCACCCTTTTCCCCTCATCAATTCTATGATTCACCTCATCTTTCATAGACCCATCCGCTGACACGTCCACTCCCAAATATCTGAATACATTCACCTCCTCCATATTCTCTCCCTCCAATCTGATATCCAATCTTTCATCACCTAATCTTTTTGTTATCCTCATAACCTTACTCTTTCCTGTATTCACTTTTAATTTTCTTCTTTTACATACCCTACCAAATTCATCCATCAATCTCTGCAACTTCTCTTCAGAATCTCCCAAGAGCACAGTGTCATCAGCAAAGAGCAACTGTGACAACTCCCACTTTATGTGTGATTCTTTATCTTTTAACTCCACGCCTCTTGCCAAGACCCTCGCATTTACTTCTCTTACAACCCCATCTATAAATATATTAAACAACCACGGTGACATCACACATCCTAGTCTAAGGCCTACTTTTACTGGGAAATAATTTCCCTCTTTCCTACATACTCTAACTTGAGCCTCACTATCCTCGTAAAAACTCTTCACTGCTTTCAGTAACCTACCTCCTACATCTTCACCGCAAATTTTCCCAAACTTTGGGCCCCCAAAAACCCCCCTGTCTTTACCCCTTTTTCCCAAAACCCAAAAAAATGCCCCCAAAGACCTCTTTAGCCTTTTTTCTAAATCCCTGTTCACTTATATGTTTCACTGTAAACCCCTGGCCCCACACCCCCCCCCTTTTCCCTTTAAAGCCCCCTTGTTCATCTGCTTTCCAAATTCCCCTTTTTATTCTTATTTTTTCAATAAAAAACCCCAAACCATCCACTTTACCGGGTTTAAAATCAACATCTTCCCCCCCAAAAATTTTTTGCACTCTTTTTTGGGCCCCTTTGCCTTTATAAAAGGGAAACCCAAAAGCATGTTTCTCTGCCAACCCCTAGGTACCTTACCCTTTTCCATAAAATTTTTTTAAAAAATTTGCCCAACCATCCAAAACTATTTTCCCCACCTGCTTTAACTTTTTCTATTTTTTATCCCACAATCCCGGCTGCCTTCCCCCCTTTTTTAAATTTTACCTACTGCCTAAACGAACTTCCCCCACACTCAAAACTGGCTTTCCCTCATCTTCAAGATGTTATTTTCCCCCTTGCCCTATTTCACGAAAAACACAGCTTCCCATCTTCATCAACATTTAACAATTTTCAAAATATTCCTCCATTTAACTCTCCCTTTAATAAATCTCCCTCCTATTTTTTTAAATGACAAATCCATTTTTTTCCTAGGCTTCCTTTCTAGTTAATCTCCCTCCAAAACTTTTTCTTTTTTTCAACAAAATTTTGGTTTGAATAACCCCTCTTCCCCCCCCTCCTAAAGGCCCCCCCTTTTTACATTGCTTTTAACAAACTTTTAACCCCTTTTATTTTCTTCCCAAATAAAAACCCTTTCCCTCCTTTTTTTAAAAAACTTCCCCATTTGGTAAAAACCCCTTTCAATTCTAAAAAATTTTTCCCCCCTTTAACCCCCTCATTTATTCCCCCCAACCAATCCTCCCTCCCCCATCCCCGAACCCCCCCTTTTCCCCCTGGTTAAAAACCAAAACTTCTGCCCCGAACCCCCTTTTTTACTAAAATTTTTAAACCTACCCCCTTTCCTTTTTCCCACCCCAAATTGGGCCCATGGGTTAAATTTGCCCCCTCTATCCTCCCAAAAGCTGTTTATATCTTACCCTAACTGCCCCCCTTTTTTTAGTTTTTTAAACCTTCACCCTCTTTCCCATCTACCTTTTTACTCCAGTGTAAGCAACGCAAAAAAGTTATCTGATATATCTGTGGCCCCTCTAAAACATGGGAAATCCCGAAGTCTAATCCCAAAGTCCCTTTTTTCTACCAATACATAAAACCAAAAAAAACTAATGTCATTTCCACTAAAATCATAACTTGTATACTTTTTTAAAACCTCTTTTTTTTAAAAAATTTTTATTAAATTTTTAAAATAAAAAAACCCTTTTATACAAAGTTCAATCAAAAAGGGTCCCCTTATCATTTTCAAACCCCGGCCCCCCCAAACTTACCTACCACAAACCCCCTCTAAAAAATTTCTCCTACTTTAGCCTTCAGGTACCTACCAAAAATTTTCTCTCTCACCCTTTGGGTTTAAAAAGGGTCCTATTTCAATTCCCCTTAAAAACCCCCCAAAATCCTCTCTCTCCTCTACATTCCCCTTTCCCCCCAGGTGCATACACGCTTATTATGACCACTTTTTGAAACCAACCTTTACTTTAATTCCCCCTTAATTCTTGAAATTTTCAAAATTCATATTTCCCTTTTTCCTTTCCCATAACTGATCCTTTAACATTAAATGCTACCCCTTTCCCTTTTCTCTAAACCCCTCAGATACTCCCGTTTTTTTCCCCTTTAAATTTCCCCCCCCCAAAAATCCCCTATCCCCCTTCACTTTGTTCCCCTTAGGGCCAGGACATCCAACTTCTTTTTATTTATAAAATCAAAATCATTTGTTTCTTGTCACCCCCCTTTCATCCACGCACATTCAAGCATCCCAGTTTTTAAAGTTTTTCTTTTTTTCTTTTTTAGTAAATGACCCACAGGAGAAGGGGTTTTTAGCCCCCCTTTCTCCCCGGGATTTTATCGCCTCAAAACGACACGCATGGCTTACGGAGGAAAAAGTCTTTTCCCCCTTCCCCATGGACAATAGAAGAAATAAAGAAGAACAAGAGCTATTTAGAAAAAGGAGAAAAACCTAGATGTATGTATATATATATATGCATGTGTGTGTCTGTGAAGTGTGACCAAAGTGTAAGTAGGAGTAGCAAGATATCCCTGTTATCTAGCGTGTTTATGAGACAGAAAAAGAAACCAGCAATCCTACCATCATACAAAACAGTTACAGGTTTCTGTTTCACAGTCGTCTGGCAGGACGGTAGCACTTCCCTGGGTGGTTGCTATCTACCAACCTACTACCTAAAATTATAGTTGACATTATTAGAAGACACCTTGAAGAGCATAACTTGTTAAATGAATCTCAGCATTGGTTTAGGAGAGGTCGTTCCTGCCTGACAAACTTACTGACGTTCTTCAGTAGAACATTTGAGGTAGTAGACAGTGATGATATTGTTTATTTGTATTTTAGTAAAGCCTTCGATAGAGTACCTCACAAGAGACTCTTAAGAAAAGTGGCAGCTCATGGTATAGGAGGTAAAGTTCTAGCACGGATAGAGGCATGGCTTACCAATAGAAAGCAGAGAGTTTCCATTAATGGGTTCAAATCAGAATGGGGCTTAGTTACTAGTTGCGTTCCACAAGAATCAGTTTTAGGCCCTCTCTTGTTCATAATTTACATTAATGACCTTGATGAAGGGATTAGGAGTGACATGAGCAAGTTTGCTGATGATACAAAGATAGGCCATATGATTCATTCTGAGGAGGATAGCAATGAACTGCAGGAGATTTGGACAAATTAATGTCTTGGTCTGAAAAATGGCTGATGAAGTTCAATGTGGATAAGTGTAAGGTACTAATCCTTGGTAATGAAAATAACCCTCGAAGCTATAAACTAGGTGAAGTAGAGCTTCATCATACAGAGTGTGAAAAGGACTTGGGAGTCATGGTAAGCAGAAACCTAAAGCCAAGACAGCAGTGCCTAAGTGTGCGCAACAAGGTAAACAGATTACTTGGATTTATCTCAAGAACATAAGAACATAAGAAAGGAGGAACACTGCAGCAGGCCTGTTGGCCCATACTAGGCAAGTCCTTTACAATTCATCCCACTAACAACATTTGACCAACCCAATTTTCAATGCCACCCAAGAAACAAGCTCCGATGTGCAAGTCCCTCTCAAATCCAACCCCTCCCACTCATGTACTTATCCAACCTAAATTTGAAACTACCCAAAGTCCTAGCCTCAATAACCCAACTAGGTAGACTGTTCCACTCATCAACTACCCTATTTCCAAACCAATACTTTCCTATGTCCTTTCTAAATCTAAACTTATCTAATTTAAATCCATTACTGCGGGTTCTCTCTTGGAGAGATATCCTCAAGACCTTGTTAATATCCCCACTATTAATACCTATCTTCCACTTGTACACTTCGATCAGGTCTCCCCTCATTCTTCGTCTAACAAGTGAATGTAACTTAAGAGTCTTCAATCTTTCTTCATAAGGAAGATTTCTAATGCTATGTATTAGCTTAGTCATCCTACGCTGAATGTTTTCTAACAAATTTATGTCCATTCTGTAATATGGAGACCAGAACTGAGCTGCATAATCTACGTGAGGCCTTGCTAATGATGTATAAAGCTGCAGTAAGACTTCTGAACTTCTGTTTCTTACACTTCTTGATATAAATCCCAGTAATCTATTTGCCTTATTACGTACGCTTAGGCATTGCTGTCTTGGTTTAAGGTTGCTGCTCACCAAAACTCCCAAGTCCTTTTCGCAATCTGTATGGCTAAGTTCTACATCATTTAACTTATAAGTGCTAGGGTTATGGACACTCCCGAGGCATGTCCCGGCTTTTTGAATTAAACCACGTCTCAGTTATGGCAAATACATCAATGTTACCTGCACTAGCAACTAGTCTCAACTCGTCCATCTTATTCCTAGCAATACGACTATTTGTGTAATATATATTTAAGGTCCCTCCTTTCTCTTTACCCTTCCTGCTCCTTTCTGTCCTTGTCAAGTAGTGCCACTGGCTTTCCAATATCCACCTCATTTTGCCTATTACTAGTTCTCCTAGTATTCATATTACTACACCGTGACTTCACTGTTTTCCCGCCAAAACCCATACCACTAACTGTTCCTAGTTTAAAGACCTAACAGCTCCCCCCATTGCGTTGGCCAGTGCTCCCACCCCACACCTAGATAAGTGAATCCCATCCCTGGCATACATGTCATTTCTGCCATAGAAGAGGTCCCAGTTGTCAATGAATGTTACCGCATTTTCCTTACAGTATTTGTCCAGCCAGCAATTGACACCGATTGCTCTGGACAACCATTCATTTCCAACTCCTCTCCTTGGCAAAATACCACATGTGACAGGGTTCCCACCCTTCCTCCTAATTATTTCTATTGCTGACCTATACCTGCTAATCAAGTCCTCACTCCTACATCTGCCAACATCGTTGCCTCCAGCACTGAGACAGATAATAGGATTGCTCCCATTACCTCTCATGATGTCATCCAGATGGCTAACAATATCCTTCATCCCAGCCCCAGGAAAACACTCTCTGCCTCCTACTCCTATCCTTCAAGCAGAATGCCCTATCCATGTACCTAATCTGGCTATCCCCAACAACAACAATGTTTTTACTTTCTTTGGCGACGTCCGTAGTGATGTTCCCAGTTGTCGACTCACATTCGTTAGGTAGCACTACACCTTCACTTGTGGAATTCGTCAAGACGTTCTCGATGGTTTTCGTTGGGGTTTCCAGGGATGTCTCACTCACGTCAGCCAATGTTTCCTCGGTGCTCGTTGTGACATTCCCAGTAGAACACCCACACCGAACAAAAGTAGGTTGCGCCATGCTTGGATGGTGCCTCGGGCTTCTAAGTTGGTGGAACCTCCATTCACCCGCTTAAGAAGGTCTGTGAATTTCCCTGCTGCATATGAGCGAGCCGCTTTAGGGATGTGAGATAGTGTACTGCTAGCAGTGGATTTGAATGCCAACAGAAGGTTATTGCAAGTGACGAGGTTGCCATTGGAATTGTCATCTGCCTGTGGAGGCTGTGGGCTGCTCTCTGCTGGGGGCATATGTGATCCTGCACACCCATTGTGTGCACGAATGCGGCCATCATTGTTGCGTGCTCGAAACTCTCCACACACCTGACATGTGCCTCTTCTTTCATTGTTGGGTGCATTGTTCCGCTGGCTTTGTGGCTGGCTGGCTTCATCATCTGCCATACCTCAAACTGTGTGGTAAGCCCAGGCTGAAGGGAAAATGGCGCATGGCACATACCGCATGTGGTTCATGGTGGTGGTGGAGGGGAGGAGAGGAGTCTCCCGTCCTTGTGGTGGGCGGTGGAAGAAAGGGAGGAGTGGAAGATGTGTGATGAGGCGGAGTAGGGCACTCATTCCCTCCCAGGACAAGTCACTATACACCACAATGCTCTGTGCACATGTTACTATACACCACTATGCTCTGTGCACAGCCCCCACTATCAACGACACACCGCTATACACTTCACATGCTATGCGCATACCATGCACATACTATGCACTGTACACTATAGACTATATACACTATACACTATACTCACGGTGAACAAACACTCCATTGTTGTAACACGAGCACACGGTGTATGCGCGCCTGTTTATATATATATATATATATATATATATATATATATATATATATATATATATATATATATATATATATATTATATATATATAACAGAACAACTTATATTTACCTAACCCATACTGAATATATTTAGATTTGTTTACAGTATTATAATACTAAACAAAAAGCAGTGAAATATATATTATTTTTTTTCGTTAAGTTCAAATGATTTATCAAATTATATGATAACAATTATATCGTTGTCTTATATGGCAAGAAAGCGTTGCTATTTAAAGCCAAGATGCAAGTTCTTAGAATTGTTACTATTAAGAAATACTAAATTGTTTTTCTTAATAAATGGTTTTGCATAATTATCATACCAATTTCTTCATAATATATACATATAATTGTTTTGGTGCAATATATGATGTACTACTAACACTACAGAATATAACATGTGGACATATCGTGTGAAGCTCCTCAACCCACGTAACACAGACTAAACATGTGCACATTCGTGGTGAACGCTCCTCAACCCACGTAACACAGACTAAACATGTGCACATTCGTGGTGAACGCATCAATGTTAACTTAAAACAACCAATTCGACTTCTGAACTGGGTAAAAAGCTAAATTTTGTTGTCTGGTGTAACCGGTTATCCCTTTACGTAGCTTTGTTGAGTTATTTCGTTGCTTTTCTAAATAAGAGCTTATGTTTACAACGGGACTGACTGCGTAGAGTTCCCACCAACGCAGATTAAGTGTGTAATTTAACCACCAACATACACGTTCCAGCATACGTTGTAAACATTCAGTATCCACCACTCGCATGTGTCCTTGGTAATGTTTTATTAGGATCAAAATAATTTGCTGCTCTAAGTTTTTCTTCCACTGAAAGAAGTGCAAATAATTGGACAACGAGACAGGGCTTAGGTTCATGCTTTCCTGAATGCAATTGAGAGGGAATTTGTTTGTATATCTGACTGGGCGTGAATGCATGTAATTTATCGACGATCTCGACAAGTGTGGATTGATGGTTTGTGGATACACTTGATTTGTTGACCAAAATTTAAAAGGCCCCTTCATATACGGTCTGGAGTTGATTCTTCCGTCTCTCAGGCAGCGGTGTAGCCACCTGTAGACAGTGGTCAGGCTGAAGCCAGACGCTTCAGCGATGGCACGGAGCGACATTCCTCTAGCCCGCATGTACATAAAACTGGCTCGTTCATTCACATTTGAAGGCTGAAACTTGCGTCTGATCCTCATTATAACTGTGAAAGTGAGATTTAAATAATGTTATCGTTTTGTTAGATATTATAAATCGGTTTTAGTTAAAGGAACTAATTCCATTATCAAAAATAAAAAATTTTGAAACTCGGTTAAGTCTCTGAAAGAAGATGAAATTCCATTATCAGAGCCAGTTGAGAAAAAGAAAAAGTTTGAAACAACGTCTAGAAGTAATAAAGACGTTAAGAAGAATCGAAATGCTTCATAATTATATAATCGTTTTGATAATTCAGTAATTAAATAGCATTAGAAATACCAAGATTCAAGTAGCAAATACAAGATTAAGAAGAATACAGAAAATAGCAGTAAATAATAATACAAATATAATGGTGAAATAAACTATACAATGATAGCAAACAAAATAGCAAGATAGCAAGATAGCAAGACAGCAAAATAGCAAGATAGCAAGATAGCAAGACAGCAAAATAGCAAGATAGCAAGATAGCAAAATAGCAAGATAGCAAAATAGCAAGATAGCAAGATAGCAAGATAGCAAAATAGCAAGATAGTAAGATACAAAATATGACGATAGCAACTTAGCAAAATAGCAAGATAGCAAGATATCTTGTCATTTAAGACGAAGCTTTAAAATGACAACATAATCCTTATAGAAAAAAATGATTAACGACAAAGTGTTAAATTCTTCTTATGTTTACAAATATTTTCAGAGTTTAACATGTGAGAATATCAATATAATTTAACAAAGAATTATGGAATGCAAAGTGCATTCAATGAAATATTTAAAATTTTCCCATAATCTCTTCATGCGGTTTTTCAAGAATATTTTTCAACATTCCAGGTTTTCCAGGAACCTTCTATTTATGCGTATATATTCATGTATAAGTATTTCTGAAAAAAAATGTCATTATCAAGAAAAATAAAATTTATATGACACAGACCCAAAAAATTAATCTACTGGAAAGTCTAATTTTTTTTATATATTAACCAGAATAATATTCTTATAAGCTTTACCTTGCAGATTAAGATTGAAAAAATACTTGAATGTGTTGCTGAATGTGTTGAGAACCGCTGAGAGAGACACAGGAAGACCGAGGCTGGTTCACTGTCCTCAGAGTGACGAATGAGTGGAGGAAGTCACCATCAGTTGTTTTATGTGAGAGCTGAGCGTTATCGTCTCCTTTTATTGGCCATCGTCATGAATTTACGCAGACTCTGGCGTAGGTGATTGGTTATCACCGAGTGAGGGCGTGTCCACAGACACAAGGAAGTTAGTCAATCCTCTCCCCAACATGTACACAAAACTACACACACACACACACACACACACACACACACACACACACACACACCAAACCCCCCCCACACGCAGGGAAGGTATCAATTTAGAGATGTCTTTGTCTGCAGATGATGTGAAGTATTCATGCTGAGATTATAAGCTGACGAAGGTTAAGTAAGACTACAAAGAGATCTGGACAAGCTACAGTCCTGGTCCCAGAAAAGGCTCCTGCAGGTTTAACCTCGCCAAGTGCAAACACATAAAGCTTGGGGAAAGACAAAGAAGACCGGAGGTGGAGTACATGCTCGGGGGAGGGGAGGGGGTGAAACACTGCAAACATTACTCTATGAAAAATATTTTGGGTGAGCATCACAACGAACACATCCCCTAAGGAGCACATTAAGCCAATAACTACTGCATCACATGGACGCCTGATAAACCTAATAACATCTGGATATCTAAGTGAGGAGAATTTCATACTATGTACCCAGTGTACGTCATCACTATATTGGAGTTTGCGGTACCAGTATAGAACCTACACCTGGTCAAGCACGTACGAAGTACAAAGGTTTGCAAGAAGACTAGTCCTAGAACTAAGAAATGTGTCCTGTGAAGAAAGGTTGAAGGACTCAAGCCTGACGACACACGGGGAGAGAACGGATAAGGGGAACATGATGACATACAATACTCTGAGGAATTGACAAGGTGGACAGATTGTTTTATAGATGGAACACAGGAACACGGAGCCACAGCTGGAAGTCCAGAACTCAGATGAATGACAGGGATGTTAGGAAGCATTTGTTTAGCACTACAGTTAAGAAGTGGAATAACTGGAAGATGATATGGAGGCAGGATATATACAAAGCTTAAAGGAGAGGTACGACAAGGCTCTTAGAGAAGTTAGAGAGCGGATCTAGTAGTGACCAGTGAAGAGGAGGGGCCAGGAGCTGCGATTCCACTCTGCAACCACAAATACCTGAGTACAAATACATGAGTTAACATACGCACGTGCACTAATACACGCATACATACTCATACACACACAGTAATGAAATAATAATAATAATAATAATAATAATAATAATAATAATAATAATAATAATAATAATAATAATAATAATAATAATAATAATAAGAATAATAATAAGGAAGCCTAGAGAACAAATGGATTTGTCAGTTAAAAATAGGAGAGGAGAGTTATTAAATGGAGAGTTGGAGGTATTGGGAAGATGGAGAGAATATTTTGAGGAATTGTTAAATGCTGATGTAGATAGGGAAGCTGTGATTTCGTGTATAGGGCAAGGAGGAATAACATCTTGTAGGAGTGAGGAAGAGCCAGTTGTGAGTGTGGGGGAAGTTCGTGAGGCAGTAGGTAAAATGAAAGGGGGTAAGGCAGCCGGGATTGATGGGAATAAAGATAGAAATGTTAAAAGCAGGTGGGGATATAGTTTTGGAGTGGTTGGGGCAATTATTTAATAAATGTATGGAAAGAGGGTAAGGTGCCTAGGGATTGAAGAGAGCATGCATAGTTCCTTTGTATAAAGGCAAAGGGGACAAAAAGAGTGCAAAAATTATTGGGGGATAAGTCTGTTGAGTATACCTGGTAAAGTGTATGGTAGAGTTATTATTGAAAGAAATTAAGAGTAAGACGGAGAATAGGATAGCAGATGAACAAGGAGGCTTTAGGAAAGGTAGGGGGTGTGTGGACCAGGTGTTTACAGTGAAACATATAAGTGAACAGTATTTAGATAAGGCTAAAGAGGTCTTTGTGGCTTTTATGGATTTGGAAAAGGCGTATGACAGGGTGGATAGGGGGGCAATGTGGCAGATGTTGCAGGTGTATGGTGTAGGAGGTAGGTTACTGAAAGCAGTGAGAGTTTTTACGAGGATAGTGAGGCTCAAGTTAGAGTATGTAGGAAAGAGGGAAATTATTTCCCAGTAAAAGTAGGCCTTAGACAGGGATGTGTGATGTCACCGTGGTTGTTTAATATATTTATAGATGGGGTTGTAAGAGAAGTAAATGTGAGGGTCTTGGCAAGAGGCGTGGAGTTAAAAGATAAAGAATCACACATAAAGTGGGAGTTGTCACAGTTGCTCTTTGCTGATGACACCGTGCTCTTGGGAGATTCTGAAAAGAAGTTGCAGAGATTGGTGGATGAATTTGGTATGATGTGCAAAAGAAGAAAATTAAAAGCGAATAAGTAAGGTTATGAGGATAACAAAAAGATTAGGTTGAACATAAAAATGGTATAAAATACCGACAGGTTGTTAGGTAAGACACATATGCAACAGTTAGGTATCTTTATTATGAAACGTTTCGCCTACACAGTAGGCTTCTTCAGTCATGTACAGAAAAGTTGATAGAAGCAGAAGATACTTGAAGACGATGTAATCAGTCCATCACCCTTAAAGTTTTGAGGTGGTCAGTCCCTCAGTCTGGAGAAGAGCATTGTTCCATAGTATGAAACAATATGGAGATGAAGTGACAGAATGGAGCTATTTATAGCGCCATGAGGTGAGACGTAGGCCACTAGGAGAGGTAAGAACTCAGATGTTGAAAGGTCAGGTCCCTCTCAAATCCAGCCGCTCTCACTAGTGGAAGTTGTCGAAGTTGATAGCAGGTCTGTACCAAGATACCCTTGTGTTGCAGTGTCTGACAGATTGAACATAAAAATGGTATAAAATACCGACAGGTTGTTAGGTAAGACACATATGCAACAGTTAGGTATCTTTATTATGAAACGTTTCGCCTACACAGTAGGCTTCTTCAGTCAAGTACAGAAAAGTTGATAGAAGCAGAAGATACTTGAAGACGATGTAATCAGTCCATCACCCTTAAAGTTTTGAGGTGGTCAGTCCCTCAGTCTGGAGAAGAGCATTGTTCCATAGTATGAAACAATATGGAGATGAAGTGACAGAATGGAGCTATTTATAGCGCCATGAGGTGAGACGTAGGCCACTAGGAGAGGTAAGAACCTTTCAACATCTGAGTTCTTACCTCTCCTAGTGGCCTACGTCTCACCTCATGGCGCTATAAATAGCTCCATTCTGTCACTTCATCTCCATATTGTTTCATACTATGGAACAATGCTCTTCTCCAGACTGAGGGACTGACCACCTCAAAACTTTAAGGGTGATGGACTGATTACATCGTCTTCAAGTATCTTCTGCTTCTATCAACTTTTCTGTACTTGACTGAAGAAGCCTACTGTGTAGGCGAAACGTTTCATAATAAAGATACCTAACTGTTGCATATGTGTCTTACCTAACAAAAAGAATAGGTGATGAAAGATTGGATATCAGATTTGAGGGAGAGAGTATGGAGGAGGTGAATGTATTCAGATATTTGGGAGTGGACGTGTCAGCGGATGGGTCTATGAAAGATGAGGTAAATCAGAATTGATGAAGGGAAAAGGGTGAGTAGTGCACTTAGGAGTCTGTGGAGACAAAGAACTTTGTCCTTGGAGGCAAAGAGGCGAATGTATGAGAGTATAGTTTTACCAACGCTCTTATATGGGTGTGAAGCATGGGTGATGAATGTTGCAGCGAGGAGAAGGCTGGAGGCAGTGGAGATGTCATGTCTGAGGGCAATGTGTGGTGTGAATATAATGTAGAGAATTCGTAGTTTGGAAGTTAGGAGGAGGTGCGGGATTACCAAAACTGTTGTCCAGAGGGCTGAGGAAGGGTTGTTGAGGTGGTTCAGACATGTAGAGAGAATGGAGCTAGAGTGACTTCAAGAGTGTATCAGTCTGTAGTGGAAGGAAGGCGGGGTAGGGGTCGGCCTAGGAAAGGTTGGAGGGAGGGGGTAAAGGAGGTTTTGTGTGCGAGGAGCTTGGACTTCCAGCAGGCATGCGTGAGCGTGTTTGATAGGAGTGAATGGAGACAAATGGTTTTTAATACTTGACGTGCTGTTGGAGTATGAGCAAAGTAACATTTATGAAGGGGTTCAGGGAAACCGGCAGGCCGGACTTGAGTCCCTGGAGATGGGAAGTACAGTGCCTGCACTCTGAAGGAGGGGTGTTAATGTTGCAGTTTAAAAACTGTAGTGTAAAGCACCCTTCTGGCAAGACAGTGATGGAGTGAATGATGGTGAAAGTTTTTCTTTTTCGGGGCACCCTGCCTTGGTGGGAATCGGCCAGTGTGATAATAAAATAATAATAATAATAATAATAATATAATAATAATAAAAATAATAATAATTAATAATAATAATAATAATAATAATAATAATAATAATAAGAAGAAGAAGAAGAAGAAGAAGAAGAAGAAGAAGAAGAAGAAAAATAATAATAACAATTATTATTTTTATTATTATTATTATTATTATTATTATTATTATTATTATTATTATTATTATTATTATTATTATTATTATTATTATTATTATTTCTAAACAGTACTGTAAATTACATTGTATTCTGCGTATGTCACACTCCCATATAGACTGACTTCCAACCAGCTAACTGAGTGCTAAGGGTTTAACGATCAATAGGGTCGGGAGGAAGCCTATATGGGAGTGTCACATACTCCTAATGCAATGTCACACCTTCTAACCTACCTTCATATTGATGCAAGGCCAATGTGGACTTGAAAAGACCTTCATCCAAGTGTGTATAAGAGCTGGATTACCTGGTGCACTTTGAGGTAAAATTTCAATACTAGCTGCAGTGTGTAGCTAGTGTTGTGCAGCAACCTGGTCTCTAAGCATTTTTTCTGCAATATTGCTGCAAGTGGCCCTTTTTTGCAACAGTAAAAAGTAAAGTATAAAAATAAAGTTTAAACTTGCCATGCCTATTAGGAGTAGACTGGGACTCTTGTCCCGGGGAACTGGAATTTTTTTTGTTCCTGTTCACTGATTTCTTAGCTAAACATGAAACTGACTTGCCACTTCCCTGAGCAGGTAACTGAGAAGTAGACGTAAGTTCCTGAGAACCAGGATCCTGGTGGTAAGTAGCATGAACACTTGTGATTATGACGCTGGAAAATATTTGGCTTAAACTTTTGAAATTTCTTCCTCGTCCTGATTGGCGTGGAAAATTATTATTATGATCTAGGTGATAAGCACTTCCAAATTTTTGGTTGCCTAAAAACCTGTCACCTAACTCGAAAGCATGGTTAAAACTGTTGAAAACCTCTGGTAACAGTGACGGTATAAATACAGTTACCTACCACACCGATGGAGCGGTACCATTTGTCCAGCAGTGAAATATTCTTTATTTGCGTAATCCGCTAAGGACACCTTCCTCAAGCGTCAGTTTTCTTAACTTCTGCCAATATTTCTCTGGCAACATCTGAAAAGCAAATAAAACTAAATCCTTCACTGTCCCATAATCTGAACACTGATATTCATCTACAGAATCACCTATTTGTAACTGTTTACCAGTTAAAAGAGTTGGAGCTAATATTTACCATCCACTGTAATGCCACTGTTGTGGCCTAGCAGTTGTGTCCACTGCTATGACCTACCAGTTGTGTCCACTGCCGTGACCTAGCAGTTGTCTCCACTGCTGTGACCTAGCAGTTGTCTCCAACTGCTGTGACCTAGCAGTTGTCTCCACTGCTGTGACCTAGCAGTTGTCTTCACTGCTGTGACATAGCAGTTGTCACCACTGCTGTGACCTAGCAGTTGTGTCCACTGCTATGACCTAGCAGTTGTGTCCACTGAGGTGACCTAGCAGTTGTCTCCACTGCTGTGACCTAGCAGTTGTCTCCACTGTGTGACCTAGCAGATGTTTCCACTATGTGACCTAGCAGTTGTTTCCACTGTGTGAAATAGCAGTTGTCTCCACTGCTGTGAAATAGCGCTTGTCTCCACTGCTGTGACCTAGCAGTTGTCTCCACTGTGTGACCTAGCAGATGTTTCCACTATGTGACCTAGCAGTTGTTCCCACTGTGTGAATAGCAGTTGTCTCCACTGCTGTGAAATAGCGCTTGTCTCCACTGCTGTGACCTAGTAGTTGTCTCCACTGTGTGACCTAGCAGTTGTCTCCACTGCTGTGACCTAGCAGTGGCCTCCGCCGCTGTGACCTAGCAGTTGTCCCCACTACTGTGACCTAGCAGTCGTCTCCACTGTGTGACCTAGGAGTTGCCTCAACTGCTGTGACCTACCAGTTGACTTCACCGCTGAGACCTAGCACTTGTCTCCACTGTGTGACCTAGCAGTTGCCTCCTCTTCTGCGAGCAAGCAGTTTTCTCCACTGCTGTGACCTAGCAGTTGTCTCAACTGCTGTGACCTAACAGTTGTCTCCATTCCCGTGACCTAGCAGTTGTCTCCATTCCTGTGACCTAGCAGTTGTCTCCACTGCTGTGACCTAGCAGTTGTCTCAACTGCTGTGACCTAACAGTTGTCTCCATTCCTGTGACCTAACAGTTGTCTCCATTCCTGATACCTAGCAGTTGTTTCCACTGTTGTGACTTAGCAGTTGTCTCCACAACTGTGACTTAGTAGTTATCTCCACTGCTGTAACCTAGCAGTTGTCTCCACTGCTGTGATCTAGCAGTTGTCTCCACTGCTGTGACCTAGCAGTTATCTCCACTGTGTGACCTAGCAGTTGTCTACACTGCTGTTACCTAACAGTTATCTCCACTGTGAGACCTAGCAGTTGTCTCCACTGCTGTGACCTAGCTGTTGTCTCCACTTTGTGACCTACCAGTTGTCTCCAACTGTGTGACCTAGCAGTTGTCTCCACTGCTGTGACCTAGCTGTTGTCTCCACTTTGTGACCTACCCGTTGTCTCCAACTGTGTGACCTAGCAGTTGTCTCCACTGCTGTGACCTAGCTGTTGTCTCCACTTTGTGACCTACCAGTTGTCTCCAACTGTGTGACCTAGCAGTTGTCTCCACTGCTGTGACCTAGCTGTTGTCTCCACTTTGTGACCTACCAGTTGTCTCCAACTGTGTGACCTAGCAGTTGTCTCCACTGCTGTGACCTAGCTGTTGTCTCCACTTTGTGACCTACCAGTTGTCTCCAACTGTGTGACCTAGCAGTTGTCTCCACTGCTGTGACCTTGCAGCTGTCTCCACTGCTGTGACCTAACAGTTGTCTTCATTCCTGTTACATAGCAGTTATCTCCATTGCTGAGACCTAGCGGTTGTCTCCACTGTGTGACCTAACAGTTGTCTCCATTCCTGTGACCTAACAGCTGTCTCCACTGGTGTGACCTAGCAATTGTTTCCACTGTTGTGACCTAGCAGATGTCTTCACTGCTGTGACCTAGCAGTTATCTCCACTGCTGTGACCTAGCTGTTGTCTCCACTTTGTGACCTACCAGTGGTCTTCACCGGTTTGACCTAGCAGTTGTCTCCTCTGCTGTGATCTTGCAGCTGTCTCCACTGCTGTGACCTAACATGTGTCCCCATTCCTGTGACCTAGCAGTTATCTCCACTGCTGAGACCTAGCAGTTGTCTCCAATGTGTGACCTAGCAGTTGTCTCCACTGCTGTGACCTAGCAGTTGTCTCCACTGTGTGACCTAGCAGTTGTCTCCACTGCTGTGATCTAGAAGTTGTCTCCACTGTTGTGACCTAGCTGTTGTCTCCACTGCTGTGATCTAGAAGTTGTCTCCACTGTTGTGACCTAGCAGTTGTCTCAAATGAAGTGATCTATCAGTTGTCTCTATCGCAGTCACCTAGCAGTTGTCTCCACTGCTGTGACCTAGCAGTTGTCTCCACTGTGTGACCTAGCAGTTGTCTCCACTGTTGTGATCTAGAAGTTGTCTCCACTGCTGTGACCTAGCAGTTGTCTCAACTGAAGTGATCTATCAGTTGTCTCTATCGCTGTCACCTAGCAGTTGTCTCCACTGCTGTGACCTAGCTGTTGTCTCCACTGCTGTGACCTAGCAGTTGTCTCCACTTTTGTTTCATAGCAGTTGTCTGCACTGCTGTGACCTAGCAGATATCTTCACCGCTGTGAACTGGCATTTGTCTCCACTGCAGTGACCTAGCAGTTGTCTCCATTGCTGTGACCCAACAGTTGTCTCAACAGCTGAGAACTAGCAGTTGTCTCCTCTGCTGTGACCTAAAAGTTGTTTCCACTGCAGTGACCTAGCAGTTGTGTCCACTGCTGTGACCTAACAGTTGTCTCCATTCCTGAGACCTAGAAGTTGTCTCCATTGCTGTGACCTAGCAGTTGTCTCCACTGCTGTGATCTAGCAGATGTTTACACTGCTGTGACCTAACATTTGTTTCCACTGCTGTGATCTAGCAGTTGTTTCCACCACTCTGACCTAGGAGTTGTCTCCACTGCTGTGACCTAGCAGTTGTCTCCACTGTGTGACCTAGCAGGTTTTTTCACAGCTGAGACAAAGCAGTTGTCTCCACTGCTCTGACCTGGCACTTGTCTCTACTCCTGCGACCTTTCAGTTGTCTTCACTGCTGTGACCTAACAGCTGTCTCCACTGTATGACAATGCAGTTGTTTCCTCTACTGTGACCTAGCAGTTGTTTCCACAGTTGTGACCTAACATTTGTCTCCACTGCTGTGACCTAGCAGTTGTCTCCACTGGCGTGATCTAGGAGTTGTCTCCACTGCTGTGACCTAGCAGTTGTCGCCACTGCTGTGACCTAACAGTTGTCTCTATTCCTGTGACCTAGCAGTTCTCTCCACTTCTGTGACCTAACAGTTGTCTCTATTCCTGTGACCTAGCAGTTGTCTCTTCTGTGTGACCTAGCAGTTGCCTCCACTGCTGTGACCTAACAGATGTCTGCATTCCTGTGACATAACAGTTGTCTCCATAGCTGTGACCTTACAGTTGTCTCGAAGGCTGTGACACTAGCAGTTGTCTCCACTGTGTAACCTAGTAGTTGTTTTCTCTGCTGTGACCTAGCAGTTGTCTCATCCGCTGTGACCTAGCAGTTATCTCCACTGCTGTGACCTTTGAGTTGTCTCCACCGCTGTGACCTAGCATTTGTCTTCACTGTGTGAAATAGCAGTTCTTTCCACAGCTGTGACATTGCAGTTTTCTTCACTGCTGTGACCTGGCAATTGTCTCCACTACTGTGACCTTCGAGGTGCCTCCAGTGCTGTGACCTAGCATTTGTCTTCAAAGCTGTGACCGAGCATTTGTCTCCACCACTGTGACCTAGTGCTTGTCTCCACTGTGTGACCTAGCAGTTGTCTCCACGGCTGTGGCCTAGCATTTGTCTCCTCTGCCCTGACATAGTTGTCTCCACTGCTGTGGCACTGCACTTGTCTCCATTGCTGTGACCTGGCAGTAGTCTCCACTGCGATGACCTAGCAGTTGTCTCCACTGTTGTGACCTAGAGGTTTTTCCACTACTGTGACCTAGCAGTTGTCTGCACCGCTGTGACCTACCAGTTGCTTCCACTGCTGTGACCTAACATTTGTCTCCACGGCTGTGACCTACCAGTTTTTTCCACTGGTGTGACCTATCACTTGTCTCAATTCAAGTGACCTAACAGTTGTCTCCAATGCTCTGACCTAGCATTTGTCTCGACTGCTGTGACTTAGCAGTTGTCTCCACTGTTGTAACATAGCATTTATCTCCACTCTGTGATCTAGCAGTTGTCTCTATCTCTGTGACCTACAAGTTGTCTCTTTTGCTGTGTGCTATCAGTTGTCTCCACTGCTGTGACCTATCAGTTGTCTCCACTGCTGTGACCTAATATTTGTCTCCACTGCTGTTACCTAGGAGTTGTCTCCACAGCTTGACCTAGCAGTTGTCTCCAATGCTGTGACCTAGCAGTTGCATCCATTATTGTGACCTAGCAGTTGTCTCCAATGCTGTGACCTAGCAGTTGTCTCCACGGCTGTGCCCTAGTTGTTGTCTCCAACGCTGTGACCTAGCAGTTGTCTCCACTACTGTAACCTTATAGTTGACTCCACTGTGTGACCTAGCAGTTTGTCTCAACTTCTGTGACCTAGCAGTTGTCTCTGCACTGCTGTGACCAAGCAGTTGTCTCCACTGCTGTGACGTAGCATTGTCTCCACTGATGTGACCTAGCGTTTGTCACCACTGCTGTGACCTAGCAGTTGTCTCAACCTCTGTGACCTATCAGTTGTCTCCACAGTGTGACCTAGCAGTTGTCTCCACAGTGTGGCCTATCAGTTGTCTACACCGCTGTGACATAGCACTTTTCTACACTGCTCTGACCTTGCAGTTGTCTCCACTGCTGTGACCTAGCGCTTGTCTCCGCTGTGTGACATAGCAGTTGCTTCCAGTGCTGAGAAACAGCAGTTGTCTCCAATGCTGTGAAGTGGTACTTTTCTCCACTGCTGTGATCTAACAGATGTCTCCACTGCTGTGAGCTAGCAGTTGTCTCCCCTTCTGTGACCCAGCAGTTGTCTGAACTGCTGTGACCTATCAGTTGTCTCAAGTGCTGTGACGTTGTAGTTGTCTCCACTGTGTGACCTAGCAATTGCCTCCACCGCTATGACCTGGCAGTTGTCTCCACAACTGTGACATAACAGCTGTCTCCATTGCTGTGACCTAGCAGTTGTCTCCACTGCTGAGACCTAGGAGTTGTCTCCACGGTGTGACCTGGCAGTTGTCTCCACTTCTGTGACCTGGCAGTTGTCTCCACTGCTGTGACCTAACAGTTGTCTCCACTTCTGTGACATGACAGTTGCCTCCTTTGCCTTGACCTGGCAGTTATCTCCACTGTGTGACCTAACAGTTCTTTCCACAGCTGTAACAAAGCAGTTGTATCCACTGCTGTGACCTAGCAGTTGTCTCTCCTGCTGTGACCTGGCAGTTGTCTCCACTGCTGTGACATGAGAGTTGCCTCCTTTACTGCGACCTAGCAATTTTCTCCAGTGCTGTGACCTCGCAGTTGTTTCCATTGTATGACCTAATAGTTCTTTCCAGGGTTGTGACCAAACATTTGTCTCCACTGCTGTGGCCTAGCAGTTGTCTCAACTTCTGTGACCTAACAGTTGTCTCCATTCCTGTGACCTATCATTTGTCTAAACTGCTATGACCTAGCAGCCGTTTCCACTGCTATGACATAGCAGTTGTTTCAACTGCTGTGACCCAGCAGTTGTCTCCACTGTGTGAGCTAGGAGTTGTTTCCACCGATGTGACCTAGCAGTTGTCTCCAATGCTGTGACCTAGGAGTTGTCTCCACCGCTGTGACCTAGCAGTTGTTTCTACTTCTGTGACCTAGGAGTTGTCTCCACTGCTGTGACCTAGCATATGTCTGCACTGTGTGACCTAGCAGTTGTTTCCAATGCTGTGCCATAACAGTTCTCTCCACTGCTGTGAGCTAGCAGTAGTCTCCTCTGCTGTGACCTATCAGTTGTCTCCACTGTGTGACCTAGGAGTTATCTCCACCGCTGTGACCTCTCAGTTGTTTCTTCTTCTGTGACATAACATGTGTCTCCTCTACTGTGACCTAGCAGTTGTCTCCACTGCTGTGACCTAACATTTGTCTCCACTGCTGTGACCTAGCAGTTGTCTCCACAGGTGTGACCTAGCAGTTGTCTCCATTGCTGTGACCTAACAGATGTCTGCATTCCTGTGACATAACAGTTGTCTCCATTGCTGTGACCTAGTAGTTGTCTCCACTGTGTAACCTAGCAGTTGTTTCCTCTGCTGTGACGTAGCAGTTATCTCAACTGTTGTGACCTAGCAGTTGTCTCCTCCGCTGTGACCTAGCATTTGTCTCCACTGTGTGACCTAGCAGTTGTCTCCTCCGCTGTGACCTAGCAGTTGTCTCGACTGTGTGACCTAGGAGCCGTCTCAACCGCTGTGACCTAGCATTTGTCTTCTCTGCTGTGACCTAGCACTTGTCTCTAGTGCTGTGACCTAGCAGTTGTCACCTCTGCTGTGACGAAGCAGTTGTCTCCTCTGCTAGGAGTTAGCAATTGTCTGCAATTTTGTGACCTAACAGTTGTCTCCAGTCCTGTGACCTAGCAGTTGTCTCTACTGCTGTGACCTAGCAGTTGTCTCCACTGCATGATCTAGCAGTTGTCACCACTTCTGTGACCTAACAGTTGTCACCAGTCCTGTGACCTAACAGTTGTCTCCACTGCTGTGACCTAGCAGTTGACTCCACTGGTGTGACCTAGCAGTTGTCTCCACTGTACGACCTAGCAGTTGTCTCTTTCGTTGTGACCTAGCATCTGTCTCCACTGTGTGACCTAGCAATTGTCTCCACGTCTCTGACCTACCAGTTGTCTCTTCCGCTGTGACCTACCCGTTGTCTCCACTGTGGCACCCAGGAGTCGTCTCCTCCGCTGTGACCTACCAGTTGTCTTCTCTGCTGTGACCTAGCAGTTGTCACCTCTGCTGTGACCAAGCAATTGCTGCTGTGACCTAGCAGTTGTCTTCACTTCTGAGACCTAACCGTTGTCTCCACTACTGTGACCTAAGTGTTGTCTCCAGTACTGTGACCTAGCAGTTGTCTCTACTGCGTGACCTGGCAGTTATTTCCACTGCTGTGCCATAGCAGTTGTATCTATTCCTGTGACCTAACATTTGGCACCTCTGCTGTGACCTATCAGTTGTCTCCTCGCCTGTGAATTAGCAGCTGTCTCTACCGCTGTGACCTAACAGTTCTTTCCTTCGCTGTGACCTAGTAGTTGTCTCCACCGCTGTTACCTAGTAGTCTCCACCGTTGTGACCTAGCAGTTGTCTCCACCGCTGTGGCCTAGTAGTTGTCTCCAACGCTGTGACCTAAGGGTTGTCTCCACTGCTGTGACCTCATAGTTTTCTCCACTTTGTGACCAAGGAGTTGTTTTATCTTCTGTGACCTAGCAGTTGTCTCTCCACTGCTGTGACCCAGCAGATGTCTCTACAGCTGTGACCTAGCAGTTGTCTTCACTACTTTGACATAGCAGTTGTCTCCTCCTTTGTGTCCTAGTTGTTGTCTCCACTTTGTGACCCTGCAGTTGTCTCCACCGCTGTGACCTGGCAGCTTTCCCCACTGCTGTGAGATACCAGTGGTCTCCATTGCTGTGACCGAGCAGTTTTCTCCAATGCTGTGACCTAACAGTAGTCTCAACTGCGATGACCTAGCAGTTGTCTGCACTGCTGTGACCTAGCAGTTTTCTCTACTGCTGTGACCTAGCAGTTGTCTGCACTGCTGTGTCCTAGCAGCTGTCTCCACTGCTGTGACCTAGGAGTTGTCTCCACTATGTGACCTGGCAGTAGTTTCCTCTGCTGTGACATGTCAGTTGTCTCAAGTGCTGTAACCTAGCAGCTGTCTCCACCGCTATGACCTTGCAGTTGTCTCCACTACTGTGACCTTGCAGTTTTCTCCATTGCTGTAACCTTGCAGTTGTCTGCACTGCTGTGACCTTGCAGTTGTTTACATTACTGTGACCGAGCAGTAGTCTCCGCTGCGATGACCTGGCAGATGTCACCAATGCTGTGACCTAACAGTTGTCTCCATCTCCGTGTCCTAGCAGTAGTCTCCACTGCGATGACCTTGCAGTTGTCTCCAATGCTGTGGACTAACAGTTGTCTCCATTGCTGTGACCTTGCAGTTGTCTCCACTGCTGTGACCTAGCAGTTGTCTCCACTGTGTGACCTAGCTCTTGTCTCCACTGCTGTTACCTAACAATTATCTCCACTGCTGTGACCTTGTAGTGTTCTCCAATGCTGTGACATAATAGCTGTCTCCATTGCTGTGACCTAGCAGTTGTCTCCACTGCTGTGGCCTAGGATTTGTCTCCACTGTGTGACCTGGCAGTTGTTTCCTCTGCTGTGACATAGCAGTTGTCTCAACTGCTGTGGCCTAGCAATTTTCTCCACAGCTATGACCTGGCAGTTGTCTCCACTGTTTTGACATAGCAGTTGTCTCCACTGTTTGACCCTGCAGTTGTCTCCACCGCTGTGACGTAGCAGTAGTCTCCACTGCGATGACCTAGCAGTTGTCTCCCCTGCTGTGGACTAAGAGGTATCTCCATTGCTGTGACCTAGCAGTTGTCTCCAATGTGTGACCTAGCTCTTGTCTCCACTGCTGTTACCTAACAGTTATCTCCACTGCTGTGACCTTGTTTTCTCCTATGCTGTGACATAATAGCTGTCTCCATTGCTGTGACCTAGCAGTTGTCTCCACTGCTGTGTCCTAGGATTTGTCTCCACTGTGTGACCTGGCAGTTGTTTCCTCTGCTGTGACATAGCAGTTGTCTCAACTGCTGTGGCCTAGCAATTTTCTCCACAGCTATGACCTGGCAGTTGTCTCCACTGCTGTGACCAGGCAGTTGTCCCCACTACTGTGACCTAGCAGCTGTCTCGACTCCTGTGATCTGGCAGTTGTCTCCACTGCTCTGACCAAGCAATTGTCTGCACTGCTGTGACTTAGCAGTTGTCTCCACTTCTGTGACATAGCAATTGTCTCCCATGCTGTTACTTAGCAGTTGTCTCCACTGTATGACCTATTAGTTCTCTCATCTGCTGTGACCTAGCAATTGTCTCCACCGCTATGACGTGGCAGTTGTCTCCACTGCTGTGACCTGGCAATGTCTCCACTGCTGTGACCTGGCAGGTGTCTCCACGGCAGTTACCTAGCAGTTGTCTCCACTGCTGTGACCTAGCAGTTCTCTCCACCGCTGTGACCTAGCAGTTCTTTCCACTGCTGTGACCTAGCATTTGTCTCCACTGTGTGACCTAGCAGTTATCTACAAGTCTGTGACCTAGTAGTTGTCTCCTCCGCTGTGACCTAGCAGTTGTCTGCACTGTGTGACGTAGCAGTTGTCTGTACTGTGTGACCTAACAGTTGTCTTCATCGCTGTGACCTAGGAGTTGTCTGCTCTCCTGTGACCTAGAAGTTGTCTCCACTGCAGTGACCTTGCAGTTGTCTCCACTGCTGTGACCTAGCAGTTGTCTCCACTGCTGTGACCTAGCAATTGTCTCCACTGTTTTGACCTTACAGTTGTCTCCATTGCTGTGACCTAGCAGTTGTCTACTCTGCTGCGACCTAGCAGTTGTCATCAATGCTGTGACCTATCAGTTGTCTCCACTGTTTTGACCTAACAGTTCTCTCCATTGCTGTGACCTAGCAATTGTCTCCACTGCTGTGACCTAGCAATTGTCTCCACTGTTTTGACCTTACAGTTGTCTCCAGTGCTGTGACCTAGCAGTTGTCTACTCTGCTGCGACCTAGCAGTTGTCATCAATGCTGTGACCTACCAGTTGTCTCCACTGTTTTGACCTAACAGTTGTCTCCACTGCTGTGACCTAGCAGCTGTCTCCACTGTATGACAATGCAGTTGTTTCCTCTTCTGTGGCATAACAGTTGTCTCCTCTACTGTGACCTAACAGTTGTCTGCACTGCTGTGACCTAGCAGTTGTTTCCACTGCTGTGACCTAACATTTGTCTCCTCTACTGTGACCTAGCAGCTGTCTCCACTGTATGACAATGCAGTTGTTTCCTCTTCTGTAGCATAACAGTTGTCTCCTCTACTGTGATCTAACAGCTGTCTGCACTGCTGTGACCTAGCAGTTGTTTCCACTGCTGTGACCTAACATTTGTCTCCTCTACTGTGACCCAGGAGTTGTCTCCACTGCTGTGACCTAGCAGTTATTTCCTCTGCTGTGACCTAACACTTGTCTCCACTGCTGTGACTTAGCAGTTGTCTCCACTGCTGTAACCTAACAATTGTCTCCATTCCTGTGACCTAGCAGTTGTCTCAACTGCTGTGACCTTGCAGTTAGCTCCACTGTGTGAGCTAGCAGTTGTCTCCACCGCTGTGAACTAGCAGTTGTCTCCACGACTGTGACCTAGCAGTTGCTTGCACTGTGTGACCTAGCAGTTGTCTCCTCCGCTGTGACCTGGCAGTTGTCTCCACCGCTGTGACCTATCCGTTGTCTCCACTGCTGTGACCTAACAGTTGTCTCGACTGCTCTGACCTAGCAGTTGTCACCACTGTGTAACCTAGCAGTTGTTTCCTCTTCTGTGACAACAGTTCTCTCCTACGCTGTGACCTAGCATTTGTCTCCACTGCTGTGACCTAGCAGTTGTCTCCACTGTGTGACCTAGCAGTTGTCTCCACGTCTCTGACCTACCCGTTGTCTCCACTGTGGCACCTAGGAGTCGTCTCCTCCGCTGTGACCTACCAGTTGTCTTCTCTGCTGTGACCTAGCAGTTGTCACCTCTGCTGTGACCAAGCAATTGCCTCCTCTGCTGTGACCTACCATTTGTCTCCACTTCTGTGACCTAACAGTTGTCTCCACCACTGTGACCTAAGGGTTGTCTCCAATACTCTGACCTAGCAGTTGTCTCTACTGTGTGACCTGGCAGTTATTTCCACTGCTGTGCCATAGCAGTTGTCTCCATTGGTGTGACCTAGCAGTTGACTCCACAGCTGTGACTTAAAAGTTGTCTCTATTCCTGTGACCTAGCATTTGGCACCTCTGCTGTGACCTATCAGTTGTCTCCTCGCCTGTGAATTAGCAGTTGTCTCTACCGCTGTAACCTAACAGTTCTTTCCTTCGCTGTGACCTAGAAGTTATCTCTTCCGCTGTGACCTAGTAGTCTCCACCGCTGTTGCCTAGTAGTCTCCGCCGCTGTGAGCTAGCAGTTGTCTCCACCGCTGTGACCTAGTAGTTGTCTCCAACGCTGTGACCTAAGGGTTGTCTCCACTGCTGTGACCTCATAGTTTTCTCCACTGTGTGACCAAGGAGTTGTTTTATCTTCTGTGACCTAGCAGTTGTCTCTCCACTGCTGTGACCCAGCAGATGTCTCTACAGCTGTGACCTAGCAGTTGTCTTCACTACTTTGACACAGCAGTTGTCTTCACTACTTTGACACAGCAGTTGTCTCCTCCTCTGTGTCCTAGTTGTTGTCTCCACTTTGTGACCTGGCAGTTTTCCCCACTGCCGTGAGATACCAGTTGTCTCCATTGCTGTGACCGAGCAGTTGTCTCCAATGCTGTGACGTAACAGTAGTCTCAACTGCGATGACCTAGCAGTTGTCTGCACTGCTGTGGCCTAGCAGTTTTCTCTACTGCTGTGGCCTAGCAGTTGTCTGCACTGCTGTGTCCTAGCAGCTGTCTCCACTGCTGTGACCTAGGAGTTGTCTCCACTATGTGACCTGGCAGTAATTTCCTCTGCTGTGACATGTCAGTTGTCCCAAGTGCTGTAACCTAGCAGCTGTCTCAACCGCTATGACCTTTCAATTGTCTCCACTACTGTGACCTTGCAGTTTTCTCCATTGCTGTGACCTTGCAGTTGTCTCCACTGCTGTGACCTTGCAGTTGTCTTCACTGCTGTGACCTTGCAGTTGTCTTCACTGCTGTGACCTTTGTGACCCTTGGTCCATATGAACCTTATTAAGGTCCTTGGTCCATATGAACCTTATGAAGGTCCATGGTCCATATGAACCTTATGAAGATCCTTGGTCCATATGAACCTTATTAAGGTCCTTGGTCCATATGAACCTTATGAAGATCCTTGGTCCATTTGAACCTTATGAAGGTCCTTGGTCCATGTGAACCTTATGAAGGTCCTTGGTCCATGTGAACCTTATGAAGGTCCTTGGTCCATGTCAACCTTATGAAGGTCCTTGATCAATATGAACCTTATGAAGGTTCTTGCTCCATGTGAAGGCTTACTCAGCCCTGTAACAACTTCAGTCAGTATTACTAAGGCTGGCTCCTCCTCAGGAAAATTAATGCATAGAAAAAGAATAAAAACTGACAAACATAAACACTTTATTATTTAGAAAATATAAAATATAAAACACTTAAATATGAAATATTGATCCTACATTAAAGAAAATGAAAAATGAAAAATATAAATGATATCTGAATTCAACGCTAATATATATAAAACTTGGGTGTCTGGTGTTGTTGAAATCGTAGCCGTTGCTGATGATGTCGGGGGGGCGGGGTCGCAGGTGTTGGTGACAACCCACCGGCTCGTTCTTCACAGAGTATAGCCATAAATAATCTATCCAGATGACAGGAAAGCAGGTTCTTTACCGCTGCAATGATGAGGGGTTACGTCCTGCAACTTCATACATGTGCACAGGCAAGTAGATAAAACATGGGACGTCTCAGGACGTTAGTCCGTCTCCTTCAATTCTACTCGTTGGTTGGCAGGTGACCCATTCTGTCATTCCAAGCTGGAAAGAGAGACAGGTTACCCACTGCTTAAGAAATCACTCTCCATGATAAGTACACTACCTAAAAGACGTGGTGATTATTAAGACATTTAACAGAGCAAGACTGAAAGGACTAAGTTTATTATTGGTCAAAAGTGAAGCTTTCAACCAATAAGTCCACTAGAATATGAGCAGGCATGTACTTACAGTAGTGCTGGGAGCAGTGAGTCGAGTGATTACTGTTTGGCCGGAGCCCCACACGTCACCTTTCGGGGGAAGGGGGAAGAGGGAGGGGGAAGGGATAGCGGGAGCTAGACTGACCCTACCTTAACAAGCAGCCGGCAATCAAACTATCACTTTCTGGGAGGGGAAAAAAAGGGGGGAATAGCAGGAGCTGGACTTACCCTACCTTAAGTAGCCGGCAATGAAACTATTGTTACTATATACTCCCTCGCTACTCCTATCTATTGAACTTTTCCCTCACACTTCCCCATACCAAAACTTATAGTCAAGGAGTATAAGAAGAATAGGCAAGGAAAAAGTTCTAACACGTGGAAGTCGCGTAAGACAACAAATCTTCTACTGACTGTCATGACTTAACCAGTCAGAGAAATAATTGGATGAACCATTGATATACACAATATGGAACTTAAAAGCTTGGAGTGCCAAGGTCCACCTCAAGAGGCGACTGTTGGTTCCCTTAAAAGTTTCTAGGTATATCAAAGGCTTGTGATCCGTTTCTAAAATAAATTATTTTCCCAGTAGATAAAATTTGAGCTTGGAGATACCCCACTCAAGGGCCAAACATTCCTTTTCTGTGGTGGAGTATCTCGTTTCTGCGGGAAGGAAGTTTTAGATTTAATAAATATACAGGAACTAAGAGTGTGTGCATTTTGTGCAGTACGCACCTGACACCTATTGCAAGAACTATACTTCTTTGTAATCTGAGAGTACATGCTTGGCCAAAAATAAGTGTGCTTGAGTTTATGCCACGTCTTACAATGGACCAAGTGTTTGGTCACTGGCAAATTATGAGCCATTTGAAGAACAGTCTCTCGACATGGTTTAGGAACAACAAGGAGGAAATAATCTATCACTGAAGAATGAGATTTAAATACAGATTTATATAAGATACCATTAATATATTCAGACTTATGAGTTAAGTATCTCCCGTGGATAACTTTGTTGTTAAAAGCTTGATTATGACAATCGCGAAGTGAAGGGCAGTTGCGCTGTATATTGACAAAGTCATCCTTGGACATAAAATCTGGGAAAATAAAAGGACTTACGGTGGGAGGAGAGGAGGTAGGAGAAGCCGGGGTTTTGGTCTGAGCCCTAATCAAGACATTGAGAGTGCCGGAGGCATTACCCTTACTTTCACCCGACGAGTGGACAGGTGATCCTGCTACCTCACTATCGAGAGCAGTATCATCTGTTTCCACCCCCAAATGAACAGTACGAGACAATGCAGCTTCCGGTGCAAAATTGTTAAGGGTCTTATTTAACTTGCAAGGAGGAAGAGCTGGAAAACTTAGATCCACGGGTGGTGACGAAAGATCCGCCTCTGAAGGAAGAACGGCACCTTTAATGTTACCTACTATTATAGAACAAGTAATTGGGGTTAGTACCGCATTAGTCCAACCGGTGAACCATTTAGTTTTCAAGTAACAATGTATTGTAGGGAAAGTATTTTCACGACCCAAGTAATCTCACACGAGAGGTTTTAAAGTAAGGGAACAGTTTGTCCGAAATTACGATGCACGTACATCCAGTGTCACGTAATATATCTGAGACTTTTATACCATTAACTGCTCCTGAACAGAAGGGTGCTTGGTCATTACCATCAACAAAACATCTTCCAACTTTCTCTATTTTCTTGGAAGGACAATCTGGACGTTTATGTCCGATACCACCACACCGATGACATGTTGGTATAATAGCTGGTGACTTCTTCTACTGTAGGCTTCTTAATCTTTGGTTCAGGTGAACCATTGCCCTTAAGGTTCGATCCCTTTAGGTCTTTATAGAAATTGTGAGCCTCAGCATATAGGTCAGCAGCCTCAGCAACTTCCTTAGCTTTAATCAGGTTATGTTCTCTGATGAATGTTCTTATCTGGTGGGGAAGAGCTGTCAGGAACTGGTCAGCAACCATGAAGTCTCTAAGAGATTCATAACTATGATCAATTCCTGAACTCTCTATCCAAAAGTCGAACAAACGAAAGAGTGTTACCTGTAACTGCTGAAAGTTCTGGCCAGGCTGTAAGGTGGCATACCTGAAATCTTTCCTGTAAGAATTTGTGGTTTTTTGATATGCTTTAATGATCGCCTTCTTCAGTAGGTTATAATTACATATGATATCCTGCGTCAAAGTGGCATAGATATTCAAAGCTGTACCAGAAAATAACATTCTTAACCTGGTAGCCCAGGTGTCAGCAGGCCATTCACAGAGGGTAGTAGTATTTTCAAACCTGATAATGTGAAGGGAGGTAAATTAGGTGTTGGGATATGTGCACTAGCTGCATGATGTTCAATTACTCCTTCCTCTAATTGTTGCTGTGTAAGAGTTAACTCTTTATTCTCTAATTCAAGGTGAGCTTTTTCGAGCTCACGATCTTTTTCTCTCTCTCTTAACTCAAGTTCTCTAGCTTTTTCCTCACATTCTCTAGCTTTTTCCTCACGTTCTCTATCCTTTTCTCATTCCTCAAGTTCTCTTAATTTAACTTGTTCCTCACGTACTCTAGCTCTCTCCTCACGATCAAGTCTATCACGGTCCTTTTTGTCTTCTCTATCTCTTTCTAACTGTCTATCTTGGTTTTCTCTTTCGATTCTCTCTCTCTCTCCTTTTTTTCCTGTCTATCAAGGTTCTCTTTCTCCTTTTTCTCTTCTCTTTCGATTCTCTCTCTCTCCTTTTCCTCTTCTCTTTCGATTCTCTCTCTCTCCTTTTCTTCTTCTCTTTCGATTTTCTCTCTCTCCTTTTCCTCCTGTCTTTCCCTTTCTAACTGTTTCTCTTCTCTCTCAATTCTCTCTCAAGTCTTTCCTGGATCTTAGCACTAATGAAGGATTCTAAATTTTTCCCTTTTATTTCTAACTTCCAGCATTCATCCAAAACTGATATTCCTCCATACTTGCAGGAACAACTTAAACTACCAGGGGAAAAATGAAACGGGTATCAAAGAAAACGGAGGGTTCAATTCCTGCTCCGCTCAAAGTGTAAATAAACCAGAGGGCTCGATCCCTGCTTCAATTAAACAATGCATTAATGAAAACGAAGGGTTCTATTCCGGCTCCGAGTAAACAGCAAGTAGAATGGGGTCCCTTGACCATCCAATCTTCTCACCAACAAATCAAGAGTGTCCTTCGACAGTTCCCTTGATATAATAAAGAGCTCAATGAAACAAATTGTCACTGGAAAATCTCGGGTCCCTAGAGTCTAATCCTCTAAAGTGTTTCAAGCTCACACAAAAATAGGTGGCAGAATTAACTAGCATTCCTGCCTTGACTTGACTTACAATAAATTGAGACTATAACAATCACCAAATCATTTAAATACCTGTACTGTAGTCCTACCATAGAGAATGATTACTCATGGCTGGTGGTAACCGTCTGTGGTATGCGGCATTGAAGTTCCAATGGTAGATTTGAGATGTAGTCGAATCTTGATTCAGTCCAGTCGAATCCTGGCAAGGTCGCCACTTGAGAAGGCTTACTCAGCCCTGTAACAACTTCAGTCAGTATTACTAAGGCTGGCTCCTCCTCAGGAAAATTAATGCATAGAAAAAGAATAAAAACTGAGAAACAAACACTTTATTATTTAGAAAATATAAAATATAAAACACTTAAATATGAAATATTGATCCTACATTAAAGAAAATGAAAAATATAAATGATATCTGAATTCAACGCTAATATATATAAAACTTGGGTGTCTGGTGTTGGTGACACTGCGTGTTGTTGAAATCGTAGCCGTTGCTGATGATGTCGGGGGGGCGGGGTCGCAGGTGTTGGTGACAACCCACCGGCTCGTTCTTCACAGAGTATAGCCGTAAATAATCTATCCAGATACAGGAAAGCAGGTTCTTTACCGCTGCAATGATGAGGGGTTACGTCCTGCAACTTCATACATGTGCACAGGCAAGTAGATAAAACATGGGACGTCTCAGGACGTTAGTCCGTCTCCTTCAATTCTACTCGTTGGTTGGCAGGTGACCCATTCTGTCATTCCAAGCTGGAAAGAGAGACAGGTTACCCACTGCTTAAGAAATCACTCTCCATGATAAGTACAATACCTAAAAGACGTGGTGATTATTAAGACATTTAACAGAGCAAGACTGAAAGGACTAAGTTTATTATTGGTCAAAAGTGAAGCTTTCAACCAATAAGTCCACTAGAATATGAGCAGGCATGTACTTACAGTAGTGCTGGAAGCAGTGAGTCGAGTGATTACTGTTTGGCCGGAGCCCCACACGTCACCTTTCGGAGGGGGGGAAAGAGGGAGGGGGAAGGGATAGTGGGAGCTAGACTGACCCTACCTTAACAAGCAGCCGGCAATCAAACTATCACTTTCGGAGAGGGGGAAAAAAGGGGATGGAATAGTGGGAGCTGGACTTACCCTACCTTAACGAGTAGCCGGCAATGAAACTATTGTTGCTATATACTCCCTCACTACTCCTATCTATTGAACTTTTCCCCTCACACTCCATATGAACCTTATGAAGGTCCTTGGTCCATATGAACCTTATGAAGGTCCTTCGTCCATATAAACCTTATGAAGGTCCTTGGTACACATAAACCTTATGAAGGTCCTTGGTCCATATGAACCTTATGTAGGTCCTTGGTCCATATGAACCTTATGAAGGTCCTTGGTACATATGAACCTTATGAAAGTCCTTGGTCAATATGAACCTTATGAAGGTCCTTGGTCCATATGAACCTTATGAAGGTCCTTGGTCCATATGAACCTTATGAAGGTCCTTGGTACATATGAAGCTTATGAAGGTCCTTGGTCCATATGAACCTTATGAAGGTCCTTGGTACATATGAACCTTATGAAGGTCCTCGGTCTATATGAACCTTATGAAGGTCCTTGGTCCATATAAACCTTATGAAGGTCCTTGGCCCATATGAACCTTATGAAGGTCCTTGGTCCATATGAACCTTATGAAGGTCCTTGGTCCATATGAACCTTATGAAGGTCCTTGGTCCATATGAACCTTATGAAGGTCCTTGGTCCGTATGAACCTTATGAAGGTCTTTGGTCCATATGAACCTTATGAAGGTCCTTGGCCCATATGAACCTTATGAAGGTCCTTGGTCCATATGAACCTTATGAAGGTCCTTGGTCCATATGAACCTTATGAAGGTCCTTGGTCCATATGAACCTTATGAAGGTCCTTGGTACATATGAACCTTATGAAGGTCCTTGGTCCATATGAACCTTATGAAGGTCCTTGGCCCATATGAACCTTATAAAGGTCCTTGGTCCATATGAACCTTATGAAGGTCCTTGGTACATATGAACCTTATGAAGGTCCTTGGTCCATATAAACCTTATGAAGTTCCTTGGCCCATATGAACCTTATGAAGGTCCTTGGTCCATATGAACCTTATGAAGGTCCTTGGTCCATATGAACCTTATGAAGGTCCTTGGTCCATATGAACCTTATGAAGGTCCTTGGTCCATATGAACCTTATGAAGGTCTTTGGTCCATATGAACCTTATGAAGGTCCTTGGTCCATATGAACCTTATGAAGGTCCTTGGTACATATGAACCTTATGAAGGTCATTGGTCCATATAAACCTTATGAAGGTCCTTGGCCCATATGAACCTTATGAAGGTCCTTGGTCCATATGAACCTTATTAAGGTCCTTGGTCCATATGAACATTATGAAGGTCCTTGGTCCATATGAACCTTATGAAAGTCCTTGGTCCATATGAACCTTATGAAGGTCTTTGGTCCATATGAACCTTGTGAAGGTCCTTGGCCCATATGAACCTTATGAAGGTCCTTGGTCCATATGAACCTTATGAAGGTCCTTGGTCCATATGAACCTTATGAAGGTCCTTGGTCCATATGAACCTTATGAAGGTCCTTTGTCCATATGAACCTTATGAAGGGCCTTGGTCCATATGAACCTTATGAAGGTCCTTGGTCCATATAACCTTCATGGGTCCACATGACGGTCTTTGGTCTCTATAATAAAAATAATAATAATAATAATAATAATAATAATAATAATAATAATATTAATAATAATAATAATAATAATAATAATAGTAATAATTATTATTGTAATTACAATAATGATGATGATAATAATAATAATCTATATATCTACAGGTATATCACAGTACTACTGAAGGCGGCTCAGTGGTTCAAAATTGCGGCGGTCTCCCCACTTCCGGCCTCGCCTCGCCCCGCGCCGCCCCTGCAGCACCTTCTGCAGCACCTTCTTCAGCACCTTCTGCAGCGCCTTATGTTGCGGCCGCCGGATCGCCCCCGCTCCTTGATTTTTTTCGATTTCTTTTTTTTTTTTTTTTTTTTTTTTGTTTGAATTTCGATTTTCTTTTCGAATTTTGAAGGTACCCTATAGGGACCCCTATGGTAAGACCTCCCTCACACCTCCTATCACCCACTACCATCTCCCATACCCCCTAAGCCCAATTATTCCTGCTCCATCCCCTTGGATCAAGATTTTAACCCCTCCTTAAACCCCACCACTTTTTCCTCATAATTTCGATTTTTTTCAATAATACAAAAAAAATGGCTTTACCCTCCACTTCCCCGGATCAAGATCTCCCTGCTTCACCTCCTCGGATCAAGAACGCCCTCTCCATCTCCTACCATCCACTTCCATCACACTCTAAGCCCAATATTCCTGCTCCATCTCCTTGGATCAAGATTTACCCTCCACTTCCTCGGATTAAGACTCCCTACACCTCCAAGGACCAATCTCACCTTCATCATCTCCCATACCCTCTAAAAGCCAATATTCTTGCTCCATCTCCTTGGATCAAGATTTACTCTCCAACTCCTTGCATCAAGACCCCCTCTTCATCAACCACCATTCACTTCCACCACCCTCTAGACCCAATATTCCTGCTCCGTCTCCTTGGAACAAGATTTACCCTCCACTTCTTCAGATCAAGTTTTGGGTCCTCCCTATCGGGGTGCTCATACGTATGTAACCACCTTGAAAAGCATAAATTAATCAGCATGGTTTTACAAAGGGGCGTTCCTGCCTTACGAATTTATTAACTTTTTTCACTAAGTTGTTTGAGGAGGTAGATCATGGTAATGATTATGATATTGTGTATATGGACTTCAGTAAGGAAAATTAAGGCACATGGAGTAGGAGGAGAAATTTTTCCTGGGTAGAGGCATGGCTGACAAATAGGCAGCAGAGAGTTTGCATAAATGGGGAGAAATCAGAATGGGGACACGTCACAAGTGGTGTTCCACAGGGGTCAGTGATGGACCCCCTGTTGTTCACAATCTACATAAACGACATTGATGAGGGCGTAAAGAGCGACATAAGCAAGTTTGCCGATGACACCAAAATAGGCCGTCCAATTCATTCTAATGAGGTCACTAGAGCACTCCAGGAAGATTTGAATAGACTGATGCAGTGGTTGGAGGAGTGGCAGATGCAGTTTAATATAGACAAATGCAAAGTTCTAAATGTTGGACAGGAAAATAACCATGCCACATATAAATTAAATAATGTAGATTTTAATATTATGGATTGTGAAAAAGATTTAGGAGTTCTGGTTAGCAGTAATCTGAAACCAAGACAACAGTGCATAAGTGTTCGCAATAAAGCTAACAGAATCCTTGACTTCATATCAAGAAGCATGAATTATAGGAGTCCTCAGGTTGTTCTTCATCTCTATATATCCTTGGTTAGGCCTCATTTAGATTATGCTGCACAGTTTTGGTCACCGTATTACAGAATGGATATAAATGCTCTGGAAAACATATAAAGGAGGATGACAAAGTTGATCACATGTATCAGAAATCTTCCCTATGAGGATAGACTGAGGGCCCTGAATCTGTACTCTCTAGAAAGGCGTAAAATTAGGGGGATATGATTGAGGTGTATAAATGGAAGACAAGAATAAATGAAGGGGCTGTAAATGACGTGCTGAAAATATCTAACCAAGACAGGACTCGCAGCAATGGTTTTAAGTTGAAAAAATTCAGATTCAGGAAGGATATAGGACAGCACTGGTTTGCTAATAGAGTTGTGGATGAGTGGAACAAACTCCCGAGTACAGTTATAGAGGCTAAAACGTTGTGTAGTTTTGAAAATAGGTTAGATAAATACATGAGTGGGTGCGGGTGGGTGTGAGTTGGACCTAATTAGCTTGTGCTACTAGGTCAGTTGCCGTGTTCCTTCCTTAAGTGAATGTGACCTGACCTGACTGGGTTGGGGCATTGGCTTAAGCCCGTAGGAGACTTGGACCTGCCTCGCATGGGCCAGTAGGACTGTTGCAGAGTTCCTTCTTTCTTATGTTCTTATGTTCTTATTGACTTAAATGAACTAACATACATGACGTCACATCACCTGTGTTTACTCAGCGGCCTTGACGTCACGTGATAACCAGCCATGACGTCATCACAAGTAAACACACACAGGCCAACAGGTTGAACCAGGTCTGTCAAGCTGGGTCGCCCTGTGTTCCATTATTAACTTAAAATGAACTAAAAATGCATGATCACTCTGTGTCCTCTTTAACTTAAATGAACTAAGTTACTTTTCCTCTTATTAAGTTTAAATGAACTAAAAATGCCGGATAACACTAATACACAATATTTTCCTTCATTTATTTTCCATTATATATAATACATTTTCTTCATTATATGAATTCACAATAATATATATTTTCATATACAACAAATTTCTGGTAATACAATACAATACAACAAATACATTTTATTTCATATACAACATAGCTACACACCCCACACTCCCTCATTTCTGCTGACTGGCAAGAACTGCCTGGCGAGTCCTATCTGACTTACCTCAGATAAAGATCTCAGGTCACCCCCACGGACTGACCTGCTCTCTCATTCACCCTCAATTCACTTGTCTCAATTCAATAAAAAGATACAAATTTTACTCACAATTTTCCCACTTTTATCTCACGCATGACCTGCAAACATCCACATCACACAACACCAACAACCCACAACAACCCACAACTTATAACCTCTTTTCGGTATCTCTAGTTCAACAACAATACCCACAATCCACATCACTTACCATTTTAATCACAATTTTTTCTCTTTTGATACAAATTTTTCTTAAATGTTTAATGACGCTAATACACAATTTTACTCTTAACCCAGTACACCACCAACTAACTTTGAACACTACCAAATCACTCACATACATCATTTGAAAACCACTAAAACCACCAGAAACTAAGACAACCACCAATTAACACCCATGATCACTCACCTCAAAACCACTATGATCACAGAAAACACACACATTCTCTCAAAACATTATAACCAAGGTCACTAAAACTAAGATCACTCGACTCAAAACCACCATGATCATTAAATCACTGAAACATATATACATTCTCTCAAAACATTATAACCAAGATCACTGAAACTAAGATCACTCAGCTCAAAACCACTATTATCACTAAAACATCACACATTTTATACACATTCTCTCAAAACATTCTAACCAAGATCACTAAAACTAAGATCACTCAGCTCAAAACCACTATGATCATTAAAACATCGCACATTCTCTCAAAACATCATAACAAAGATCACTAAAACTAAGATCACTTATGACAAGATCACTAAAACTATGTATACTTTTACTGAGATCGCATTACATTTGACATATCTAACTCACCCACCAAATTACATCTGATCCACCAAATTCCTCTCTCATTCTCCAAACTTTACAACATTACCACAAAAAACTAACTCATACACCACTAACTAACTTTGAACGCTACCAAATCACTCTCATATATCATTTAAAGACCAGCAAATCATTATTGAATTCTCCCAAAAACATCATTGAACATCTTCAAAACACTATCACACATCATTTGAACAACACCAATACACTCTCATACAACATTTGAACACCATCAAAAAAAAAAAGAAAAAAAAAACATTGAATACTCCCAAAAACATTGTTCGAATACTCCCAAAAACATCATTGAACACCTTCAAAACACTCCAACTAACACACAAACACCACCAAAACATCTCACCATCGAAAATCTAAAGTCATGTATGACAAAAACTAAAACACATACACTCAGACATGATTTCTATACTAAGATCATGCTAACTAGCCAGAAAGTAAGACAACCACCAACTAACACCCATGATCACTCACCTCAAAACCACTATGATCACAGAAAACACACACATTCTCTCAAAACATTATAACCAAGTTCACTAAAACTAAGATCATTCAGCTCAAGACAGCTATGATCGTTAAATCACTAAAACATCACACATTTTATACACATTCTTTTTGTGGTCAATTGTTAGTTTTGTGATTTGGAGAAAAAAAATTTGTGAGTAAAAATTATGGATTCATATGACTTAAGTGTACATGTATATTTGTGTGTGATATGGTGATTAGTTAGCATGATCTTAGTATAGTGATCATGTCTGAGTGCATGTGATTTAGTTTGTGGGTGAGATATTTTGGTGGTGTTTGTGTGTTAGTTGGTGTGTTTTGAAGGTGTTCAATGACGTTTTTGGGAGCATTCAATAGTAATTTGGTGGTCTTCAAATGATGTATGTGAATGTTTTGGTAGTGTTCAATGGTGTTTTGGGAGTATTCAAACGATGTTTTTGGGAGTATTCAATGATGTTTGTTGGATTTTTTTGAAGGTGTTCAAATGTTGTATGAGAGTGCTTTTGTGTTGTTCAAATGATGTGTGAGTGTTTTGAAGATGTTAAATGATGTTTTTGGGAGTATTCAATAGTGATTTGGTGGTTTTCAAATGATGTGTAATCATAGAAGCTTTGAGGTGAGAGATCATGGGTGTTAGTTGGTGGTCGTCTTAGTTTTTGGTGATTTTAGCGGTGTTTTAGCAGTATTCAGTGGTGTTCTGGGAGTATTCAAAGGTGTTTGATAGTGTTTTTTGAAGGTGTTCAAATGTTGTAAGAGTGTTTTGAAGGTGTTCAGTGATTTTTTTGGGGGGTATTCAATAGTGATTTGGTGGTTTTCAAATGATGTATATGAGTGATTCGGAAGTGTTCAAAGTTAGTTGGTGGTGTACTGGGATAAGAGTAATATTGTGTATTAGTGTTATTAAACATTTAAGAAAAAAATTTATCGAAAGAGGAAAAATTGTGATGAAAATGGTAAGTGATGTGGGTTGTTGGTATTGTTGTTGAACTAGAGATACCGAAAAGAGGTTATAAGTTGTGGGTTGTGGGTGTTGTGTGATGTGGGTGTTTGCAGGTCATGCGTGAGATAAAAGTGGGAAAATTGTGAGTAAAATTTGTATCTTTTTGTTGAACTGAGACAAGTGAATTGAGGGTGAATGAGAGAGCAGGTCAGTCCGTGGGGGTGACCTGAGATCTTTATCTGAGGTAAGTCAGATAGGACTCGCCAGGCAGTTCTTGCCAGTCAGCAGAAATGAGGGAGTGTGGGGTGTGTAGCTATGTTGTATATGAAATAAAATGTATTTGTTGTATTGTATTGTATTACCAGAAATTTGTTGTATATGAAAATATATATTATTGTGAATTCATATAATGAAGAAAATGTATTATATATAATGGAAAATAAATGAAGGAAAATATTGTGTATTAGTGTTATCCGGCATTTTTAGTTCATTTAAACTTAATAAGAGGAAAAGTAACTTAGTTCATTTAAGTTAAAGAGGACACAGAGTGATCATGCATTTTTAGTTCATTTTAAGTTAATAATGGAACACAGGGCGACCCAGCTTGACAGACCTGGTTCAACCTGTTGGCCTGTGAGTTTAAAGGGTGATAGAAGTGGATGGTGGGGGATGGAGAGGGAGGTCTTGATCCGAGGAGATGGAGAGTAAATCTTATTCTAAGGAGATGGAGCAGGAATATTGGCTTTTAGAGGGTATGGGAGATGGGGCAGGGTGATCTTTATCCGAGGAGATGGAGGGAGGTCTTAATCCGAGGAAGTGGAAGGTAAATATTGATCCAAGGAGATGGAGCATAGAAATATTGGGTTTAGTAAGTGATGGTGTAGGGGAGGGTGATCTTGATCCAAGGAAGTAGGGATTACAAGAAAATGAAAAAAAATTGAAAATCTTGATCCGATGAAATGGAGGGTAAATTTTGATCCAAGGAGAAGGAGTAGGACTATCGGGCTTAGAGGGTGATTGAAGTGGATGGTAGGAGATGGAGAGGGTGATCTTGATCCGAGGAGGTGAAGCAGGAAGGTCATGATCCGAGGAAGTGGAGGGTAAAGTCATCTTTTTCTTTGTATTATTGAAAAAAATCGAAATTTTGAGGAAAAAGTAGTGGGGGTTTAGAAGGAAGGATTAAAATCTTGATCCAAGAAGATGGAACAGGAATAATTGGGCTTAGAGGGTATGGGAGATGGTAGTGGGTAGTGGGAGGTGTGACGGAGGTCTTACCATATGGGTACCAATAGGGGACCTTCAAAATTCAAAAAAGAGAATCAAAATTCGAAAAAAAACAGAAAAAGAAATTTAGGAATTATGGCGATCCGGCGGCCGCAGCAGAAGGCGCTGCAGAAGGTGTTGCAGGGACGGCGCGGGGTGGGGCGAGGCGGGCGAGGACGCGGGGCGAGGCGGGCGAGGACGCGGGGCGAGGCGGGCGAGGACGCGGGGCGAGGCGGGCGAGGACGCGGGGCGAGGCGGGCGAGGACGCGGGGCGAGGCGGGCGAGGACGCGGGGCGAGGCGGGCGAGGACGCGGGGCGAGGCGGGCGAGGACGCGGGGCGAGGCGGGCGAGGACGCGGGGCGAGGCGGGCGAGGACGCGGGGCGAGGCGGGCGAGGACGCGGGGCGAGGCCGGATAGCTGGTCAGGAAGTGGGGAGACCGCCGCCTTTTTGAGCGACTGAGCTGCCTTCAGTACTGCTTATAATATAACTTACACAGACCATAGATGACATCAGTGACATACTGTACAGACCATAGATGACATCAGTGACATACTGTACAGACCATAGATGACATCAGAGACATACTGTACAGACCATAGATGACATCAGTGACATACTGTACAGACCATAGATGACATCAGTGACATACTGTACAGACCATAGATGACATCAGAGACATACTGTACAGACCATAGATGACATCAGTGACATACTGTACAGACCATAGATGACATCAGTGACATACTGTACAGACCATAGATGACATCAGTGACATACTGTACAGATCATAGATGACATCAGTGACATACTGTACAGACCATAGATGACATCAGTGACATACTGTACAGACCATAGATGACATCAGAGACATACTGTACAGACCATAGATGACATCAGTGACATACTGTACAGACCATAGATGACATCAGTGACATACTGTACAGACCATAGATGACATCAGTGACATACTGTACAGATCATAGATGACATCAGTGACATACTGTACAGACCATAGATGACATCAGTGACATACTGTACAGACCATAGATGACATCAGTGACATACTGTACAGACCATAGATGACATCAGTGACATACTGTACAGACCATAGATGACATCAGAGACATACTGTACAGACCACAGATGACATCAGTGACATACTGTACAGACCATAGATGACATCAGTGACATACTGTACAGACCATAGATGACATCAGTGACATACTGTACAGACCATAGATGACATCAGTGACATACTGTACAGATCATAGATGACATCAGTGACATACTGTACAGACCACAGATGACATCAGTGACATACTGTACAGACCATAGATGACATCAGTGACATACTGTACAGACCATAGATGACATCAGTGACATACTGTACAGACCACAGATGACATCAGTGACATACTGTACAGACCATAGATGACATCAGTGACATACTGTACAGACCATAGATGACATCAGTGACATACTGTACAGACCATAGATGACATCAGTGACATACTGTACAGACCATAGATGACATCAGTGACATACTGTACAGACCATAGATGACATCAGTGACATACTGTACAGACCATAGATGACATCAGTGACATACTGTACAGACCAAAGATGACATCAGTGACATACTGTACAGACCATAGATGACATCAGTGACATACTGTACAGACCATAGATGACATCAGTGACATACTGTACAGACCATAGATGACATCAGTGACATACTGTACAGACCATAGATGACATCAGTGACATACTGTACAGAGAGCTCCTGGTTTATGCAGAGTATATCAGGTAATTTTAAGTTAATAACAAAAAAAACAGGCACAATACCGTGACTGGAAATCACAAATAACCCGCAAATAGAAGAGAGCTTATTACGACGTTTAGGTCCGACTTTGACCATTCACAAAGTCATACTAACGAAAAGGAGAGGAGAGAGTGTATATATAGGCCAGCAGACAGGGATGGGGCAAGAGAGGTAGTAGTGGAGGTAGTATTAGTAGTAGCAGTAGTGGAGGTAGTAGTAGTAGTAGTAGTGGAGGTAGTAGTAGTAGTAGTAGTAGTGGAGGTAGTAGAAGTAGTAGTAGTGGAGGTAGTAGTAGTAGTAGCGGAGGTAGTAGTAGTGGAGGTAGTAGTAGTAGTGGAGGTGGTAGTAGTAGTAGTACTAGTAGTGGAGGTAGTAGTAGTAGTAGTGGAGGTAGTAGTAGTAGTAGTAGTAGTAGTAGTGGAGGTAGCAGTAGTAGTAGTTGTAGTGGAGGTAGTAGTAGTAGTAGCAGTAATAGTAGTGAAGGTAGTAGTAGTAGTAGTAGTGGAGGTAGTAGTAGAGAAGTAGTAGTGGAGGTAGTAGTAGCAGTAGTAGTAGTAGTGGAGATTGTAGTACTAGTAGTAGTAGTAGTAGTAGTAGTAAAAGTAGTAGTAGTAGTCGAGGTAGTAGTAGTAGCAGTAGTAGTAGTGGAGGTAGTAGTAGTGGTAGTAGTGGAGGTAGTAGTAGTAGTAGTGAAGGTAGTAGTAGTAGCAGTGGAGGTAAAAGTAGTAGTAGTAGTAGTGGAGGTAGTAGTAGTAGTAGTGAAGGTAGTAGTAGTAGTAGTAGCAGTGGAGGTAGAAGTAGTAGTAGTAGTAGTGGAGGTAGTAGTAGTAGTAGTAGTAGTAGTGAAGGTAGTAGTAGTAGTAGTAGTGAAGGTAGTAGTAGTAGTAGTAGTAGCAGTGGAGGTAGAAGTAGTAGTAGTAGTAGTGGAGGTAGTAGTAGTAGTAGTTAAGGTAGTAGTAGTAGTAGTGGAGGCAGAAGTAGTAGTAGTAGTAGTAGTGGAGGTAGTAGTAGTAGTAGTGGAGGTAGTAGTAGTAGTTGTGAAGAAATTTTCTCCAGGAGGGGGGTATCAGCCCCCTTCAGCCCCTTTCAGCCACTTTCAGCCCTGAGGGGCCCAGCCCTCTCAGAAGGGGAAGCATCTTGTTTACTGCTACAGCGAGTAATTGATAGCAGATGCAGTATGAGTATGAGACGTGGTCGCTTCGACCGACGCTCCTTGCAGTGTTGCAAAGTGTAGTTTAATAAGAGACAGTACATCTCTTACTTTAGCAGGACAATTAAGGAAAATCCTGATCCCTCTTTATTACCATAGTAAAAATAGTGGACATTGTTGTCTATGCTTAAGACAGCAAGAATCAAACATTCTGCTTTGCTTCATCGAGGAAGTGGCAAGGAAGCAAAAGTACTAGGTCAGCTTTTTCTTTGTGCTAGGGGAATAACGGCGTGGGGCGCTGTGGTGTCTTCAGATTACTTTTGACTCTACTGAGAGTGACACTGACGCCTGGATAACCAACAAAGAACACTGATCTGTGCGTTAGTGTGAACAAAGTATCTCATAAAACACAATAAACACTTAAGGGAAGTGTGATCAGCTTCTTTAGTGATAAGATTGTGAACAATAAAGACAAATCTTGTGGAACATAGTGTACCAGTGTGCGTATTCCTAGACTGTGGAAGACGTGGACATCCAAGGACACTTCAGCTTCTGTCAAGTCACCGATATCTGTCGAAGGTGTGAAGAACACCATAGCTCACGCTACAAGAGCAAGGTAGGTTACGAATTTCTTGTGGTACGGGGGACTACGCAGTTCTTGAGTCGCAGGGAGTTTGTAATCAGCCTATAGTCGGCAGTAAGGTGTGGACTTTTGAGTCCACACAAGTAAGTTTGTCAGCCATCAGTGAATGAAATATGCTGACATAACACCCCCTAGGGGTAATTTATTGTTTACAAATTATAACTCTTTACAGCCCGTTGAGAGATGACTTCGACAGCTTCTCAAGACCTCGTCTGCAGGGGCGGTTGTGCAGGCGATGAGTTGTCTTTCTAAGTTAAGTTTTCACTGGAGGTAGTAGTAGTAGAAGTAGTAGCAGTAGTAGTAGTAGTAGTAGAAGTGAAGGTAGTAGTAGTAGTAGTAGCAGTAGTAGTGGAGGTAGTAGTAGTAGTAGTGGAGGTTTTAGTACTAGTAGTAGTAGCAGCGGAAGTAGTAGAAGCAGTAGTAGTGGAGGTGGTAGTAGTAGTAGCAGTGAAGGTAGTAGTAGTAGTAGTAGTAGTAGTAGAAGTAGTAGTAGTGGAGGTAGTAGAAGTAGTAGTAGTAGTAGTGGAGGTAGTAGTAGTAGTGAAGGTAGTAGTAGTAGTAGTGAAGGTAGTAGTAGTAGTGGAGGTAGTAGTAGTAGTAGTAGTGGAGGTAGTAGTAGTAGTAGTGGAGGAAGTAGTAGTAGTGGAGGTAGTAGTAGTAGTAGTGGAGGTAGTAGGAGTAATAGTAGCAGTGGAGGTAGTAATAGTAGTAGTAATGGAGGTAGTAGCAGTAGTAGTGGAGGTAGTAGTAGCAGCACTAGTGAAGGTAGTAGTAGTAGTAGTAGAGGAGGTAATAGTAGTAGTAGTAGTGGAGGTAGTAGTAGTAGAAGTAGAGGAGGTAGCAGAAGTAGTAGTAGTGGAGGTAGTAGTAGTAGTAGTAGTGGAGGAAGCAGTAATAGTGGAGGTAGTAGTAGTAGTGGTAGTGGAGGTACTAGGAATAGTAGTAGTGGAGGTAGTAGTAGTAGTGGACGTAGTAGTAGTAGTAGTAGTAGTAGTGGAGGTAGTAGTAGTAGTAGTAGTAGTAGTGAAGGTAGTAGTAGTAGTAGTAGTGAAGGTAGTAGTAGTAGTAGTAGCAGTGGAGGTAGAAGTAGTAGTAGTAGTAGTGGAGGTAGTAGTAGTAGTGGAGGCAGTAGTAGTAGTAGTGGATGTAGTAGGAGCAGTAGTAGCAGTGGAGGAAGTAGTAGTAGTAGTAGTAGTGGAGGTAGTAGTAGTAGTAGTGTAGGAAGTAGTAGTAGTGGAGGTAGCAGTAGTAGCAGTAGTAGTGGAGGTAGTAGTAGTAGTAGTGGAGGTAGTAGTAGCAGTAGTGGAGGAAGTAGTAGTAGTAGTAGTAGTAGAGGTAGTAGTAGTAGAAGTAGAAGTAGTGGAGGTACTAGTAGTAGTAGTGGAGGTAGTTGTAGTAGTAGTGGATGCAGTAGGAGTAGTAGTAGTAGTGGAGGTAGTAGTAGTAGTAGTGGAGGTAGTAGTAGTAGAAGTGGAGGTAGTAGTAGTAGTGGAGGTAGTAGTAGTGGAGGTAGTAGTAGCAGTAGTGGAGGTAGTAGTAGAAGTAGTAGTGGAGGTAGCAGTAGTAGTAGTGGAAGTAGAAGAAGTAGTAGTGGAGGTAGTAGTAGTGGAGGTAGTAGTAGTAGTAGTAGTGGAGGTAGTAGTAGTAGTAGTAGTGGAGGTAGTAGTAGAAGTAGAAGTGAAGGTAGTAGTAGTAGTAGTGCAGGTAGTAGTAGTAGTGGAGGTAGCAGTAGAAGTAGTGGAGGTTGTAGTACTAGTAGTAGTAGTAGTGGCAGTAGTAGTAGTAGTAGTAGTGGAGGTAGTACTAGTAGTAGTGAAGGTAGTAGTAATGAAGGTAGTAGTAGTAGTGGAGGTAGTAGTAGTAGTAGTGGAGGTAGTAGTAGTAGTAGTAGCAGTGGAGGTAGAAGTAGTAGTAGTAGTGGAGATAGTAGTAGTAGTAGTAGTGAAGGTAGTAGTAGTAGTAGTGGAGGAAGTAGTAGTACTAGTAGTAGTGGAGGTAGTAGTAATAGTAGTAGTAGTGGAGGTAGTAGTAGTGATGGAGGTAGTAGTAGTAGTAGTGGAGGTAGTAGGAGTAGTAGTAGTAGTAGAGGTAGTAGAAGTAGTAGTAGTGGAGGTAGTAGTAGTAGCAGTAGAGGTAGTAGTAGTAGTACTAGTGAAGGTAGTAGTAGTAGTAGTAGTAGTAGTAGTAGAATTAGTGGAGGTAGTAGTAGTAGTAGTAGTGGAGGAAGAAGCAGTAGTGGAGGTAGTAGTAGTAGTAGTTGTGTAGGTAGTAGTAGTAGTAGTGGAGGTAGCAGTAGTATGTAGGGATAGTAGTTAGTAGTAGTGGAGGTAGTAGTAGTAGTAATAGTAGTAGTAGTAGTGGAGGTAGTAGTAGTAGCAGTGGAAGTAGAAGTAGTAGTAGTAGTGGAGGTAGTTGTAGTAGTAGTGAAGGTAGTAGTCGTAGTAGTGGAGGTAGTAGTAGTAGTAGTAGTGGAGGTAGTAGTAGTAGTATTAGTAGTAGAGGTAGTAGTAGTAGTGGAGGTAGTAGTAGCAGTAGTAGTAGTAGTGGAGGTTGAAGTACTAGTAGTAGTAGTAGTAGTAGTAGAAGTATTAGTAGTAGTAGTAGTAGTGGAGGTAGTAGTAGTAGTAGTGAAGGTAGTAGTAGTAGTAGTAGCAGCAGTAGTAGTGTAGGTAGTAGTAGTAGTAGTAGTAGTAGTAGTAGTGGAGGTAGTAGTAGGAGTAGTGGAGGTAGTAGTAGTAGTAGTGAAGGTAGTAGTAGTAGTAGTGGAGGTAGTAGTAGTAGTAGTAGAAGTGGTGGTAGTAGTGGTAGTAGTAGTAGTAGAGGTAGTAGTAGTAGTAGTAGTAGTAGTGGAGGTAGTAGTAGTAGTAGTAGTGGATGTAGTAGGAGTAGTAGTAGTAGTGGAAGTAGTAGTAATAGTATCAGTAGTGGAGGTAGTAGTAGTAGTAGTGGAGGTAGTAGTAGTAGTGGAGGTAGTAGTAGTAGTAGTGGAGGTAGTAGTAGTAGTAGTGGAGGTGGTAGTAGTAGTTGAGGTATTAGTAGCAGTAGTGGAGGTAGTAGTAGTAGTAGTAGATAGTAGTGGAGGTAGTAGTAGTAGTAGTGGAGGTAGAAGTAGTAATAGTGGAGGTAGTAGTACTGGAGGTAGTAGTTGTAGTAGTTGTAGTGGAGGTAGTAGTAGTAGTAGTAGTAGTAGTGGAGGTAGTAGTAGTAGTAGTAGTGAAGGTAGTAGTAGTAGTGCAGGTAGTAGTTGTAGTAGTGGAGGTAGTAGTAGTAGTAGTGGAGGTTGTACTACTAGTAGTAGTAGTAGTAGTGGAAGTAGTAGTAGTAGTGGAGGTAGTAGTAATAGTAGTGAAGGTAGTAGTAGTAGTAGTATTGGAGGTAGTAGTAGTAGTAGTAGTAGTGGAGGTAGTAGTAGTAGTAGTAACAGTGGAGGTAGGAGTAATAGTAGTAGTAGTGGAGGTATTAGTAGTAGTGGTAGTAGTAGTAGTAGTGGTGGTAGTAGTAGTAGTAGTAGTAGTGGAGGTAGTAGTAATAGTAGTGGAGGTAGTAGTAGTAGTGGTGGTAGTAGTAGTAGTAGTGGAGGTAGTAGTAGTAGTAGTAGTAAAGGAGGTAGTAGTAGTAGTAGTAGTGGAGGTAGTAGTAGTAGTAGTGGAGGTAGTAGTAGTAGTAGTGGAGGTAGTAGTAGTAGTAGTGGAGGTACTAGTAGTAATAGTAGTGGAGGTAGTAGTAGAAGTAGTGGAGGTGGTAGTAGTAGTAGTAGTAGTGGAGGTGGTAGTAGTAGTAGTAGTGGAGGTGGTAGTAGTAGTAGTAGTAGTGTAGGTAGCAGTAGTAGTAGTAGAGTCGGTCGAATACTAAGAAAGATGGGTACTGCAAGAGAAAGATGAGCACTGCAAGGGAACTAGGGGCCCACAAGGGAACTAGGGGCCCACAAGGGAACTAGGGGCTCACAAGGGAACTAGGGGCCCCTTAGGGAACTAGGGGCCCACAAGGGAACTAGGGGCCCACACGGGAACTAGGGGCCCACAAGAGAACTAGGGGCCTACAAGGGAACTAGGAGCCCACAAGTGAACTAGGGGCCCAGAAGGGAACTAGGGGCCCAAAAGTTAACTAGGGACCCACAAGGGAAGTAGAGGCCCACAAGGGAACTAGGGGCCCACAAGGGAACTAGGGGCCCACAAGGGAACTAGGGGCCCACAAGGGAACTAGGGGCCCACAAGGGAACTAGAGGCCCACAAGGGAACTAGGGGCCCACAAACGAACTAGAGGCCTACAAGGGAACTAGGGGCCCACAAGGGAGCTAAGGGCCTACAAGGGAACTAGGGGCCCACAAGTTAACTCGGGGCCCGCAGGGGAACTAGGGGCCCACAAGGGAACTAGGGGCCCACAAGGGAACTAGGGGCCCACAAGGGAACTATGGGCCCTCAAGGGAACTAGGGGCCCACGTGGGAACTAGGGGCCCACAAAGGAACTAGGGGCCCATAAGGAAACTAGGGGCCCAGAAGGGAACTAGGGGCCCACAAGGGAACTAGGGGCCCACAAGGGAACTAGGGGCCCACAAGAGAACTAGGGGCCTACAATGGAACTAGGAGCCCACAAGTGAACTAGGGGCCCACAAGGGAACTAGGGGCCCAAAAGTTAACTAGGGACCCACAAGGGAAGTAGAGGCCCACAAGGGAACTAGGGGCCCACAAGGGAACTAGGGGCCCACAAGGGAACTAGGGGCCCACAAGGGAACTAGGGGCCCACAAGGGAACTAGGGGCCCACAAGGAAACTAGGGGCCCAGAAACGATCTAGGTGCCTACAATGGAACTAGGGGCCCACAAGGGAACTAAGGGCCTACAAGGGAACTAGGGGCCCACAAGTTAACTCGGGGCCCGCAAGGGAACTAGGGGCCTACAAGGGAACTAGGGGCCCACAAGGGAACTAGGGGCCCACAAGGGAACTAGGGGCCCACAAGGGAACTAGGGTTCCACGAGGGAACTAGGGGCCCACAAGGGAACTATGGGCCCTCAAGGGAACTAGGGGCCCACATGGGAACTAGGGGCCCTCAAAGGAACTAGGGGCCCATAAGGGAACTAGGGGCCCAGAAGGGAACTAGGGGCCCCAAGGGAACTAGGGGCCCACAAGGGAACTAGATGCCCGCAAAGGAGATAGGGGCCCGCAGAGGGTAGTCGCAAGAATACAGAGAGGGGGGGGACATAATAAAGGATAAATACCTAAGGCAGAACAAAGAAACCCCAAAGTAGAAAGAGGAAATGGAAAGAGGGAGGAGAGGAAAACAGAATCCGGTTAAATCACTGGTGTTCTGAAGTTTGGAGCATTTTACAGTGTAATGGGAAAGAAAGACATCTACAGAAACAAAGCCACGACTAAGATTCATGCAAAGAAAGTTGTGTATAAAGGAGGATTCAACCAAACGGCGACTCTGAACGTTAAGACGTAGGTTAGACAGTTTTATTAGAAAATCACTCAATAGGTTGACTGTGATCTCTGACATGATAGAAAAGAGCATTGATGGTGCCGGCAAGCCTAACACTACTTTTATGCTTCCTAAATATGTCAGAAAGAGATCCTCCACTTTCTCCAAAGTACTGAAGAAGACAGGAGGAGCTGTAGCTGCTGTAGCTGCTGTTGTGTTTGTGTGGTCTCTGCTGTCGCTGCTGTTGTGTTTGTGTGGCCGCTGCTGTCGCTGCTGTTGTGTATGTGTGGCTGCTGCTCCTAGTGCTGTTGTGTTTTTGTGGCTACTTGTGCTGCCAGTATTGTTGTGTTTGAGTACTTCCTGTTGCCGCTGCTGTTGTCTTTGAGTGTCTGCTGCTGCTACAGCTGCTGTTGTGTTTTTGAGCTGCTGCTGCCGGTGCTGTTGTGTTTGTGTGGCTGCTGCTGCTGCCGGTGCTGCTGTGTTTGTGTGACGGCTGCTGCCGGTGTTCTTGTGTTTGTATGGCTGCTGCTGCCGAAGCTGTTGTGTTTGTGTAGCTGCTGCTGCTGCAGCTTCTGTTGTGTTTGTGTGGCTGCTGCTGTCCGTGCTGTTGTGTTTGTGTGGCTGTTTCTGCTGCTGGTGCTGCTGAGTTTATGTGGCTCTTGCTGTAGCTGCTGTTGTGTTTGAGTGGCTGATCCTGCTACTGGTGCTGTTGAGTTTGAGTGGCTGCTGCTGCAGCTGTTGTTTTGCTTGTTTCGAGGCTGGTGCCTGTGCTGTTGTGTTTGCGTGGCTTCTGCTACTGGTGTTGTTGTGTTCCTGTAGCTTCTGCTGCTGTTGTTGTGTTTGTGTGGAGGCTGGAGCCTGTACTGTTCTGTTTGTGTATGTGCTGCTGCTCATTCTGTTGCCTTTGAGTGGCGGCTGGTGCCTGTGTTGCTGTGTTTGTGTGGTTGCTGCTGCCGGTGCTCTTGTGTTTGTGTAACTGCTTCTGCCGCTGTTGTTGTGTTTGTGTGGCTGCTGCTGTTGTTGTTGTGGTTGTGTGGCTGCTGCTGCCGCTGTTGTTTTGTTTGTGTCGCGGTTGGTGCCGGTGCTGTTGTGTTTGTGTGGCTGCTGCTGCTGCTGTTGTGTTTGTGTGGCTGCTGCTGCTGTCGGTGTTGTTGTGTTTGTGTGGCTGCTGTTGTCGCTGATGTTGCGTTTGTGTGGCTGCTGCTGCTTATGCTGCTGTGTTTGAGTGGTTGCTGCTGTCGGTGCTGTTGTGTTTGTGAGGCTGCTGCTGTCGCTGCTGTTGTGTTTGTGAGGTTGCTGCTGTCACTGCTGTTGTGTTTGTGTCGATGCCGCAGCCGCTGTTGTAGTGTTTGTGTGGCTGCTGCTCCTGCCGCTGCTGTAGTGTTTGCATAACTGCTGCAGCCGCTGTTGTGTTTGTGTTGCTGCTGCTGTCACTGCTGTTGTATTTGTGTGGCTGTTGGCGCTGCTGTTGTTGTCTTTGTGTGGCTGTTTCTGCTGATGCCGTTGTGTCTGTGTGGCTCCTGATGCTGTTATGTTTGTGTGGCGGCTGTTGCTGCCGGAGCTGTTTTGTTTGTGTGGCTGTTGCTGACGATGCTGCTGTTGTGTTTGAATGGCTACTGCTTCTGGTACTGTTGTGTTCGTGTGGCTGCTGCTCCTCCCGGTGCTGTTGTGATTGTGTAACAGCTGGTGCCGCTGCTGTTGTGTTTGTTTCTTCAGCTGCTGCCGCTGCTGTTGTGTTTGTGTTGCTGCTGCTGCTGTGGTCTTCATGTAGCTGCTAATGCCGCTGCAGTTGTGTTTGTGTGTTTGCTACTGCTGCCGCTGCTGTGCTTGTGTGGCTGGTGCTGCCTATGCTGTTGTGTTTGAGTGGTTGCTGTTGCCGCTGCTGTGTTTGTGCCACTTCTGCTGCCGCTGCTGTGTTGTTTGTGTGGGTGCTTCTGCTGCCGGTGTTGTTCTGTTTTTGTGGCTGCTACATCCGCTACTGTTGTGTTTGTGTGGCTGCTGCTGCCGCTGCTCTAGTGTTCGTGTAGCTGCTGCTGCTGCCGGTGCAGTTGTGTTTGTGTGGCTGCTGCTGCTGGTTCTCTTGTGTTTGTGTAGCTTCTGCCGTTGCTGTAGTGTTTGTGTGGATGCTGCTGCTGCCGGTGCTGTTGTGTTTGTGCTTTGTGTGGCTGCCGGAGCCGCTGCTGTTCTGTTTGTGTGGCTGCTGCTGCCGTTACTGTAGTGTTTGTGTGGATGCTCCTACTGTTGTGTTTGAGTGCCAGCTGATGCTGCTATTATGCTTGTGTGGCTGCTGCTGCCGCTGCTGTTGTGTTTGTGTGGCTGCTGGTGCTGTTGTGTATGAGTGGCAGCTGCTACTGTCGGCGCTGTTGCGCTTGTATGGCTGCTGCTGCCGGTGCTGTTGTGTCTGTGAAGCTGCTGCTACCGCTGCTGTTGTGTTTATGTGGCTGCTGCTGCTGCTGCCGCTGCTGTTGTGTTTGCGGCTGATGCTGCTGGTACTGTTGTGTTTGTGTGGCTGTTGTTTCCGGTGCTGTTGTGTTTGTGTGGCTGCTGCTGCCGCTGCTGTCGGGTTTGAGAGGCTGATGCTGCCGGTCCTTTGTGTTTGTGTGGGTGCTGCCACCTGTGCTGCTGTGTTTGTGTGGCTGATGCTGCCGGTGCTGTTTTGTTGTGTGGTTACTGACACCAGTGTTGTTGAGTTTTTGTGGCTGCTGCGTCCGCTGCTGTTGTGTTTTTTTGGCCGCTGCTGCCGTTGCTGTTGTGTTTGTGAGGCTGCTGCTGCCAGTGCTGTTGTGTTTAGGTGGCTGCTGCTTCCGCTGCTGTAATGTTTGGGTGGCTGCTGTTGCTGACGTTGATGTTGTGTTTCTATGCCAGATGCTGCTCCTGGTGCTATTGTGTTTGTGTGGCTACTGCTGAGACTGTTGTTGTGATTATGTGGCTGATGCTAGTCCTGTTGTCTTTCTGTGACTGCTGCTGCCGCTGCTGTAGCGTTTGTGTGGATGTTTCTGCTGCCGGTGCTGTTGTGTTTTTGTGACAGCTGCTCGACGGTGCTATTGTGCTTGTGTGGCTGCTACTGCCACTGCTGTTGTGTTTGTGTGGCTGCTGCTTATGCTGGAGCTCTTGTGTTTCTGTGCCTGCTGCTGCCGCTGCTGTTGCGTTTGAGTTGTTGCTGCAGCCGATGCTGCTGTGTTTGTGTGGCCGCTGCTGTTACTGCTGCTGTTGGGTTTGAGTGGCTGCTAATACTTCTGGTGCTGATGTGTTTGTGTGGTTGCTGCTGCTCCCGGTGCTGGTGTGTTTGTGTAATTGCTACTGCCGCTGCTGCTGTGTTTGTGTGTCTGCTGCTGTCTCCGCTGCTGTTGGGTTTGAGTGGCTGCTAATACTTCTGGTGCTGATGTGTTTGCGTGGTTGCTGCTGCTCCCGGTGCTGGTGTGCTTGTGTGGCTGCTGCTCCCGCAGCTGTTGTGTTTGTGTGGCTGCTAACACTGCTGGTGCTGTTGTGTTTTTGTGGGTGCTGATGCCGCTGCTGTTGTGTATGTGTGGCTGCTGCTGCCGCCGCTGTTGAATTAGTGACAACTGCTATTGTTGCTGATGTGTATTTGTGGCTGCTGCTGCTAACAGCACTGTTGTGTTCGTGTTGCAGCTGCCGTTGCTGGTGCTATTGTGTTTGTGTGGCTGCTGCTGTTGTGTTTGTGTGGCTTCTGGTGACGGTGCTGTTGTGTTTGTGTGGCTGCTGCTGCCGCTGCTGCTGCTGCTGCTGGTGCTGTTGTGCTTGAGTGGCTGCTGCTACTGCTGCTGTTGTGTTTGCGTGGCTGCTGCTTCCGGTGCTGTTGTGTTTGTGCTGCTGCTGCTGCAGTTGCTGCTGTTGTGTTTGAGTGGCTGCTGCTGTTGTGTTTGAGTGGCTGCTGCTTCCAGTGCTATTGTGTTTGTGTTGCTGCTGCTTCCGGTGCTGTTGTGTTTGTGTGGCTGCTGCTGCCAGTGTTGTTGTGTTTGTGTGGCTGCTGCTGTTGGTGCTGTTGTGTTTGTGTGGCTGTTGTTGCAGCCGTTGCTGTTGTGTTTGTGTGGCTGCTGCTTACGGTGCTGTTGTGCTTGTGTGGTTCCTGCTGCAGCTGCTGTTGTGTATGTTTGGAGGCTACTGCCGCTGATGTTGTGTTTGTGTGGCTGCTGCTGCCGCTGCTCTTATTTTTGTGTGGTTGCTGCTGCCACTCTAGTTGTGTTTTTGTGGGTGTTGCTGCCACTGCTGTTGTGTTTGTATAGCTGCTGCTGCGGCTGCTCTTGTGTTTGTGTGGCTGATGCTGTCGCTGCTGTTGTGTGTGTGTGGTTGTTGCTGACGGTGCTGTTGTGTTTTTGTGGCTGATGCTGTCGCTGCTGTTGCATTTGTGTGGATACTGCTGCCGCAGCTGTTGTCTTTCTGTGGCTGCTGCTGCCGCTCCTGTTGTGTTTTTCTGAGTGCTGTTGCCTATGCTGTTGTGTTTGTGTGGCTGCTGCTGCTGTCGTTGTGTTTGTTTGACTGCAGCTGCCGCTGCTGTTGTGTTTGTATGGCTGCTGCTGCTGCTGCTGCTGCTGCTGCTGCTGTTGCTGTGTTTGTGAGACTTCAGCTGCCGCTGCTGTTATGATTTTGTGGCTGCTGCTGCAGCTGCTGTTGTGTTTGTGTGGCTGCTGCTTGTGTTGCAGTGTATGTTTCGTGGCTGCTGCCGGTGCTGTTGTGTTTGTGTGACTCCTGGTGCCGCCTTTGTTGTTTGTGACAACTGTTGCTGATGCTGATGTGTTTTGTAGCTGCTGCTGCTGCTGCTACCGGCGCTGTTGTGTTTGTGTAGCAGCTGCTGTTGCTATTATTTTTGTGTGGCTGCTGCTGGTACTGTTGTGTTTGTGTGGCCCCTGGTGCTGGTGGTGCTGTTGTGCTTTTGTGGCTCATGCTGCCGCTGCTGTTGTGTTTGTTTGGCTGCTGCTGAAGTTGCTGGAGTGTTTGTGTATCTGCTGCTGCTGGTGCTGTTTTTTTTTTTTGCAGCAGCTGCTGCTGCTGTTGGTGCTGTTGTGTTTGTGTGGCTGCTTTTGCTGCATGTGTTGTTGTGTTTTTGTGGCTGCTGCTTCCGGTGCTGTTGTGCACGTGTGGCTGCTGCTCGTGTTGTTGTGTTTGTATCGGGACTGCTGCCGGTGCTGCTGTTTCTGTGACTGCTGGTACCGCCGTCGTTTTGTTTGTGTGGCTACTGCTACTGCTGCTGGTGTGCTTTTGTGGCTGCTGCTGCTACCGGTGCTGTTGTGTTTGAGTGGCTGCTTTTGCTAGTGTTGTTGTGTTCGTGTGGCTGTTGCTGCTGCTGTTCCTGTTGTGTTTGCGAGGCTCCTGCTGCCGCTGCTGTTGTGTTTGTGTGGCTGGTGCTGCTGGTGCTGTTGTGTCTGTATGGTTGTTGCTGCCGGTGCTGTTGTGTTCGTGTGGCTGCTACTGCTGCCGGCGCTGTTGTGTTGGTGTTGCTGCTGCTGTTGGTGTTGTTGTGTTTGTGTTGCTGCTGTTGCTGCCGGGGCTGTTGTGTTTCTGTGATTGCTGCTTCCGGTGCTGTTGTCTTCGTGTGGCTGCTGCCGCTGCTGCCGCTGCTGCCGCTGCTGCCGCTGCTGCCGCTGCTGCCGCTGCTGCCGCTGCTGCCGCTGCTGCCGCTGCTGCCGCTGCTGCCGCTTCTGCCGCTGCTGCCGCTGCTGCCGCTGCTGCCGCTGCTGCTTTGTATGTGTGGTTCCTGCTGCCACTGCTTTTGTGTTTGTGTGGCATTTGAAGCCTGTGGTGTAGTGTTTGTGCGGCAGCTGCTGCCGCTGCTGTTGTGTTTGTGTGGCTGTTGCTGCTGCTGCTGCTGTTGTGTGTGTGTGGTTGCTGCTGATGGTGCCGTTGTGTCTGTGTGGCTGCTGCTGCCGCTCCTGATGTGCTTGTGTGGCTGCTGCTGCCGCTCCTGTTGTGTTTGGGTGGCAGCTGCTCTTGCTGGTGCTGTTGTGTTTGTGTGGCTGCTGCTGCTGCTCCTGTTGTGTTTGAGTGGCTCTTGGTGCCGCTGCTAGTGCTGCTGTACTTGAGTGGATCCTGCTGCCGCTGCAGTTGTGTTTGTGTGGCTGCAGCTGCAGCTGCCGCTGATATTGTGTTTGTGTGACTGCTGCTGCTGTTGTTGTGTTTGTGTGGCTGCTGCTGACGATGCTGTGTTTGCATGGCTGCTGCTTCCGCTGCTGTTGTATTTGTGTGGCTGCTGCTGCTGCCGAAGCTGTTGTGTTTGTGTTGCTACTGCTGCCGTTGCTGTTCTCTTCAATGGCCCCTGATGCAGAAGATGCTGTTGTGTTTGTGTGGCTGTTGCTGCTCTTGTGCTTGTGTGGCTGCTGCTGCCTCTGTTGTTGTGTTTGTGTGGCTGCCGCTGCTGCTGCTCCTGTGTTTGTGTGGCTGCTGCTGCCGCTCCTGCTGTGCTTTTGTGGTTGCTGCTGCTGCTGTTGTTGTCTTTGTGTGACTGCAGCTGCCGCTGCTGTTGTATTTGCGTTGTTGCTGCTGCTGCTCTTGTTGTGTTTGTGTGACTGCAGTTGCCTCTGTTGTTGTGTCTGAGTGGCTGCTGCTGTTGTTTTCTTTGTCTGACTGCAGCTGCCTCTGTTGTTGTGTTTGTGTGGCTGCTGCTGCCGCTGCTGTTGTGTTTGTGCAGCTTCTCCTCGTATTGTTTTGTATGTTTCGCGACTGCTGCCGGTGCTGCTGTTTGTGTGAATGCTCGTGCCGTCGCCGTTGTGTTTGTGTGGCTACTGCTGCTGCTGCTGCTGCTGCTGCTGCTTATGTGCTTTTGTGGTTGTTGCTGCAGCCGGTGTTGTTGTGTTTGTGTGGCAGCTGCTGTTGCTAGTGCTATTGTGTTTGTGTGGCTGTTGCTGGTGCTGTTGTGTTTGTAGGGCTACTGTTACCGCTGCTGTTGTGTTTGAGTGGCTGCTGTTGCTAGTGTTGTTGTGTTCGTTTGGCGGTTGCTGCTGCTGCCGGTGCTGTTGTGCTTGTGTGGCTGCTGCATCCAGTGCTGTTGTGTTAGTGTGGCTGCTGCTGCCGGTGCTGTTGTGTTTGTGTGGCTGCTGCTGCCGCAGCTGTTGTGTTTGTGTGGTAGCTGCTGGCAGTGCTGTTGTGTTTGTGTGCATGCTGCTGGAGCTGTTGTATTTGTGTGGCTGCTACTGCTGCCGGCACTGTCGCGTTGATGTGGCTGCTGCTGCTGGTGCTGTTGGTTTTTGTAGCTGCTGCTGTGTCTGCTGTTGGTGCTGTTGTCTTTGTGTGGCTGCTGTTGCTCCTGGTGCTGTTGTGTTTGTGTGGCTGCCGCTTCCGGTGCTGGTGTGTTTGTGAGGCTGCTGCTGCCGCTGCTTTTGTGTTTGTGTGGCTACTGCTGCTGCTGCTGATGATGATGTGCTTTTGTGGCTGCTGCTGCTACTGGTGCTGTTGTGTTTGTGGGGCTGCTGTTGTCGCTGCTGTATTGTTTGAGTGGCTGCTGTTATTAGTGCTGCTGTGTTTGTGTGGCTGCTGGTGCTGTTGTGTTTGGGAGGCTACTGCTGCCACTACTGTTGTGTTTGTTTGGCTGCCGCTGCTGCTGTCATGTTGGTGTGGTTGCTGCTGCCGGTACTGTTGTGTTTGTGCGGCTGCTGCCGGTGCTGTGGTGTTTGTGTGGCTGCTTCTGGTGCCGACGCTGTTGTGTTCGTGTTGTTGCTGCTGCTGTTGTTTTTTGTGGCTGCTGCTGCTGCTGATGTTGGTGCTGTTGTGTTTGTGTGGCTGCTGTTGCCCCCGGTGCTGTTGTGTTTGTTTGGCTGCTGCTTCCAGTGCTTTTGTGTTCGTGTGGTTGCTGCTGCAGCTGCTGTTGTATTTGTGTGGTTCCTGCTGCCGCTGCTTTTGTATTTTTGTGTCTGATGCTGCCGATGCTTTTGTGTGAGTGGTTGCTACTGACGGCGTTGTTGTGTTTGTGTGGCTGCTGCTGCAGCTGCTGTTATGTTTGTGTGGTTGCTACTGACGGTGCTGTTGTGTTTGTGTGCCTGCTACCGCTGCTGCTGTGTTTGTTTGGTTGCTGCCTCTGCTCTGTTTGTGTGGTTGCTGCTGGTGGTGCTGTTTTGTGTGTTTGGCTCTTTCTGCTGCTGGTACTGTTTTGTGTGTTTGGCTCTAGCTGCTGCCGGTGCTGTTGTGTTTTCGTGGCTGCTGCTGTTGTGTTTGTGTGGCTGCTGCTCGTGTTGTTGTGTTTGTTTCGTGACTGCTGCCGGTGCCGCTGTTTGTGTGACAGCTGGTGCCGCCGCCGTTGTGTTTGTGTGGCTACTGCTGCTGCTGTGTTTGTATGGCTGATGCAGTCGCTGCTGTTGTGTCTGCGTGGCTGGTGCTGCCGCTCCAGTTGTGTTTTTATTGGTTCTGCTGCATCTGCTGTTGTGTTTGTTTGGCTACTGCTGCTGCTGCTGCTGCTACTATGTTTGTGTGGCTGATGTTGCCGCTGTTTTTGTGTTTTTGTGTGGTTGTTGCTGACCGTGCTGCTGTGTTTGTGTGGCTGATGCAGTCGCTGCTGTTGTGTGTGCGTGGCTGGTGCTGCCGCTCCTGTTGTGTTTTTCTGGGTGCTGCTACCTCTGCTGTTTTGTTTTTGTGGCTGATGCTGTCGCTGCTGTTGTGTGTGTGTGTGGTTATTGCTGACGGTGCTGTTGTGTTTGTGTGGTTGATGCTGTCACTGCTGTTGTGTTTGTGTGGCTGCTGCTGCCGCTCCTATTGTGTTTTTCTGGGTGCTGTTGCCTCTGCTGTTGTATTTGTGTGGCTGATGTTGTCGCTGCTGCTGTGTGTGTGTGTGTGGTTGTTGCTGACGGTGCTGCTGTGTTCGAGTGGCTGATGCAGTCGCTGCTGATGTGCCTGTGAGGCTGCGTAACTGTTGTTTTTGTGGGTGCTACTGTCTCTCGTGTTCTGTTTGTGTGGCTTCTGCTGCCGCTCCTGTTGTGTTTTTGTAGGCGCTGTTGCCTCTGCTGTCGTGGTTGTGTGGCTGCTGCTGCTCCTGTTGTTGTGTTTGTTTCGCGACTGCTGGCAGTGCAGTTGTGTTTGTGTGGCTGCTGGTGCCGGAGCTGTAGTTCTTGTGACAACTTCTGATGTTGCAGATGTGTTTTTGTGGCAGTTGCTGCTATCGGTGCTGTTGTGTTTGTGTGGCAGCTGCAGCTGCTGGTGATGGTGTTGTGTTTGAGTGGCTCCTGCTGCCGCTGCTGTTGTGTTTGTTTGGCTGCCGCTGCTGTTGGTGCTGTTGTCTTTTTATGGCTGCTGCCCGTGCTGTAGTGTTTGTGTGACTGCTACTGCTGACGGCGCTGTTGTGTTTGTGTATCTGCTGCTGCTGGTGCTGCTGATTTTTTGTGGCTGCTGTTGATGCTGCTGTTGGTGCTGTTGTGTTTGTGTGGCTGCTTTTGCTGCCGGTGCTGTTGTGCTTGTGTGGGTGCTGCTGCCACTGCTGTTGTATTTATGTGGCTGCTCCTTCGCCTGCTGTTGTGTTTGAGTGGCTAATGCTGTCGCTGCTTTTGCGTTTGTGTGGTTGCTGCTGCCGAAGCTGTTGTATTTGTGTGGCTGCTGCTGCAGCAGCTATTGTGTTTTTGTGGCTGATGTTGCCGCTGCTGTTGTGTTTGTGTGGTTGCTGCTGCCGCTCCTGTTGCGTTTTAGTAGGTGCTGTTGCCACTGCTGTTGTATTTGCGTGGCTACTGTTGTCGCTCCTGTTGTGTTTTTGTGGGTGGTGTTGCCTCTGCTGTTGTGTTTGTGTGGCTGCAGCTGCCGCTCTTGTTGTGTTTTTGTCGCTGTTGCTGATGTTGTTGTTGTGTTTGCATGGCTGCTGCTTCCGCTGCTGTTGTGTTTGTGTGGCTGCTGATGCAGCTGCTGTTGTGTTTGTGTGGCTGCTGCTGCTCCCAGTGCTGTTGTGTTTGTGTGGCAGCTGCTGTTGCTGGTGCTATTGTGTTTCTGTGGCTGCTGCTTGTGCTGCTGTGTTTGTGTGGCTGCTACTGCTGCTGCTCTCGTGTTTATTTAGCTGCCTCTGCTGTAGATGCTGTTGTGTTTGTGTGGCTGCTCCTACCGGTGCTGTTGTGTTTTTGTGGCTGCTGCCCTTGCTGTAGTGTTTGTGTCGCTGTTTCTGCTGCCGGCGCTGTTGCGTTTGTGTATCTGATAGTGCTCTTTTTTTTGTAGTTGCTGCTGCTGTTTTTGCTGTTTTGTTTGTGTGGCTACTGTTGCTGCCGGTGCTGTTGTGTTTGTGTGACTGCTGCTTCCGGTGCTGTTGTGTTCGTGTGGCTGCTGCTGCCGCTGCTGTTATGTTTTTGCTGCTGCTGCAGCTGCTGTTGTGTTTGTGTGGCTGCTGCTGAAGTTGCTGTTGTGTTGTGTGGCTGCTGCTGCTGCTGCTCAAGATGATATTGTGTTTGTGTGGCTGCTGCTGCTGTTGTGCTTGTCTGGCTAAAGCTGCCGGTGCTGTTGTGTTTGTGTGCTTGTTGTTCCAGCTGCTGTTGTGTTTGTGTGGTTGCTGTTCTCTCTGCTGATGCGTTTGTGTGGCTACTGCTGCCGCTTCTGTTGTCTTTTGGTGTGTGTTGTTGTCTCTGCTGTTGTGTTTTCGGCTGCTGCTGCTGTTGTTGCGTTTGTGTGACTGCAGCTGCCGCTGCTGATGCGTTTGTGTGGATGCTGCTGCTGCTGTTGTTGTGTTTTTGTGACTGCAGCTGCCTCTGTTGTTTTGTTTGTGAGGCTGGTGCTGCCCGTGCTGTTGTGTTTGTTTGGCTGCTGTTGCTGCCTGTGCTGTTGTGTTTGTGTGGTTGCTGCTTCCGGTGCTATTGTGTTCGTGTGGCTGCTGGTGCGGCTGCTGTTGTGTTTGTGTAGTTCCTGCTGCCGCTGCTTTTGTGTTTGTTTGGCGGCTGAAGCAGGTATTGTTGTGTTTTTTGGCTGATGCTGCCGCTTTAGTTGTGTTTTCGTGGGTGCTTCTGCCACTGCTGTTGTGTTTGTGTGGCTGCTGCTGCCACTGCTGTTGTGTTTGTGTGGCTGCTGCTGCCACTGCTGTTGTATTTGTGTGGCTGCTGCTGCCACTGCTGTTGTGTTTGCGTGGCTGCTGCTGCCACTGCTGTTGTGTCTGTGTGGTTGCTACTGCCGGTGCTGTTGTGCTTGTGCGGCTGCTGGCGATGCTGTTGTGTTTGAGTGGCAGCTACTTGAGCCGGCGCTGTTGTGTTGGTGTGGCTGCTGCTGCTGCTGTTGTTTTTTGTGGCTGCTGCTGCTGTTTGTGCTGCTGTGTTTGTGTGGTTGCTGCTGCTTCTGCTATTGTTTTTTGTGGCTGCTGCTGCCGTTGGTGCTGCTGTGTTTGTGTGGCTGCTGCTGCTGCCTGTGCTATTGTGTTTGTGTGGCTGCTGCTTCCGCTGCTGTTGTGTTTGTGTGGTTCCTGCTTCCGCTGCTTTTGCGTTTGTTCGGCGGCTGAAGCCGGTGTTGTTGTGTTTTTGTGGCTGCTGCTGCCGCTCTAGTTGTGTTTTCGTGGGTGCTGCTGCCACTGCTGTTGTGTCTGTGTGGTTGCTGCTGCCGCTGCTGTTGTGTTTGTGTGGTTGCTTCTACCGCTGCTGTTGTGTTTGTGTGGTTGCTGCTGCTGATGCTGCTGTTGTGTTTGTGTGACTGCTGCTCTTGTTGTTGTGTTTGTTTCGCGACTGCTGCCGGTGCTACTGTTTGCGTGACTGCTGATGCTGCCGCTGTTGTGTTTGTTTGGTTACTGCTGCTGCTGCTGCTTATCTGCTTACGTGGATGCTGCTGCAACCGGTGTTGTTGTGTTTTGTGGCAGCTGCTTTTGCTGGTGCTATTGTGTTTGTGTGGCTGTTGCTGGTGCAATTGTGTTTGTGGGGTTGCTGTTGCCGCTGCTGTTGTGTTTGAGTGGCTACTGTTGCTAGTGTTGTTGTATTTGTGCTGCAGTTGCAGTTGCTGCTGTTGCTCTTGTGTTTTTGTAACTGCTGATGCCGCTCCTGTTGTGTTTTTGTGAGTGCTGTTGCCACTGCTGTTGTATATGTGTGGCTACTGCTGCCGCTCCTGTTGTGTTTTTATGGATGCTGTTGCCACTGCCTTTGTGTTTGTGTGGCTGCAGCTGCCGCTGATGTTGTGTTTGTGTCTCTGCTGCTGACGATGCTGTGCTTACATAGCTGCTGTTTCCGCTGCTGTTGTGTTTGCGTGGCTGATGTTGCCGGTGCTGTTGCGTTTGTGTGGTTGCTTCTACCGCTGCTGTTGTGTTTGTGTGGTTGCTGCTGCTGTTGTGTTTGTGTGGCTGCTGCTCTTGTTGTTGTGTTTGTTTCGCGACTGCTGCCGGTGCTGCTGTTTGCGTGACTGCTGCTACCGGTGCTGTTGTGTTTGTGTGGTTACTGCTGCTGCTGCTGCTTATCTGCTTACGTGGCTGCTGCTGCAATCGGTGTTGTTGTGTTTGTGGGGTTGCTGTTGCCGCTGCTGTTGTGTTTGAGTGGCTACTGTTGCTAGTGTTGTTGTATTTGTGCTGCAGTTGCTGCTGTCGCTCTTGTGTTTGTGTGGCTGCAGCTGCCGCTGATGTTGTGTTTGTGTCTCTGCTGCTGACGATGCTGTGCTTACATAGCTGCTGCTTCCGCTGCTGTTGAGTTTGCGTGGCTGCTGCTGCCGGTGGTGTTGTGTTTGTGTGGTTGCTGCTGCCGGTGCTGTTGTGTTTGCGTGGCTGCCGATGCTGCTGCTATTTTTTTGTGTGCCTGCTGCTGCCGCTCCTGTTGTGTTTTTGTCGGTGCTGCTCCTGCTGTTGTTGTGTTTGTGTGACTGCAGCTGCCGCTGCTGTTGTGTTTGTGTGGCTGCTGCTGCTGCTGTTGTTCTGTTTTTGTGACTGCAGCTGCCTCTGCTGTTGTGTATGTCTGGCTTCTGCTCGTGTTGTTGTGTTTGTTTCGCGACTGCTGCCGGTGCTGTTGTTTGTGTGACTGCTGGTGCCGCCGCCGTTGTGATTGTGTGGCTGCTGCTGCTGCTGCTGCTGATCTGCTTTCGTAGCTGCTGCTGCAACCGGTTTTGTTGTGTTTGTGAATCTCCTGCTGCCGCTGCTGTTATGTTTGTTTGGCTGCCGCTAATGCTGGTGCTGTTGTGTTTGTGTGGCTGCTGCTTCCGGTGCTGTTGTGTTAGTGTTGTTCCTGCTGCAGGTGCCGTTTTGTTTGTGTGCCTGCTACCGGCGCTGTTGTGTTGGTGTGGCTGCTGCTGCTGGTGGTGTTGTTTTTTGAGGCTGCTGCTGCTGTTCGTGCTGTTTTGTTTGTGTGACTGCTGTTGCTGCCGGTGCTGTTGTATTTGTGTGGCTGCTGCTTCTGATGCTGTTGTGTTCGTGTGGCTGCTGCTGCAGCTGCTATTGTGTTTGTGTGGCCGCTGAAGCCGGTTGTGTTGTGCTTGTGTGGCTGCTGCTGCAGCTGCTGTTGTGTTTGTGTAGCTGCTGCTGCTAGTGCCGTTGTGTTTGTGCTGCTGCTGCTGCTGCCGCTGCTGTGTTTGTGCGGTTGCTGCTACTGGTGCTGTTGTGAGTGTTTGGCTCCTGCTGTTGCCTCTGCTATTGTGATTTTGTGGCTGCTGCTGCTGACGCTGCTGCTATGTTTGCGCAGCTGCTGCTGCTGCTGTTGTTTTTGTGAAGTTGGTGCTGTTGTGGTTGCTGTTGTGTTTGTGTAACTGCGCTGCTGCTGCTGGTGCTGTTGTGTTTGTGAGACTGGTGCTGTTGTTGTGTTTTGTGACTGTAGCTGCCGCTGCTGTTGTGTTTGTGTTGCTGTTGCTGCCGCTGCTGTTGTGTTTGTGTTGCTGCTGCTCGTGTTATTGTGTTTGTTTCGCAACTGCTGCCGGTGCTGCTGTTTGTGTGACTGCTGGTGCCTCCGCCGTTGTGTTTGTGTGGCTACTACTGCTGCTGGTGATGTGCTTTTGTGGCTGCTGCTGCTACCGGTGCTGTTGTGTTTGTGGGGCTGCTGTTGTGTTTGAGTGGCTGCTGTTGCTAGTGCTGTTGTGTTTGAGTGGCGGATGCTGCTGATATTGCTGTTGTGTTTGTATGGCTGCTGCATCTGCTGGTGCTATTGTGTTTGTGAGGATACTGCTGCCGCTGCTGTTGTGTTTGTGTGGCTGCCGCTGGTGGGTGCTGTTGTGTTGGTGTGGCTGCTGCTGCTGCTGCTGCTGCCGGTGCTGTTGTGATTGTGTGGCTGCTGCTTCCGGTGCTGTAGTGTTTGTGTTGCTGCTCCTGCAGCTGCTGTTATGTTTGTGTGGATACTGCTGCCGTTGCTGTTGTGTTGTGTGGTTGCTGCTGCTGCTGTAGATGCTGTTGTGTTTGTGTGGCTGCTGCTGCTGTTGTGCTTGTGTGATTACTATTGCAGCTGCTGTTGTATATGTGTCGGTGTTGCCGCAGGTGCTATTGTGTTTGTGTGGTTGCTGTTGTCTCTGTTGTTGTGTTTGTGTGGCTGCTGCTGCTGTTGTTGTGTTTGTGTGACTGCTGCTACCTCTGCTTTTTTATTGTGAGGCAGCTGCTGCTTTTGTTGTTTGTGTGACTGCAGCTGCCGCTGTTGTGTTTGTGTTGGTGCTGCTTTCGCTGCTGTAGTGTTTGTGTGGCTGATGCTCGTTTTGTTGTGTTTGTTTCGCGACTGCTGCCGGTGCTGCTGTTTGTGTAACTGCTGGTGCCGCTGCCGTTGTGTTTGTGTGGCCGATGTTGTCGGTGCTCTTGTGTTTGTGTGGCTGCTGCTTCCGGTGCTGTTGTTTTTGTGTGGTTGCTGCTGCCGCTGCAGTTGTGTTTGTGTGGCTGCTGCTCGTGTTGTTTATGTTTCGCGACTGCTGCCGGTGCTGCTGTTTGTGTGACTGCTGGTGCCGCCGCCGTTGTGTTTGTGTGGCTACTGCTGCTGCTGCTGATGTGCTTTTGTGGCTGCTGCTGCTACCGGTGCTGTTGTGTTTGTAGGGCTGTTGTTGCCGCTGCTGTTGTTTTTGAGTTGCTGCTGTTGCTAGTGCTGTTGTGTTTGTGTGGCGGTTGCTGCTGATATTGCTGTTGTGTTTGTGTGGTTGCTGCATCTGCCGGTGCTGTTGTGTTTGTGAGGCTACTGCTGCTGTTGGTGCTGTTGCGTTGGAGTGGCTGCTGCTGCTGCTGTCGGTGCTGTTGTGTTTGTGTGGCAACTGCTTCCGGTGCTGTTGTGTTTGTGTCGCTGCTGCTCCAGCAACTGTTCACACCTTTCCCACGCAACTATAAAGCAGTTGCAATCAATTCAGTTGTGTGAGTCAGCTAGCAATAGTCACTCAGCCAGCACACTCGCCTCGTCGCTCCTGCCTCCTTACTAGTGATCACTGACAGTAATAGTTAAACTAACTATGAAAACATATGTGAAACAAGCATGAAATTCTGGAATGTTTCTCTCAGCGCTTAATTTTGTTAAAGAAAGTTGAGGATGGAGTTATCAGGATGTGACTCATATTTCTGAAGTGTTACCACTGTGTTCATTTCCCAAGATGTACCGAGTTTACCAAGTGATTCCGACCTTAGTTCCTCTTATAGAACAACCATGAAAATAATTATGATAAAAACGTTAATAAAAAAATAATTAAAACAACAATAATAATAATAATAATAATAATAATAATAATTATTATTATTATTATTATTATTATTATTATTATTATTATTATTATTATTATTATTATTATATTAATAATAATAATAATAATAAAAAATAATGTTTATTTCCAACAAGTACTTGATGTAACCGAGCAAGACTACATTGCTCCTATTTGAGAACAATTTAGAGTGTCATGTAAATGTGATCACAGATCAGCTGGTATGTGCAGACAGTATGTGCAGACAGTATGTGCAGACAGTATGTGCAGACAGTATGTGCAGACAGTATGTGCAGACAGTATGTGCAGACAGTATGTGCAGACAGTATGTGCAGTCAGTATGTGCAGACAGTATGTGCAGACAGTATGTGCAGACAGTATGTGCAGACAGTATGTGCAGACAGTATGTGCAGAGAGTAGGTACAGACACTATGTAAGAAGATGATGAACGCTCATTAACAACCAACTCACACTGAGATGATGAAAGATAATTTTAAATCATTGTATTATGGTCTCGATGAGGTTGACGAAAACCCCAAAGAACTGAGTCAGTTGCAACAATAAAGTAAAAGAGAATGAACTAATGATGACTTCAGTAAACGAAAGTAATTACCAACTGTTGAAGGAAAAGTTGTGTGTGTGTGTGTGTGTGTGTGTGTGTGTGTGTGTGTGTGTGTGTGTAATCACCTTTTTGTACTCACCTATTTGTGGTTGCAGGGGTCGAGTCATATCTCCTGGCCCTGCCTCTTCACTGATTGCTACTAGGTCCTCTCTCTCCCTGCCCCATGAGCTTTATCATACCTCGTCATAAAACTATGTATGGATCCCGCCTCCACTACGTCACTTTCTAGGCTATTCCACGGCTTGACAACTCTATGACTGAAGAAATACTTCCTAACATCCCTTTGGCTCATCTGAGTCTTCAACTTCCAATTGTGACCTCTTGTTTCTGTGTCCCTTCTCTGGAACATCCCGTCTTTGTCCACCTTGTCTATTCCGCGCAGTATTTTATGTCGTTATAATGTCTCCCCTGACCCTCCTGTCCTCCAGTGTCGTCTGGCCGATTTCCCTCAACCTTTCTTCGTAGGACAATCCCCCTTAGCTCTGGGACTAGTCTTGTTGCAAACCTTTGCACTTTCCCTAATTTCTTGACGTGCTTGACTAGGTGTGGATTCCAAACTGGTGCTGCATACTCTAGTATGGGCCTCACGTAAATGGTATACAGAGCCTTGAACGAATCCTTACTAAGGTATCGGAACGCTATCCGTAGGTTTGCCAGGCACCCGTATGCTGCAGCAGTTATCTGATTGATGTGCGCCTCAGGAGATATGCTCGGTGTTATACTCACCCCCAGATCTTTTTCCTTGAGTGAGGTTTGCAGTCTTTGGCCATCTAAACTATATTGTGTCTGCGGTCTTCTTTGCCCTTCTCCAATCTTCATGACTTTGCATTTGCCAGGGTTAAACTCAAGGAGTCAGTTGCTGGACCAGGCTTGTAGCCTGTCCAGGTCTCTTTGTAGTCCTGCCTGATCCTCATCCGATTTGATTCTTCTCATTAACTTCACATCATCTGCAAACAACGACACTTCTGAATCTATCCCTTCCGTTATGTCATTCACATATACCAAGAACAGCACAGGTCCTTGGACTGACCCCTGTGGAACCCTGCTTGTCACAGGCGCCCACTCTGACACCTCGTCACGTACCATGACTCGTTGTTGCCTCCCTCTCAGGTATTCTCTGATCCATTGCAGTGCCTTTCCTCTTATGTGTGCCTGATCCTCTAGCTTTTGCAGTAACCTCTTGTGAGGAACTGTCGAAGGCCTTGAAGATCTTTGTTAATGGCACACACAGTATCTCTGCTCCCTCTTCAAGGACCCACGGAGAGATGTTGTCTGGTCCCACCGCCTTTGAGGTGCCAATTTCGCATAGCAGCTTCTTCACCTCCTCCTTGGTTATATGTACCTCATCCAGCACTTGCTGTTGTACCCCCCTGTTCTGATTTCCTCTCGGTCGTTTGTTGTGAACTCCCCATCACCCTTCCTTAGTCTGATTACCTGGTCCTTGACTGTTGTTTTCCTCCTGATGTGGCTATACAACAGCTTCGGGTCAGACTTGACTTTCGATGCTATGTCATTTTCATATTGTTGCTGAGCCTCCCTTCTTATCTGTACATATTCGTTTCTGGCTCTAGGATAGTCTCTTTATTTTCCTGAGTTCTCTGTTTTCTGTACCTTTTCCATTCTCTAGTACACCTAGTTTTTGCCTCCCTGCACCTTTGGGTGAACCAAGGACTCGTTCTGTTCTACCCATTATTTCTGTTTCCCTTGGGAACAAACCTCTCCTCTGCCTCCTTTCATTTTGTTGCCACATAGTCCATCATTTCTTGTACTGGTTTTCCTGTCAGTTCCCTCTCACACTGAATGTCTTGCAGGAAGTTCCTCATGCCTTAGTAGTTCCCCCTTTTGTAGTTTGGTTTTTCCCACCCTATTCCTGCTACTCTCTCCACTTGAAGCTCAACTATGTAGCCGAAGCACAGAACCACATGATCACTAGCTCCTAGGGGCCTTTCATACATGATATCCTCGATGTCCGAACTACTCAAGGTGAATACAAGGTCCAGTCTTGCTGGTTCATCCTCTCCTCTCTCTCTGGTAGTGTCTCTAACAGGTTGATGCATGAGGTTTTCCAGTACCACATCCATCATCTTGGCTCTCCATGTTTCGGGACCCACATGGGGCTACAGGTTTTCCCAGTCAATCTCCTTGTGACTGAAATCACCCATAACTAGTACCTTTGCTCTCCCCATGTGTGTTCTCCTGGCCACCTCGGCTAGTATGTCGACCATTGCTCTGTTGCTCTCATCGCATTCTTCTCTTGGCCTCCTGCAGTTCTGTGGTGGGTGGTACATTACTGCAATTATCACCTTATGTCCCTCAGACTGGATTGTTCCTACTAAGTAGTCCCTTTCGCCCATGCCATCCATTCCTTCCATTTTCTCAAAACCCCACTGGTTTTTAATGAGCAGTGCAACTCCTCCTCCCCCTCTCCTCGCTCTCTCTTTCCTGAGGATTTGATATCTGGATGGAAAGATTGAATCTGTTATTATTCTCGTGAGTTTTGTTTCTGCGAGTGCTATTATGTCTGGGGATGTCTTCTTAATTCTTTCATGCCACTCCTCATACTTATTTATTATTCCATCTGCATTTGTATACCACACCTTCAACTTCTTTTCTAAGACTGTGGTCTGGGAGGTACATTGGGGTTAGGGAAGTGGGAGACCTGATAAGGAACTATGGGTGGATGCTGTGGGGGTGGAGTTTGTAATGCAGTGGGTGGGGGCATTGGATATGGCATGGGTGTTTTGGTTTAGAGTGTTTGGTTGCACTGGGGTTGACCTGGTTGGGGGCTTCTGTAGGAAGTTGTGAAGGAGGCTGTATTTGATCTTCTTCCTGGATCTGGGATCTTCTGTCTGGCTCCTCCATCCCCTCTCTTTCCTCCTTTCGCCTTTGTACCATCTCTCTCAGTTTCTGCCTTACTTCTTGTGTTCTGTCGTGGTCGAGATACACCTTCCTGTATGCCGGTATGTCCCTTAATCGTGCTTTCTCCTGCAGGATCCTGTTCCGAGTCAATTCTGCCTTGAAGGTCACTTTCACTGGCCGGGTTCTTTTTTTTTTTTTTTTGCAAACCCCCCTATTCTACGAAAATTTTCCAGCTGGGTCATGTTGTCTTCTCCTATTGCTTTTATGATGCTTTCAATTGCTTTTTCTTTCCCTTGTTTTCTTGCTTCATATGTTTCCCCTTCAGCTTCCTGGAGCCCATACACAAAGACTGACCTCTCCCTTTCATTCTCCCACTGCATATCCTTGTGTATCCACTCATTCAATTTAATTTCCTCCATTGCAGCTTTCCTTTCTTCAGTTTCACTAGCTAATGTACTTGGGCTCAGTGGCCTGTCATTTTCCTCTTATCGGCTTTCCCTGGGCTCTGCTGTTGCCTGTTAGGGCCTCCACATATAGCTTAGCTCTTTCATTTACTACAGTCTCCTCTGATAGAGATTCTACATGCAGTTTTGCTCATTCTTTCCCTACAGTCCCCTTATTTGTGACTGAGGTAGCAGTCTCTGATGTCATTCCCAAAATGTTCTTTAGTTCTTTAGGCTGTTTCAGATTTTTCAGTTCCTTTTCTAAACTCTGTATCCTAGCCTCTGCTGCTTTGACTTGCACCTCCCACTTCCTGCTTTCCATATCTATCCTCTCTTCCACTCTCATGCTAAGTTCTTCTAGTTTCTTTTCCCATTCATGTTCCCTTTTTATGAGCTCTGCTGCCCAATCTTCCTTTACAGATTCCTCCTCCTGTCCCTTGGTTTTCCTTCCTGCTCTCTGGCAACCCATTTTTGTTTTATTTTGACTGCCTCAGGGTGCGAAACCTATGTAATTCTGTGTTAGGTTAGTAGTGTGTTTGTCAGAGTGTGGGGGGGGAAGGTAGAGGAGGAACTGTGGCTATGCGGGAGAGGGGTGGGGAGAGGGATTTAGGGTGGAATATGGGGAGTGGGAAGGAGGGAGAAGCAAGTGGGTGAATAGGAGAGGGAGAGGGGGGAGGAGGGGAGGTGGGGAGGGGGAGGGGTGAAAGAGGAAGGGGTAGGATCAGGGGAAGGAGTGAGAGGTTGCTGGGGGAAGGGGGGAGTGTATGTGTGAGTCTGTATACCTGGAGTTTACCTGGAGAGAGTTCCGGGGGTCAACGCCCCCGCGGCCCGGTCTGTGACCAGGCCTCCTGGTGGATCAGAGCCTGATCAACCAGGCTGTTGCTGCTGGCTGCACGCAAACCAACGTACGAGCCACAGCCCTGCTGATCGGGAAAACCGACTTCAGGTGCTTGTCCGTGCCGGGTTTGAAGACTGCCAGGGGTCTGTTGGTAATCCCCCTTATGTATGCTGGGAGGGCAGTTGAACAGTCTCGGGCCCTGAACTTATTGTTTGGTCTCTTAACGTGTATTTGACACCCCTGCTTTTCATTGGGGGGATGTTGCATCGTCGCCAAGTCTTTTTGCTTTCGTAGTGAGTGATTTTCGTGTGCAAGTTCGGCACTAGTCCCTCTAGGATTTTCCAGGTGTTTTATAATCATGTACCCTCTCCCGCCTGCGTTCCAGGGAATACAGGTTCAGGAACCTCAAGCGCTCCCAGTAATTGGGGGGTGTTTTATCTCCGTTATGCGCGCCGTGACGGTTCTCTGTACATTTTCTAGGTCAGCAATTTCACCTCCCTTTGGGAAAGGGTGCTGTTAGTGTGCAGCAATATTCCAGCCTAGATAGAACAAGTGACTGAAGGTGTCATCATGGGCTTGGCACCCCTCGTTTTTGAAGGTTTCATTATCCATCCTGTCATTTTTCTAGCAGATGCGATCGATACAATGTTATGGCCCTTTGAAGGTGAGATCTCCGAATGATCACTCCCAGGTCTTTGACGTTGGTGTTTCGCTCTATTTTGTAGCCAGAATTTGTTTTGTACTCTGATGAAGATTTAATTTCCTCGTGTTTACCATATCTAAGTAATTGAAATTTCTCATAGTTAAACTTCATATTGTTTTCTGCAGCCACTGAAAGTTTTGGTTGTGTCCGCCTGGAGCCTTGCAGTGTCTGCAAGGAAGACACTGTCTGCAGTTCAGGTGTCATCTGCAAAAGGAAGACACGGTGTGTGGCTGACATCCTTGTCTATGTCAGATATGAGGATGGGAACAAGATGGGAGGGGAGTACTGTGCCTTGTGGAACAGAGCTTTTCACGTGCCTGCCTCGGATTTTTACTTGATGACTACTACTCTCTGTGTTCTGGTAGTGAGGAATTTATAGATCCATCGACCGACTTTTCTGTTATACCTTTAGCACGCATTTTGTGCGCTATTTACGCCATGGTCACACTTGTCGAAGGCTTTTGCAAAGTCTGTATATATTACATCTGCATTCTTTTGTCTTCTAGTGCATCTAGGACCTTGTCGTAGTGATCCAATAGTTGAGGGCAGACAGGAGCGACCTGTTTAAAAACCCCTGTTGCCCTGGGTTGTGTAACTGATGGGTTTCTAGATGGGTGGTGATCTTGCTTCTTAGGACTCTTTCAAAGATTTTTATGATATGGGATGTTAGTGCTATTGGTCTGTAGTTCTTTGCTGTTGCTTTACTGCCCCCTTTGTGGAGTGGGGCTATGTCTGTTGTTTTTAGTAACGTGGGACGACCCCGTGTCCATGCTCCCTCTCCATAGGATGGTAAAGGCTCGTGATAGGGGAGACTTGCAGTTCTTGATGAACACGGAGTTCCATGAGTCTGGCCCTGGGGCAGAGTGCATGAGCATGTCATTTATCGCCTGTTCGAAGTCATTTGGCGTCAGGATAACATCAGATAGGCTTGTGTTAACCAAATTCTGTGGCTCTCTCATAAAAAATTCATTTTGATCTTCGACTCTCAGTCTGGTTAGTGGCTTGCTAAAAACAGTCATATTGGGACTTGAGTAGCTCACTCATTTCCTTGCTGTCATCTGAGTAGGACCCATCTTGTTTCTTTCGATTTCATTTATGGCTTTTAGTTCTTCCCGCGATTCCTGACTCCTATAAGATTCCTTTAGCTTAAGTTCGATGTTTGCTATTTCTCTGACCAGTGTCTCCCTACGCATTTCAGATAGATTGACCTCTTTTAGCCGCTCTGTTATTCTTTTCCGTCGCCTGTAAAGGGAGCGCCTGTCTCTTTCTATTTTACATCTACTCCTCCTTTTTCTTAGAGGAATAAGTCTTGTGCATACATCGAGTGCCACCAAGTTAATCTGTTCTAGGCATAAGTTGGGGTCTGTGTTGCTTAGTATATCTTCCCAGCTTATATCGGTTTTGGACTTGGTTTTTCTTGGTCCCACTTTATGTTTTTGTTATTGAAGTTGAATTTGGTGAATGCTCCCCCGTGACTAATCTCATTTTGTCGGTCTGGGGCTCTGCGCAACATGTTTGAACCTCAATTTGTTGTGATCTGGTATATTGTTTTTGTATGGTGACATTTTTTTTCAGATCATCATTTTTAGTGAAAATGAGGGATAGTGTTTTCTCCATTTAGTAGGCTCTATTATTTTCTGGTTTAAATTGAATTTTTTGCGAGATTTTAAAAACTCGTGTGTGTGTGGTTTTCACAGAGTGCCTCCCCGTGTTATTACTGCAACAATATTATTTGCTATATCCTCATTTTAGGGCTTAGTTGAAAACCCCAGGAGCAAAAGTTGGGTGAGGAGCTGGAAGATTTTCCCCGACAGTGGTCAATTTTTAACAGCTGTTCCTGGAATTGCTGGATGTTGATCCGGAGGTTGTGATACCACAATGACTAGGTTTTGGTTTTCGACCCTTTTCTGCTAAAAAATTCCATACTTTTTGAGGCATTTGATTTTTGTGCAAAAAAGTGACTCTGCAATTACAGGCCCCCCCCCCCCCCTTTTGCCCGTTCACTCTGTCACATTGTATAGGTTGTACTGGATCCATATTTCATTGTTAATGATCCTTTTGTGGGTTCAGTAAAGCCGCGAACATTGCCTTTGCCTCTGCAAGGTCCCGGATGAAAGGTATTTTGTTGTTTGTTGTGGCTTTAGACCCCGTATATTTGCAAAGAAAATGGGGCATCGGATGGTGGTATTGTTGGGACTGGGGGGGATTTTTTTTCCGGCATTTTCTGTATCTGTTTGGTTTGGAGTGGAGGACATCGCTGTGGTTCCACTCCAGGAATGATGGATTTGGTGCACAATTTTGCCTTTCCTGCCGTTTTTTTTCCCTTCTGGCACTAAAAAAATCTCCCCCTTGAGTGGGTGTGGTCCCGGTTTTCCCTGGCCTGGTGTTTTGATCTTTTTGTCCCCTTTAGATGGTTTTTCTGGGAATTTTAGTTATGCACGTCTTTCCTGTGCTGAAGAGGTACAATTTCAGGGTGAAAAAATTACAGGAAGGGAGTTTGCATTTTCCCGTTGTCTTTGGGACGGCATTTTCTAGGGTGGTCATGTTGCAGTCCCCTTGTTTTTCAGATTTTCCCCTGTCGCAGATAAAAATGATATATGTGCACAGGCTTGGGTTTTTGTTTGCCTTGGGTTTTGGACGATTCCCTGTTGGTGATGTTTACCTGTCTTTTCCACTTCCCCAGCACCAACTTTGGGGCTCCACCGTTGTTTTTGGGAATAATCCCACATTTCTAGTGGAGTCCTCTTGTTTGCTTTTTCCTGTTGTATTTCTTGTTTGCAATATTGGTTTTATCTTATCTTTGACTACACTTGTTTCCCCATACGGCTCCTGTCCCCTATGAGGTCATTTATATGCATTCCTTTCCCTGCGTATAATTCCGATACCTGGACAAAATCTCCAGTTCACCATTACTGTCTCCCAGGACAGCACCTCCAGCTTCCCCATTACTGTCTCCCAGGACAGCACATCAGCTTCCCCATTACTGTCCCCCAGGACAGCACCTCCAGCTTCACCATTACTGTCTCCCAGGAAGCACTATCAGCCCCACATTTACTGACTACCAGGACATCACCTCCAGCCTTACAGTTTTGACTACATGGCCAGTATCAAGGGCAGAAACCATTCAGCCCGGGACTTTTTTTTGTTCCCATCTGTTGTAGAAAGCTTCCAGGTTGTCTTTGAAAGCAGCTTTGATGTTATCCTCTTTTAATACCCTTGTGATTTTGTCCACAGATTTTCCTCATTTGGGCATACCCAAAAACACTTCCCGGGTTTTAATACTGCTTGTAGCTAGTTCTTGGATATTGCACAGGGGCGTGACACCAATTTCCACAAAATGACAATTTATCCATGTGGAAGCCCGTTTGTTTGATTTATTGCAGATACACACAGCTTCATAATGATTTGAATGGTTGATTTACTGTAATTCTACTAGCAACCTCTTGAATACTCTATTTATAACCTCTTTAAGTAAAGCTCTAGCTATCTGTATTTCTATTTCTAACTGTACTTTTATATCAGGACAGCTTACCGGAGTACGCTCCTGGGTTTGTTTTATATTTATTGTTTGTGTTTATAGGGCGCCTACAACCCCCTCCGTTTATAGTCTGCTTTATTGTCCAACGAATCCGTTTGAAACCGGCCAAGGGTTCGACCAGTCGAGGGTTCGGT